>CM077481.1:27659503-28859503 GCA_039654755.1 Calcarius lapponicus
TAAAAGCTTAATAGCCCTGGAAACGGAGTTCATGTGGCGCAGTTTACCATCGCCACTTCGTCTGAAAAGCTTTCTGTTGGGATCCCATTATGTGCTTGAATAAACCTTTTCGGCGAGCAGAAATGGGAACCGGGGTTGTCAGGTGTTGGGTTACAATGGACTTTCAGGCAGGGGACGTTTTGCTAACATAAATACGAATCTGGCCCTATGGGTAGATGTTGTCAAATAATGGAAACCATTCCCGTCAAATATGAGAAAAGGATTACAGTATTATATCAAACGGGTATTTCAGCCTAAACGCCCGATGTGCAGCCAAGCGAGAGAGGGGGCCCCCGGTCCCCCGCCAACCTACCGCCGCGCTGGGCACCTCGGCTCGGGATCTGGCAGCGCCCCGCAGGACCCTCTCCAGCTAGAGGGGCAGTAGGGTTTTCCACCATGATCCCCACCGCCGCAGGCAGCTGTACCCCCTTTCTTCGTTTAGAGGGAACGGATTTCCAAGGGTGGGCGCTCATCTTACTTAATTTTGTGGTAGCTGAATGGGTGCTCCGCTTCTTTCTTTTTCTCCCCTCGATGGGGACTCCCGAGTGTGCAAGAGGCCCCGCGGGGGAGGCCAGTTGCGAGCTGCAGGGTTCAGTGCATGCACTCAGACAGCAAAAAAATGATGTTCTACTAGCACTGACAGAAAATGCACTCTTCCCCGTATCTGATCCGATTCACCTTCCTGGCTCGGTGCGATTTACAGGTGTAGTGTTCATCCTCCTCACACCCCGACACAGCCCGGGAGAGAAAGATCACTCTGAATCATTCTTCCTCTAGAAGCAGGAAAGTAACGAGGAAAGAGCCAAGTAATGAAATACCACGCAAATACTTTCGTAGCATACACTGTGCCTTTTATTCTCTCCGGCGAAATACTTCCCGAGCTTTAAATCTGATTTCGTTATTACGTAGCCTCGCTAAAACCTTTATTTCGTGTAGCGGTTATAGTGGAAAGATGCCTGGAAAGAGCAGGGGAGGTCTTGAGGCAACGAAATGGGTTCGGGTCCAAGCAGCAGCCCCTGCCCGCCCGCGGACGCTACGCCGCGGGCAGATGAACGCTTGTAATTTGTTTCCCCCCAGCCAAAATGCATATAACTTTTTTGGGGTTTTTTCCACTGTTATATTACATTTGGATTCAAGGTCCTCGCTGCCACACGGGAAATACCCGTGTTTCAGCGAGAAACCCAGAAATTCAGAACACTACAAGTCCGCCACATCAGACATTATCGTTTAGGTTTCAATCAACCTGACTTGCCGTGAATTTCTCATTCCTTTCTATAGCCAGCGCTTGGTTTGTGTATCTGTCTTGCCGCGGGATGCAGGAGAGGCAGCGTGGGCAGGTGCCGACGGCGGCTCTCCAGCTCCGCGGCGCGATCCCGCGGGGACGCGGCCGCAGCCCGATTCCGCCCAGTTGTTGTGGGCAGCTCCTGGTCCCGGACAGCTCCCGCTCCGAGCATCTCTTTGCGGCTGCAAAACTTTGGCAAAACTTTGAAAAAACTTTGATCTCGACCCCCCGCCACTCCCTCGCGGCGCCGGGCCGCAGGCGGCAGCAGCCACACACCGTGCCGCCGAACCCGGCGGGCTTTCGAGGCGGGCCGACGCAGAGCCCGGAGAAACCTCCTAGAGCCCGCTCACCTCTCAGCCCCGGCTGCCTTCGGGCCGTGAGCCGTGAGGGGGCAGGGCGTGGGTGGCAGCAGCCGGGATCCCGGTCTGCTCAGGGACGAACCCCTTCTGCACGGCACGGGCATCGCTGCCGCCCCGACGGCGGGGCAGAGACCCCCCCCCCGCCGCCGCTTCCCTCCCTCCCTTCCTCCCTCCCTCCCTCCCTCTCTCCCTCCCTCTCGTCCTCTGTCTTTCTCTCCCTCCATTCCCCTGTCGGCGCCGGGGAAGGAGGGTGGCGGGGGGCGGGCGGGGGCGGGGGCGGTCTGAGGGGCTCTGGGCTCAGCGGGGCGGCGCGGGCAGCGGCAGTGTCGCTCCGGCCGGCGGCCGCGCTCTGCCCGCCGGTGCCACCGCGGCGGGCGGTGCCTCTCCCCGCCGGCCTGGGGCTGAGCCGCGCCCCCCGCAGAGCCCGCGGGCAGAGCCGCCCGCCTCCTCTCCTCCGTCGCCCCGGCCTCCGCCCGCCCTCGCTGAGGCCTTCTCCACCCCGGAGCCGGCCGGGCTCCTCCCGCGGGCATGAACGGCTATGGCTCCCCGTACCTCTACATGGGCGGCCCGGTGTCGCAGCCACCGCGGGCTCCGCTGCAGCGGACGCCGAAGTGCGCCCGGTGCCGCAACCACGGCGTGCTGTCCTGGCTGAAGGGCCACAAGCGCTATTGCCGCTTCAAGGACTGCACCTGCGAGAAGTGCATCCTCATCATCGAGAGGCAGCGGGTGATGGCCGCGCAGGTGGCGCTCCGCCGGCAGCAGGCCAACGAAAGTCTGGAGAGCCTCCTCCCGGACTCCCTGCGCTCCCTCCCCGGGCCGCCGGGCAGCGCCGAGCCCCCCACGCCGCCGCCGGGGCCGTCGCCCTGCGCCGCGCCGCCGCGCACCCCCGCCGAGCTGGCCGCCGCCGCCGCCCTTCGCTGGGCCGCCGAGCCGCCCCCCGCGCTCCCGGGGCCGCTCCCCAAGGCAGGTGAGGCCGGGCCGGGCGCCGCGGTACCGGGGCGGGAGGGAAAGGGAGGGCTGGGATCCCGGCTGTCGGTTCTGGGGGATGAGGCCGGAACGATTAAAAAGCTTTCCCTTTCACCCGACGGGCTCCGTGTGAAGGGAGTGGAGAGGAATTCCGTCGGGTACACTTTATCGCTCTTAAAAGGCACGGAGCCGCTAAGTGACCGGCCCGCTGCCCAGCCAGAATCGCGTCCACCCAGACAAGTAGAGGGGACCCGCGAACGTCGCGGCTGCCAACCCCGACGTGCCGCTTCTGGGCCCGTTCCTCAGGTCCGCCGGGAACGAGCCGCATCCCGCGTGGATCACAGCAGCGTGTCTTCCTGCTTCTCCCCGTCCCGCTCGCGGAGTCGCTGTCCGGCTCTCCGCACCCCGGGCATCGGGCTGTGGGACCTCGTCCGGGACAAGACCTGCACGGAGAGCCTCAGACCAAAAGCGGCGCCAGGAGCAGGAAAGCTTCTGCGAAGCTATGGCAACCGGGGAAAGCGGAGTGTTGGCAGGGGATGAGCGGGGCAGCCCAGCCCTCTGCGCAGGCCTGCCCCCGCGGGTCGCGTCCGGGGCGGCTTGCGAGGGAGAGCTCGGGGTGCCGAAACTGCCGCCTGCAATGGGCGCCTTGTGAGCGCGACCTGTCCGTCACACACCTTGCCGGAGGCGAAACTGACACTCCGGAACCGCAGTCGCGTTCCGTCCATTGTCTGAACGGGAGCTGACAGTCTTTCACGATAGGGATGATCGGCCGTCAGGCCGCTGCCAGCCCAGGGCGCTCCGCTGATAAGTTGTGACAAAATTTTACGCGGTGCCCCGGGACGAGAACGGCGAGCCCGGTGGTGCCGCCGCGCGGGGAGCCCGTGTGCCCTGCGGGGCCAGTCCGGACGCGGAGGCGCCCACCAGGGCCCCAGCACGGGGCTCTGCTCCTCCAGCACCGCAGCGGACGCACACCGGGCCCGAGGCTGCGGCGGGCTGAGTCCGACCCTCTGGCGAGGATGCCGGTGGTTTGGGACCCGCTTCCCATTTCTCCTTGGTACCACCTGCCTGCCCTCCGGCAGCCCCCTCCCCCACATCTCGGCCCAGGGCCGGGCATGGGGGTCTTTCCCCAAATTTCCCCCTGGCCGTAGTCTCCCGCCGGCGCGGACGCTCTCCGCTCTCCGCGCACGCCGCGGCGCCTGGCCGGGGTCCCAACACTGCGCGGAGGTAGCGGGGAATAAGGCCGAGGAGGTGGGGGCAGAAGGGTAAAAACCTGCCTTGCTTCTTAGAGAAAATGAAAGTTCCCATCCGCCAGCACGATATAAATCTGCCGGATAGGAACGATATTAACTTGCACGCTCAACTTTCCTTCACCCTGATGTATGAACTTCTCGGTTTAAAAGATTACAGTAATCACGAGAGGAGAGTGTAAATCGAATCTGATAGCAATAACTTTTGGGGAAGGTCAGGCTCAAGTGAAATGTTACCAAGCAACAGGCATTTTGTTTGCAAAATACAATCAAAGTGTATTGATGAGAAATTCTTCCTTGCCAGCCAGTCAGCACTTTCTGATAATAGCTTTACGGAGCGAAAAAACAAACAAACAAACTACAGAACATAACGGAGATCTCCATAAGTCAAGGTCCTCAGCGCTGCGCCTGCCCCTGTCCCTGCCCGCGGTGAGGCCGGGCTGGGGGGGACCGGGGCACCCCGGGACCACCGGGAGCCTTTCTGGTCAGTCAGACCTCACCCGCGTGTCCCCGGTCCCTCACTGTCACAGGCGGCTTTCCCCCCCCACTTATTATGAACATGAGAATGCATGAGAGCAAAGTGGACGATGGTCTCCCTAGAGGTTCCTTCTGCCACCTTCCACCAGACACTCTTTAACCACATGACTTGCTTATTCCCAATTATCCTGCGTGCTCTGAGCGGCAGGGTTTTCTCTTTCCTCTCTTGCCATTAACTATATTAAAATCGCTGTAAAAACAGAGGATAAACCTCCTGTCCACCTGGTTTCTAAAACACACACACAACCCCTTCCTCCCCCAGGACGTTATTCTCGTGAAAAGCTTTTCCACTGCTGAAGGGATATTTCCCAATACATGGTAAAATCAGATCCGTCTGCTTCTGTTCCTGCTACAATCGGCCATTTCGGTGGGACACTTGCGAAGTGGGGCACTTGCAACAAGGGCAGTTCTGGGACTGCCCTTGTTGCATTTGCCTCTGCTAACCTGGAATGATTCCTCCTTCTGATACCGTGCTCATGAGCTTTTCTTGCCCACAGGAGTACATGTTATATTTATCTTAGAAGTAGTTACCAAGACTTGTAAATATAATGACATATTCGTTGTCTGATGTTTTCAGAGCCAGCTTCTTAATGCGGTACATCTGTCTCTGTGTTAATCTGAGAAGAGTGATTAGTGTCCTACAGAGTATTTACATCTTCGAATATAGGGAAGAAAGCCTGAAGTGAAAGTAATTAAAACCAAAACCTAAATAAAGCCCCAACAACCAAAATCAAGGTAACAAACGCCCCACTTTCCAAACAGACAGCAAAAGTAAAAAAAATCAAACCCAAAGAAAACAAAAAAGCCTCCACCAAAAACATAGCCTTAGCTTTATGTGCAGTTATGCTAGTTCTGGTATCAGCCTTTCCTAATAATACGACTAAGGAAAACAGCAGGTGCTTTTGAGATACAAGAAAATCTGTTGAGAAAAGTGCTGTCCTAACAATCAAAGAAAAAGCTGTTTCAACAGGGACTCAGCAGTGGGAATATTGAGGAAGCAAATTTTGATTCCAAAATATTAGAATCAGTTTTCCAGACAAGTAATTAACTTAAGAATTAAGTTTTCCCCTTTCGTCTATTTTACTTGCATTTGGTCCCTTTACAACATTGTACCATGATTATTAATGTATAGATAGTCAAGAAGAACTGGGTAAATATTGTGCTGAATTTGTATTGTATTTTACTGTAAATGCATGTATGGCTCTCCCACTGTTCTGTTTCATGCGTATCTGTATTTGCCCTGCATCTCTGATCTGGGTTGGTATGTCTCCCTGCATGCACATGATTTGATGAATACTCCCCATCTTTTATATCAGTAGGAAAATAGTTTCCTTAGTTTTCCCAGGAATCACAAACTGGATTCTTAAATGCAGGCAAATTGAAATAGAAGGTGTTGGGGGAAAAAAAGCCACAACGCACACACACCCACCCCAAAATAACCTCCCCTATAAAACAAAACATAAAAATCCAACCCCAGAGCCACACAAAAAAACAACCCTCCCAAAACCAAAAAACAACAGAAAGACAAAACACCCCCCCCCCCCAAAAAAATAAAAAACAAAACAACAAAAGCAAACCAACCAAACACTGACACTACCAGAGATACAGCAAAAATCCTCAGAGCTCACACAGGACAAAATGTAACAACCAAAGCCCCAAAAACGTAAAAAATATCTGAGGACAAGATTTCTTTCTTGAAGCCGAGAATATTCTCATGTAAAACTTATTAATTATGAAAAGGAAAAAGCTTTAGTAGAGAAGCAGTAGGCTGTATGTTCTAAGTACGAAATTATTTTTGTACCTGAAAATACAAGCGTTTGTAATTAATACGTGCATATAATATTCCTTAAATTCAGTGTCCACATAGGGACATTTACGACGTGTCTTCACAATTTTTTGTTTATTTGACGATGACTATTTGGCATCCTCACAAATTTTTGTTTATTTGACGATGACTATTTTTTCGCCAATTTTAAAGGAACGAAAAATCCCGGTGGCGGTGGCTCCCATGAAGGGCTGGGGAGAGTCCCCGGGGGCACACCTGATCCTCCCCGAGCCTTCAGAGTAGCGGGAAGGGGGTGTTTAAAGCAGGTAAAGCACAGCCTACAGCGAGGGGAGCCCCCGGGCCGGCCAGGTGAGCGGCCAGCTGCCGTGCGACAGCCTCGGGCCCCGGGTGCGACACCGCGCACCGCCCCGCGGGCAGGGAGCTGCCGGACTGACAGCGCCGGCCAGAAAAGCTCTCAGAAAGACAGAGGGGAAATACAGCCGCTTCCACGCTCAGTGGTAGCCAGAGCAGGGTAATCCCCTGTGTGTTAATAGCACCACTTTGATTTAAAATCAACAAAATCTGGTTTTGCGGGTCTGTCCCTGGGAGTATAACAGCCCAGTGAGATGCGCCGCTGTGACCTGTGCTCTATGACAGACTGCCCCTGCGCTACAGCTCAGAGCCAGCATCTGTGCGGTCTGCTGATGGTAGAGGCAAAATTCAGTGGGACGAGTTTTCAGAATTTGATGAAAAATTTTTAGGCAAGCCTCACAAGGATATTTTTAAGGGTACAGAAAATGAAGCAAATCTGAAATATTCTGAAAATAACATTTTGTAAGGATCAGAGAATATATATGAGATACGTTATCTGATCTGAGGGTGTTTGTTTGTTTGTTGGTTGGTTTTTTTAAATAAACACATATTTTCTCCACAGCTGTACTTGCTCTCATCCCATAAAGATATGCTGTAAATGTGAGCATAAGGTAATTCTGAAATATGTTCTCCTTGCTTTCAGTTCATTTGGTAATATTAGTCTCCACAATGCAATTTATTTATGTGAAAATTAGGGCTGTCATCTTCCTTAAACAGCATCTCTAACCCTGTCAAGATAGGGACGAGGCAGTTGGATGTCCTCAGACTGCCCACTAAGCCTTGAACGTGTAACTATTCACTAAGATTTGTAACAAATGCATAGTGAAGGGATTAGAAGGCAAAGGTAGTGTGAGTCTCACGTTTTCTCAATAATGGATGAGCTATGCCAGTATCTTAGCACCTCCTCAGAAGGATGCACGTGCCAATTTGCTATCGGCAAGCAATTCCTGCATTCTGCTTTGGCTGCTAATGCTGATTGATGCGCTGGACATATGAGAAAGAGGAAATGTACATGGCCTTCTCACTAATATAGAACATGCAGAGTTACGGCTTCACTGTTTGCGCTCAACAGGCAGCATAACCAGTGTAAAAAACAGTTCCCAAAATGGGTTATCCTGCTGAAAGGAGTGAGGTTTTTGTAAGAGCATCTGTACTCCTCAGCTACATACTTATCTTCCACAGCCCAAATTAGCAGCATCCCAAATCTCTGTAGGATGGCCCATTGTTTCTGCCAGGTTCAGCCATCCTCATGAGGAGAACCTTCCTTTGCCATGCTCACACACTGTCAGGATGTGCTTTGCCAGGATCCCTTTATTTATAGCTCCCACTGTGGTGAGCATAGTGGCTTCTTGCTTAGCTTAGGCTTGCTCAGACCCTGACTTCTCTCTCTCTAGTGGATAAATTCCATTAATAGTCTTTTCTTCATGCTGATCTGTTAAATGTTAAACTTAGCCCACTAACTGATGAGAAGATGCCCTGCCTGTTCCTGCAGTGAGAGGACGGTCAGAGATGGTGAGCAGTGAGGCTCAGGTGCTTGTACGCCTCTGACTGGTTCCATCTCAGTTGGGCAGGTGGGATCACCAGAACATTTTGGGAACCTTTGCTTGCTTCTTACAGTTACTTTATCTAGTTGGGGTATTTGTCAGGGGCTTGGAAAACTAAGCAAATTGTATTGGTTTTTGTGGATAACCCATTTTGTGGATGCTCTTTGTGCATTGAAAAGCACTACCCTGTGTGGTTAAAGAAGACTGTCAGCCACAGCTTAGACAACAGTCCTCTCCCCATGTATTGATGCTTCCCAAGAATGTGAACATTGTGCTCAATGAGGAAAGCCAGCAGAACTGCGTTCTTGGAAAATAACAATGAACAATCTCAAGCAAGTGCATTGATCCTCTTTTGCGTAAGCAAGCATCCTTCCTTTCTGCTTGCCAACAAGCAATCTTATTTCAAAGGGTTCCGTACTCTGGTCAGGCATTACCAAAGAGTTTTGAGTGTCCATCTGGAGACAGCATGGTCAATGGGCTTATTTTCAGCTCCATACTCAGCTCTCATCCTTAGTTTAGTACACAGAAAGCAAGATACCGGAAACAATTGCTAAGAGAAGTTGTGAGGAATAATGCCTTATCCTTGGAATTATTTAAAACTCAGCTAAGCAGGCACATGAGCAACCTGCTCTTTGTCTAAGGCTGCTCCCAGTTTGAAGAGGATGTTGGACCAAATGCCTTCCAGATGTCTTCTTCAAACCAGACTTTTCTAGAATATCTGCTTGGATGGGACAAGGCATCAGACATACTTAACGGTTTAGAGGAAAAGCTGCAATTCTTGCTGTGTGAGGAACTGATTTCTATGGGAGGGACCAGTTTCTTCAGAACTGGAATACACATTTATTTATCTGAAGACTTGTCTAGATCAGGTCACATTATCCTTTTGCAGTTTTATTCTCATGGCATGTTGCAAAGACACCTTAATTTTTGCAGTATCTCTGAGAAAAAAACCACTTTTCCCCCCTTAGAGTCCTGATCTGTTGATTTTAAGAAGACAGCATCCTCAAATCTCTGTAAAAGCTTTTGGCCTCAGTTTTCTGTTAACTTCTCTGACTTCTCTTTGCAGACGTGAATGAGGAGCGGCTGGGTGATGCAAGTGGAGCAGACAATGCCGAGACCTACAGTGACAAAGACACAGACCAAAGGAGTTCCCCAGACATGACTAAAGCCAAAAGTTGTTTCAACCCTGAAAGCCCTGAAATTGTTTCAGTGGATGAGGTTGGTTTTGCAGTTCAGAAAAATGGTGGGAGCACAGAAAACCGTCCAGACAGCCCCAAGTACCACCCAGAGCAGAGCCACCTCCTGATAGAAGGTCCTTCTGGGACAGTTTCTTTACCATTCAGTTTGAAAGCAAACAGACCCCCACTTGAAGTCTTGAAAAAGATTTTCCCTAACCAAAAGCCAGCTGTGCTAGAGTTGATCCTGAAGGGGTGTGGCGGTGACCTGGTGAGTGCTGTAGAGGTTCTCCTGTCCAGCCGGTCTTCAGTGGCCAGTGGAGAGAGAACTTCTGCAGAATCGGAAGGTCTTGTTTTGCCTTCCAATGGCCATATTTTTGAACACACACTGAGTTCCTATCCTATTTCATCTTCCAAGTGGTCCGTGGGCTCGGCATTTAGGGTTCCCGACACTCTGAGGTTCTCTGCTGATTCCAGTAATGTTGTGCCAAATCCTCTAGCCGTACCTTTGCAGCACCCCTTCCCTCAGCCACCACGCTACCCGCTGATGCTGAGGAACACTTTGGCAAGAAACCAGTCCAGCCCATTCCTGCCCAACGACGTCACCCTGTGGAACACCATGACATTGCAGCAGCAGTACCAGCTGCGGTCCCAGTACGTCAGTCCTTTCTCTGGCAACTCAGCCACTGTTTTCCGAAGCTCGCCTGTCCTTCCTTCCCGCTCGTCAGAAGATCCTAGGATTTCAATTCCTGATGATGGATGCCCAATTGTGTCTAAGCAACCAATTTACACAGAAGATGAATATGAGGACAGGTCTGATTCTTCAGACTCAAGAATACTCAACACATCTTCTTAGACTGACGTTTGACACGTGACAGCTAAGCGATACTCACAGTGCAGCTGAACTACTGGCCCCTGAGAGGAGGGACATGTGCTCTACAAAACTCTTGCAATTGTATTGAAAAGTTGCTTGGTATTGTACTATAGCAATAAAGACGTAACTTATTTAATTTCTTGCACTTCACTGGATAATGCCAAATAGCAATACTCTGGCTTTAGTGCTGAGTGTGTGTTGCAAAGGAAGACTTTATGGCTACCAGTTATGGGACTCTAGAAGACTCATAATGGAAACAGAAGCCCAAGGTCTACTTTGTTCCTTAACTCAGAAAAATGGGGATGTTAAACTAGAATACTTGAATGCTGTTTTATAATTGAGAACTCCTCAGGACATAAGAAATCAAGCAAACATAGTTCAATTGCAAATGGACTAAAACGAGGACTTTATAGTCTTATGCCAGTGATCATCCTTGCAGTGAAAGAAAAGGCAGAAGAAAGAAATACACACATGCAACTAACATGAGCTGCTTCTGTGCTGTTTGAGCTTGGACACTTTTCAGAAAAATATTATTAAGAGTTATTCTTTTCCCATGGCTAGGTCGAAATGTGTAACGTCAGTGTAAAACCAATTACAGCTGTGAATTGCATGAAGTGTATTGTGAAATGAACACCAGATTAAGCATTGTCAGGTTAATGTAGCATGCTAAGGACTCTAGAAAAATAAACTAAGATGATGATCTTGGTTTATGTCATTTATACTGGGCAAATAACATTCTGAAGATAGAGAGCTGATTAGTTCTCAGCCGGGGTTAAAATGTCCAGCTCCAGCAGCTGCAGTCAGGGGGAACCTCTTTTTCCAAGTCTGGGTTTTGCTTCCCTGACCTGTAACTTGCAACTGAGATTAGGCAAAAGCTGTTGTCAGTGAAGTTGAGGTCTCTTGTATTTGTACTGCAGATATTTCCAAGCTCAGCTGAGTAAAGCAGAGCTTGCTACAATCACAGAAAGCAGAAAACAAAAGGCTCTCCCAATGCTTCAGAAGCATCTTTTTTCCTGTTCTGTAGAAGTAGAAGAAAAAAAAAACAACCAGAAATAGGATGTAATAATGGGCATTTCTTTAAAATAATTTTTAGCCAAATGGCAACTCCCCTTTTCCCCTAGAAAAGTAATGGTTTGAACAATTTATTGCATGATTGCATGCATTGATTACACTGCATATCTTATGTGTGTCTGAGTAATGTTAGGAATTACTTCTGATGAGGAATGCCTTTAAGTTTAATGTCCACTTAGAAGATTGTTAAGCTCTTAGTGTCATGTTTTCAACTGTTCACAAGTGACTGCTTGACAATTGACTTTTTACAAAACACACCTCTGAATGCAGATGAAATGTCTCTTTGGTCTTTCAGGTCTGGGGATTAGTCCCACACCTCAAAAAAAGGTGAGGCCACCCTGAAATTGGACTCTGAAGCAGATGGGCTTTAAAACTGTTATATAAGTGTACCAGGCATGTTATCTGGTGTCATTGTTGATATGAATGCCTGTGTTCTCATTTGGCATTTCATGTTCTGTAAATCTTGTGCACATGATGAATCTTTCATTTTATAAAGGTACTGAATACGCACAAAAAGGAGAATAAAATAATGACTTTATTTTCCTTTGGGGATAAATTAACTGAAAGATACTTTATCTTGCATAACTTTCCAATCTGTTCAGAAAAGCATTTTATTGTTTATGCCACAAAGACATAAAAGCAGGGAAAGGGAGGAAAAAAAATGATTCACTTACGGAAACATAAATGTGCAAGCATCTGGAGTTTCCCTAAATGCAGGGTTCCAGTTGTGTACTGACAGATTTGCCTGCATTCACATGGCATTTGTGAACAAATTTATCTTACAGCCACCCCAGAGAGAAAAGTAATATGTAAAATAGATCTTGCAAAGAGAAAGGCAGGTGGCACTGAAACGTGGTGCTCTGACACATTTCTGAGAAGTTGTCAAAGACTAAATAAGAGCAGATAGGCCCTGGAGCTCCAGTTTTGGGCAGATTTCCTGCCTGCAGAAATCTTAGGCATCCCCTACACTTTAAATGAAATCTCAGTGGAGGTTTTTTGTTTGTTTTGCTTGTTTGTTTGTGTGCTTGTTTTGCACAGATATTGAATCATCTTCAGCAGAAAGACCAAACTGTGATACCTGCAAAAGCTCATACCCTCTAAGGTCTGTGGGTTTTCAGAGAACTGAATTTTGTCATCTTGGCATCGGGACACATCTTTCAAAGAAAGATGACCCTTGGCTAACATGGAATGAACTGTTATCACACTTGTGGTGAAAAATGCAAATTTGATGGTATGATTTTTAAAATTCTATCTCTTTTGACAAGCCATTTTCTGAAAAAAGAAACAAGTTAAAATAATGCTTGTCTCTGGTGTTATAAAATAACTCTTGACTCAATTGACAAATACTTTTTTTTTCTTAAATTAAGCAAATATATCTCTCTTCGAAATAGGAAATGCAAATTTTCATGTTGAACACTAATTTTTGTTCGACCACGCAATATTTTAGTAATCCAGAAGATTAATTTTTTTTTTTTAAATATATGTTTGCCTGCAGGGATACCTTTGAGGAATTGCTTTGTTCATCCAGCTATATTGCCCAGGCTGGCGCTGCAGGCAGATGGAACTTTTAAGGACCCCTTGGCATATTGGCAGGAGCGTTGTTCTGCCCACACAGCGCTGGGACCTGTTCCCCAGAGCTTTGCTGCCCCGATGCCATCCCCGGCGCAGCGCGGGCAGCGGCGGGCAGGGGCAGCCCGGTTTCTGCCGCGCCCCGGTGGCAGCGCGCTCCCCGGCCTGGCTCTGGCGGCGGCGGCGGCGGGACCGCTCCGGAGCCGGCGCCGCGTCCCGGGGCTCCCACCGACGGCTCCCGCACCTCGCGTTGCCCTGCTCCATCTTGTGGCAAACAAGGGAATCTCCCCGTCCGAGCAAGTCCTTCGTGCTGAGGACGAGAGCTCCTCGGGATGGGGAAGGTTGAGGCTGGAAGCATTGATGCTCAGAAACACCCCGAGTAAACAACAACAACAACAACAACAACAACAACAACAACAACAAAATCAAGAAGGATGCCTTGAGCCTGGTGAAGTCTCTGTAGGATCTTAGAGTCCAACGGGTTGATGGTTTTTTTTAGGGTTTTTTAAAAGTCTTTTTTTGGGTACTAGTGCAGCTGTGGCTTTCTTAGAGCAAGAGACCTTCAGCATCGAGCCTTCTGCACAGCTCCTGCCCCTGTCTGAGCAGCCCCTCTTTTGGGTGCCCCAGGACTGCTTCTGCTTTTTCTCCTGTCAGAGAGGTGATTTCACTGTCAGCTCTCTGGGAAATGCCACAGAAAACTCTCTCTGCTCACGGGTCTGCTTGTCCAGGTCTGAGGCCCAGCGGTGCAGTGGGCTCTGCAGAGGCTGGCAGCTGCCCCAGAGGCACATTGCCAAATCCCCACTAGCTGACCTCTAGCTGCGGCAAGGTGGCTAAGGTTAACAATGATGTAAACAGTAACAATAATAATTTCTCCCTCAAAGGAATGCCGTGGAGAGCCCTAGTGTGATGCTCACATTCTCCAGTATCTCTCATACCTGTAGACAAGGGAATAGTCAGAGAGACAGCAGGGGTAAGCACAGCACAATGGGGATGTCCTGTGCCCAACTATCCCTTGCCTTGTCCTTGCTGGTGTTGTGCTACTTTTCTGGGGTCCCTGACTTATCCTGCTTGTGGGTCTGAAGGGCCACCTCCGCAATATTTGTTGTATGCTTGGTGAACAGGCTCACCTCACATTTGTGCTGACATCTTTGAAAAATGACTCTGATTCTCTCAGTATACTGTTTCAGTGATTCATTCTTTATGTGCATTTACTCAGCAGACGTGAGTGGGGAAATAAGATTTATGCTAAATTTATATGTTAATTTTAATATTGAAGCTATCCTGTATTTGAAGAATAAGATCAATTCTTCAATTTCATTTCTTAACGTGATATTGCATATTGTCATTACTGGAAAATAAAATTATTTCTGAATGCATACTATCTAAACTTCAATTTTAGTGGACATTTAACTCTGACGCATCATTCTTCTCCCTTCCCCATGAAACCTAACTTAATACAATATTTAACATTCTCACACTAGTCTGCCACCAGAAGATAACAAAGACAAGACTTTTTACCCTAAATGATGTTTCATTAATGTGCTCCCTGCAACATTTCTGCATTGTCACAGACTTCACACCTGACTCAGTGTTGCATGCATGCTACAATAGGAATCTTGGTTAATGGTTGTGTTTTCACTGGAGATTAATTTCATCAATTTCCATGTTAGCAGCAGTGCTTGAGAGCCATGGCCACAGCTGTTCACTAAACATGCCTGTACCCAGACCAAATCCCAACCCTAAGTGCAGAATCCAGCCCTTAGATCATGTAGAGGATGGATACAGAGAATCACATGTACAGAAATATTGAGCCTCTACAGAGGGAGATATACTTTAAAGAGGCCTCCTACCAGGGACTGTGCTCTCCTGAAGCTGCAACAGAAGGAAAATATTTACAACACCTTAGGAGCGTGGTTTGCCACTTTATCTCTTTGCAAGCTGTGCAGGAGATTAAGCTGAGAGATAGACAGGAGAAACCTTTGCAAGGTTACATCCTTGCTCTGCCCTACACCCTGAGGAAGAATTTTCCCTCCCCATGAGATAAAGATAAGTGCTACAATGATTTAATTGTTTTTATCTGAAAATTCACAAAGAGTTTAAGTGTTCTGTAAGCAAGAGAGTAGAACATAGTGTTTGCCTGATGATGTAGGGTAAGATTCTCTTTCTGATTTTTTCTCTGTGACAGAGAGTCTATAGCTTTTCAATGTCTGACCTGTGACTGCCTTCAGCAAGAATTGTCCTGAAAACCTCAGGGTTATCCTTAGATAGTCCTGAGCAAACAACTGTCACAAAATGGCTGAAAGTTGTGAGACCTAAGATAAACACTGTTTGGGTTCTTCCTCCCTCTTCTGAGTTTATGGACTTTATACATTCCAACTTTCTCCTGTGTAACAATTCAAGACACAAAGAAATCTATCTATTCATTCTTCCAGGACTTGGGTGGCTTGGGGAGGTGTGCAGGCTCAGGAGGAGCTGGTCTTCCCTCCTCTCTCTGGAAGGGTGAGCACACCCTGGCACTGAGGCCAGCAGTCTGATCTCAGCTTGGGGGCTGCAGCCCCCCAGGAGTGGGCACACACCTACAGGAGGAAGGCAGTGAGGAGTGTGGCAGCAGCGGGACTGTGAAGGGCTTGTGGTCACTCACAGAAGCTTTCCTGCTTTGCTGCATGCAGCAAAGCTCAAACCCAGTTTTGGAAACATCTTTCTTTGCAGCCTAGTCCCTCCACACATTGCTGACATTCCTTCTTGCCATGGTGAGTATAAACTGGGAAGAGTGAGAGATAAAATTCACCATACACAGAAAAATATAAAGGAGACATTGAAATACTCAGAAACACTTCTGTGCTACTTGTCAAATCTGGATTTTTTTTATCACTTTATCACTTACAAGAGATAAATGACTCGTGATGAAGGATGCAGAAGCAATCCTCACAGGCCATTGTGCCTGAGGGAGAACTGTGGTAAAAAATTACGTTTCTCTGCCTCTGCACATTAATATCTTGACTCACCAGGAACAGGTTCCTGAACAGTGCTTGCAGCTGTTCACATTGCACAGCTAGCAACTTTTCTGGGAACCAAAATCAGCTGGTTCTCACCTTGCCTTTTTCTCTAGTAGAGTAAGGATAATGCTCAATGGCTGGTATGGCTACATATTCTATGTGTGAAAAAGCGATGTCAAGAGAAACATTCCTAAACTACAGAAAAATATACTATATGGCCCCACCTTACTCCAAACCCTCTTCAGGAGACTTTAATACCCTTCACAGATCTAACCCAACTCACAGCCCAGTTATTACATTTTAGACCATGTGACTTAGTCAGCTGTGTGTAAGTTATGAATTTTCTTCCTTGCTCTTTTTTCTGTAATTTAGTTTTTTTTCCTAATGATCTGCAGAGATATAAACAAAAGGAACATTTGGCCACATGTATTTTTCTTCTTTTATCTCCATTGCCAAACAATTGATTTTCAGGAAAAGGATGGTATGAGAGAGAAGTTAATATATTTTTTATTTTTCTCAAAACTTTTACAAAACTAAAGTGCTAAGTTTTCTATGGCTCCAAAGGGGAGAGACCATTAGTTTAACTTACCCACACATATTTCCTTTTCCCATTCTCAACCTATGTTGGTGAGAACACCCTACATGCAACAATAGCTACAGCCCTTGCCCACAGGTGGGAATTGGGCTGGATTTGGGGTTGCTTTGCAGAACTTTGAAACACGTGAGGAGGGAGGGAGAGGGAGGGGAGGGAAGGAAAGGATAATTTCTGACCTTCAATAGCTTCTGGGGAGTGGGTCTTTCCCAGGCCCAAGCCTGAGCTATCAGAGTTTATGCCCACATTGCTGTTGCCTTGAAAAGGGAACAGAGTGATCTATACCAGAGCTAGGGGATGAAAGGAGCTGGTCTCCCTGTGCTGTGCTCAAGCCTCCCTCATCTCCCAGAAAGTTCACTGCATGAGGTTTTAGCAGACTTGCATGGTGTTTGTATATGAAAAACTATGACCGATTCCCAGGTGAATGGCTTATTTTCTGACATAGAAAATTCAAGCAAACACCCTGCTTGTTAAACTACTTTTTGGCATTCATATATTTCCTGATTTGGTCATCACTGCTCTCCGTTGTTTTAACAGCTTATATGTTTTTTCTCCTGCTCTCTTGTTCTGGCAGTAGAAGTAACTGCGTTAGTGGGTGTGGTGAGAGGCAGTACAATCGCCACCATCCTGCTCGTAGCAGCTCTTCTCTGACCTCTCAGCTCCTTTGCAGCAGCATGCCTCCAGTGTTTTTGCACGCTTTCTGAGGCCTGAAAATGCAGGTTGGTCAGCTAGTTACTGTGACATGGTTTTAATTCACCTGCAGAGGATTAAAATTGCTGCCTGAAAGGACTCAAATTGCTTTTTTTATTTCACCAGTACACTAAATAATCACTGCTGGTGAAGAACCGGTGACTGCAGCCATTCAGCCCCGGGAGAAGTTATCTTCTCCCCCTTAAACTAGGAAAGTACAAGTTCAGGCAAAAATATGATCTGTGCATACAAGATATTTGAGAGTTCCTCGGGAAATAGGTTATATTTTTCCTTCCAAATGCCTAGAATTGTGACTGTGTTTGAATTCATCCCTGAGTTGAGATTAGACGTGGAAAAAGTCAGTTACAAATGACTCTAATGTATATTACTCAGACCACATAACATATATTACTCAGACCACGTAACATATATTATTAAAACAAATACGGAAAGTAAATGCTGTTGAGCACTACTTGACCTGGACATAAAAAGCATGGCCTTGTCTTCACACAGAATAAGGCGGTCCGGCTGTATTTCAGCCAAGTACTGGGTGGATTTGCAAGGGCTGAGGAGCGGTGATGAGTTAGGGCCGGGAAGGGGAGGGAGCTCGGCTCTGCCACCAGCCCTGCGCCTCGAGCCGATGGCCCCACCTAGTGACAGCGCGGGCACGGAGCGGGCCCGGAGCGGGCACGGAGCGGGCACAGAGCGGGCACAGAGCGGGTACAGAGCGGGCACAGAGCGGGCACAGGGCGGGCACAGAGCGGGCACAGAGCGGGCACAGGGCGGGCACAGGGCGGGCACAGAATGGGCACAGGGCGGGCACAGAGCGGGCACAGAGCGGGCACAGAGCGGGTACAGAGCGGGCACAGGGCGGGCACAGGGCGGGCACAGAGCGGGCACAGAGCGGGCACAGAGCGGGCACAGAATGGGCACAGGGCGGGTACAGAGCGGGCACAGAGCGGGCACGGAGCGGGCACAGAGCGGGCACAGAGCGGGCACAGGGCGGGCACAGAGCGGGCACAGAGCGGGCACAGGGCGGGCACAGAGCGGGCACAGAGCGGGCACAGAGCGGGCACAGGGCGGGCACGGAGGGGACACAGAGCGGGCACAGAGCGGGCACAGGGCGGGCACAGAGCGGGCACAGGGCGGGCACGGAGCGGGCACAGAATGGGCACGGCGCTGCGGGCCCGCGGGCGCCACCCGGCCCGAGCCGCGCCGCTGCTGTGTGACGTAGTGGCCGGGTGATGACGTAGTGGCCGTCGAGTTACGGCCGCATGCCGTTATACGGAGGAGGGGCGGGCCTGTCCCTCCCCAGCCCGGCGCGGCTCTGGCAGCTCGGCCCGCGCTCGGTTTGCCGTCTGCTCCGGGCCCAGCTCAGCGGCGGCAGCGCGGTGTCTGCAGCACTCCCGCCCCGCGGACCTGTCCTCTCGAACACGCGGCGGGCGCCCTGCGGCCTCCGCCTGCTCCCGGGGGCATGCGGCTCCCAGGCCGCAGTGGGAGGGCCGGCAGGTTCCCGTAGGCCCTGCGTGCGTATGCGTGCACGCAAACAGCTTCTCTCTGAAGCCCTCTCTCACAGAAAGTCAAAGATGTCAAAGGTATTTCTGTTATTCTATGTGGACCCAACAAATAAAGAAGGAACGCTTTAGGAAGCCTGTTGTGGTTTAACCCCAACAGTCAATTAAGACCATACAGGCATTTGCTCAGCCGCCAGACCCCAGATAGGAGGGAGAACAGGATAAAAAAGGGAACCTTAAGCATTGAGATAAGAACAGCTAAAAAATTCAAACCAAACTAAACTGAACTAAACTAAACTAAACTACTATCACTGCTAACAATGATGGTAAAAACAATAATAACGCTTGTAATGGAAGGGACAGGGGGAGAGAGAAAGAGAAGAAGTTGCTCACCACCCACTGACCAGTACCCTACCTGTCCCCCAACAGCAGGCAGCTCCTCTTGGACAGCTACCCCTCATTTATATATTGACAGTGAAGTTGTTCTGTGGTACAGAGTATCCCCTTGGCCAGTTTTGGTCACCTGTCCTAGCTATGCTTCCTCCTATATTCTTGTGTCCCTGCTCCCTGGCAGAATATAGCAATCTGCAAAGTCCCTCACTTAACACTAAGCATTCCTGAGCAATGACTAAAACATCAGTATGTTATCATTATTTTCCTACTAAATCTAAACCAGAGCACTGTACCAGCTCCTGAGAAGAAAATTAGCTCTACCCCAGCTGAAACTAGGATAAAGCCATATACAAACCTTTGGTTCCTCTAGTGTATCAGCATTTCAAGGTAATTCATATTTCCTTTCTCCTCTATCATTCTAGAGACTTACTCTTTTCCTCACTATATAACCAAAATTTTACATTTTTCTTGCTACTAGGCAGTCAAACAATGTCAGTGGGATAAAGCTAATTAGTGTCTGGTCAGTCCAGAGATGTCTGGCAATGTCAATATGTATGTGGATGATGTGTATGCCCTTTCAAACGATGCTGTCTATTCTGGACCACTAGCTGCTAGCTGCTTTTTGGTATGAAGATGTAAACCAGTTACCTTTGTCTTGGGCATCTCAGGCCTCTTTTTTGCTACTTATTATCTTGATCTTTCTTGGTTATAGTTCATACTAGATTATTTCAGTGTGCTGTATGAGAATATGAACTGTAAGTCTGCCTGGAAAGTAGGACTAATGCCAGATGCAGCAGTTTGTTTCACATTCTCAAATGAAAAACATTTTGTAGTCAAAACAAAGTGCCTGTGGTAATGCCTTGCGTATCTACTGGAAGTAGGATTTACCTAGGCTATCTTTCTTTTCATGGCAAACAGTCCCTATTATGTCCTGTCTGTGAAGCAGTCCTCCTGATAGGCTTGAATTTCATCCCCTTTACCTTAAAAATATCCTAACTGCCTTGCTATTTTACAGTGCTAAGGTCATGTGGGTTTGGTTTGCTGTACTTTTAACTGTCTCTGTGTCTGGAATAAATGTAGGGGTTGGCCTGTCAGCAGGCAGGGAGCTGTGATAACTGCAGGTCACCAACATTTCTTCTGCATCTCTCTACAGCTAAGCTCTCCACCTCAACAGCATAGGAATTTCCCATTGCCACTACTTTTCTCCTAATTCCTATTGTAATTTCAGATGCTGAGAAAAAAAAAAAAAAACAAAAAACAACAATCCAGCCAGCTCAGTAGAATTTCTGCAATATGAGAAGAATATGCATTGGGATATTTTCCTTGCATTGACACAATTACTATCATGTTCTTTAACAAGTCTTTAGTGTTGGGAGAGATGAGAGTAATGTTGAGTAGTTTTCACCTAATTTGCTCTGGGTCTTGTGCTTTATGCTTAGGAGATAAGCAATACACAGACACAGTGCCTCACTGCCTTTGTAAACCTCTTTTTGTGTGGATGCTCGGGCCCCAAGTATTTTATGAGGCATTTTCTGTGGGAAAACTGGTTTCCTGTCTCCAATGTGTAAGATTTTGCAAAGTAGGTAGTTGTGTAAATAGATTTATTTCCTAAACTCATATGACTCCTTCTCAGTAGAGGCAGCTAGTGGGGTTTTTTTGGTGTTTTTTTTTTTTTTTTCATAGAGATATCTTGGCCTGGTTTGTTTTGAGTTTGACTAGGATGTTCATTTTACTCGATGACTGCTTTGCTTTATGTTTGCATCATTCTGAGATCTTTGGCTGACCCAGGGACCCATCAAGGGAACATTTAATAAAAAAGCATTTCATTACAGTGAAGTGAGTTCACTATGTAACACTTTTCAATGATGCACATGAAATGCATAAGCCAAGGATAGTAATACCTTGGATGTGGCCTCAAGTGAATTTCCTTATGGACTTCACTGCTGAGTGTGGTGTTTTCTGATTTTCCCATTAACAATAACATTTTTGGAACACATCCTCTTTCTTGTTCAGTAGTGATATTGAGCGAATGTACAACACAGTAAAATTCATTCCTAGAGATGAGTGTCAGTAGGCTAATATCATTGTAGGGATTTTGAGGAGAACTCCAGTGTAAATTGTTTTACCACAAGAATCTTTTCTCAGAATTCTCCTTCATGCTGCCTAAACTATCTGCATTCACACAAAACAAATTCCCTTACCTGTGAGTAAAATACTTTCTTCATAAAATGTAGTCTGTTCTCTGTCTTTCCTGTGCCCTGATTTCTCACTCTCTGTGATTTCCTTATAATAAAGCTGTTGCTTTATAATGCTCAAGGTATACCTCAAAAGGATAGTGCTGTGTTTATTACTGAGCATGATTTGTGCTGGTAAAAGTTCTGATTCTTTGTCATGGGCAACTGAAAATAAACCACTGGAAAATGTAATAAACAGATGTTCCTCTTGCCACAGCCATTCCAAAGTGCTGCAGTATTTATATCCCAGAACTGTCCCTTTCTTTGTATGACCAAGGCTCTTGTTTTATTAGAGATGTGCCAAGCCATAAAGCCCATTTCAGCCTCTTTTGCTGTGTCTGTTACCTTTACATGTGAGAAGCAGGAAATGACTACAGAGCACAACATCCTGCAATGGATTATGATTGCACTTGCCTGCTTGTGTTTTGGCATTGCTTGGAGGCTGCTGTAAAGTTTCAGGATTGCAGTGTGCAAGGTTTGATGCAGAATGCAAGTTACCAACTTTGCACTCTTAATATTACAGAGCTGAAGGGTCATTGCCCAACTGCAAGAATGGCTTTGCCTGAGAGCAATCTGTGAGAGGTGATTGTCCTACTCCTGATTTTGATCATTCTTTTGTACTAAGAGGGGGCAAAGTTATCTCAGTACTCACGTGCCTTGCCATGTGGTGACCTGGCTTCCCTGTAACAATAAGGAATTAGTCATTTATACCAGCATATCTGGCTTGTCCTGGGCGTGTTATTTATTGCTCAGATGCTGACACGGTCTGATAGCTGAATGGTAGACAAGCTATGATGGCATAATGTATACTGTGGGATGTGACATAGATCTGAAAAATACCTTTTTAGATGCTGTTGTTTTTTGTTTATTTGAATTGCTTCTTAGCTTTGTGGTTGTTGACAGCAGCACTGCTAACCCTCCTTTCATGCGCAAAAAAAAAAAAAAAAAAAAAATCACAGAAGTCCTTAGAGGATGGTTGCACCAAAAACTGGGTAAAGAAACTTTCCTTTTTCACTGCCAATATGGCAAGATCACCAAGACCATGCCAATTTCACATGATAATTGTAAAATGTGCTGGCCTCACTAGGCCACTAGGTTCAATTGACCTACAGACAATTGAACACAATTGAACATAGGAAAAAGTGGCTTTATCTGTGGATAAGAATGTGTGTCAGGGAAGAGTCAAACAAATCCAATTCATGTGTATGAATGTTTAACTTGTCTCTGTCACATGACACAGACATAACTGACTATGAAATCATGGTCTGTAGAGTGAAAATAGTTCAATGACAATCTGGAAGTGATTTTGTTGCCCCTTTTCTGATTGCAATCAACCACTTGGGTTAGCACTTCTGGGGTTGCTACACCTGCTTTAATGCACAAAACGTACAACTACAATTACTACTACTTGAAGGCTGGGCTGCACAAGTCACTGTCTAGCACTGTCTAGCTGCTGTCAGCCATGCTGAAAGACCAATGAGAAATATCAGGTCAGCCTCAGTTCCATTACTCTACCATAGCCCACTTTACTAATTATTAATTGCTGTCCACTCTAACTGGGATGATGAAGGATAATTCCATGCATACATTGAGAACACAAAGTTGTTTTAGGACATTTGCCAAAATCAGCACTACAGAATGGCAGAATTGGTGGCTATTGACTGATTTGCTAAAAGGTAAAAATGTCTTTTTTTTTTTTTTTTGGTTTATGTTGCCATACTTGCAGATTTCTGTGGTGGAGTTTTTAATATTAATGGTAAGAAAACAAATATTAGCCTGCCAGTCCGGGTTTGAGGTGAGGGAGATTGTGTGGGGAATAAAGAGAAAGAAAGACTGCATGACAAGAGATAGAATGGCTGTTCTCTTTTAGAGGTACCCGTGCTTCTTTGGAAGAATTATGTCAGACAAGTGGCCTTCTCCCATACTACTGAAGGATAGGAAACTTCACAGAATTTTTCTAGGGAGGCACATCATCAGGGACCAGAGCTGAGGGTTTTATGTTATTTGGTGCATGGAAAGATCATTTTGTTGGATTTGGCTAAGGAAAAATGTATTCAGCATCTCTTGTTACAATTTCTCCTTGGCTCTTTTGGAATTTTGTCCCCTCCACGCTGATTTGCACCTCCAGACTGCAGAGAGGAAATTTCTCTTGCTGGCTGGTATATTGGTATGGTAGCATTTCTTGAGGAGAGAGGGCTGTCATTGCCAGGGGAAGGCAACAGCCCTGTCTATTCCTCTGATTTCTCTTCTGTGGAGCGACTGCACTGAGAGATGTGTATTACACACCTCTCACCAAACTCCCAGCTCTTTTCTCCAGGGCTTATCTTCTCTGCCAGGTAAGCTGTGGAGAAAAAACTTCTGCTTGTCCAGGCTGAAGTTTCTCCATCTGTCACTCCCCTGGGAGATGTTTCAGAGAAGGTTTTGATGTGGGATTCCCAGGGTGACCCTGGACAGGGCTGCTGCACTGTCCTGCAGAACCTGAATCTTGGGTGGGTGTTCCCTGCAGCCCCTATCAGGAATGAATTAGAGTGTTTCGTTCTTGTAAGTGATACTTTTTAAAGTAAACATCCCTGGGTTCCTGTGATGTGTAACTAATGGAGTGCTAAACTCTCAGGGCTGGTTTAAAACTCAGAAAATACATGTGTTGCCAATCCATCATGTTCCTAATACTAATTAACATAGCAGGGACACAATAAAGCCCCAGAACCTGCGTACATTACCCAGCTCACATTACCCCTCTATAACAGTCCCTCTATTGACCTAACAAAAGTACGCATTGGAAAAATGAGACGTGGTCTTTTCTGACTCAGCTAGACCTATTAAGCCAAAGAAGAGAGCTGAGTACTCTCATTTATTATTGTCCATTATTATTCTGGTATATCATGGGACAGAGGTCTCAAATAGTGTACAATGAGTTTGCCACCTTTGCTAGTATCTGTGTGTGTTAACCTGCTGCTAGGCAGGCAACCCTAACAGAGGCAGAGCAGCCTTGTGGAGTGATGTCTGTGTGTTGGGGGGGACATTCTGCTCCTGCACAAATGAAAATAAGAACTTATTTGTTAATTTGCATCCATTTTTTTGCAGTTAAGTTGCAATGAAAAGCTTATTGTAAACCTTTAGTAATATAATTGTCCCAGGCTCAAAGTAGTTCTGCAGCAGAAAAGGCTGAAAAAAGAGTGGTAAAAATGTAATTAAAATTTATTCTTGACTATATGAACATTTATTTTTATGTCCTAGGATTTTTTTTTCTTGTCCTGAAAGACAGTGACTCCAATTCCCTGCAATATGCTCCTTTTAATGTGTGGTAATTCTACTGATTTTAAAGATGAATGATGTATAGCCAAAGATAATCTGGAAGGCATCTGGACAGCAAGAGATTATCACATTTATGTTGCAGTTGTCCCTAAGTAGATGGAGTCTGGCTTTGTGGAAGTCATGGGCAAGCTGCCGTTTACTTCCACAATTTCATGGTTGGGATTTTATGGTGCCTGTCCCTGAACTTAGTAGAGTTCACTCACTAGCACTTGAAGCCTAGGTGTATCTCCTGCTGTTGCACATCATTTGGTGTGCTGGTTATAGACAGCATTAATTTGATCATTTTGGCATGAAAATCTGGTATGGTGTTGGAGTGATGCCAAGTTTTACAGGTAAGTACACCACAACAAATGACTTGGGCCTTGAGTATATCCTCATAGGTTCTTACTTCTTGGTAAAAAAATTAGGTTATTGATTTTTTTCCTGAATTATTTATTTATCTTGCTGTCATAAATGTATTTGAAAGAGTTTTTTCATTACTATTTAGAAGAGGGAGCTAGTAATATATAGCTATATGTCCTCCCCCAGTTGTGTGTCATCCAGGTCTCTAGTATGTGGATAAACCAGATGGGTTCAATTGGATGGACATTCTGTCTGACATGCTAGTGTTCCTGTGCTGCAGACTGCTACAGAATGGAAATTGTCCCTACAGATTAGGAAAGTGTCCCTAAAGAAAATATCCCTGTGGAAATCACAGAGGAGATGGAGATGTGCAGAACAAAGATAGCAAGGCAGTTCAGCCCCAGCTCTGTGGTACAGCAGCTCCTCCCACCTCCTTTATGAGCTGAATAGTCAAAGAAGACCTCGGAAAAAATTCTCAAAGCCCAGGTTTTTGTGGGTCATACTGCAACTGAAATGGTCATGCAGTACAGGCAAAATCTCTGATCAGCATGTTGTCTTCTCTTTTAAGGCAAAATTAATTAAATGTGGACCTTCCCAATTTCCCTGGCAGCTGGCACAGGAGATTTTCTATTGACTTCAGCAGAGCTGGTAAAAGACCTTTACTCCTAGAATTGGTTCATTTTATGCACTGAGTGGTTTGACACTTTGCATGGTTGATATGATCTTGGATGTGTAGAGACCATGAATTACCTAAGTGTCACAGATATTAAATCATGAAGTAGATGACAGTGTCCTCTCTATGTCATATAATCTTAGTGTACTTTGTGGGATAGTCTCTTTTATTATTGCCAGTAATCATAAGTCCTGAAAAAATACCATAAGTAAAATAGCATTTTAGAGTACAATGCATCCAATGTTCTTAATATGTATATACACATCTGCAATATGTTAAACTCAGACTCATGCCCATTTAATCTCAAGGATTTCAATGGGGTATCTGTATGGAATGAAGGGAAAAGTTTGATCCCAGAATACTCAATGGCCGCACCTTTCGGGAACACTTTATGCCTTGGATTTTCACCTAGATTTGTGTTTATAATAATAAACATGTAATTTATTAAATATATATTTATAATAAATTCCATGCTATCAATGATCTGTCTACTGTATGAATAATTTAATGTACTACTTGCTTTCTCTTTGATGATTTCAGAAAACTGTGCATCCAGATTAATCTGACATGTGGTTTTGAGCCACAGTGGTAAATGCCTGGTAAGGGTGCTCTCTGCCCAGTGATATGATCAGGATCTATTCCAATAATCCAATTAAAGCCTGTCAATGAGCAGGTTCCCTTGTGAGAAGAAATGGGTTTGAAGCAGTTACAGGTCCTGTATTTCTCTTCATGTTTATAAGTCAGAACAAGAATGGATACTTTGGTTCAGCTCCCTTCTGCCATGGGACAAATTCACAAAATCAGGAAGATGTACCTATTCCAGTGTGTGCAAAACCATTTCTTAACTACTGCAACCTAGAGTGCATCAATAGCAGGGTAAGAGAAGCAGCAAATGAGATTGTCCTAAATGTCCCTTAGCAGTAGGTGCTGTGTCCCGCTAGGGCACCAGCTTCTCCTCCTCTCATGGCAATACTGCCTCTTCAGAAGCTGATGTTGGTGTCAGGCCCCCATTTGTATTGACTCTGGGAAGAGCTAGAATGTTGTGGATAGGTAAAACTTTACAGAAGGAAGTCTTGTGAAATCATGGCTGACTCCTGTTACTTTGGCTAAGTAGAAAAAGCTGCTGGGAGTGACTCAACTGAATTAGAGATGGAAAAACAAGTTGTATAACCACTGTGTGTTCGCATCGTTGTGTATGGTGGTTGGTTGGATGATGTTTGTTGTATTTTAGAAATATGTAACTGGTAAAAACCTAACTGCTCAAAAAGACCTGTTTTTTGCAGTAAAGGAGTTCTCTTTTGTGCCTGCCTGGGGACTCTGCATTGCTCTGCTTCCTCACACCAGAGGTCCCAATGATGGCAGCTGAGACAAAGTTTGGAAGGAGTCATGTTCATCCCCTCTCTAAAATACTTAGTAGGAATGTTGTAGAGACCAAGCCTACCAGACTGTTTGGGGTATTTGAAACATCTCCAATGAAAGGATTCTATTTACAGAATCCTAAAGATACACATTTCTATCACTGCCCTCTGTATGCTTACTGATTCTCTCAGATTCTCCCCTTGCTGTTGCTGAATCTAGCCTCAAATAGCTAAGCAGAAGATGTGCAGAAGTACTAGCCAAAAAAGAAGAAAATAAAAATTAATTTTAAAAGGGCTCAGATTTTATTTGTATAGTAGCAGAAATCTCTTCTACCTCAAACATCACCTAAAATCTTGTGGGAGGGGACTCTGCACCCATAAATGCTTTCTTTTAATTGTGAGAGGAGTTCGAGACACATCAGCATCATCTTTGCTGTACTAGGAGTACATCTCTTGCTGTTTTCCCAACTGATGCCCAAGAATCATAGGAGTGAGAGTTCCCAGTACCTGCCACATATGTGCCACATAGACTGAGCTTGTCTGATTTTCAGGATTTGTTCTCCAAAAGATAGATGGTAAAATCATTCTGAGAGCTATGATGGAAGTGTCATGGGTGGTGATATAGTCCAGTGTGTTTTCTGTCAATTTTCAGAGACCCCAATTGTCTTGCATTCACTCTGCCATGCTGTGAGTGATGAGATTCATGTGGTCTCCCTCTACCACCTCAGGCATCTGTGCGCTCCATAGTGGATTCACACTGAGCCAGAGTCTGATACTTGTATTAGTATGGTACAATAGCCCAATCTAAAAATGGTTCTACAAGCTTTCTTGCTAGTTGGAGTGTATAAGTGTGGCCTAGATACCCACATGGATCATTTGGCCTGAGTCTGGCTGGCTGGCTGGCTTGTTGTAACTGATATATTGCCAGATTTTGATGCTGCTTTTCATGCTGACCTCTACCTCAGGTCATCCTAATAATTTCAGTAAGGCTGCTCAGAGACTAAAATGCTACAATCTGGCTAGTTGCAGTTATATGTGGAATTTTTACTGCTAAGCACAGCATAGCCTACCCAACTTATTTGATTTAGCAGGTATCTTATTGGCATTTAAAATATTTTGCATATGATTATATTGCATCCTGAAGAAAGAAAAACAAAACAAAGCACCACAAACCAGTTTATTAGTAAGAATTTTTGCTGTTCTGTTAAAATATGGCAATCAAAAAGACAATTTATATTGCAGAGACTTGACCTTTACTTTCCAGGACTGTAAAATAAAACCCCAAGTTCTACACTTTCTGCATCTGGTTGACATTTGAATAAAACTGCCAGAGTGCAAACAAATTTTGTGAAAACATCTCCAGCAAACTTTGCATTGACTCTAAAAATATTCTTGGCTAAGTTACTTTTTAAGGCCATATGTTGAAAAAAGAAGAAACCCCGAAACTTCACTAGAATTTATTGCAGCAAGAGATTTGCCAAACTACTTAAGACATTTGGGAAGATTATAGTGAAGTATATTAGTTGCTGACTTGACAATTTGCTGTGCTCACTGCTTGCATAGTGGATTCTTGCTATTCATGCTGAGAGATGATCCAACTTTGTAGTACATTTTAGCAAGAGACCTGCCAAATGTTTACTGGCCTGTTAAATGCTGGCAAACCAAACGTCAGCCTTGTTTATGAGCCACAGCAAAGCTGCCACGAATGGCACACAAACACTCCCCATGCCTTTTTTTTAAATCTAAAATTTTAGCACAGAATTGGATGGGAAGGGGTTTGGACTAGTTTTGACTTAAATTCTACCCTGGTCTGCCCTCATAACCCCACGCCATGAATCTAGAAGCTGCAGAAGAGGCCGCTCTATTTTACTGAGGTATGTTTCTTCCTGCTTCAACGAATGACCGCCAGCACTGTGTGGTCCTGTTTGCAGAGGCCGAACTGTGCCCCCTTGGTACATCCCAAATGAGTGGGCAGAGGCTCCAACTACAGAGGGCTAAACTGCTCTGCTTTTATAGTTTATTCCTGTCCCTTCATGGGAGCTCATCCCTTCAGCTGCCAGGGTGAGAAAGGGCTGTAAATGGGAAACTCTTCTGCACCCCGTGCTGAATCCAAGGCTGTCTGTGTCCATGTAAACCCTCCTGCTGAAGACTCTGGACTGCCTGTCAGACTTTCACTAGCTGTGTCAGAAGTGGCAGTTCTGCTCTGTTCACCTGCACTGCTTTTGATATCATTCCAGTTTAGTAGGACAGAAGGTTATCCTGGCATGATAAGCAAGTCTTCCTATAAAAAGGCTAACCCTTGCCCTCCTTTCCAAAACAAACATTCTTACAAAGGCAGAGATATTACTGTCATGTTCAATAAAATTTTCTTCCATATCATGCTAAAGTGAATAAGTAACCTCAACATTTTTTACCTCCTTATAATATGTATTTATTATATTTATTTGAATGGCATATAGAAATAATAGAAAATCTCTCCTCTGACTCTGTATCTACACATCTGTTAGGCAGAAATTAAATGGTCATTTAAAACAGGACAAAAACCCCACAAAGCCCCAGAAAACCCAAATCCAAACTGAAAAACTTGCTTATTTAAAATGTTCAATCAGTTAAACTTATTTAAAACGTACAATCAGTTTAGAAAGATGTGTGTCATCAATAAAAATCTTAAAATCTAAAAATCTAGGTTTATTTTAGTGATAGGGTTTACTTAAATGCTATTTACAAGAGACAGATTGAGTCTTATATGCATATATATAAAACCCACATTTTAATGAAAAAAAATCTGAAAAAAAATTGGCTGTTTGTACTGATTAGATAAAACGGGAAAAGGTGATATCTTTGTGGGTTTGTTTTTTTGGGCTTTTTTGGTTTTATTTTTTAACATTTTTCCCTATGCGGCTCCCCTACTTCCCGCATTTGAAATCACCGGCGAAATGTCAGCATCTTCGCTGTAGCAAATACGCGGTAACTGGCGGAGGAGAGCGCCTTGGGTCGGGGCAGGGGCAATTTGTTTCAGATTAAACGGTAACATCTCTGACCTAACAAGGGGCTGGGGTCGCCCGCGTTTGTCGTTGCAATCTGCCCTCGACGGCGCGGAGAGAGGGCAGGATCAAAGCATTCCTCCGGGGAAATTGCGCCCGGAGTTGCCGTTTGGTTAGCCTGCCCTAACCTCGCTAATAAATTTCCCCGGGGGAAGGGAGGGCTGGGGAGGCCAGGCGCGGGGGACTGCGGCACTTGCACCTGCACCTGCCCGCAGAGCCGTGATGCAAAGCAGCGCCGGGCGCGGGCGCTCCGGGGCCGCGGGCCCTCGGGCGGGGCGGGTGTGAGCGTCCCGGGGCTGCTCCTCCGCCCCTCAGGAAAGGGCGCTGCCGCAAGGGGCACAGCCTGAGGACCCATCCCCGGCCGCCTTCGGGGTCCGGCGCACCCCGCGGCCCCCGGGGGACCCCCGGCAAGGCACGGGGCGGGCAAGGGCAAGGACGGGGGTGCGCGGCGCGGGCTCTGGAGCAGCCCTGGCCTCGGGTCCCGGCCCCGAGCCCCGCAGGCACCGGGGCTGGCGCGGCGGCGGGGATTGTGCCGGGAAGGCTGTGCGGGGCAGGTAAACGCGCGGCTGCCCACGGCGGGCTTCGAAGGCTCCCCTGGCGTGGAAATCTGCGCCTTTCCCAGCACGGCACGGCGCCGCGTCTGCCCATGTCAGCTCACAGCGGGCACGGCTGACAGCACGGACAAAATCGGAGGACTGAGTAGGAGAGGCAGTGCCTTAGGTCGCTTTCCGCCTTCTCCCGCGGGTGCGTCCCGCCGGAGGACGGCAGAGACACTTCTTCCAGACGGGAGAGAGAGGAGTGGCTGGAGGGGAGCTCAAAAGCGCTGAGGAGCCGAGCGCAAACAACAGGAGCAGAAGAAAGTTATACAAACACGCTTTAAAATCGTGGCTGGGTTTCACAGCTCCCTGTGGATAAAGTAAACAGGAGGCGAACTGTTTTGTAATTTACTCCAGCGGACCGCAGAATCGTACTTTGTAATTTGGTGTCGGTTTACAGACAAAGGCGACTTCTGTTTCCTAACCTAACAGGTCCTTTGTCATGCTTGTGCCTTTTAAGAAGGACCCCAAGGGGGAAAGTGGAATTCCTTGGGTATTTGCCTTTTAGTCATGCTTGTAGGTCAAACAGTAGCCCGGCTTTCTTTTGAGATGAATAATACCTGCCGTCGGGAGATGCGCTCCCTTCTCCCCGCTCTCCCGACGGTGCCGCCCGAGCAGGACAAACCTCCCAGGGAACAAACCCTCCCTCCTTCCTGGCGGCTGGCCGCAGCCCGCGGGGCTAAGACAAAGGTTGGTGCCCTGTCCGGGCTGCAGCGGAGCGCGGAGCTGCGGGCGCCGGCTCACGCAGCTGCCCGCCTGCGCTGCCCGCCTGCGCTGCCCGCCTGCGCTGCCCGCCTGCGCTGCCCGCCTGCGCTGCCCGCCCGCGCTGCCCGCCCGCGCTGCCCGCCTGCGCTGCCCGCCTGCGCTGCCCGCCTGCGCTGCGCCGCTCGCCTTTGTCCCGCAGGCCTGCAAGGGCAGGGCTTGTTCGTGCCGAGCCTGTGGCCGGCACTTGGTGCGTGTGCTTACCGTGAGTAGATCCCCGTGTTTATTATATACGTGAATACTGTCAGTATTTGTTACACACACACGCTTCTCAGGGAAAGGGCAAAGTATTTTCCCTTTTTAGGAAACTAGTTTCGGCCATGTGCTCTGCATATAGGTTGGATTTCGATCAGTATACACCGGTGGGAAACTAATGTTCTCCCGCATACCTTTATTATTTTTCTTCCTTGGCAAAATCCGTTTAATTTTTAAATAAACCAGTATTTCGCCTGCCCGGTACTGAACGCGACCGAGGTATATTCTGTCCATTTCTGCCTCTTGGGAATTCCTGCTTTCACTGGCGAAGGCACGGAGCTCTAGCCTCCCCGCTTTTTGACTGAGATTTTGTGGGTCACAATTTCGATCGCTCTCTGACTGAGGAGACAAAGGACATTACCCAGCTCCCAAAGAGCAACCTCCGTCAGGGAGAGGCGGGAATAAAGTTACTCACGGGAAATAAAGTTATTTAGGAGAAAAACCTTAGTGATCTGTGGAAAACGTTCCCTCTGAAGGGAGGGAACGGTAGAAAATAGAGTCATTTTCCTCGCCTTAATTCCCGAAGGGAAAGGGTCCCGCCGCATTTTCAGACTTGGAAAAAAGACCATTGCCATGCGTACCTTTCACTAGCGGGTCAAGCAACGGGAACGACCGCAAACGAAAAAAGCGGCGGCACTTTGAGGCTTTTAAACCCTCGCGCCCGGCCCGCTCCTCGGGTAGAGGGACGCCGCTCGCCTGCCGAGCGGGTTTCTTAGCTGTCACCGTCACGAGCGCTACCGTCTTTTCTCCCTTCCTTTCCTCTCCCGCTCCTTTTCCACCCCGCAATGGAAGCTCACCCCTCACGCCCTCATTCCTCCCGCTCCGCTCCGCTCCGCGCCCACGAGCGGGCGGCGGGCACGGCGGGGGGCGGGGCTGCGGCCGCGCGGGCCAATCGGGGCGGCGGCTGCGGACGGGCGCCCAATGGGCGGCGCGGGCGGCGCGGCGGGCGCTAATATCGGGGCGGGCGCGGCGGCCGCCTCAGCGCGGTGCCATCCCCGGGCTCGGTGCGGCCGCCTCAGCTCGGTGCCATCCCCGGCCGCCTCAGCTCGGTGCCATCCCCGGGCCCGGTGCGGCCGCCTATCTCGGTGCCATCCCCGGCCGCCTCAGCTCGGTGCCATCCCCGGGCCCGGTGCGGCCGCCTATCTCGGTGCCATCCCCTGCCGGCTCAGCGTGGTGCCATCCCCGGGCTAGCGCGCACCCACAGCCACGCAGCGCACCTCGCCGCAGAGCCGCGCCGCACCGCAGGCTTCGCCCCCGCGGCGCAGCGTCCCGGCCGTCGGGGAGCCTTAAGTCCCAGGTGCTGGGATCGGGTGTTCCTTGTCTCGACTGGTCTGGGGCAGCGGCCTTTGCGAGCTGCGAGGAGCTGAGGGACGCGTTCTTCCCGCACCACCTGCCTTTGGTAAGTGCAGTGTGCAGAAGCAAGCGCAGGGAGGTCGTGTGGGAGCAGGTGGAGGTCGGAAGATGCAGCTTCTGCAGAGAGCTCTAGGAGCTCATACCACCTTTACCGTGTGTGAAGTCCAGCTGTCCTCTGCCTGTCTCCCAAGTTTGAACTCGGCTGGCAGGAGGGTTCTCGGGATCCTGTAATAAGCAGGAGCCTGTTAAGGCCGGACAGAGCCGCAGCGCTCCAGCGCGGGGCATTGCCCTGGGACGGTTCCTCCCGCATCCTTGGCTGCAGGAGATGCACTCCTGCCTGCGGCGGGCTACCACAGCTCCTCGCAAGCTGCGCCAGGGTGGAGGGAGGGAGGGAGGGAGGGACAGAGGGAGGCGTCCGTCGCGGCTAAACTGAGCCCGGCGCGGGTGGCGCGCAGGAGACCAGAGCTAAGGGGAAAGATCACAACCCAGGGAGGCTCTGCCGTGGCTTCCCGATGGGGACGCATCTCGGCGGGACAGCAGGCGGGCACCTCGGGAGCCGGGCGTGCTCCGGCTGCCGTTCCGCCGCGGGGCTGGAGCCTGACCCCTCTCTTGCAGCTCGCCGCCGAGGAACTATGGCTGAGGAACGCGCCGGCGCCGACTGGGAGATCGATGTGGAGAGCCTGGAAGGGGAGCCGGACGAGGCACCCGGCGCTCCGCGCGGCAGCACCGGCCCGGAGGAGGGAGAGGAGGAGGAGGAGGAGGAAGGCGAGGAGGCAGCTGCGGCTCCGCGGCGGGGCGAACCGCGGAAGCTGAGCCGCACGCCCAAGTGCGCCCGGTGCCGCAACCACGGCGTGGTGTCGTGCCTGAAGGGACACAAGCGCTTCTGCCGCTGGCGCGACTGCCAGTGCGCCAATTGCCTGCTGGTGGTGGAGCGGCAGCGCGTCATGGCCGCCCAGGTGGCGCTCCGACGGCAGCAGGCCACCGAGGTGAGGGGACGCGGGACGCGGCGGGACAGGACGGGACGGGACGGGACGGGACGGGCGGCCCCGGTCTGACGGAGCCCTCCATCCGATTGCTCTCTTAGGACAAGAAGGGGCTGACGGGGAAGCAGGCAAGTCTGGAGCGCAAAGCCGTCTACCAGAGGCACGTCCGAACGCCTAGCCTCTTGGCCAAGAGCATCCTGGAAGGTAAGAGCATCCCCTGCCCCTCCGCGGCTTCCCGCCGCACGGCTGGCAGGGGGGAAACCCCGCTCTGCCCCAGGAAGACCCGCACGTCCCGTCCAAGGGGTGAAATGCAGAGTCCTTTCCCGAAACAGGCCTTAAAGCGCGCCCCGCTACCAGCGCCGGGCGGCGGAGGCTCCGGCCCTTCGAGACTGGAATCGATGCGGCCGAATTTCAGTTCCTTGCCCCCTCCGCCCAAACTAACGCCTGAAATACTAGCAACGGTAGTTTGAAATTTGAGAGTTACTGTTACAAGCTGGAAGTCTTTTTACATGGTTACCCAGCAGCGTTTCGCAGTGCAGGGTAATTTATTCACAGGGTAGTTTATTCGCGGGTGTTTTAATCAGCAAACGAGTAAATAGACTAGTTTTTTCTTTTTATCTGAACGCCTACGCAGCAGTTCCGTTTGACACATTATCAAAAGTAAGATCTACAAAATAAGGTGCTTAATTTTTTCATTGTCGAAAATATTAACTGCGGAAGAATTATCTTTTAAAAGAATTATCTTTTAAATTTTAGTGAAAGGATGCGTTTCTTCCCCCACACCCATCTGGGATTGTGTATATATTTATTCCTATGTTTGCCTTAATTACTTTCCAAACCATATCTCTATAAATCATTGTACTTCTCAAATTTTTTTTCTGAAATAAAAATCTCTTTTCTTTGTCTGTTCAAGCTCAATTAATATTTAGTCCCGTTAGAAACCTCTAATTTACATCTACAGTTAATTTTTTTGAAAACTCTTCTGTATTCTTTCCTCTAATTTATCATAACTGTCTTTTTCTTTTCTCCTAGTTCTCCTTGGGATTTTCTACCATCTCTAGCAATGTGTACATAGTGATTCATCTTTAGAAAATAGAAAAGACACCAGCTGTAGATATAGGTATCTTCCTTGGAAAAGGGGAAACGTGTATGAGAGGCATGGGGGTTAAAACAGGTAAAATCCTGTTCTCCTGACTCATGTAAATACATCCATTAATTCAATGGAATTACTTGTCTGGGTAGAGCCAACAGGATTGTATCCTATCTGTTATATTAAATTAAACCAGGTAGCTTGTTAATTGAATGCGCTGAGTTTCTATGTTTTATTGAAATTCTGGTTCATAAGAAATATTTGAAAGCTTTCCATATGTGTTAAAATCTCTCCTTAAGCCTCATGATGGAATACCAGTCATAATACACTGTAGGGCTTTGCTTTTTTTTTTTTTTCTTCCTTCTCCCTCCTCAATCTGTTTATCTGGAACTGGTTTTTAAAAAACTACTAATCAGCTAGCTTTGGTGGATGCTAAACACATCAAAAAAGCAGGGCTTGCTTATCTGCACTGAGGAACTGAATGTGCCTGATCCCTAAGCCTCTGTGTCATGGTAACTTCTGTAGGAGCTGATGGTGACCAGGGTCTGTGGCAAGAGCATGGTGCTTGGTGGGACTGGCTCATGGAGCTGTTTTACAAACACAGCTTTAATGTTTAAGTGGCTTCATTCCTAATGCTGCTTTGTTGTTTTAGGTTACCGTCCAATTCCAACAGACTCTTACCTGGGAGGGAATTCACCCTTGCCACCTCCTGTAAGTGACAGGATGAGAAAGAGACGGGCTTTTGCTGATAAGGAGTTGGAGAACATTATGCTAGAGAGAGAGTATAAAGAGAGAGATATGATGGAAGCTACACAAGCAGCTGCCCTTTTTCTCCCTAACCGTATGGTGCGTGGAGCTGAATACAATTCGTATAAAACAGCCTTCAACACTACTCAAGCTGATAATCCAAACAAGGAATTTTCAAATTTTTTACCAACCTGCCTTGATCTAACGATGCAGTATTCAGGACCTAGCAACATGGAACTAATTTCTTCAAATGTTAGTGTAGCTACTACCTACAGGCAGTATCCCCTGTCTTCTAGGTTCTTAGTGTGGCCAAAATGTGGCCCCATTAGTGATGCTCTCCTCTACCAGCAATGCCTGTTAAATGCTACTGCTGTCCAAGGTCTCAAACCTGGGACAGGTTGGGATGCCAGGGTCTCACAGAGTCAGGACTGTCCAAACACTGAGCATGACATCATGCCTCCAAAACTGGAAAATTCATTTGTTCTGACTCACACGCGAGACATTCAGCAGTCACGTAATGAAGTGCTGTGCCTTCATCAGGAATCTCGTGAGAGGTCAGCTTTCTCTCCTCCAAAAAGGACTTTCTCCCAAATTTCTGATAAGGGTTCTCTGTCTCCTCAGGAACAGGCATTAAGCAAGATCAGCAAAAACAGTACCAAACCCCCAGCACCGCTCAAGTACAGTGCCTTTCAGTCGCTGTTCCATCAGACATTTCCTGACACTCCAGCAGCAGAGTTAAGAATGTCATTTGTGAAGGAGACTTTTGAAGATGCTTCTAAGAAATACAGGGAGTGTGCTGTTAAAGAGAACCAAAAATACAAGTTTACTGTAGACAAATGTGCAAAAGACTTCTTTGGGGCCAAACAGGCCACAACAAAGCTTTCAACAACTGAGCCACTCTCATTTTCAGTTGAGTCCATCCTTAAACGACCTTCTTCTGCTGTTACTAATGTCTCTGAATGAATAAACTTTACCTTCAGAGTAGAGAAGCTTCCTAAGCTTTGCTTTCTGCAGACTTGCTCCTGCCTGCCTTATCTCTTAAAAGATTTTTAAAGAGGAATTTCTGCAGTAAATGGTAATGCTTACTTTTATTTCAAAATGATGCACATAAATATGCATGTTTTCTGAAAAACAAATTTAATTTTTTAAAATTTAAGCTGCATGTACAGACTGTAAAGTGTTTTTATTTTAAGCAGTCCTTCAAACCATTCAATAAAATGAGTTTATTTACAAGCATAGACTGATCTCTGTTGTGTCTCTAGCCTCTTGCAGGCAAATACACCCTACTTTCAAAATACTTATTTTATAAAAATTCAATTATTTTATCAAAATTCTTATTTTATCCGCTATTATAAATGTGCTTACTACTTAAGTTGCTGGGGTAAGCAGTCATTTGTTCCTTGAACCTCCAGTAACTATGAGAAGAGGTAACAACAGTTCATGTAGCCTAGTGTGAATTCACAAGATTTTTTTATTTATGTAAGTGAGGTTTGGATCAGATTCCATATGCCTTTCTTATTCTGAAGGGGGGGTGCAGGCTAGCACAAAAGACTGTTCTATTCCACACCTCCCTATAAAACTTCTTTTACTAAAGCAGGAGAATTACTAGATTGGTTTCGAGGGGAATGGCTCTAGTGAGCTTTTGATAAAAAGTCAGCATTTTTTGAAGATCAGTTTTTAAATAAAAGTCTGGTTTTTAGAATTAGTTTTTACATTGTTTTAAATGTTCAATTCATTTTACTTTGAATTTCTACTTCCTTGAATACTTCCCTTCTGAGAACATTTCACTTTTGATCAGCAAAAGCCTGAGATTCTTGTTTTTTGTAGTTGTAGTTGTAATTTGTAATTGAAATTACCCCCAGGCTGTAAAAATGATGCACAGAATCATTACTGCTAGTGAGAAATCAAATAATGGCCTCTCAGTTTTTAATCCCATGTCTGTATGTAGGGCTAGAAAATAAAGATAGAAATAAAGGAGGCTATCAAACTGAAATTGCCTCAGGGTTATGGGAAAAGGCTTTGCTAGATCTCATTTTGACAGAGGCTGAAGCTTTATAAGTTGGTGACTTTGTAAGTTTTTTCCCTATATGTTGCTGCCAGCACATCTAACTGGTGCTAACAGACAATCTGTTAGTTACTTTTCCTCCTTAACATTTTAATCCTGCACACAGTGCTCATCCAATTGAAAGGAGTTGATGTTTGTTCTTAATTTTCATGTTTTTTCTAGGGACAATTTCTGCTTGTGAGCAGAATATAATCTTTTCTAGTTTTATTACACTCCCTGCACAGGTTAAATGCTTATTTTGCCTTTGAATTCCAGATTCTGTAACTAAGTAATCTCTCTAAGTGTTTAGTGTTGCTGTTGGGAGTGGTGTTGCAGAATACCAGACCCTTTTTGTGTACGGGAGGAATCGTCTGTCCAGAGTGCTTTTCTAAGCCAGTTTGCTAAAGCAACAGGCAGGTTAGAGAAAACACATTTTACATAATGTGTAAATTTTTGCATAACACATCTTGCAAAGCTCATAAAAACTTTATGTTAGAAATGTAAAAAAAGTTGTAATTAAAAAGAATCTTGGGCACTGGCTAAGTTTCATTTTTCAAAATAACTCGTACCAACATTTTCTTAGTGAAAAATAGGTTTCAAATACAGTGAGATGCTTTTAATTTTTTCCAAGTCTGTCCTTTATTCAGTAGCCATTAGAGGGAGTTTTAACTTGCTTGAGCTGAATCTGCTCGTGAATCTGTTTAGCAGTCAGACCAAGTTAAGCAGCTTTTACCTGCAATAAAGGAGAGATATTCCTCATAATTCATATTTGTTTGCTTTCACCACTGTTTCCTTCTTTGGCTTTGTTGAACATTAAATGTTAGAAAGAAGTTTTACTTAATCAGGACTTCCTTTGTTTTTAAAAATGTGATTTATTTTGGTTTATGAGCTGCTGGTATAAACTAGGATCACAGATGAAAGAAAGTTCAACAATCTATATACTGAACCAATATGAGATACTGGAATTAGTCCCACATAAATATTTTTTCTCCCTGACAGTGTGTGCATCTAACATTGTTCAGTTTTACATCCGAAGTATTTTTCCAGGCAATCACTTGTCTTTATCAATCTCCTAATAAAAAAGACCAGAAAACCAAAGTTCTTTGACAGACTGGTACCTTCTGACCTTTTTAAGAAGAAATCGAACTGAAAAAATTCAAATCCTGAACACCTGCCAAGTATTTTTATTTATAAGTATATATCAATATGTGTGTGTACTCACACACACACATCATGGTTTAATCCCAGCTGGCAAGTATGCACCATGCAGTGGTATATACTCTCACTCTCTCCCCTACTCTCTCCACAGTGAAGATAAGAATCAGAAAAAAATCCATAAAACTCGGGTCGAGATAAGAAGAGTTTAATAATTGAAACAAATTAAAATGTAATAACAGTAACAACACCAACAACTATTCTGTAAGATCTGTAATGTCATAGCAATGGAAAGAGAGACAGAAGAATAAAACTGAAGAGAGACAAGTGATGCAGAATGCAATTGCTTACCGCCCACTGACTGATACCCAGCCCATGCCCAGCAAAAATCAGCCATGGGCATGACACTCTGTGGTGTGGAATGGCCCTCGGGGTCAGCCAGTTTGGGTCAGCCGCCCAGGCCATGCGCCCTCACAGCTGCTGCTGTGTCTGCTCAGTGCCAGAGCAGGAGACACTGAGAAGTCCTTGACTTTGGGGAAGAACTACTGAGCAAAAACTAAAACATCAGTGTGTTATCAGCATTATTCTCATACTAAAATCAAAACACAGTACCAGCTACTGAGAAGAAAATTAACTGTATCCCTCCACCAAACTCAGGACAACACACTGTTATATATAGTATATGTATGTCCCAGATTTTTTACTCAAATCCCAGTCATCAGGGGATGAGTGACATTTCTACTACTATTTGAAAAATTGAGATGAGACTTGGACAATTGCTTTCCTAACAAACAAATGTCGCTGGAGTCAGCGTTTCCTACAGTCACTAGTTCATGTCTTGCTACAGTTCTGTTACATCACCCTGTACTTTGTTCTCTTTCTTTCTTAGATCCTGAGCCCTACTTCTCATTCATCTTGAAAGCTTGTTGCATCCCTAAGTTTTTTTCCTTTCCTTTATTAAAAGTGTGTAAAAAGTCTCTTCTCATATGGAGGATGATTAGTAGCTTGGGCAAGATGATTATGACTTAACATATGATTTTCCTCACACAGTTTTACAGTGGTTGTATAGCACTCTTTAAGCCATAAGCTTCTCTAGAGCAGAGTGCCTACATCTGCTGGTGCAGCTGTGCAAACTCATGGAAAAGAGGAGAAGGCATTGCTCCGAAATTGTCTAGCGCTTACTGCCAGGCACTGTCTTGCTGGCAGTAAGTCAGCTGGTAAAATATCTTATGCCTCCCTATGCTCTCTGCTTCTTCCATACAAATTCTGTGGCATTTTGGGGTGTGTGGATGCCTGTATCTCCTGTACAGTGCAACTGGTTTGAGTACAAGATTCAGATTTGTGCTGTAGTTATGGGTGTCGGGTTGCATTTCTCTTCTCATGCCCTTCTGGCTTCTTCACAGCTATTTTCATGTGATGGTAGAACATGCCTCTTGGGAAGTTCCACTTTTGAGGTTTGGACAGGAGGCCAAGAACCTCTGCTGGCTGTGGAGCACAAAACAGCTGTGCAAAGTAGTATGAGGAACAATTATTCACTACGTCTGCAAAATAGCCTGGCTGGGAGATGGCATAATCAGAGACAGCCAACTACTTGTTGGAAGTATGGGCCCTCCATACACGTGCTGAGACAAAATTTTTTATAGGTTTGTAGAGGTGTATAAATGTAGACAACTAGAGGAATTCAGAATTAATAGCACCCCAGGCAGTACCCAGCTTATTGCCTGACCTTACTCCCCTGGCCCAGGGGAAAGCTGCCTTTTTCTGCCCTGGCATCTTGTGTATAAGAGCAATCCTTGAATAGACTCTGTTCTGGACCTTGACTCCAAATTTTTGAAGTGGACTCCTGAAAGTGGATGGCAGTACCCTTCCTTGTCAAGGAAGTGCTGGTGGTGCAGATGTTAGGCTGCCCTGGGGAGGTAAAGGCAAAGCAACAGCTTTCTGTAGTGCTTGGGCAGGAGTGGGTTCACCGGGAGAAGAGGTAGATTACTGACAGCTGCTGCAGTGACAGTGCTTGTCCCTCATGAAAACCGAGCACAGGAAAATCACGGCAGGGGCTGGGGATGGTGTGGGGAGAGTCCCTGCTCTATAGGTTGGGTTGCCAGCCTTGTCTCAGGCAATGGCTTTACGGAGGTGACTGCACAAACACTGAGATCTCAACAAAGTCTGTCTTAAAATTGTCCATTTTTAAAGATGTCTTTGAGTTGCAAGTTGAGATGCTGGGCTTGAGGAAGATACAGGCAAGATAAGTGGATAACCAGAAGCAAGTCACTCAGCTGGTGTCAAGACTCAAAAGCTTGTGAAACCATCAGCTGGAATGTCATTGCATTCTGGCCTGAGAATAAGATAGCCCTGTGCTGTCTGCTTGTGCTTCTGCTATGACAAAGACCTCCCCAAGCTTTGCAGTCTGAGCTCCTCATCTCCGTGTGGTCATAAGAGCCAGTCGCTTTTTGGCCAACTGTGAAGGAATAAGTCCTGGCATAGTTAACAGCTCAATTTCTTGAGACTGCCTCAATTTCTTTATTTTAGGTGTAAAACAGGGAGGTATATTCTCATTTTAATTAGACTGCTTTTTTGCATGACCAAGCCTTTCAGTTTCTGTGCCAAATACTTTCCATGCAGCTGACCTTGGTGCGAAGCCTGGCATCAGGAACCATTGCCCATGAGGTACAAGAGTCCCACTGTGTCACTGAGTTCCTCCTCTGAGTTTCTGCCAGTTGAACAGAATAAAGTACACGCAATGCCTCCTTTAACTCAGTTGTGATCAGCTACTTTCTGTTTGCTTGCATTGAAACCTGAACAAACCATGTTTTAAACAAGAAAGGCTGTTGGGGAAGCATGTGGAACGAATGTCACTGTGACTGGAATGACAGGAACCAGTTGGTTGGAGGAAGCATCCTTCTTAAACAGAACTTCCACAGTAACCAACAAAAAAAAAGGAAAAAAAAAAGTGGTTCTTCATATTCAGTTATGTTGAGATATGATGTTGGAAGAACTGGAAGAATGAAAAATTCTTCCAGTTGGAAAAGGGCAAAGACCCTTCTCCCATTTTTATAAATACTAATTTCCACCTAAGGAAAAGCAAAAAACTGCATAGGCAAGCCTACAGATATGTACACCAACAGGAGCCCAGCAAAGCATGCACTTATCAATGAAAGATGGAATAAAGAAATAATTTTAGAAGAGATGCAAAGGTTTTAGGAATGCTACATTTTATGGTCACAGTGTCTGGCTGATGACCTCTGAATCTGTACCCTACTGCATGTAGTCAAGTCTGGGTTTAAACTAGTTACTAGATTTTTTACTCATTCTTTGCCAGTTTAGTTGAACAGGAAATAGGCACGTTGAACTACTACCATGTGTGATGTACTCTCTGTATCCCAGTCTCAAGAGCTAATAGTGGCACCAATTACACCCTCCCTGATTTTTATCTATCCATAGAACCTCCTCCATGAGGTGGCCATTGCCAGTCTCCACTTTTGAATGTCAGACAGAAGACATGGGTATGAACAGTTCACCTTCAGAGATGGTTTGCTACTGGGTTATGAAAATCACACTGGAGTTCTTCTTCTGTGGGAAGATGGTGTCAGTAGGCATAGGATCATTGGGACATAGATTCAGAAAGACCAAAAGTATGTATACACAGAGAAACCCCAAAATCTTTGTGTAAACTATGTATTGGTAAATCCAACCCCTTTTGGGAAATTTTAGACCTGCAGCAGAATGTATGAATGGAGAGCAGAAAATAAATCTTCAGAAGATCTTAGTGTCTTGGAGCTGACAAATGTACAGGAGTCTTACACTTCAAAAACCCATGTGCAAAAACATATTTTATTTAACCTTTAATTTAATTTAGAAGTTTTATTTACACTTATAATTTCAACTGTCCTTATCCTATAAAGCAGTACTACTTCCTCTAGTATATCCTCAAACACATTTAGTAGGTAGAAGGTAGTGCTGTCTGATGGAACTGCAGGGTGGAATTGTGGTGGCACTGAGGCTGGATGGCAGCTCTGGAGGCCAGTGCCACTCCTGCCCACAGCAGGTTGCTCAGGGATGCATTCATATTAGATTAAAGCCACCTTTAAGGATGGGGGCTCCACAGCCCCCCTCGGCTGCCTGTTCCTGCATAGGAAAAAAGATTTTTTTGTTTAGATGGAATTTCCTGTATTCCAGTGTGCGTGCCTGTTGTCTTTATTCCTGTCCTGGACACCACTATCTGTCTTCTTTTCTCCCACTAGATATATATACAGCGATAAAGTCCCCTGAATCTTCTGCTCTCCAGGTTAGAAAGCCCCAGTTCTCTCATCCTTTCCTGTTATCAGAGACACCCCAGTGCCTTAACAATCTTCAAGGCATCTTTGCTGACCTCACTCCAATATGCTCTTTTGTACTGATGAATCCAGCACTGGACACAGTAATCTGGATGTATCTCACAGGGCTGAATAGAGAGGAGGGCTCAGTTCCTTCCATGAGCTGGCAACCCTGCCAAATACAGCGGACTCCCTTGCCAGAGTATATGCCACTGCTGCCTTCTGATCAACTCAGTGTCCACCAGGCCACCCTGACTCAGGGCATGACATGAAGAACTTGTATTTCCCAACACTTCTGTAATTTTCACTGGATTTAAATTAATTCCTCTTAAATGACTGCCTACTATACTATATTCATGATGAGCACTGATTCTTGCAAGAACAAGAAGAAATGAATTCCTGTGACTTTAATACTTCAAGGTCTAAAAAGAACGTAGGAAAAGGAATAGTTGTGAGATTCTGAAAGCATATCATAAATCATACTGCACACCTAAGCAAACCTGAATGGTTTAAAGGGATGCTAAAACTTCATCTCGGGCTCAAGGTGGGGGCAGTTGTGTTAGACCACAAATAAAATTATGTTAGGGAGTTTCCTCTGCTTCAAACACAAGGTCCACACCATCTCTTACTGTACCTTTCCATATTACTTTTTTATAAATGGATGGAGAAAACAGGAGTCATAATTTAAAATCATTTCCGTTCTCACTCTAGCAAACTGGTCTAGGATTTGAATTTGGGGAGGCAGGGCTTCATATTGAAATTGCTTATCCATCAGTCTACCTCTAGGATGTGCACAGAGAGATATGATAGCTTGGTCTCTTTGGAAACTGTCTTGGTGTTGTACAAAGGTACAGGAGAAAACAAGATCAAGACTCACAAGAGGGACTAGTAGGTGAGCCCTGCCACCTACTAGGACTTCTTCCTTCTTCCTGGCCTTTGAGAAAGTGGGGAATGGCAACAGGGTCCTGCTGGTGGTCCAGCATCCACATACTTTCCATAATGCCTGTCCCAGATGGACATCAGAGCACAGACACAACCTGAGTGCCAGCCTGGCTGCAGGGGGACAGCCAGCTGCTGCCACAGCCAGTTTTGGAGCCTGCTGATGGAGATCTTTCTGTCAGAAAGCTTTAGTTTCTTCAGACACTGGATCTGTGTTTTTTCAGACACCACTCCATGCAATATCACTTGCTTACAAAGCTTCTGTGTCCTGTGTGAGCAGAAAATTTGAACTAACAGCTTGCAGATGTAGCAGTGAGGGAGCATGCTCTGCTGGGTATGAGGGCTTTAGTCAGAGGCTCTGCAACACAAAGAAGTGAAAGGAAAAAGGATTTTGAGATAAAATTCTTCTTCAGTCCATTAAATTACCTGCTCAGAATTAGAAGAGAGTGGCTTGGGGATTTCGAACTAATAGCAATAGAGAGTAAAACCATGGGGCAGTGAGCACTATTTGTAATGATTTAACCTCAAAGCCGTGATGGTGTAGCTAACCATGAAGGGGTTTGTGTCTAACAGAGGGTATGAGCCAGAGGTTATGCTGAGTGCATGATCTTCTGTAATTTATGGCAACTGGTAACAAGTCCAGGCTTACAGAGAGGAAAGCATACACATGTTAACAACTGGGTCCTTGTAGCAGTGTCTTAATTCAGCTTCTGGTGTTACTCCCAAGCAGTGGGACAGAGCAACTCCGAGTTGTCTCTTTTGTGGGAGCAAGGTGGGAATGGGAAGGGAGTACCTCTGCAGTGCAGTAATAACAGAGAGCTAATCTTTGCACTCCACCATTTCTTACTGCTCACTGCACAGCAGCTCATGCTTCAGCACTACAGCACACAATTGGTCGATACGGCTTAATACCATTCCAGCAGACACAAAAGAAGTGGAACATTGGCATGTGTTTTCTCAGCTGTGTTTCTTCAATTTTCCCTCGGCGCTTACTTTGACATCTGCAGATGCAAATCAAGCAAGACACACCTTGAATCCGGTGTCCCAGTAGAAGGTCGGGAGCTAGATTCTCCTTTCTTTAAGCTGGATTCTTTGAGCTGGATTCTCTGTAAAACCATGAAAAAAAAGTAGGGCTGTCTCCTACCATTTTTTTTTCCTGGCATGGAGACATCTCTATGGAGTATCTTCTTTATCCAACATACTATATCAGTGAAACGTGTTGAATTTGCTGTCCTTGAGAATGCTGCTGGTAAATGGACTGAAATAATTTCTAAAGCAAAGTAAAGTAGATGTGAAACTTTTTGGGAAACTGTGTTAAAACCACATTTGTTCTCCTGTGCTTTCCTGTCATCCTCTCCCATGCAGTTAATCTTGCCTACTTTCCTAAGCTCCTTCCCTTCCTACCGCTCATGATATTTCCTACTGTCTAGGACATTTGAGCGACTCCTCCAACATAAATGCTTGGTTCCTTGCTTCTCTTTACAAGTGGCAGCAGCTGAATATCAGCACTACTTGTTCTTAGGAGTTTGTTCTGCCGCTACAAAACAGCCTTCCCCAGAGCGACTTGTAAAAGCTTTCTACAAAGCAACCAGATCAGCATGCTTGTGTGGAAGCTGCAAAACAAACAAGGAATAATAATGTATCTCCTACAGCTGCAAAATACCACATGTGGATGAGGATAATCCCTTCATTAGTTTCCGAACACAGTCTCACCAGAGAGTATCATAAAACCATGTGATGTCCCTGAATGCTGGATTTTTCATTTGGACATATGAAGAAACTGAAAAATGTGTAAAATGAAAATCACATGTAGTCCAAAGCCAGCCCCATAATGCTGGAAGTTGGTAACATCTGAAAGTGAGTAGTAAAACTGACACATAAAGATGTGCTCTGAGCCAATTTACAGCAAAGGGTAAAGATCATGCTGCATTTGAGTCAGAACAGGGTAGGTACTACTCCCTAGTGACTGTACATCCAAAGAGTTTCTTGTGTACTGATTATACCAGAAAATGTATGGAATACATTACAATCTTACATGTTCCTCTGACATACTATTTCAGAAAATACCATGAGAGTGGGGTAAAACGTAGGGCTCACTCTTTCAACCTGCAGTCATACCATCCCAATTTCCATTGCTGTCAAAGATGAAGCAGTGATGTTCATCTCCACACAGCCACTTGTTAGGAGACATAAGTATTCTGACAGAAGGAAGATTTTCAGCAGAAGCATTTTTAAGCTTTTCTGAAACACTATGCTTTTTGGTAATTGTTTGGACTTAACAGCTGAGTCCAGAAGGCAGATCTCCAAAGTGCTTGAATAGGGCATTCTGCAGTTGCTTATCATGCTTGCTTAAATTGAAGTGGTTATCAAAACTGTTGTGTCATTGGTTTGCTCAAGAGCTTCCAAATGTGGTTTAACTCTTCAAAGCAAAGCTAAACAAAACAGAACAAAACAAAACACCCACAAACAACCAAAAACCAAAGAAACCTCAGTCATATATTCGATATTTTATTAAGCAGCTGATCCGATTAATTCCTTCCTATATTCTGAGCTATTCTCTCCTTGCTGTTGTTTTATATGGAGGAAATATGTTTTTATGTTAAGCAAATACAACTGCAGTGTGTGGGAGACTAAAACCACAAGTCAAAAGCTGAGGTACATGCAGAAACTTGCATTTGAAGTTCAGAGAAAATGAGGGCCATCTGCTGTGCCATCCACAGCATCTTACTGCTAAAAATGTCTATGAAAACAAGATACAGTGAATAAAGAGACTGATGATTTGATCAAAAGAAAGGCCAAAAATCCTGTGTTCAGCAAATCCAGGTGACAGTACCTGCATGTAAAACAAAGTCATCTTGACTTCTGCCAAGTCATCATTTGAGAACATTGATATTGGCAGCACCCACTTGTTAAATTCTTCTAGATTTTAAATTGCTGAACAAGACGTGTTACTGATACGGAAACTATCATAATTTCCAGCTCTGTTTGGCAACTCCTCGCTTTGACAGGGAGACTGGTGACTAGTTAGACTTACTGAGAAGTAAACACAGGCCATCTGCTCCTAAGAAAAGGGCAGAGCTGACAATGTCCTCCTTTGGTCTCTGCCAGCTGAAGAGTTCAAATTCATGGACCTGGAAGACAGAGAGGATCTAGTATGATAATGCATGAGAGCATCAAGATGTGTTGCATTTTCTTAAGAAAAACTTTTATCAAGAGAACGGTTGCATCCCAGAGAGCCACCCAGGGTCAACATCTGGTGATGTATTGCTAGTCATTCCAGATCTGGGTAGATTGTGTAAAACCTGGCTTAGACAACAAGGAGATGGCTTCCATATTTCAGCCCGTACAAGCAGGATTCCTGTCTCTGCTTCAGACAACTCCATGGTGAGTTTGTCAGCTGGTCCTTTGGCTTTTTGCTACGGAGAGTTTGAAAAAAAGGGCAAGAGTTTCCAGAGGGTCTGAAGTGACCCGAGTGCTTAGTTCGGTTCCCACCAAAGCTGCTGGTGAAACTTTTCTTTCCAACCCTCACCTGAAAGATGGGAGAAGAGCACTCTACAAACAAGGACAGTTTGATGGGGTAATGCTCTGGTGTCAGGAGCTTTGGTGCCATGAAGCCTTTATCCAAGGCCTAGTAAATGCACTGACTTCTGTGTGCGGAGAGGAAAGGGTGAACCAGGAGCTGTTCTGCCAGACAGCAGCCTGATGGCTACTTCTTCCTGCTGGGCAGGAGCACATGCAGACTAATATATTCTTAAAAATGAGCATCCTCACATCTATCTACAGATCACTGTACTAACAAAGTGATGCAAGACCCTCACAGTTCACCCAGCATGTACAGAGATTTCTAGAGCACTGATACTTGCCCTAGGCAGAGGCAGTGCGGTGCACTGTGTCCTGCCTAACAGGAGACACTTCCCTGTGGGATGTGCTTTGGGAAAGCGTGTTCACCCCTTTGGTCTCTCCTCTGCAGCCTCTTGCTGAGGGCAGAGACACCTTGTTAAGATTGATGGACTTCACTGAAAAACACTGTATGTCCTTTTTTGCTCTGATAACTCAAAGAACTTCACAAGGACAGTAGGAACCTCCATCCCGTGAGGAGATTCTTCAGCAGTTTGAGGGGATATCAGGGACTTTGCATGGCCTGCTGGGACAACAGGGTGAAGCAGACTGTAGCAGGGTGCAGAACAGATCCCTTACCGTAAGTTGTTCTCAAGTAGCATCAGGAATGCTTCCCCAGAGTCTTCAGTGGCCTCACAGTCTGCACAGCACCACACCTGGGGGCAGAGCCACATCCAGACACCAGCATTTTAACTCTTTCATTTCACTGCTAACCCACACCCTCTGTGGCAAAGTAACCTTAACCAAATGTAATAAAACCAAGCTTCCACATGCTGTAATCACTAGATATGTTCCCTCTCAAAAGGGACATGTACATGAAAAAAGTGAAGGACAAGCCAGGGATAAGAAAAGAGCCATGTAAAATGAAAAGAACATGTGGCTGCTAACACCAAAATCCTCAACATTTATTGCATGATGCTTTGTGCCTCCAAATGCTTTGCAGAGTTAGAAGAGTCTAGCCAGGCCCTGATAAGAAGTGTGGCTTGGAGCTGACTGGAGCGTGTGCAGTGCTCAGTGAAATTTCTCCAGGACTCACCTTGAAAGCAATAAGCTGAATAGTGAACCCTGAATGAACTTTGACTGAAGTGTTTACTTCAGTGTAATCAAGTAACTAGAATAATAATAATGATAATGATCATCTTTACTGTTGCAATATAATTGCAATGAAAGCTAGCTAGATACTCTCAAAGCTTCTTGGAAGGACTTATAATTTACACCCCATAGCTGAAATACAGATCCGGGTATGCTCGTACCACCCCATAGCTGAAATACAGATCCGCGTATGCTCGTACCATACATCTGTTCTCCTGACTTTTTAACCATAGAGTGCTATTTTATTACTGAGCTTAAGGATAAAAGAAGCAAGAAATGAAAGTAAAAAAAGGTTTCCTCTCCATTAAGTACATTCAGATGTCAGCCTCCAAGAGCCCTAGACAATGTTTCATTCCTGGATTGTTTTACCTTCCCACCTCTGAAGCAATGTTGTTATCAAATAGGTTTAATCACAAAAGGCTTGGCTTTTAAAATGGATAAATATTATTTGAAGATATTATCAATAAATTAAATTAAAATTAGCTGCAGTGCATCAGCATGTCAAAACTTTCAAAAGGACAGATTAATGAAACAATTGTTGTGAGTCTTCAATCCTTGCTTTGGTGAAAGTTTTCAAGGATGTCCTGGCTGGAGCTGGGAAGTCCAGCAGCGATTCATGATGCACATCAATATACACCTGCTCCAAAGAAATATTGCTATGGTCAGTCGCTGTCTAGAGGGAAATGTAGCTAACCACTGGACAGCATTTAGAGTTTGTGCCATCTCATAGACTGAAAGAGAATAAACTTTTCAAGAGATCCCAAAAAAGCATTTCACATTTCCACATCCAGCTTTGGCAAGGATCCTTGATAGCCATGTGCAGGGGCTTCCCACTGCTCACATTCCTACCCTAGAAAGTGTTCAAATATAGCATTTGCCTGTACCCACAAAAGATACACACTACACAAGAGCACATGAATATGTATGTCTTTTTGGACAACTCTTCAGTGGAAGTGATAATGTTAACCTTCCTCCAATGGCTTAGTCTAGTCAAAAGAGCATTTCAGCTAAATCCAGCCTCCTTCTACCAGTTCAAAGGCAGGCAGGATTTTAATTACTTTTGCATTTTTACACCACCTTGTAATTCCTTCTGATTCTGTAGGCAGTCTGGAACCACAGCATTTGACTTATTGTGGAGAACTTGCTCATCTCAGCAGAGGTCTTATGGTCTCATGGAAGACTTAGTGTGATAACATGAAGGGTGTATAGATGCTTAAGTTTAAAACATATTTGAAAAGCCTAGATAGTGGTTTGTGGACTCCTTTTTAATATAAAGAACATCCTCTTTTTGCTCTCAGCTCCCTACTCACTTTCCTGAATGTCTTTTCTCCTAGGATACAGGAATTGCTGAAGCCACTTTTATCTCTATAGCCGCCTACACTTCTTGGAAGAGTCTGACAAGACAAATCCCTCTTCCATGCTCTTTGTGCAGCTGGAGTACCCTTAACAGAAAAGGATAAAGGCTCTTTATTACAGAGCTACATTCAGAAACAGGTTGGTTGCTCAAAACATGATAGCAACCAAACTATAGAGATGGGTCTAGAGACTGCTAAACTGTCTTGTGCCCAAAAATATCCTTTAGAGGGTGCAACAATCACCTTCTGGGTGAAAGACTGGGAGTTGTTTAAAAGCAGTTCTAGACAAGGTGTATGCACACATGCTCTATCAAGGCATGAAGGGTACCCTCATTCTTCCCTGTGTGAGCTGGCCAGCAGTAAAAGAGCAGCAAATAATCTGTCTAGAGAGATTACAGAGTCACAAACGAAGGTCTGTGCTAGGAATTTAACTTTTTGATGTCTGTTATCACAAGTATCAGGCTGTGGGCTATGATTACATGCTTCCTTTCTCCCATGGTCCTTGCAAACTGTGCCTTAAGGGTGCCACAGCATGTGACTAGATAGCTATAGGGAGAGAAAGTTAAATAGGTCTGAAGTGTATCAAAATTTTAAATTATGCTGAAAGGATAGCTAGGAGAGCCCCCCTGCTGTTCACAGCCTATTACTGCCTAGATAAGAAGTTATATGTAAACTCCTCATGGTCTCTCTTTTGACATGTTCCTGGTCCTGAAAGTCACTTCTGTGTGTTGTCAGAGACTGTCTAACCCCACTGCTTCCCTCTCCAATCTGAAATATTCACAGGTTCCTTGCCAGGGGAACACACCTTTGCATGTTCCTCTACTTGAAGGAAAAAAATTTTGTGGTTCTCTTCAGAGTAATCACCAGCAAACTAGACAAAGAAACTGACATATAAATTGTAGTAATTTGGGATGGTAGTTGGCACCTGTGGATATGGCCCTGGCAGCTAATAAATCCCAGCTGGGCTGATGAGCCTCTGGCTTTTCTAGGTTCTGCAGGCAGTCAGCAGCAGAGCAGGATCTGTCTCTCACACATCTAGACACCCTCCCCCTGCCCAGGGCTCACACTGCCTTGGCTGACAGAGCAGGGAAGTGCAAAGCTGCCTGAGACATGATGTGTAATTCTGACCTCTTAGGCAAACTTGAAACCTGTGTGTTCTGTACAGCACAGGGCTAATGCTGCTGGTAGTGGGAGAGAGGAAGGAGCACAACCACCTTCCCAAGAGCTGTCTTTCCTGACACCCTAGATATGCTGGGGGAATTGCTATGACAGCAGTTGATGAACAGGCATTTCTTGCTGATGAGCACTTTCTTTTCTAGTGGAGGGTTGAGGCACCATGTATTCCCTTCATTGCAACTACCCTAAAATTTCTATCCCCTTTCTAGTCCTGCAGCTACTCATTTCTCAGATGTGCCTAACCTCCAACACTGCCTTCCCATTAACCTCAGGCACATTTTTATCACATTCATATATTTCATGCATCAAGTGTCTTTATCACAGACATCTTAAAACCATCTTTTCTGAGGGTTCCTTGTGATACCTTTTCCTGGTCTTACAAATTGAGAGCCAGACACAGTTAAGGGACAAGGGGTTTTTCCTCAGTGTTCAGTAAGGATCCTTATGGGGCACCACTTCACCAAGGTGGGATGTGCTGCAATGCACCCCCACAATAGATGGTGTATACAATTTATAGACCTTACAAATCAGCATATCTAGCAGGGGTGCCCCAATGGGAGGCCTGGATGAATGGGGTGATATTCCCCCATCAGTGGAATTCCCCCTGCATGGGCCAAATCTCTAGTTTACAGGATGTGTTCTAGAGAGGACCTTGGTTTCCCAAGACAGTGTAGGGTTTTCTGGCCTCCTACCACAAGGCCTTTAGGATGTTTGGTCTCCTGGCCTAACAGAATACTCGGGCTATGCTAAGTTATCACACTTAAGGAATTACAAGCATGCATGCTAAGAATACTGAGGATATATAGAAGTTATATGAAAGATATATAAAAGGAAAGGCAAAAATTCGTCTTGGCATGTCTAGTGCTTCTGTGCTGGACCAAAAGGTGCTCCTCTACATCCACCTGTATGCTATCTATAGGTTGCTTCACTAATATTCTCCCTAGCAAGGGTATTATTTTTATTTCACCCTGTGATGTTTGCATTCAGCATCCTTTAGATGCAAACCCTTTTTGATGTCTGAGACTAAGACTGGACCTAGCAATACCTATGTTCCATCAGCAGTTTAGAATATAAGGGGTCCACTCTGAATTTCATGGCTCAGTGGAAAGGTCTTCATAACCCTTTTGTGCCTCTGGTGTAAATAATTCTAAAGTTACTCTAATTCAGTGTGCCCTTCTATGTTTCATCCATGTAGGGAGTAATAGAATGGATCTTGACATCAAACTTCAGGAAGCTGAAGTTTGTATTAAAACCATATATGCTAATTCCTCTGACAGTGATTCTCTAAGTGACCTAACCTACTCCTTTGCAACACTCTGGGTAAGGTATTTACCCACTCAAAGGCTACTTCTACCTCTTCTCAACACTACAAATAGTGCTCAGCTAAGCTGCAACTGAGCCTTAAGCCCACTAAAAGGCCCGTCTTATTCCCTGACATACACTTTCTTCTATTTGGCAGTATTACTCTAGTTCAAGTTTGATGATGTATGTCTCTTGTAACTAAGGCCATAGGACTTAAGTTGATTCTAACTATCATCCTACTGTGAGCTTTTCGTGCTGGGTGTGAGTGAGCCTCCTATACATCACAAGTAATCTGACTTCAGCAAATAGAGTGCTTCCATGTGAATGGGCATGGGTCATGAGAATACATGAAAGCACGATTTGCAGGCTGGCACTGCTAACTCTGCATCTGTTTCTTGTGTTCTTGCCCAGTGAATTTGCCCTTACCCTTTACAGCTGCCTTTGTGAACTGGGAGGTCGCACGCTGAACAGCCTGGCCTGTGTGAGCACTGCAGACATTCCCAGTCTGATGGCATCCACACGGCTGCTTAAAACTCATGTTTTATGCAGGGCCACAGTAATTACACAGAAAGCTAGCTTACAGCCCACATCCCCTTCTCTACAGAGGCATTTTCTCATGGTGATTAAGACCACAATCAGCTTTGCTTTCAGCTCTCTATAACTGAGAGCTGAAAGCACAGCCGTCTGAATCCTATGATGATCTTTGGCCAGTTTTAAAATATTTTCTGCATTTACCATCCAATATAACTGCATTATGAATAATGATGCTGTGCAGCTTGAGGGGACACAGATTGGAAAGACAAGATACAACTGTAAATGAAGTCACTGTTTACTGTGCACAAATACAAACACTGAAAAAAATTAATGACTTTTCTTTCAAATTTAAGTAGTTTGTTTAGGTGATGGTTCACCCTGAGGAGCGCTGCTTTCTTTGCATCCACTCACCACTTGTGCATTCATAAAACAACAAACCATTAATTCTCAGCAACTGTGGAGAGGCAGAATAGTGGTTTCCTCTCTAACATTCTTGTTGAAGACACCATCCAAATCTGATTTTTTTCCCCCCGAGTTCATGTGTTCTCAGCCTTCCATCAGCAGTGAATTAGGGCTGACTCCTTACCATCCTCGCAGCTCAGATCAGAGAATCGGGTGGGCTTTGCGGCAGCTCGCGGGTGTTTGGGATGGATGTGACCGGGCTGCAGCGCTCTGTCCTCGCTGCTCTCTCCGCTGGCGCGGAGCGGTACTGCCTGCATCCCTGCTCCGACCCCCTGATCGCGCCTTCCTGAAGCAGCCAGCAGCGGCGGGCCGCATCCCTGTTCCTCCCAATGCCCACTAGATGACGCCTCCGATTATAACAGGAGGTCGTTAACCATAGGAGTGGAAGAATTCATAGCTTCACTCTTAATACTCCACATTCTATGTCTGTGCGCGTGTGTGGGTGAGTGAGCGTGTGCGTGTGAGGCAAAGAAGGCTCGAGATCAAGTAAGACAGGAAAACATCTTCACTGGTGTGTGTTTTCAAGGACTCTGAGGGGGCAGAGACACGTTTTGTACTTTCTCAGCCTGTTGTTTCCTGGCTTGTGGGATATCAGTGGCAAAGAGACGCTGTTAAATAACCTGCTGCAAATAAAATCCTCTGGACATGTGCAACCTGAGACAAACCCAGAAAGAACATTAAAAAGACAGCAACAACATCAGTAAACAGGTACATTACAGGCACTCTGTCTTGTAGTGCATACCTTGTTTGCGTATGCAGCAATAAAGGAAAGGGACAACGGAAGTCTGGGTCACCAAAGTCCTTTAACTGCTGCTATGCCTCAGAAATGCCTGCAGCAGAGCTAAGTCAGTGCCCTAGTTAAAGAATAGCAAGGGACACTCCTTTTCACCTACCTGCCTTTTAGCATAAATATAGTTGAGTCTATAAAATCAAGACAGAATTTTATTTTAAAGTTACACAAAGCACTTAAGACTAATCTTAAATACAGACCATAAAACAGATTGACTATTCATTGTTACAAGTTACAACAACTTTATTTATTTAAATTATCTTGATTGGTTTATAACAGGCAATTACAACTTCTTCCTCTAGGAGCAGGTGCTCCTGCTTCCTTTTGTTATTTCTTTTCTGCAAGTGACATTGTAAATGTGGGTGGGGAAAACTAAAAGTTTTATACAGCAACATATTCCTGTGCTTGGACAATACAGCCTTCAGTTTACCAAGGGCTGAGGGTGAAATCCTGTCATTAGAAACTCACAGAGTGTGCTGGCTATGGGAGGACTCTGCAGTGAGAAACACAGCACAAATGGAGTGTGCCTGTTTTCTCTGACAGACCTGGGCCTGTCCCTCCAGTGCTTCAAAAAGAACAGACAGAGAGGAAAGGTAGGTTCTAATCATGAGGAAGTAAGTGATCATGATGCTAGAAATAACAAGCCGTCACATATACCATCATGTCAAAGAATTTTCTGAAAGCTATTTCATTGTAATATATTTTGAGGAACTGAAACTCCTGAATTGAAACAGGTTGACCTTTCATGGCTTTTCTTTTTTAACCCTGAGATTCTTGAGACTGCCAAGTGATTCCTGCCCTGATTTTATTGTCAGTCCTCCTGAGAACTTGAGAAATGTCAGTTAGAACCACTGTTGGCCAGTAGTTGAAGGAGCAACTGTGCTGTTTCATTACCTAGATGTCTTTTCTTTTTCATATGTGTGAACCATACTAAAAATGCCTAGAGAGTTTTATATTAACCCAGTTTCACCCTCTGTGCTACCAATTATTGCTGCAAATCAGCACTTCTGTTGCTGTTTACTACCTCTTCTGTAATTCACAAAACTGTTTCTTAATGTGAAAAGAACAACAAGCAGGCAAATTGCCCTACATCTCTTCAAATGGCAAAAGTGTTTAGGACTTCCTTATAAAATAGGAAGAAGTAAGAATGGGCATATGTCCAGCATTTTTTCCCATCCAAAAATGCATCCAAGCAGCTCGGGTCACTGCATCCCTTCATACATTTTGAGTACTGTAAAACATCACAATACCCATACATTCACAGTGCAGGCAGGCTCTGACTTGTGACTCCTCAGATCTGTCTGAAAAACTTCACTTCTAAACAGTGTTATATACCTTTCTCTGCAGAAAGGCCTCAGTCATTCCAGGGATTCATAAAGGGAGGGAGATGTCTAGACTCTGGCCTAAATTGCTTTTCTTTCCCTTCAGTTGGGTAGAAAATGGATAGAAATGAATGTGATGTATTAACATCTACTCCTTTTGCTCACTGTCCTGGAACATGACCTGGGCAAGCTAACATTCCACTCTGCAGTTGTTAAAACATGCTTTCTAGCACGTTGCTTGACACAGCTTGCTTTCTTTGGTTAAACGAGACCTACAAGCAAGCCTGCTAGACATGATTTTCCCCATAATTAATTTTTTTTACATTCTTCTGCAATAGCATTTGAAGTATTTCTGCCTCTGGCTAAAGAGAAAAGTTGAATTTCTTGGTCTCGAGGTGGTGTCTAAAGTAGAGCTGGATAGTAATAAACCTGTTTTAAGAGTTTGAATTCAGTCATGCAACACAGGAAGCAAGCTGCACAGACTTTCTTTAGCCTCCAGTTCAGGGTCTTGTGCAGCCCACGGGTGATGTGGAGAACTCCTTTTGCTTGCCAGGCATGAGAGATTTGGGTGCTGGGTTGGGTTTGAGGTGGAGCACTAGATGAATAGCAGCTCTGCTTTGGGCCAGTTATTTTTCTTCTCATTACCAAGCATGAGCAAGCCTGAGCACAAAAACCTGCTAAGGTTGATGCACATGGGCCCAAGACAGTGCATAAATTCTCTGCCAGAAAGCTCTTAGTGAGGCTGTGGTGTGACTCCAGAGTTGCTTTGCTGCAGAGAATGGTGTTTTGTGGAACAAGATTTCTCTGAAAAAAGAATCAGGTCCAAGATGAAAGGACAGTGAGTTATCATCATCATTTTTGCGGCAAGTTGTTTTGGAAAAAAATTCTGCTGTGGAGTGGCATGAAAGTGACTTATTCTTTGTCTTCCTCCTTTCTGGGACAGAAACTCACACTTTTACTGACATCTTTGGTGTTTAAAATTTCCACAAGTAACATACTGTTGCTCTTCAGCAGACCTGTTCACAGCACACAAGGCTGGTAAATCCCAAATGTGTAACACTAATCAGTAAATTTGAGAACCCATCCTGGAAGCACAGATTAGGAGACCGTGTACTTGGATGTTCCTCAGACCATCTTCCAGATCATACCCACAAAACCTCTCCCAGAAGCTTGATGCTCTTTTTCCAATTTCACTGCATTCATGTCCATTCTCTCATTGAACTTAGAAAGAAAAATAGGAGGAATGCTCTTGATTAGTGTTGGATATGTCCTTATATGCTTAAGATCTTTGAAATCAACAGAAGCATTTATATGTAAAAGTGTTGCTCAGCACAGATAAAGAACACAGAATAGGGGAAATGAGTTGCACATCTGCTGCCTTCTGCAGTGCCATTCAATCAGAAAGCATTTAAAGAGGCTCTAAAGAGGCTCTCAGTGTTAGTTTGGTCAGAAATCTCAAACATGCCTCCTACAATACTTATAAACAAATGCTATTTATAAGGGAACTGTAAAAGCTACCCTCTAATGCACGGCAACCTGGATGGGGCAGAACCCTCCCACATCTGTTGCAAAGAACTTCTCTGTCCCTTTTTTTGCTCATTATCAAGCCGCAAGACTCTACCTGTGCTTCACAAAGAGCAACTTTTGTGGTGTTTACACAGGTGGGCTAGGCAAGGGGGTGTGAAGGCTTTTGGCAGCTTTGCAAAAGGCTGATGTGAAACTATGAGAACACGAACATTTCTAGGGTTGAGATATTTAAAACACACAGTTTTGAAAGTGAATTGAATTCCATGCTTGCAAAAGATAAATATAATGCTAACACAACAGATCAGAGACTGCAGTCTTGTATTCATTGCCTGAGCACAAGTCAGAGTGGCTCTTTAAACCTTCCCACAGCATCTGCAGCCATCAAACCTCCAGCATGGTCTGGAAGGATTACTTGTGGAGGGTGAGAGCTTAGTTCATTTCCTCTGTCCTTGCAGGCCTTGGTCTTTCTGTTGAGGCTGCTGCTTATGTGATAGCCTGAACAGCTGGTGTGTAATGGGAATATTCTTGAGGAATTCAAACTGGGGACTTAGATACGGAGGGGCTTCCTCCCCTGCAGGAATTATTAGAGTTTCAGCGGTAAGAATGGAATTTTGGGGGTTCTCTCTGAAAAGAGAAAGGAGAAATGCAATGTGGAGGCAGGGAGGGAAGTGTGGCACCTTGAATCTCCTGGGCTGCAGTGCTTGTGGGTTGAGACGAGCAGCAGCAGAGCCCCTGTTATGGTGGCTCAGTGGAGCAGAAGTGAAGGCAAGCTGCAAAAGGCAAAGCTGGGCAAAAGGCTGTGCCTGGAGAGCTTTCCTATCCTCCAGGATCAGGGGTGGATGCAGAAACGTTACAATCACCATCACTCCCCCTCAGGGCATTTTCGAGTTTATTGTGGATTCCCCTATTCATGCATAAAGCAAAAACACAGGGAAGAGGGCAGACAGAGAAAAAAATGACCAGGGAGAAGGTGGCTGAAATGGGGATTTGTTTCTCAGAATGCAGAGCTAAATTCATGGACTGTATTCCTAGAGTTGCAGGGTGGCATTTCATGGTTGTTCTACTCATAGCCTTTGGCACAGATGGACAGTAGCTATCCTGGTGAGACCCAGGAGTGACGCCTTCTGTGCTTTGCACAGTAGGAGTTTCTCTGAGGTAACTCAGGCTGCTTCTCATGAAAATATTGGCATCTAATGGAACACAGATTTCTCTACAGAACTACATACAGACTGGGTGCAGCTCCACCAAAGCTGGAAAGAGCTCTGGAGAGAGATGCTTTTCTTGTCTGCCCTAGTTTTGGGTCCCTGTTGATTTCAGCGCCTCAGGATCAGTCCCAGGGATTGAGGGGAGGGCATCCCTTCTCCCTGTGGTGAGTCACAATGCCATTTGTCAGCCTCAGCGGCCCAGCCATGGATTGGACATGTTCTTTCTCTACAAGATGTGATCATCACTGAGCTCCCTGGTTGAAGCAAACATGTTGAGAAAGGAAGTCTATTTGAGCCAGCCAAAGCCACAATATTGATCCATCTCAGGATCCCGGTGTAGGACTGAGGAGGATTTCCTGGCCCTCTGGAGTTCTGTGCTCCAGCTACAAAGATGCATTTCTCACATGGTCAGTCACTGAATATCATTAACATTACTTCAAGATGAAAATGTGGAATGGCAGCAACTAGACTTCATCACACCTTCCCCCACACCCCTTACCTTTTTTTGTCCTTTTCTGTACATGTTTACCCTCAGATTCACAGAAAACTTCCAAATCTCTTCTTTCTGCATTTCCCCAGGCTGTTGTAGTGCAACACATACTTCTGGGGAAGGATGCTGAGGTGTTTTATCTCATGACTAGCATGAAAAATTTTACTTTCCATGCAGAGTTTCCCGAGACAATAACCCAGTTTTGGGCCAGTCCCTCCCAGCATAGTTTGGCCCCTGAGACGGGTGGCCCAGGGGTGGGAATCTCCTGTGGTAGCCTGGCCTGCACCTGGCCAGCAGGGAAGCTCAGGGCTGGGGAGCAGGGCTGGGCTCAGCTGTCCCCTCGTCCGTGTGTGCCACAGGCACTCGTTAACCATGTTTGGGCTGCTTAGTGTCAGGGCCTTTATTGAGCCAGTTCTGCTACCTTTACAGGCTGTGCTACTTAAGCTTACAAAAAGTTTGTAAGGGAATAGGATATGAAACACATAAATAAAAGTATCAGGTAACCCTAAAACATGTGTGGATTAAGCTGGTGAAAAGGTGAAATTTCTCTTCCCTGTGAGTTAATGTCTGTTTTTCTTGGAAACTGTACTTTGAGGCCTGCCCCCCCTTTTGCTAAAGTGATAAAAGATACGTTTTCTTATCTGAATGCAATGACATTTTAAAAGGCTCCTTTTGTTGTTTCTAAACCTCCACGTCAACAGTTATACCTCTTATACAATTTTCTTCATATTTACTTAATATTACTCTACATTGTGTTGATATAAAACTAGACAGCATACTTTTAACTTCTCAATACTTTTGTTGGATGAAAATCTTTACAACGCCAGACTAATCTTTCAGAACTGACAGCATATTGGCATGGCATGACAATTTAAATCCACGTTGGAATATGTTTAGCCATCACCTGGCATTATGATACTTTTTTTTTTTACTTCTGGCTTCTAGACGCTGTAACTTTTGTTTCAAGCTGAGTGTTCTTAAAGGTCAGGTGTCTCACTTCTAATTCTTTGTTACAAAAAGGTTTTGAAACTGTTTATTCATAGATATCAGGAAGGTATTTCTCAAAAGAAATAAGAAAAACCCTTTGGACATAACTTTTATTTTTCTAGCCTTTGTTAGGTAATTCCTCTGTTAATAATTCACTTGTGAATTTGAAAAGAAAAAGTTAATTCTATGACCATAAGGATGAAAATTCAATTGTTACTTTCTAGCAAATACAAAAGGAACTACTTTTTCAGGAAGAGAATCATTAGGATTAAGTGTAGTTGGGGTGAAAGGGAGGGAGACATCCTGATATGGGAAGAGAAACTAAATTAAAATTAAAATTTAAATTCCTCCAACACCCTTTCCCCCCCCCCCCCAGCAGTAACTATCAGCAGAAATAGCCTGCAGTTCTGCAAAACTATACCTGAGAATCTCCTGACAGTGAGGCACTTCTTGTGTTTATTGGAAGACAACAAACACGTGACCTGCTTTGTTTCTTTTAAAATTTGTTTAGAAAATGCCACACTTCCTGCTTTTCTGCAGCCATGTGAATACACAGTTTGCTAGTTGGATCTACCCTCCGGTTTAAAGCTCCTTGTTAGAATGGTAATAATGACCCACTGCCTGGCGCCCCTTGCCAAGAGCACCAGAATGAATAAACTGTGGTCAGAAAAGGACAATAGGTTTAGCCTGTGACTAAATGGAGCAGAGGGAGCAGTCATGCATGGTAATATGGATTGTTATATGGAAGATGCAAAAGGAAAAATCTGTGGGTGCCAGACTTCATTGAAGAGTTTAACTCACATTTGTTCTCTACTTCTCCTGTGCTCTCATTCAGCTCCTGGAAAAAGAGCAGACATACTGAGACTCTGTTTCTTGAGCTTGTGATAGAGCAAAGCCAGGATTTTGCTTTTCCTCTTCCTTCCCTATGAAGTTTCAAGGTGCTGGGAAATAACTTGGGTACTAGTTCTGAAAAAGCAGCCCAGCCAAAAATCATCACCAAGCAGAATTTTCTTCAGAAACTACAGATTCATGATCACACAGAGAAGAATATGGGTTGAAAAATTCTTAAAATGGAAAATATTGTGTAGCTAATCAACAAGAATGGATACTGAAAAAAAATTAAAAAGAGAATACAATTCTTCCTTTACAATAGTATAAAGGGGGAAAACACAGGTATCCAGGAACGGATTTATTAGGTAAAGTGCCATGCTATGAGCCACCTAAAGATGAAGTCAGTGTTATTAGGATTTGTTTTGACAATAGACAGTATGAACTTTACTCATCAATATAATAGCAGAAAACAATTTGTGTGTGTCTCTTTTGCTTGCACATTTTCAGGGATAAGTTCCTGCTGGATTACTCTGCACTGTGACTTCTGCTATCACTGTTGACTAAAAATAAACTGAAACAAAGCTAAAATCCTGCTATTTACAACCAGCCTGGAAAAAACACTATCAAAATGAGCTAATCCTGGGTCTGAGTGTTCAGTGAAAACCTACATGTGAATGGAACCACAGATAGAAAAACCAATCTGCACCCACCGCATACTTCTGAGTGGTAGTCCTTGACCTTGAGCCCTTTTATGGGAAATTAACTTGGTAGAGTTCAATGTCTTTAATGCCAGTGACATCCTTGCTTCTAGGTTAAGATATTCTAAGCACTAATCTTAGAAGTAGCCCCGGGAACTCAATTATAGAAGTTTACAGGAGCTGTGATTGTTTGATGAATGATACTTCAGAGGAAAATAAATTCTAGTCATGTGAACAGAAAAAAGAGGCAAATGTTGCTGTTTTCTCATTGTCAACGCTCCTTGAAAAGAACAGGAATGGATGTGTATACTCCAAGGAGGAAAACACCTAGAGTTGACTTAATGTGATTTCAGGTCTTATTAAAAATGTCCTCTGGAAATAGCCTGTTCCAAAGCAGTGATGTGCAAGCGTGACAGCTTGAGAGCGGAAGGACCTCTCAGGTCACAGAGCCCACCTCCCTGAAAAGTCACTGCCACGATTTAGGATGTATCAGACGTGCAGCCAGAGGTTAATTATCAGTGAATAGCTCTCTGCAGCCACACTAAGAAACCACTGCAGCCAATGTCTGTTGAACTTAACAGTGCTCCCTGTTGCAAAAGCGACCTGAACAACCTCAGCCTTCCTGGCTTGTCAGCTTTGAAGGGTATTTAACAGGTCATTCATTGAAGCAGTGGATTAGTGGAGGATGAAAAATGTATCATTTCAGTTCTTCTCTCCCAGCAGCAAGCAGCTGATGCCATGGCATGTTAAACATGTTTATTCAAGCAAACTGTGCTCCTTTTACTTCTGCTGAATAAGTGCAAGTTCCGCAATATATAAATGATGCTGGCACGCTGACTGCTGTGAAAGAAATGTGTATTGTTGTCTGGGATTGAATAGCTGTTTAACACAGTGGTGAAAACAGAGAGCTGTGGAAAAGTTCTTAGAGGTAATGGATTTTCAGTAGCCATTCTTTAGTTCTCCTTTCTAGCTGCTCATGTTACACAGGGAGTGACATTTACATTAGTGATCAGCAAAGTGACCACCTATCTAAAACCTTATTTAGCTGGGATCCTTTGCACCCAGGTATGCTGTGATGGTTCAGTGGGAGCCTTGACTTTCTGTGAAGCATTTAATCACTCATTACCAAGGGGTTTTGAAGGTAGGAGGTTCTGTGACTTCTCTGCATGCTGCACAAAGCAGGCTGTGGCTAATTCAGTGTTCTGGGTGCAAGGGGGAAGCAAACTCACTCCACCACTTGGACTCAGTAAAACACAGGCTATTCCAGGTCTGGCAAAGACAGCTTTTCTGCTGTTCTCCTCTTTCCTTTTCCTGGTTTGGGCAATGGTTGTGGTTTTAGAATGGTATAATGATGATTTTGATCCAAGGTCTTTGATTCCTATCTTCCTCAAAATTTGCTCTGAAGTACGTCTCAGAAAGAAAATGTGTTTTCTGCAAGCAGTTTTAATATGTTTAAAAACTGTTAATCTCAAAATCTCAAGGAATTTGCACATGATTTTTTACAACCACCTTTATTCATTCACCCACTTCCAGGTAAGTCTGTAATTATCATCAGTGACTTTGGAAAAGATTGCAGTTAACTCCATCTGTGGTGCCCATCATGTGGAGGCCAGTGGAAATACGCAATTTACAGTTCCTTCTTGGTGTCTGCTGTCTGTGTCAAGTCCATGAGGATCTCCTGGAGGTTATCCTTGGATACATTGCATCTGTATGAAGAGCCTGAATGACCAGGAAAATGGAAAATGGAAATGCTAATGGAAAATACAATAATTATTTTTGCAGTTTGGAAAATCTCCCTTGAGATATGTATTTTAACAATAGTTTTAATTGCATTTTTTAGAAATGAACAACTATAGTGGCAGGAAATTTGGAGATAGCTCCTCTGATGGTCTAGACACTTTAGTCTTTTCTGCATCAACGGTGCTGATGAAATATTGAGGTGATGGTGATGAGACAGAGAGCTATGCTTTTTACAGTCAGGTTTCACTGGGATTTCATGGCTTGCCCTTTTGTTTTAAAATAGGAAGAGAAATCCCCACCAAGACTATGATTTTTCTGCTGATCCTTGCTATTAAGAAGTAAAGCCCCTGGTATTGAGGGAACTTTTCGTGCACGTGAAAACTTGGATTCTCATGTCTCCAATGAAAATGAAGAGCACCCAGAAACTGCAGATCTGTACCCAGTATCAAATGAAATATATTTGTGTAAAATCTCAGCATGAGAGGGAACGTTTGTACACGAATATTTTCAGGCACCACTGCATTAATGAGCTGCAGTAATACATGCCTTGGAGCTTTTGCCAGGTATCTTGATTCCAGCCAGGACAAGGTCAATTTTTGCAGCAACCAGGAAGAGCATGGTTAGGACCCAGAGATTTTTTCTATGTCACATCACATCTTTGCCAAGGAGAGTGGGAAGGGAGTCTCTTCCAAGGAGAAATGTTTATTTTCAGTCAAGTGAAGATGATGGAAGGAGAGGTGGTATGGTTCACTGGTTCCAAGCTGGAAGGAGCAGTTGGATAGTGCTGGTTCCAGTCCAGAGGGAGACGTTGAATAATGCCATTTCCAAGCTGTATGGACCAGTTGAGGTGGTGTGGCTGTGGCTAGGTCAAGCTCTGCAGTGAGCATTTTGCAAGTGAATCACTCTCTCTTTTGTACACCTTGTTATGAATATTGTTGCTGTCAATGTTTGTTTTCTCATCTCATGCTGTTCCAGTAAATTGTTCTTATCTAAACCCATGGCCTTTGCATATTGTACCTCCGGTTCTCCTCCCATGGCCTTTACCTATTGTACCTCAAGTTCTCCTCTATCCCAATTCAGGAAGAGGGGGGAGTGAGCAAGCAGCAGCATGCTTTGGAGAGCACTAAACTAGGGAGTACCCTTTCCAAACCATGACACCAAGCTTTGCCTGAGCTGTACTTATGGTGCTGAAAGCCTCCTGACAGAAGGTGTGCAGGATGGCTGATGCCCTGGACTGACCCCAGAGCAAAGAAGAGGGAAAGGAAGGAAGAACAAGGGACTGTGTGGCTTTGACAGCAGGAGGTGTGACAACTTGCCAAGCATGCTCCAGACAGGTCATCTTTTCAGCTCCAAAACATGGACAAAAATTGGACAGCATCCAGTAGCAGCAGCGAGGAGCCCCGCTTCTTGTCAGAGAGTTTCCTAACCAGAAAGAAAAGCAAATGGCCCCTTGAAGGAAATTAATTGCTTTCCTAACTTGTCACCTCTTCAGTTTCCCAGATTCTTCCATGTAACGTCTCTGGAAGCAGAACAAATGGCAACAGAGATTATGCTAATGAAAGCCAAATCCCGTCCCTAAACAGAGACTTGGGTCCCTGAAGGGAGAAGTCCCAGCATCTTCAGGGAGTCCACAGTAAAACCTCACAGTGCAGACTGGCTCTGATGGAACACAGGTGCGACAATAAAGGGCATTGTCATTAACTACGGAGGTAAAATTCTGTTTAAGTGGGTTGCCTCTTTAAAGAATTATTTTCTTAATTTGGTTGATTTCTAATTTCTCCACAGCTTGAAATGACCCAGGTTTATTTTCTTTTCTTTTTTTTTTTTTTTTTTTTTTTTTTTTTTTTTAGGTAGATGCTCTTTTGTTCTGCCCAAACACTTCATTTTGCAAGAAAAAGAAGGCCTGATCAAACTTGCCTGGGTAGATGTCTGACACTTCTGTTGGGCTCTTTTCACTTTGGCAAAAGGCATACTGTAGACAGGAAAAGAGCTGGTGAGGTGTTTAATGTGAGAGGCAATTCCCTTGCAGAAGAACAAGGTGGTGAGAAGGAATCTCTGTTTAAGGAAGACCAGAGTGGTAGAACTGACACACTGAAAGTGATACTTTTATGCTGAATTTCTTTGAAAATTAATCAGTTGGGTAACAGTTTTGTTCTAACTGTTTAAATATTTGAAGTCTTCAAGGCTTTTTGGTGTTCATACATGGAGTAGGAACAATAGAGAAGAGGAAATAACATTAGCAAATGTTTTTCTCAGACTTTGATGCTGTGACAGAAAAGCTCATAAATGATCCATGGTCCACTGAACCTTTTCCAATACTACTTGTAACTTTTAATGACTATGAAGTGTACTCCATTGGCTTCAAAATGAAAATTGCTGAATAGAAAATTCTTTGATTTGGAAGGGAAAGACAGTAATAATTCCACAGGGAGTCTCAATAAACTGAAAAGAGAGAATAGAGAGGGAAGATTGTACAACTGTTTGTATAGATGAATGTATATTATTTTTCTCAGAATGTGTTGACTTTATTTCCAGTCTGGAATAGCTTACCTTTTAGAACATTAGTTTAACAAATGTACAAATTTATATCTTTGCTAAAGATGTCTTTCCATATAAAGTGGTTTTAAAAAAGGAGTATTTAGTATTTTATTATTCCATATAAATACTTGGCAGCTATTGCTTAGAAGTAGCATTCAGATAAATAACTGGTACATTACATATAGAGTCTCCATGGAAGAGAAAATGGTTAAAGTCCATCCTGAGAAAGACTTTTCTGATGACAAGTGATTAAGTCATTCCATCTAAAAGACTTCTTGGCCTTGGCTGTGGACATGACACCATAAAAAACCAGTTCGTATCTTGAGAGCTTTTTTCCCCACTCTACTCTTGCACTGAAGCAGAACCTTGTCAACATAGGAGTTTGCATCATTAGCATGAGTGTTTGATTTCCTGAAGCATAACAGAAGGGAGTGGTGTCAACGGGAGAGCAAGGGATGAGTGGTGAAGGTAAGGCATGGCTTCTATGGAATTTGCTGAAACAAATGTAAGCAAGAAAGAGACAGCTTGCTTACTCAGTGTGGCAGAACCATGTGCTTTTGTTCCTGCCCAGTCACCTGGTGATCATGTATCTTTATTAATCCTTTGAGACCAAATTGTATTTAGCATATCACTGAGAGTGTACGGATGCAGGTTCTACTTGATAGAGACTTTTCTGCCCTTGCTTTGTTTGCTTTTCAGAACAAGAAAGAAGAATGTCTGTACTCTCAAAAGACACTTTCCTCTATCCAGTATAATATGTGCTAGTGAAAAACTCTACTAATACTCCTGAAGTGTCTCTCTCAAGGCTGATAATTTTTTCTTGCATAAATTCCCATCATTCTTTAGAACTGGCCTTTAAACCAGCTCCTCAGCCATTGTTAGTGCTGCTCTATTTTTCTACTACGTCTGTTCTTAATTTTCAATATTTCACTTGTGAGTGACTATTCAAGGATATGATACAACCAGAACTCCAAGAAGGTACCAGCCATCAGCTGAGACACTGCAGTGTCCATGGACATGTTCCTGGTTTGCCCCCGTTGCAATTGGACACAACCTGCACTGTCTCCATCGCTTCTTACTTGTGATGTGGTGTTCCACCACATGCAGTATCTCCCTGATATCCTTCAGCTCCTTTGATCTCATCTAGTAATATGTCAGGGTGATGCAGAAAACAAGCACTTTCATTTCTCATTGATTTCTCCCCTTTTTCATTTGGGCATACACAGCTACAGTTTCAAACCATAAATGCCAAAGTGCCCTTGTGAAACAGGTAGGCACAACCACGTGTCATATGCACCAGCTAGGTAAGTAAATGACAGACCTGTCACAGTGGTAAATGTTGTAGTGGGCAAACAATGTGAAAAATCTCTTCTACAATAAAGTATTTCACTGCTAAATTCTTTGGCTTGATCCATGCCATATTTGCTTCTTTCTATATTAATTTTTTTTCCTCCTATGGATATTCTACTCATCAAATTGTTTTGGCATACATGTGGGTGTGGAGAAAACTGTACATGTAAATATGCACTGAGACTGAATTTTCAATGAGTAGTTACCCGAGTTGTAGGTGCTGGATCATTCAGCACCTAAGTGTCAGATCCTCAGGAGTGCTTGCCTGGTGCCTTGTATGTTTCAAGGGAAGGCAATGTTTATGAAAGCAGCTCAGAGCCTGTCTTTTAGCTCCTTGGTACTTTGACTAGTGCTTGTCAATATGATTCTGAAGAACAAAAAGATTGTCAGGCTACTAGACCTGCAAGTCGTCTTATATCTCAAATTTTTTCTGCTGTAGTCAAATCAAAAGGGTAAGAAAAGGCATGAGAGAACTCCTTGAACTTGTGGTAAATCCTGCTAGTATCCAGCTGTGCCACTTGAAAGTGTTTATTTTGTGGTATGTGCTTTTCTCCCTGGAAACTTGTCAAGTGGCAGAGTAGGGTCTCTGCTTTCTAGTATAAGTATTTTTTGGGTGATAAAATTAAACCCTGTCACTCACTTCTCTTCCAGAACATTATTATAAAAAGCAGTTTTTGCAAGTCAGAATTTTGATGGTAAGCTACTTTATCCATCAGCCAAAAACCCCCATACCCTTAGGTTTAAAAGCTTGTGATTTTGCTTAAAAAACGTGTAAGAATGAGAGACCTTCAAAAACATTAAAGTAAAACTGAATGCATTAAAGCAACTGCATGTTGTTTTATTTGAAAAATTATTCTCTCTTTTTTACCTTGAAACCACAGCCTAGTCCTCTTCCATGATCCATTTTTTGTGATGTAAAGATGCCTTATTGCTTCATGCACGAAGTCCCCGATACTGTAGCTAACATCGAGGGTATTGGCTTGGACTTGCTCTGCCATAATTGATTTACTACCTTGGGTGAGAAACCACATGGAACAGCCTCTAAGCATAATTATGACCAATTGCACCTGCACGCCTCAAAGCAAATGCTACCAAAATCTCAACTCAGCATAATTCTACTCTCTGTGGTACCTGAAAAGAATAAATCACTGAACGACTCCATGGAAAGAATTTTATTTCTTACAGGAAATCAACATTTTTCATAAACGGCTCCACAGTTGAGGGAAATATGGCAGCCAAGAAATTAAAGATCCCACGTGAGGCAGTGGGCTTGAGCTATGCTATCTGATTTGTCTCACTGTGGTCACACCTCAGTTGCTCAGAGGAGTCTTTGGAAGTGTAACAGGACCCTTCATTGTGGTGTAAAATCTATCATGTTCAAACAGAGAAGATATATCAAAAGGTAATTTTTCCTCTGTTTTTAAAAAAATTATTTTAAGAAATGTTTTGAATTGCAAGGCAACTAATTTTGTTTCCTAGCCTAAATCTGTATCCTTATGTGCCTTTTGGGACAGTGGTAGTTACATTTCCTAAGAATGCTTTTCCAGATTCAAAATGTAGCTTATATTTGCTTACATTTAATTGCAAAATTCACTGTGCTGTTTGCTTAAATTTGTCTGAAAGTAAGTAAGGATCTCACATTGAAGTTAAATACTATTTGTTAAAGATGTCATTAAAAAGTTTTGTTGAAATATGTCCTGGAGAAAACAGAACATATTTTTTCTAGTGAAACACAACTCTTCCTCAAAATACTTGTTGTCTTGGAGAAATAAAGCATAATCTCCTCCCAAAATAAATTTTTTCCGAATTTTTGATACCTGGACAAACATATTTTTGAAAAAGATGAAAACATTAAAAAATACAGGCAGATGTAATTCTTTTTTGGTGGGGGAAGGAGAGGGGATTGGGGGGGGGCAGGTATAAGGAAAAATGAAGTTTTATGAACAGCTGTGTCTCTTACAGACCTACCATAATAAATCAGCAATCAAAAGAGAAAAAGAGAAAAATAAAAGAGAGAAAAAAAAAATCAGGTATCAGACATATTCTAATTTCAAGCTTCCATGAAGCAACAGCAAGCAAAAATATAGCTGAAATGTATTAAAATACCTGAGGACCTTTCTTAAGGGAAAAATAAACCCTAGCCTTCTCTTTGCATTTTGCTTTTCACTCTTGGCTAAGACAACTCAGGAAAGTGTTGTTTGGCTGTTCTGGGTGCACCTTCAGGTAGTGTGCATGAGCCCAGCGCTCCTCGGGCCAGGGAGAGCACTCGGGATGTGTTAGTGGAGATCCAGGGAGAAGCACGGAACTGAGGATGGGCTCAGCTGGTCGGGGCTTGCCCAAACTTGGATCAGCCTGTGTGCAGTGCTGTGCCCGCCCAGCCCAGCCCAGGAGGGCTGCACCAGACCACTCTGCATCCTCCTTCTTCTCCAGAGACCTGCAACAGCTTTGGTCTGCCCCTACAAATTGCAAGCCAGCTTCATCTTCTGTAGTGTTTCGCCTGTGTTGTGCTGCCAGCAATTTTCGACGTGCCAGTAAAGATGCCTGAATATGTTGTTCCAAATTTTCAGCTGGATGTTGCCATATGGTTCAATTTTCACTCAGAAAATTGTACTTTTGCTTTAGAGTTCTTCTGACATCTTGCAGCATTTTCCGACATTTCTGCTGACACCTTCAGCACACAGATGTATCACAAGGACTTTGTGCTGGCTGCACATAATAAAAATATGTTGAAATCAGGGACAGCTTTTCCAGCAGAAAGTGTGGTAAAAGAACCCCCAGCCTAAATAATGCAATAGCACTTTCTCAGGTAGACACAAAAAGAGGGAATGTATTTAACCTGGGGTTAATTTTAACTGTATCAGTTAACAGAAAAAAACCCTATTTTTCTTCTGAAACCTATCTTAATCTCTTCTAATAACCAGGTGGTGACCTGCTATTGTTGTGGTTTCTGTTTGTGTGTTTGTTTGTGTTTTTTGATTTCTTTGTTTCCATTTTGTTTTGTGTAAGGTTTGGAAAGAAGGTGAATAGAAAATCAGTGATTCCAAGATTCAGTTTTATGAATGGAGTCCCTCCATTCCTTGTCCCAGTGGAGTGCCCTCCATTGACATTGAAAGCCTGGGCAATGTCTGACAGGGCTTGACACGGTGAAGTTTTGCTGTATGTTTTATTCTATGTTTTGTTCTGTGTTTCGTTGTACTGGTTGCATGAGGCTGACTATCTCCTACAGAGAAGAAATCAGGTTTGCTTCGTAACAGTACTTTCAAGCATGTACCTGACAATGTGTTGATTCTAAGGTCCCAGAAATTGTTTTGCTGGAGTGTTTACATAGTGTAGAAAGGAATGTGACTAAAGTTATTACATTTTCACATCTGAGTGGCAATTCATATGTATTGTCTTCCCAATGATGTATTGTCTTCCCTCAATGTGTATATAACTTAATGAGCCAAGACTTACTCTCTTGTGATAATCACAGAATCATAGAATGGCTTGGATTGCAAGGGATCTTAAAGAGATCCACCCCCTCTGCCCCCCTAAAGTAAGAACATCTTTCACTTGACCAGGTTGTTCAGAACCCCAACCAGAAAAAAAAAAAAAGAGTCAGGAATTGCTGCAGAAAAACCATTCAGCAGCCCAGCGCTGTGCTTTTCTTCCTCAAGTAATCCTTGTCAGCTGTAATACCAGATTGCCATCCTTGGGAGGCAACCATTGCAGGGCCCAGTTGCCAGTGGCCTGCTGCACAGCCCAGGAGAAAAACCACCAAAATTATTTCCCATGAACTCTAGCTGAACCTAGTAAAGTATGGGCCACTCTGCATGCTGCAGTAAATGAATATGACCTCCATTTATCTTTCATAATATCAATATTTTCTGTGGTTTAAGGCATTCATTGCTTCCTTTTGCTGTCAAGGAAATGAAGGAAATACATTTCAGTAGCACTTTACAGAATCTACTTACTTTCAGTCATTGCTGTAAATATGCAGTGATCATATTTTCCCTGTGAAAAATAAATCAGAAGTTTTTGCCAGTTAGCTCACTCAAGTCTCAGCTGAAGTTATGGCTAGTGTCAATTTTTCCCTTGTTAGTAAACTTCTTTGCTACATCACATTTTTAATGCACTTGACTATTTCACAGTTGTAGTTAATGATGTGTTGGAATAAAATCAAGGTCTGCTGAGTATCATTTTTCATGTTTTGTTTAGAATAGCATGGCTCCCATAAATAATAGTGGGATTTGTAGAGTACCCCACCTTTACAGTATCTAAAGTCCTGAACAGAGGAATGAATGAAGGATTAGAGGCGTCAGTCATTGGCCTGCAATGACAAAATGATAAAATGAAACACAATTGTATGGCACCTAGAGAGAACAAGAAGAAAGGTAATAAGGACTACAGAACCAGCATGTGGAAAGTAGCTTAAAAGTGAAGCACATCTAGAAGGACTGTTTTTAAAAGTGAAAAGGAGTGAAAGAAGACTAAAGAAATGTATGAGGATGCCAAGAAGCCTGTTTCAGTAGAAGCAAGACCAGCTGCAGGTCTCAAGCACTGCAGAGGAATGTAGATGAGAGCATACTCACTCACATGTTCTGGGGCTTACTTCAGACCTTTCATCTCTTAATTTTCTGGGACGATGCTGAGAAACAAGTCAAAGTATCAAGGCCTCATTAGGGCTACTTAGGAAATGTATAGCCTGTAGTGGTATCTGTGACTTTCAAAGCTGAGGTTGATTGCAAAGGCAAGCACTAACACCCCTGGCTAGCTGGCCTTGTGGTTGCTTGCCTGCTGTTGACCCTTCACAAGTCCCAGAGGTTCAGAGGCTGCTTCCAAACTTGAGTCTTGGGAAGGTCTCTGGCTTATGTCTCTGGCTGATGTGGATGATGCCAATGCACAGCCTCGCTGAGACTCCTGGCTTAGCAGTTTTTGGTGCACCGGGTCCATGCAAACAATGTACAGGAGCTCTCTCAGAGGCTGCTGGTTCAACACTCACTAGTGATTAAAACAGATCAAAACGGGAGGCAGTGTCTAGGAGCTGTGGTGCATGTGGGTGGCCTGGCAGTTGTCATGCGAGTAGACTGTGCTGGGATGGGACTTGGGATATGGAAAGAAATGAATAATACAGATGTTTGTGTACTTGAGGCATATTTAAATGTGCTTATATAAATGAGGAGAGGTGTAAGGAGAATTGTGGAAAGGAAGTATCCTGCTGCCGCTTCTCAGTCACTCTCCTCTTTCTCGTGTATTCTACATCTCCACTGAGGGCTTTGCCCTGTCAGCCAGGCAAATGTGACCATATGGTAGTCTGCATAAGGCCTTTTTTTTTTTTTTTTGGTTACTACTCCTCTATCTTTTGAGTTTGTCACAATCCCTTTCTCCTTCGGAGAACACCATTTCGTCTTCTTCTCTTCTGTCTCTGTCACAGCTTTCTTTCAGTACGCTACTGACACAAATCCTTTTTTCAATCTTTGCTTTCATTCTCAACCACCAAAAAATGTCAGCCATGCAATGCCTTGATGCTTCCCCAGCCTATCTGGCTCTGGGGAAAGCCACATCAACTTTGCAGATGTGCAGAGTTTTCCTTGTGCTGTTGCTCCCTCCCATGATCCCCATAGGAATCAGCTCTCCCTCTGCTCATTCTGCCAGCCATTCTGCAGGAAGCCTGGGCAGGAGTCCCTAACCTGTTCTACTTTCTTGGCTCCTGTGCCATGGTGAGCACTGCTGCGTGGGAGTACGAAGCACATGGTGACAGTGACAGCTGTATTGAGGGAGTGGCTGGAGAAAAAGTACCCAGGTGAAAACTGCTCCTTTGTCACATTGCTGCAGTGAAGCCTTGAACCAGAAAATACATGGTGAACTGGCTAATTTGAATGCAACTGGTTTAAGTGGGTTTAGATTTCAACTAAAAATACCTGCTCAGCCTTGGCCACAATCCTTCATATTGTGTCTGTAGAGTTTATGGGAACACAAAGTTAATTGCTTGTGTGTTTCCAGAACTTCTATGGTATTTAATTTAAGATAACACATGAGGAAGTGTGTTTGCAGTTGAACTTAAGTTCTTTTTTACCTCCTCAGTTTATAGTACACAAATGTTATTTTTACAACAAATTCTTCCTGGTCACTACACAGTAACTGACAGATCTGATGAACACAGAGGTTGCTCCTCTTGACGTCAGTCACTCTCCTAGCTGGCACACTGCTCTGATACCCTTGCAGTATAACTGTTCTAAGGGAAAGCAGGAGGCTGTGTTCCTGGGGCGACTGATTTGACAACTTTATCAGTAACACACAGTTGCAAATTAAAGAAAAGCATGGCCATAAGCAATCAAAACAGAGGAACTTATGTGCTGGTGAATTTTGGAAAAACTGTGCAGAGTTCTCTTTGATTTAAATGCAATGAGTCTACAAAAATGACTGCTTCACTTCTCTGAACTAATAAAATCAGTGTTGCTAAGACCATATTATGATTTTGGTTGTTTTAAAAAGGCACCATATCAATGATGAAAGTGAATAGTCTGACAGTGTAGCTAACTTGTGCAGTGAAAATAACCCCAGCCAACCTCCCAAACTTAGAAACGTGAAGAAAGAGAAGCAATATTTGTAGCTGTTCTTGAAAAAAAGGAGATAAAACGAGATGAGTTTAGGTCAATCTGATTATCTGCCGAAAACTTGCCCAAGATTATTAAGCTGTAAAACTGCCTAGGAAGAGTGAAAGGACCACCTTAGAGGTGGGGTATCCCAGAAAAGTTACTGTAAACCTTCTAATACGACCTAAGAATTACTTGTTTACACTTCTGTATGAGTCTCCTAAGATGTCAGGCAATATGCATTAGCTGTGCCTTTACCTGTGTTCTTGTCAACAAGGTTTGGGTTTTTTTAATCCATAGGTTGCCCAGAAAGATGATGAAATCTCTGTCACTGGAGATACAACAAGCTTGGTAGGGCCAAGCAGTCTTCACTTCACTTCAAAACTGGCCCTGCTTTGAGCAGAGAATTGGATCACAAGCATCCAGGGTCCCATCCAATCTATATCATTCCATGTCTCTATATATTGGCCCTACCTACTTTCTGATGTAGGGTTTCAAGAATAAAGCCAACCAATCAACCAAATAAACACACAAACAAATGAAAAATTCCACATTAAAAATGGCATTGGGCTTTTCTTAGAATTATTCTGTGATGTGTTGAATTATTTATTTAACTGTGGAAAATTTCAATGCACAGTTATGTCTAGCTTCTATCACATTGAAATTTTGAATTTAAAAAATATAAACTATGAATTAGCAGGTTTGAAAATTGTGTAAGGATTCATAACAGAGATGAAATACATATTGTTTATTAATTGTTGGTATTGGTTAACTGTTTTAAAACAGATGCATGGTAATATAAAATGCTTGGTTCTTCCCTTTTCCACCGGTGCATGAAACAGAACAGCAGCAGCTGAATTTACTGAGTCAGTAACTCTGTCCATGCAGTACCTTGAAAATCTGGAAGGAGTGTCTCCAACGAGGAGAGGAAAAGGAGGCATTGCTTTTTTTGTTGGTACAACCCCTAGAGCATACCTTGGCAATCACTTTCTTGCTCATTGGACAGAAGATATTGAAGGCCAAGGAGCCTTCTCACAGAGATCTGTAACAATGCTTAACTAGTTTATTAATAGTGACTTAACTAGTTTATTAATAGTGGTTGAAATTGACTCTTGCTTTTTCAATCTCTGCTATGAGTCTTCAAAAGATGATATTCTTTCATTTTCTTCCTGTACGTTTGATAAAGGAACCCATATGTCTCAGCTCCTGTGTTTTCCAACTTCCCTTAAACATAGTTCTTGAGGAATAAGTGTCTGCTGTGTGAGGGAAAATTTGAAATGTCTTGAAACTTTTGAGGTAGCTCTTTGAATATTTCTTTTATCTGTTCATCTGCAGTTGCCTCCTCTCCCTTGATATTCCTGACCAACACTTTTCTGAAAACAATAGTTTTCAGTAATGCTGGTTAATCACTCTTTAAACACCAAGCTCCCCAAAATGGAAACAGTTTAGCTTCAAAAATATAATATACAAACCTTCAGTTCTGTCTTTATCTCTTCTGCTTTGTCCATCCCCCCCCCCCCCCCCCCCCCCCCCCTTCTACAAGTTGGATCCAAATGATATTGCCTGGGATGGGTGCAGTTCTCGCTACAGACTTTTCACTCCTGGTTTCTCCATTTCCATGTCAAGCTTATGAACATGGGTGTCTGCAGCCTGGGGGTGTTATAAATCCCCCACCTTGAGCAGAACCAGGAGGTGGCTCAACTGTATTGTTTCATAGGGAATTAGAAAGCTCACATTAAGAGCATGTACTTATCTTAAAGAGGTCAACTGCAAGTTGTGACTGCTGATGGTATTGGAAACAGCAGATAAAATGCATTTCATGTTATGAAGAAGACAAACAGCAAGCATAATGCAAGTGAAGACAGATAGCCTTTTCTTCACTGAAGTATCTATTACCTCTGGACAGACTACTTAAGAAAACTTTAAATCTAACCTATGGTCTCATATTACCTCTAAAAGGAAAAATAAACTCTGGAAAGTAACATAAAAAAGTCTCTAATCAAAACTATTTTATCACAGTCAAACAACTCAAAGTGGTTAACAAAAGCTTTTCGTTTCACTTAATGATGACAAGCAGAAAGTACAGGTTTGTTCTTGGAAGGGTAGAAGGTAACTAACAAAACCCACAGGTGACAAAGGAAGTTTGTCAGACATAAACTGGGAATTGTTTTATGAACTGTTCCAAGCAGAACTTTAATCATCTGACTCATTGGTTAGCCCTGAGGACTCTGTTTTGCCCAAGCATATTTTCCGATACATGTTTAAAGTCAGAATTTTGTTTAACTTTTAACCTCAACAAAAACAATCTGTACTACAATAGTTCCATCAAGTGCCTGGAGAGATGTCAGGAGATTGGTAGCCCTCAGTGGGAACAACATTCTACATTTTCTGCAATGCATAATAGAGAAAGAGAAGAAGCCAAGAAAAATGCAACATTCAGTCTTTAGTCTGTGTCCCACATAGTCTATCTTGTTAAGCATTTCCTCTGAAGAGAGTTTTCATGTTACCACATCTATTATCCTCTGCCTCCTCATTCAGGAAGCTGTCCATCATAACAGCCTTTTGCCGCATTTATTTGAGATAACAAAATTTACTACAATATCCATGGTCTTCTAACTTTGTTAGCATTTTATTCGTGCTCCTTACATCTGATATCATCAGTCAAATAATGCAAAGTGTTCCAAAGACATATTTCTTACTGCACACTCACCACTCCCTCACCTTATTTATTTGTGAGTTAATTTATTCTCCCTGTATTTCTACCTTCTGTGCAGGAGGTATGGGTGATGTAATGGGTGCCAGTCTTGTGATGAAAGCAGGTTGTCATCACTAATTTTTTTTTCTCCACCTGTGGTTTCATGACAGCCTATCCTAATAGATTTTGTTTTCTTATCAGCTGGAGTTCTGCTGAGTGTGTTTCACAGTGGAACTCATCTCTCCATCCTACATGTTGATGGTTACGATTTAGTACTGGGGACAGGGAATTCATTTGTAATGTCACATTAAGATACAGTGATCCATCATTGCAGGGCTGTCATTCATGTACTTGCAGAGGTAGCCCTGCAAAACTCATTTGTAAAACGACTTTCAAGATTTGCTTCTGGGAAGATTTCAGCTCATTTTCATAACCTTCTTTTACACAGAATCACACAGAATCACTAGATTGGAAGAGACCTTCAAGATCATCGAGTCCAGCCCATGCCCTAACACCTCAACTAAACCATGGCACTGAGTGCCACATCCAGTCTTTTCTTAAACACATCCAGCGATGGTGACTCCACCACCTTCCCATGCAGACCACTCCAGTACTTTATCACTGTTTCTGTAAAAGACATTTTCCTAATATCCAACCTCTATTTCCCTTGGTGCAGCTTGAGACTGTGTCCCCTGGTTCTGTCAGTTGCTGTCTGGAGAAAGAGACCAACCCCACCTGACTACAGCCACCCTTCAGGGACTTGTAGAGAGTGATAAGGGCACCCCTGAGTCTCCTTTTCTCCAGGCTAAACACCCCCAGCTCCCTCAGTCGTTCCTCACAGGGTTTGTGTTCCAAGCCCCTCACCAGCCTCGTTGCCTCCTCTGGATGCGCTCAAGCGTCTCAAGGTCCTTCCCAAACTGAGGGGCCAGAACTGGACACAGCACTCGAGTGTGGCCTCACCAGTGCCGAGTACAGGGGGAGAATGACCTCCCTGTTCCTGCTGGCCACACTGTTCCTGACACAGGCCAGGATGCCTTTGGCCTTCTTGGCCACCAGGGCACACTGCTGGCTCATGTCCAGTTGGCTGTCACCAGCACCCCCAGGTCCCTTTCCAGCCACACCGTCCCCAGCCTGTAACGCTGCCGGGGGTTATTGTGGCCAAAATGGCATTTGGACTTGTTAAACATCATCTTATTGGACTCTGCCATCCATCCAACCATTCCAGGTCTCTCTGCAGAGCACTCCTACCTTCCAACAGATCGACACATGTCCCCAGCTTGGTGTCACCTGCAAATTTACTAATGAAACAGTAAATCCTCTCATCCATTTTTTGGCTCTAGATATTTGTTTGTCTCTGTCCATGTCCTTATTTTGGCCAGAACAGAGTCAATTTTTCCACATTAGCTGTGAGGGAGTGGATCCTGGAGATGCATGGGTCTGTCTAAATCATTATTTTATACCATGCACATCACTGGTGGGGTGAGGGGGTTTGGATGTGTGTGTGAGTATGTGTGGAACTGAGGGAGTCTCACTTTGGAGAAGATGTGTGTGGTTTCTGGTTGCGAGCAAATGTGGTGGGCATAGGGTCCATCCACCACTGTCCATTGTCTCAGGCTGGTGATGCAAATCACTTTTTCTTTGTACACTGTTATTATTACTATTGTTGCTGTTACTGTTTGGTTTTCCATCTCATTGCTGTTTCTAGTAAATTGTTCTTATCTGAACCCATAATCAAATCATTCACCTTTTGTATCTCCCACTGGAGCAGTGAGAGTAATAGTTTGTGGTGTTCTTTTCAATGGAAGTAGAAATTGGGGAACACTGTTACTAAACTGTGACAGTCTGATATTTCTTCTGAAATATCTTGGCCCTTAAAAGTCTGCAGTGACAGATGGAATGTGGATGGAGCCCTTCTCTGCTGCACTGCAAAAACTGTCTTCAGGTAAAAGATGTCTGCCTTGGTTCCTGAGCTGTTGAGTGGTTCCATCCTTTCTGTCTGTGACCAGAAAATGCTATTGGCACTGGTCAGCAGTCTGAATAACTGTTCTGTGAAAATGATGCAGCTTGTGATGCTAGAGGTCTTTCCAATGTCAGACAACGCCTGTCATTGCTGCTCTATATTCCCATTGTCTCCATCTATGGCTTAACTTGTCTGTCTCCACATTTTCCTTCACAGGTCCATTTTTAGTTCATGTGGAGAACCTATGGTTTTCCAGTTTGATGTATTCATGTGGAAGTCTGAATATCATGAGTAAGGGCTTTTATATTGAATGTTACGCTTATTTATCTTCTATGTAGGGACACTAACCTATATGCTCTTTTCCCTCTGCAGGTGTGATATATTTGTGAATCAGACAAGGAATCCTCTAGTATCTGCTCATTCCAATAAAATGTAAAATGATAGAATTGCATGTTTGCAAATCCTTGCCTCATACAAGTTTGTCCACAGATTCCTGCTAGCCCATCATTACATCCTTTGTCTTTTATTTATGTATTTCCTTCCACAGAGTTACAGGGACCCATTCCCTTTGTGATTTCTACTCTTCTCTGTAGTGTTATTCTTGTGAATTAAGGGAGTGCCAGCTTTGCTTAAGCTTAGCAGTTTGGTATAAGTAATATAAACACTCTAGTCTGATCTAGAGCTCCTTGCTGCATGGACTGAAGTCTGCTGAAACACTATCCTTGGAACAGCTGTATCTTTTGTTCTTCCTCCTAAAGAAGAGTTGGGTCCTGTGGAATTTGCTTGTTGCACAAGCCAGTCATTTTTATACAGTTTGGTAATAGTTTTATACAGTTTGGCCTATAGTTTTGTCAGACACTCGATTATAAGTCTTGAAAAGTAACCTCTTGAAAACAGCATTTTTTCAGTGTTTAAAATGTGTCCAGAGCTCTTCTAGGAAGTAATTGATTCTTATAGCTGACTGCTGCTGAAAGGTACTGTTGTAGCATATGTGGTGGCCTGAGTACATTATGGTTAAGATGCAGACTGCTCTGTTTTAGGATGTCACTTTTACTGAGGCACACAATAATTTTGCAGCTGTTTTGGTGCAATCTGAAGAACGTGCAGCTGCTGAATACATTATATTTCATGTCCAAGAGCTGGTGTGATTATGGCTTAAATTTTAGATTTTTTCCTTCAGTGTTCTCAGTTTTGAATTTCACTTATCAGCTACAATGAACCTGTTTCTAACTCCATGTCCAGTCCTAGGTGCAGACAAAGAGAAAACAACCTCAGTATGGCATGGATACTACTTCTTTGTCACACGTACACTGTCCTTTGTAACCCTGAAAACAGTGTTTTGGGATTTCTGGCTATTACTATGTGCACCTCTGATTGTAAGATTTTAAGGTGGTGTAATGATGACCAGAAATGATCCCAACCAAAAGAAACTCAAAAACATTTGTAAAAGAGGCAGTTACAAAACAGTAAGTTTTTCAGGTCTCAATCATCAGCACCAGCAGTCTTCACAATCTGAGCAAAAATGGGTTTGGTTACATCACCCTAGTTTCCAATGAACAGGTGTCAGTGTCCATGCAGAGTTAGCAGTAATTGGTGTGTCTGAGGCAGCCCCAGGAGGGTCAGGATTAAATACCCAGGCACAGATTTATGTACTTCCCCCTGCAGCTGGTTCAGTAAGCTCCAGATGAAGGTCCAAGGTAGGGCCAAGACTAACAGAAAGGCACCATGTTTCCTGCTTTGAAAGTAGATGCTTTCCAGCACTGTTAATCCACTGTCAGGTGCTACACCTAAATTCCTAAGCCTACTGGAAGGTCTTTTGGTGGAGTTGGACATGTCTCATGCTTCACTCTGTTTCTGACAACACTTTCATTGATAATCAGAGAAAATTCCATCAGATTTCTCAAGGCTGAAATTAAGTTCTGCTTACAAGTTTAAAAGATTTTTTAAAAGTTATGATTAATATTATCACTGTGCTGAGACAAACAAATGAATGTTTAAATATGTTTTCTGTAATTCTTTAGGTTTTAATTGGAAAAAATGTGATTATTTTTCTCATTAGTGAAGTCTGCTCTTCAGCCTCATGAAGATGGTTATGCTATCCTATTGTCATAAAATAGGATAGTTTTATGACAGAAAATCAGAACAGACTGGGTTTCTTGTGGCAGGTATTTATGCTACAGTTCAGAGATTATTTTTCCTTAGCCAAAGCTCACAATTTGCTTGAAAAATTTTCTGAAGACTTAAAAGCCAAGGCCCTACAATGACTTCTCAGGAGACCTGATTACCAGCACAGACCATTCAGCTCAGAGGCTCTTGCTGTTCACCCACAGATGATTAACTCTTTCCACTGGGAGACAGCCTAGGATATGCAATGGTACTGCAATGCATGGCAGGGTCCATTTTCCTACTGACTTGTCTGGGAACAGACATAGGACCTGACCCAAAAGAAGGGGAAAGGTAGAGCTAAAAGTTGAACTAATTTTAAAGGCAGCTGACTAAACTATTCTGTACTGACCCATCAGAAAATTATTTTGGCAACTGAGCTGCTGCCTGCTTCTGCTTCTGAAGACCTTTGTTTCCACCACACACAATAGACTGGATTGCCACCTGTTGCCAGATTTCAGCAAGCTGAATCAAGGACCCAGTTATAATTCCCTAAATTACGTTTCTCAGTAGACAACCCTGATCCTGCAGTCGGTGTCTGTGACTGCTTTGAAATATGTCAGCCAAGGAGAACAGACTGAAGTATCTCCTAACCTCACTTCTCCAATCATCTCATTGATGTTAATGTAGGGACATGGCTGAGGAATACCTTCCTGAGGGGCTCTCACAGAGGATAAAAGGCTGCCTGATCTTTCAGAAGCAGCTTCTCAGAAACCATTTCACCTAAAAACATGATGTTAGCATCACATGCTAACAAATAATTCAAGAACACTTCAAGGGTTTTCACCTGTGGTTGAAGGGAATGACTGATAGTAGAGAGCAGAAAAGACAATGAAAAAGGGATATGGATTTTGTCAGTTTCCTGTCTGAAATGATGGATGCCGTAAGAACATATTACCTTTTATTGCATGTATGTTTCTAATGGTTCTGTTTTCTGTTGCTGAGTGCGCTGAAAGGTGAAATCTCGTGTGTAACTCTAAAACCAGCCGTTTTTGTCAGTGCTGCCTTGATTTTGTCAGCAGGCATGGGTCTACTTCCCAGCAAATTGGGCCTGACTGTTGTCTTTGGAAGAAACTGCATTTAGTTTTGGTGGTTAGGACAGCAGGGGGAATAACTGCTAGAGCAAAACATAAACCGTGCCTGAGGACTGATTCTTGGCTGCAAAGATAATCTGTGAAAGAAGTCCTCTCTCCAGTCTTGAAAGTGACATTGTCCCAGGCAAAGGAAAGCAAGCACACTGAAAACCAAACCTATGGTTTTGGGGGTTTTCTTGGGTTTTTTGGTTTTTTTTTTGAGTTGTGGGTTCCCCCCCCCCCCCCCCCCCCATTGAAATGGTATTTAAAATATGTGAGATATTTATCTTACATTCTGATTTTTTTCAGATATTTTCATGCATACACTAAAAAGCCAACTGTTTTTGAAGGCAAACATCTCCATCAGAAGTAGGAGAAGAGTGTATGAAGCTATTATCTTGTCACAGTGGAAAATGGGACAGTTTCTTGGCATAGTAGTAAAGAGGAGTTGACAAAGAGCTATTGTGTGGCATATTGTTCTGTGGGACTGAATCTAATATTCTGAAATGTGAGGTTATGGTTTGTGTGCTGATGGGAATCTGGATGAGGAAACCATTCTTTCTTCAATGAGATCATATTCCCTTGTTCTTCATATACCTCGCAGAGGAGATATGCGGGCAAATAAATTGCTACTTGTAGAAGTGCATTTTTTGTTCAAGGTTTCTGCTTTCCTGAGTTTGGACAGGTATATTTTGTTGTATTATATCTATGTATAAAACACTACTCCTACTACTATGTGGTGCCTCTCACAAATCCTATGTCTGTACACAGAAACTCTTTAAAATAAAAATTTAATTAAAAATAAGAAGTAAAATATTGCTTGACTATGAATAAAGTATCAGGTCAGTTTATTTCATCTATGGCCAGAATAACACTCCTTTGGGATTACTCCAGTCCTCAAAATAGAGTTTTCCTATCCTATTCAAAACATCTTACTAGATTTCTTGTTAAATGGAGAGATTGAATTTCATTTGGATTCCCAGTCTACTCTGACCTTTTTAAGTAAACCATAATAAAAAGCACAAGTAGAATCTGACACCATAAGGGTTTGCCATATTTGGGCCAGCAGGTGATAGTCTTTGGTATTTGTGGTGACCATCAATCTGTCATTTCTCTGCATTGTATATGCCAGTATCAGAGACATTAGACAAACCAAAACGATCTCAAACTCTTTAAAATATATGTAAAATTTGCCACCCTCTGAACAGTTTTTTAAAAATGAAAAAAAAATTCTCCAGCCAACGAAGAATAATTCCTTTATTTCAAAGACCGAAGATTGATACCTTATCTGAGTGTGCACAAATACCTACTTTTTCTTAAACTGTTAAATATTTATTTGTTTCCAGTCAAATGCCATACATAAGCTATTAGAGATTCTTCCAGACTTTGATGGCTGTGGAAGATCTTCATGACAATCATATCTCTTCCACATTATGGCTAGGTTGTCATATGACATAATTTCATAGCTTTATTTTGGGTTTTGTCCTGCTTGTCCTAGAATTTGTTATAGTTTTGGCACAGATTTTAATAAAAGCAAAACTGGTCATTCTTTGTATTTCATGACAAGGCTGAAACACAAAGCATATCTGAAAGCTGAGACCAAAGCATTTAATGGTAAATGATAGCAGATTCATCACCAGGTTAGACACTTGAAATATGGCAATCCACTTTGAAAAGTTACAAAACCCATTGCCTACCATTATTCTCTGCAGAGGATCTATTGCATCTGTCTGTCAGTTCACATGTAACTTGAATCTCTTGACACAAGGAAAAGGTAAAATAAAACGCTGTGTAAAAATCACTGTGGACTTGCAATGTACCCAAATATGATACTCTAGTTCAAAGAATGGTGTTTGAACCAGACTACTGTTACTGACAAACATGTTATTAATGTTCAGCCATCAAATGCTTTTGATTAAAGAGAAAAATCCTGTAGCATTAGAGAAAACTATTTCTCTTTTCCCCCGTTATGCTACAGTGGAAGAAAACTGTTTTTTTATAAAAAAAGATTAATTGCACCTGCACTATATTTTTATTCTCTTTGGAAATCAAGAAAAAAGAAATGCTGACTTAACTTGATAGTATTTTATCTATAAATGACACAGAAAAATACTCCTTAGCTACAGGAGCTAAGTGAACAATGCATAATGCTGCATAAGCATTGCATTGAGAATCCCAGCTATGTTCCAGATGTCTTTAGAAAAAAAAAAACAAAACTAACCAACACACGAAAATACAGAAAAACAGATTTGGCTCTGCTTGTCTTAACTAGAAGCCTTTTGAATGTTCTCAGTAATGGGGCTCATTATTCCACAGATCCCAGATGTCAAGTGCCAGATTTTCAAAGGCATTTAGAGACATCAGTAGATAAAGAGATACTTCTGAATTTTCAGATGCAGGAAGTCAAATTATGCTTAAGACCTAGGATAATTTGATGACAGACATCTATCCATCCTGCTCAGACTGGTTGAAAATCCAGTGAGCCTGCTTAGATCCACAGACACATTTATAACTAATTTGAGTTTCCAGAATTGTCAACCCTGGCCCAGAGCTCATGAAAAGTTGGGTGTTTGCAGAGGCATGCATCATTCTATGTACCCTTGAGCCTGGTGTGTCCTTTTGCCCTGTGACCACCAACTGCAGCTCAAGATTTTGTGTGTTGAGATTGGCATGCCCTTTTTGCACTCCACCGTGTCCTCTCATGTTTTGGGTCCACGATGCTGGATCTAATCCTTGCTAGCTCACACATTCTAGGTTTCCACTCTCAGTTCTCTGTCTGGATATGTCTCCCAGGACAATATGTGAAATTCATTGTCCTCAGCCAGCAGACAAGTGGAGTTTAGGGGAGGGCATCATGAATTATCCCTTAGTTATAAAGAAAAATCTAAGGGAACAGGCTTTGACTTAAGCAGACCTGCTGGAGGTAGATCTGTCAATGAGCCTGCTGTGCATGTGTTTGTGTGTGTCGGTGAGGCTGAGGTCCTCCAAGGGCAAAGGGCTCTGATGCATGGAAAGATAAAGTGTATTTGTGCTGCAACTCCTGGGCACTCCTGAACAAATTTCCAGTGTTTTGTCTTGGAAAGTGGCTAGATCACCAGTGATAAGCCAGACCAAGGGCTGAAAATCCCCAGTCTGCTGGGGGCGGACAAGTAGAGATGAAGGTCATGCTCTTGTTCTCATTGTGCCTGTAATCAGGCAGATAAAGATCAAACTGCATCATACAAAATCAAGATGCCAGTCATGCATAAAGAGACATAATTACAGACCTCTGTACCTGTGCAGGATTTAGTTGTAATTTTATTCTTCCAGGATGATCCTGGAAGAGGACTGGTATGTCAGAGAAGGAGCAAATGTCCCTTTTTCTTGCAGATGCTGGTTGCAGTGATAGAATGAAAGAGATTAATATATTCAGTGAAGTTGTTTTTTCCACACGAAGTAGAGTGCTTTTTCTTGAGTTACACCTCTTTGGCTGAGTCAAGCATTTCCTGCGAGGACTGGATGTATTCATGCTCAGGCCCTGATCCTGCAATCTGATCTAACTGGGGGAGTTATGTCTTGTGCAAAGATGAAATGCCCTCACAGGATCTCTGCCTAGGTGAAAAGGTCTGCCAGGATAGAACTGAATGCAGAACTGGACCAGCAGCTGTAAACCAAAACTGACCCAGAATAAAACACACAGGTAGAACTGTTCCCTTCTCCTCTCCAGTCTTCAGTAGACTTTGAAAACTCACTGTGCTCACAGGGAAATAATTTTTCAATAGCTTGTTCCAACAAACTGTTCGAAGTTTTCTACCTTTTCAGGCTGGCTTACTGGTTTTTATTACTTTTTTTTTTTTTCATTTTAACTTGAGCAGTGTTCCCCAAACTGCAGACAAAGCTGCAATTTGAGAAGCTATTTTCCCTCTGCAAAACAGTTTGCAATTTTTCATTTTGTAAGGAGTTGTAGGCAATCCTAAGGTGCTTGTGGAGAATATGATAAATTTGCAAGGCATACTGTACTTGGAGAAAAAAGATGGAAAAGTTCCTCCACGCTTATTTTCTCCCCCATTTATAATCATTAGGATTTAAATGCCCCATACATCTCTGTCATTTAGATAAGAGGCATTGATTGCTTAACTGCTGCACAGACATTTCATACACCTGGTTTTAGATGACATTTCAGGGGTAGAAAGAGAAGGAAGTACTGTAAAAAGTGTTCACAGTTTGCAATGTCAAACTTTATTACATAAAGTCGTAAACAACCCCAATTAGTAGAAAGTGTGTTCATAGTCAGGGTTTTAAGCCAGTTCATTAAATGTTTCCTGTAGTTGGGCAAGGCTTTGGGATAAATAAACTGACCCCTGATTTATAATAAAACACAGAAAAGATTTAGAAAACCTTTGCTATTCCTACTGATTGATTTCTTGTCCAGCAAAGCCTGAGGAAGGGGTTAAATAGAGGTCTTGAGGGACTACTTGACATCTGCTATACTTGTGACTTTTTGATCTTTTTTTTTTCCCCTTGCTTTGAGGGATCCCTTATAGTAAAGGCCATGTGTGCCTGCGTGTGTTTCCCAGAGATGGCCAGGGCTGGGAGGGGCAGAGTGGCCAGGGGAGCAAAGAAAACAGCTCCTTGATGACAGATCAAATGAAGGAAAAAAAAGAGGAGAAAAGGGATTACATGCTCTGTAATCATGATAATAGGAAGGAAAACACTGGGGGTCTCAAGTGTGAAAGCCTTTGTCCAGAGGAATGTACACGTCAAGGATGGTTTGATACTGTAAACCAAAACTCCCTGAGCACCCCGAGAGTGGCCCTCGCCCTGTCCCCCATGTGCAAATGGGAACCCCTGTACCTGTGGCGCATTTCTCCTCCACTATGGGGAGGCCTGGGACCCTGAGTAACCCCGGGGTGCTGGCAGAGGTCCGAGCACCCAGTGGGGTGAGTGGCAAGCTTAGGGCAGGTAGTGGGAGGCCACCTGTCTCTGGGGAAAGCCACTGAGCTGGCCTTCTGTTCTGACCATTTAGGAGTATGGCATCTGGATTTGCTTGTACTTCTTCCTCCCAGCCTGTTTTTTTTTTTCTCTGCACCCCCTATGGTGTTTCACCCTTAGGGGGTGGCAGCACCCAAAATTTGTAAATGCTCGTGGTCAAAGAGAGCCCACCAAAAATCACTATGTTTTATTAGTAAAGACACAGTTGGCATGGAAATTAGTTAGTCCCTAACCTACTATATAAGCACAAAGCAGTGGACTTTGGCTGAAGGGGTAGGCTGAAAAGGACGGGACAAAGGAAAAGAGCAATTAAAATATGAGAGAACAAAAAAGTAAGAGAGCAAGAGAGTGAGAGAGCAAGAGACTGAAAAAGGGAGAGAGCAAGAGAGAGAAAGAAGGGAGAGAAAGAAAGAGAGAGAAAGAAGAGGGAAAGAAAGAGGGAAGGAAAGAAGTAAAGAAGGAAAGAAGGAAAGAAGGAAAAAAAAAAGAAAAAAGATACTGGTTTTTCTCAGAGTTTATTGCTGCCAACCATCCAACCATCCCTGGCTGGTTCCACAGCCTTCCTGTTATCACCATTTCAGGCAGACACATTAGCCCCTTATCTCTGGGATTCTACACCCCTCACTGTCTCCACCAGCTTGTGCCTCCAACAGTTAAAAAGATGGTTGTTTACAAGAAGGCAATTCAGGTGCTTGGTGTCTGGACACCATCACAGGGGCTGTAGCTTGTCTGCCTTGGAGGTACCTGCTTGTGGCATGGGCTCTGAGACCTCTGAGATCCATGAGGAGACTTCAGTGCATGGTACAGCCTCTTCCAGCTGTGGCCTGAAGGCACCATGGCAGCAGTCTTTCCCTGAGGGTCCTGGGGTGCCACTGAAAGGTGCTGCTGCTGGGCAGCTGCAGTGTCTGTGGACACACAAGGAAGAAAGTGATGCTTCTATGCTCACTGAGCAACACCCCACTTCTTGGGTCACTTTTCCACCTTATGTACTTCCTTGGGGAAAAAGGAGATAACTTGTTTCCTCAGTCAAGTTCATTGTTTATTGTGATATTTTTTGTGAATGAACAACCTGTTTAACTCATCATTTACCCATCCCTCAAAGACCTTTCCTCCTACTGCTTTCCCTTCCACCTCCTTTTGTTGACTGACCTCCATTCCCAAAATCTATCTCAGCGATGAACTTGATCAATCATTAGCCTCTAGAATCCCACAGATGTGGGTGTTCAAAACCGTACTCAGGTTTTAACCCAACAGCATGGCTCCATCTCCAGGTCTCTGACATTAGGATTTACAAAATAAGGAGCAATAAGGTCACCTTCATATGAGCAGAGGGGTCAATTTCCTTCTGGTGATGCCACTTTTTCTTTGAAACAGCTATTTCCCAGGAATGGGTGTATCACAGCTCCTTGCAATGTGGAATTTCCCCAGTCCTCCTTGCTGCAGCTGTGACAGACAGTTGTGCAAAAGCCGCTGGCTGATGTGCCAGCATCTGGAAGTTGCACGGTGACAAGCCCAAATGAGAAGTCATCTTGCTTTCATGCGGCACGATTTCTGTAAAGCTGGGGTCTCCAGTGAGAACTTAAACTAATCTCACATAGTTTATGAGTGAAAATCCATTTACAATGAGAATGACCCCTACTGACCAAAAATTTAAACAAATGCCCTCTGTATGCATTTCCTACAGTGGGGATCAAGTTCCATAGGTATGATGTAAGCAGGCCTCAAACAAGACTCTCACCTACATGCAGAACAGAAATCATTTGCAAAGAAAACTGAAATGACAGCCATATGCATGGAATGTTTTATATGCTACAGCCAGGCTTACAGACTCCAAGGAGGAGGATCTTCTGATCTGTCAATGCAATTGAAAACAGGTGTCCGACATGCTGCACATAAAGAGGTATACAGGCAATCTGGGAGCTCTCCGGAGATTCTTTCAACTTTTGGAAATATGGAGACAACTTCCCAGCCCCCAGTCCCATCTTTCCCTCCTCCCATAATTCCCATCCTCCCTCTCCTCCCAGAAATGAAGAAACTGCTAGACCATGATGATGCTGCTGCTGCATTTAGTGAAAGAAAATGTGAAAAAGATTAAGGAGGATCCATCAAAATGTCAGCCTGATGTTGAACTGATGGAAAAAAAAGCCTTTCTTAATTCAAGTGTCTGTCACAATTCAAGTGTCTGGGTGACCTTGTTTTGCAAGTGAAAGCTTTTGACTGTGACCCAGGCATGCTTCCTGTGTCTGACTCCTATTTATCAAATAAACTAAAAGTACTGCCCGTATTTACACTAAACAGTTGATTAGGGTCTACCAGAAAAAAAAGTACAGCTGGATAACACAGGACCAGATTAAGTTTCCTTTTTATTTGTTGTCGCCAAATGCTCCCAATCTTTTTGAGCTCTAAGGCTCGTTAAGTAGATGTTTTAAAATGGTGTAGCAGACAATGCAGCTGTATTTAATTTATAGATAATGGATGCAATAATGTAATAACCCAACTAGATATGTTGACTTGTGAGCTAATTTAGGTGTAGATGTTACAGCACTTGTGCAGCTGGAAATGTTGCCATCACACAAATCAGTTGCAGATTTATGGAGTCAGGTCCCTGTCTGCACTAGGAAGAGATGAAAGGCCCCAGTCAAATATAAAAACAAGTTCTGAAGAGTTATTGTAAGTTTAAGCAGTATTTGAAAATATTTTTTCAACCACAATGCAAACTGTAATATGAACCTGGAATTGCTTAACTATATGGTGATTTGGCAATTTTATATATAATGGATTCATAAAGCTGAGAACATGGATAAACATAAAAGAGCACAGTCATTGTTTAGGAGGTGAGACAGAGGTGAGCATTTTCACTGCTATTATTTGCTTTGATACTGAATTATACCAGTAAAGCTGTCTCGTTCTCTGTTTCCAAGTGTAGATGTCAGGTAATGTTGTAATAGAGTGGTTTACGTATTAATTATTACTTTAATTGTTCCTATTGATTTTGTAGTAGTAAGTTACTACCACTAAGTACTGGACCTGCTGATATTTGGCCACATGACCGAATAAAAGGTACAAGAAATCTCTTTCCATCTTTGATGAAAGTTGCCACATGTCCCTGGCAACTCTTGTCTGCTTTGCCTCCTTGGAAGAGGAGTAAAAATTTTTATGCATTTTCTGAGTCTTTCATGTGACCTCTGGAAAAAAGCAAAAACATAGGCAATTTTGAAATATTATTATGACAATTCTTATCACTAACAGTATAGCAACAATTAAATATAGGAGTGTATTCCCAACCATTACTGGTGAGTCACTTTGTATGTGCCTCTTTGTTGGTTGCACTGAACGTGATGCTAGTGATCAGCTTTCTTGAAGACAATTAATGGATGAATCAAAAATTAGTTTAAGGAAAACCAGGAAAAATAGGGCTCCTATTTATGAATAGGAATTCATACCTCAAAGCTGAATTGTCTGACGCCTTCTGAAGCACAAATGCTGACCAAAGCATTTAGTCTCTTTGGGATAGTTGTGTTATCTTTAACCCTTCTGGCTCTCTGAGGACAGATCATGGCTGAATAAAGCCCGTAGCCTCTGACTCATTGCTCTCTCCCCACTATTTTACCATCTCTTTACGTAAGATGCATGAAAGTATTTTGCACTATGTCTTCTGCACGTTGCTAAAACTGACAAGAATCAGCAAAGTAGCAGTACTCAGAGGTACAAACAGGCAGATGAACAGAGGCACATAAAAATACATTTCTTCGGGAAACAGTCTAAAACTGTTTCCTTGACTTGTTTCTACCAATCCATCTGTCTTCACTGGCTTTGCTTTCTGTCTCATGCTGCCTGTTTCAATAACCATTGAGAAGGATTATACTGAAAATAATAATGGGTTAGACAACAGTTTTAAAGATTTTTGAATTATTTTTATATAAGCCCATTATAGAAAGTAATTTGGGATCTTTCTGAATCTTATTTACCAGGAAAAAAGTCAGTTCAGGCTGAGTATTTCCAGACTGGCAAGAAAATGTTAGCCAGACCCTTTTCTTGTGAAAATGGAGACATTTCTGTGGCTGGTATTTGATTCAGCAATTTCACAGCAATGGGTCTAATGCAATTTATCTATGGTTTTAGAGCATCCAATTTCAGTCACTCCTAAAGAATGCCATAATGAGTTTATTATGCAGTTGACATAATTTTCTCTGTGAACACAAGCAAAGGAAACTCTTGGCTAGAGAGAAAGTATAGGAAATTAGAATTTGTGTTAGAATCCACAGAATGACATATATATATATACACAAATGTAGAGACTTAAACATATATTTGAACTTTGTTGCTTTTGTTTTTTACTATTAACCTGTGTCTGGGTTACTGGAATGATTGCTGATTAAAAATGTATGCTAAATTGCTGATTGCTGGTAGAATAAGCAAAAAACCTTACTCATTAATGTACAGTGGAGGTAGGACATCTTGGAGTTAAACCCTTTGGAAGAGCAAGTTGCAACACATGAGCTATTATTTGGGGAAACCCTGCTTCTCTGACTCTAACCAAATGTGAAGTTATGAACATGTGCAAACTTCACAAACTAACAGCAAAACCACCCCATTCCATCCATAGGACTACTGTGGGACTGCTTCTTGCATTCTTTGCAGTGTGAAGAAACCAGGCTTTTCCTTGGGTACCCCATCTTATTTTAAGGTGGACATGAGTACAGATTTTTGTTTGTTTATAACCTCCTTTTTCTTAAATCTTGTCCTTCTGTTTAATATAAGCTATACTTCGACTGGAATTACTTGGCTGTTTTTCTAATTATTGCTGATGTTATGGAAGGAAAAGGAGCATTTTCTTAAGTCTGGCTGCACTTTACTGAGAATGTTTAGCTGACCAACAAGACGAAGCACAAGAGAAGAGATTTGAAGGAGCACAAAGAGGTTAAAAGGGTGGATAAAACTGTGAGTTATAGATATGCAGCAACTGGCCTTAACCTGAAACCGTGTTAGGATGAGTGGTGTGTGTAGAATCACATCAGTTCCAGAACATGGAGTTCAAATCTACGATGCTTCAAAGCAATGGTTTCTATTTCAATGCAAATTTGACAATGATAGATGTTAATCACACTCCTTAACGAAGAACCAGAGGCATAAAAGTGAGTAGTGTGGCATATGAATCCCATAAAATAGAAAAGAACCACATGCAGTAGACATACTTAACTTCTCAGGAAACCAATCAGCACCTCTAAAATGTGGCTACATGGTAGTATACAATACTTCAAAGTTAGCATATTCTGCAGTTAAAACAAAAACCGAGTTTTACAAAAATGTCAATACAACTGCAGGTGAAACAGAGCAGAATAAGTTGCTGAACTGAAAGAGTTTTCTTGATAACAGAAGTGTCAAGAAAATAAATTACTAGCTCTGAAAAATCAGATTTTTTTGTTTCATTCACCGCTATTAAGAGGAAAAACTGTCTGCTCTAACCCTGATCCTGAAAGGGTTTAATTTACTTGCCCAATTTCAGACATGAGTAGTCTCAGTGACTTCAGACAGAGGGTAGTCCTGCTGAGATCAATGGTGGTACTCACATATATAATGTTAAGTACATGCATGCATCTTTTCAGCACCAAGATCTCAAATGCGTACCAGAGAAATAAGTACACCTGGAAATAAATATCAAAGTGCAAAGAGAATCTTTTTTCCGGACCGAGATGAGTATTCAGGAAATGGACACAATAGCTCATATGTGATACATTTTATCACTTCTGAAAAGCGTAAATGGAATCACTTGTGGAAAGTGCAGGAAGATTATGGTGCAAGATTTAGGGAAATTGCAGTCTGCAAGTTTCCCTCTCTCACCAATCACGTTTGCTGGGATCATCAAAGTTTTCCCAAATGTCTTTGTGAGTGGGATTGTAGGTGAAGTTGAACATTTATAGGCTCAGAAATTTGTCCAAGGTTCTCATTTTATTTCAATACGACCTCATGTTACTTGTGTTGAAAATTCTACTGACAGTCTCATACACATAATTTATGACATTTCCTATCAAGATGTTTAGCTGAATTAGAAACACTTGTGAAGAAGCCCGTCTGCAGCCAGTTAAAGAGCATTTTTGTAGCAGAGGTGAGGGTTGTTGAGGCAACAAAGGAGGACTTACCTTACTTTTATTCCAATGGCTGTTGATCAAGCAATTGCAGCATAAACTGCTTACAGCTGCGGCATTTGTTACGGTGACAAAGAATGTGTTTAAGGATAGACAGAAAGGTATGCTGTATGCTAGTTTACAATGACCTTGCAGTTTACACACCAAACAGCCCATAGCATATTTCTGCAACTTCCAGATTTCTTGGTGAAGTGGCACTAATTTGCTCTCTCTTGTTTGTCATTTGCCTTACTGAGCTGTGTGTCTCTCCTGCTTTTCCAGCTTAACACCATGCTATGCCTCCTAGCTCACAGATTTGGTTTTAGGCTTGTCAACAATTCTATTTAAATAAATTAAAATTAAATTAGAGATGCCCATAGATTTTGAAGTCCAGTATTGCTTGCCTAGTGAAAGGAATGTAGTTGACACCAAATGAGAGCATTTTAATTGCTAATATTCTTCAGTCTGAGCCCTTTTTAAAAATCAGACAGGTAATTTATCTGTGTAAACCAGAGATTTAGCTCTCTGATCTTATATGGTTGCCTTGTAGTTGAGTTCTGTACTGTCCTTCAGAGACATGATACTTTCACAAGAAAATGTTAAGAACTGGCTTCCTTGCAAAGTTGAATCATTGTCTTCAGGTTGTCCTGTTTGGGTGCAGAAGCCAGGGCATGAACGCTCACGTCTTTGTCCCTACTGTATTAGTTGGGTGCACAATGGGACACAGGCCAAATTTATTTCATGTTTAGCTGTCTGCAACATAGCTCTCTGTTTGTAAGTCAGTAGTCCACTCTGCCTTCATGGTTAGTAGATAAGCAGCTCCAGAGTTTGCCTGTCTTCAGATGAGATTTACTGCCCTCTTGAGGTATTTATCTTTCTCTTCCAAGAACAGAAGTAGCTTAAAAGACCTTATGCCCTTGTGTAGGAAGTTTGTATCAACAACAGCCAGCTGACATAACTTGTTGCACTAGGGAACACTGTCTGCAACCCTCTGAAAACCCCACCACCCTCTGCACAGACTTTAGAAACTGTAGAAGAGCCTGGCAAAACTAGCTGAAATTGGTTTAGATTATTCTGTTACGATGTGGCTATATGGTATTTCCTTATGTCATGGCGCTCAGCTATACGGTAGGATGCTGCAATGAAGTACCCAAGAAATGATTCATGGAATTCTCAGGAATTCCATGTTTCTTCTTATTAGATTCATGTTTCTTACTATGTCCAGGTTTAGAGCAAATTTGGGAGAGAATCCCCCCAAAGGAGCTCCGGTAGGAAAGCTGATTCAATCAGCCCCTCCCCACAACTGGTCCAGGAGAAAATATCTCCTTGGAGAAAGGTGAAAAAACCCTGTTTATTAAACAATAAAATCTAAACAATATCAAGCAATAAAATCCCTTGCCACTCCAAAGAGATGACAAACTGAGAAAAGTCCCTCCCCGGCTTGTGGCTCAGCTCACTCAGTCCCTGATGGGTTCTGCCGGTGCTGGAATGTCGCAGGCCAGGCCTGGCCCGGTGGGCCACAGGTGTGAGCTGCTGGTGCTCCCCTTGATGTTCAGTCCAGAGCAGGTTTCAAGAGGTCCAAAGAAAAAGGAAAATAACCAAAAATCCAGGGAACTTCTTTGCCTCGGCTAGCTAAACTAACTCAAAGCAAAGGAGAGCTCTGTCCCGCTGTCTGCCCACTGCAGACAACAGTCCAGGAGCAGGAATGTGGGGGAGTGAATGCAGTGTCTGAAAAAAACCCTGCCGCTTCTTCTCTCCCCCCCTTCACTCTCCGAGGCACTCTTAAAGGTGCAAAACTCACCATTCAGAATGGGACGATTGGGGATAAAAGCATCATATAGTCAACCCAGGACATACTAGAACACCACTGACAAGCACTGCCTCTGAAGACTTCAGGCACCAAATCTTGGAAATGTGCCACATGAGCTGGAGTAAATGGGCTCTTGGCCAAATTTGCTAATTTCATTTACCAGTTTCCTTTTTCCTTTAGCTGGTAAGATTTCCTTCCATCTGGCTCATACTCCACTAGTTTACTAACCTGATAACATTGGTTTGAACACCTGCTTACTGGTGGTAGATTTATTCTACCTGTGTTATAAAGACAGCAGTGTGGCTGGATGCACTCAGTTCTTTGAAGGCCCACAAAATTACAGCCACAAGTCTCAGAAGGATTTTGAAAATCATGGCCACTGGGATGGTAGAAACCTATCTGAGGGGAAATAATTTGTCATGCCTTTCTGCAGAAGACTCTATTGTCTCTGAGACTTCTGCTTTTGATTTTCTTTTGGTTAGACAGTTTATATCAAACTTCCAGATTAAAAATGTCATACTTTGATCCACAAAAGTCTTTATTTAACAGAAGCAATTTAGTTCACCCCATTTAGCTTCATACATGTCTGATCTTTGATATTAGGCAAGTTACAATCTATGCATATACAAGAGACATTTGCTGCTTATGTTGGTTTTTTTTTTTTTTCTATGAGAGAAATATATTAAACTGGACAGCGAGATACATTTTTGGTGAATAAAAATAGGAAAGAAATTGGTTAAAATTCCCTTGTAGGATTCCTAATGAGTACCCCTTAGAAAAAAAACACCTGCAGAAAACCACAGAGAAAGATACTATGAGATAAAGATATCATGGGAATCTTACACTAATCAAAATCTTCTGTGACTACTTTATTAAGATACTTGCTTTAAGAACAAAACATATGGTAGAAGCTTCAAGAGGATGGACCCTTTAGCTCACCACCAACAAAAGTGTAAAATGCTCCCAGTTCCTTCAAATATTTAAGTAATGCTTGCTTAGGGTGTTTCATTCACTAGCAAACATGGTGATTTGTGAAGCACAACTAATGTGTCCCTGGGAAGTTCCAGCATGAAATAAGACTAGGTGTGAAAGCCTGTCAGGGTCCAAAGAGATATGATTTAAGAGAAAGTGCTCCCTGAAGATGTGGGGATGAGTGTTACTAACTTAATCCATATGATAATTTCTCCCCCAAAACGTATGACAGAATATAGGGCAGAAACGCATGAGACAGACATTAGTCATTGTCCACGGTCATATTTTTTCCATGAATTTATCAGCAAGGGTTGCCATGCTGTGTTTAAAACATTTGTAAAACAGATTAGTATGCAAAGATGAAAAGTAAAGGAGCCACCCTTTTTGCAGTGTTTACTTGCAGATTCACACACACTTGGAAAATTTAAAAGAACTGGTTTTCTTACAAATATATCTCTGCAGTCTTACACAGTAGTAGAAATAACAGAAAGCTAGGTGTCTGTGTAGATACAGAAGGGCAAGAATGTGGCTTTTTGCTACTGATGATGTTATATATATAAGTGGAGGTATGACAATTTTCTGGGGTTTCTCTCTTTCTTTTGTAGCATGAGTATTGCCAAAAGCAGAATGCCCTGTTTTTTTGCAGGTGATCCTAGATTTACCATTATGAGCACAAAATCATAACATATATAGCACTTCCAATTTAATCTAAAATTAGACTGTACAGACTACATCTGTACAGGCACAGAAAAAATAATACAACCTCCCTTCAACATGTAATCTTGGGAGAGAGCTAGACCTGGGGAGAGCTGTAGAATCATCTAGTTAATCCCTCTAAACTGTGAGGCCTAATTTTGGTAGTGAAAGGCGTATGGGATATTAGTTTACAGCACAATTGAAAGAATATATCCTGATCTTGGGACACAGTATGAGATGTGCTAGGGAAGCATTTGAATTGTAAGGTTGACCTACACCTTGGACAGAAGTACCTGAAAAAGGGACAGAGGAGTGCAAGAGTGAGTCTTAACTCTGCTGCTTATGTCCTTTTTTGCTCCCTGCCACACTTGGTCTGTCTGACAGCAAAAGAGGTGACTTTTGAGCAAGTCTGACATAGTTCTGTCAAAGGTAGTTATGGTTGGAGCAGGTGGACCAGGAACATCACTGCACGGACCCAGTGTCCTTGGGACACATGAGGTGATGCTACTGTGCACATAAAGGAGAAGTGCTTCTGTCAGCTGCTACTCCAGCTCATGTGGCTACCCAAGGCAAGGGCACTAATCAGCTCCTTCCAAGAAACACAGGTAGGCAATGGGACATCTTTATGCAAAGGGTCAAGTGACTTGTTTCTGTGTTCTATCTATATAAGGAGCTTGAATCTCAAAGAAAGCCTCTAAATAAGTCACAAACACATCAGGCAAATTGACCCCAGCTATAGCAAGCCAGTACCTTACATATTTTTTTAGAGCTAAAAAAAATTGATATTACGGTAGATGAACTCCCTTAAAGTACAAGCCAAGAATTTCAAAGTAAATCTAACATACTTCTGCCGCTACTCTGTCTCTTACAACCTGAAAAAATGTAATTCCCTGCAATCTTCTTTAAAATATCAAAATAAAATTCAAGTACTTACTGCATGTCAGAACTTAGACCTTGCTGCTCTCTCCTTGCCTGAAAATGGATATAATTCTAATAAGATCTGTAAAGGCCTTTCTGTGGTTAATAGAAGAGGGAATAGCACCTTTGCAGCGCAGTTTCCATTTTTCCTCTGTATTCTGTTTTCTTTGATACTGTAATTTTATTTGTTTTAAACTAAAGAACTAGTGATATAAACTGTGCAGCACTGTATGAGTGATTTGCAGCCTCACAAAACTCAATACAAAGGACAATGGCTATATAGAATCATCTATATTTAAGAATATGTCATGCTGACAATATGTTTTTGCTGTTTTTACTGTGAAACAAGAACAGACAAAACATCTGCTTCATCATCCACTGATGTTTCTTTGTTCTTATATAGCTGAAATAATTTCACCAAAATGGTGAATTCAGCTTCTGTGTTGCATCAAGCTGTAACTGTGCCACATCTTATGATTTTGTGATTCAATCTGAGTATACAGATTGTGTACTGGTATGGGGAAAAAGATGTCATATTTTTATTGGGGGATAAAAGCACTTCAGGACTTAGAAGAGTATTCACAGTATATTGAAAAGACTGAATGAAGGGTTCATGTGGTAAGGTTGCTTTGATATTTGATGTCCCTTGAAAGTCACACATCTTGAAATTTTCTTCTGAATTGAAAAGCTGTAACAGTAAATAAAGCTGCTTATCTTAGGGAATCACAGGCTGATTAGGTTCAAGTGTGATATAGAAAACGTGCTAAATAATGTGTAGTGGCTTGACCCTGGCCAGATGCCAGGCACCCAACAAAGCACCTCACTCACTCCCCTCTGCAGCTGGTCAGGGGAGAGAAAATTTAACATCATTTCCATTTAATAATGGATTGAGATAAGGATAGGGAGAGATCCCTCCTCAAATGCCATCATGGGGCTTTAATTAGAGATATGAATTTAATTTATTCCTAGCAAAATCAGAGCAAGATAATGAGAAAACACCATCCCCTCACCCCCTCCCTCCCTCCCAGCTCTACCTCCTCCCCCAGTGGCACAGGGAGACAGGGAATGGGGGGGTTATGGTCAGTTCATGACCCGTGGCTTCTCCCACTGCTCAGGGAGAGGAGTCCCCCCCTGCTGCACTGTGGGCTCCCCTCCCATGGAGACAGATCTCCATGAACTTCTCCAGAGTGAGTCCATCCCTCGGGCAGACAGTCCTCCCCAAACTGCTGTGGGGGTGGTCACTCTTCCACAGGTGCAGTCCTGCAAGGGGCAGGCTGCTCCAGCCTGGGAGCAGGGCCCCTCTCTCCATGGGTCTCCCCACGGGGTCACAGCCTCCTCCAGGCATCCACTGCTCCAGCAGGGGCTCCTCCATGGGCTGCAGGTGGATCTCTGCATTCCCCATGGATCTCCAAGGGCTGCAGGGGCAGGGCTGTGTCACCATGAGCTGCAGGGGAATCTCAGCATTGGAAATCTCCTGCCCCTCCTTCTTCACTGACCTCGGTGTCCACAGGGTTGCTCTTCTCACATGTTCTCACTCTGCTCTTCTCTGGCCACAGTTACAACTGTGCAATTACAACAGCTTTTTCTCTTTCTTCTTAAATCTGTTATCACAAAGGCATTACGACCATTCCTAACTGGTTCAGACTTGGCCAGCAGCATATCTGTCTTTGGAACCACCAGGGATTGGCTCTGTTGGATATGGAGGAAGCTTCCTGCAGCTTCTTGTAGAATCTACCCCTGTAGCCCCTGATCCCCCAAAACCCAGGTTATGCAAAGCCAATACTTAATGGAAAGCACTTTGTAAAATCTGTAATGAGCTGCTTCTGAAAGGGGACTACAATGGTCATGATATTTTGGAGATGTTAAACACAGTAGAAACATTTCCCAGGGATTTAAAAAGTAAATTTTACCCTGTGGGTCACACTTGAACCGATACTTCTGCCAAGTACTAAAAAGCACTGCACAGGTGAATGTGTTGGCTATGGGATTTGCTAATTGGGCTTTCTTCTACTTTTAATTCCTTAGCTTTGCTATAAATTTTGAGAATTAAGTCTACAGCATATTTGTGTGCTGGCTTGAAAATGACTTGGTTTTGTTTGCTCTAAACCTGGTTGTTTGTCCCTGTGCTATGCAAAAAATAATAATAAAATAATTCCCAATAATTTCTTGCAAACTATTCCTGATATTTACTATCAAACCTGGGCCACCTCTTCCCTCGAGCATTCCCTCCTTTTCACCAAGGAGTCCAAGCGTATTTAGTTTTTCTTCATATGGAAGCTGTCCCATGTCTTTGATCACACATGCTGCTGTTCTCAGGCTGTATATCTTGAGGCACAAATGGCCATTTGAACAAAAGGGCATCATCTGTGAGGGGTTTTTGCTCCTCTCTGGCAGCAGGTGAATAACATCAAGTCACAACAAAACTGCTAATATGTTCCACCTTGACTCTGACAGAGCACTGATGGCTTTCTATTTCCTTCAGCATCTACATGCTGGACCAAATGAACAGTGTTTCTTGTGTGTGGTTAGTGTTTAAGGCCACATTGTGTACACGGCCTGAAAGATATATTTTTATAGGTAAGCACCTCATAAAATATTTTTCTGAAGACATTTATCAAGAGAGACTTTGAGAAACTGTAAGGAACTGGGAAGGAGAAGGTGGGGGAAGCACAACATGTGCTTTTCAGCTGCCACAAGGTCCTGCAGCAGCAACCTTCATGTGAGAGGCGACACTTTGCACATTACAACAGGGAATCAAAAGATTTATACTCAACACTCCATATATATGACTCTCTGTGGCATAATTTTGAAGGGGTGATTATTGGTTTGACATGAGGGAATTTTTTACATCAAATGCTGAAAGTTCTCTATGTACATAGCCATAATCACCTGATACTGCTTTTTGTTACGGCATAGCTTTTATTAATAAATAATCATAATAATGATACCTAAGTTCTCCATAATTATCCCATTTGTTTTCCAAGAACCCCCGGGCTGTTATTTATCACTTGATATGAATGCTCTCTGCTCCTCTCCATCTGCTTACACATGCATATAAAAGAAGTCCAGACATATGGGAAGTGCCTTACTTATTTGATGGCAGCTCTGTTTATTATTATCTCCCTGAGCTGTGGTAATTGTAGTTCAGTTGTTGAGAAATTATAAAAGCAGAAGCCGTGAGTTCCCTGCTAGGTTTCTCCATGGGATCTCCCATTTTCTACCCCAAAGGTACAGGTTCAAAAGCAATGTACTGACTGTGGAAAAGATGTCAGGCAACACCTCTTAAATTCTTGTATAAGTCAAGGGTTTGAAGCACTCATTGAGTTTAGATAGGACCACTTAGTAAATACATTCTCTATTCTTGAGTTTACATGGCAGCTTGGGCTAATGAGGGCCTCGCCCTCAAGCACATGCAAGGTGGGAGGATGGGGAGAAGGACACAAAAACTAGACAAGAACTTACCACATTTAAAGAGCAAGGTTTGATTGTGGGAGGTATTACAGCAAAATACCTGCGAAGTGTAATCTTTGTTCATATCTGGTTTCTGAAGAAGAATTACCTTTTCTGCTAATTTGAGGTATACAGGACAGAATAATTTCTCCTCTTGGCCTCCTCTCCCCATATTATAACTTACAGATGAACAAGCTGATTTGGAATACAAAAGAACTGGGTTCAACTACAGTTATTTTGTGAAGTACTAGTTTCACTAGGCTATTTCTGTCTAAAACTTGTGTCTAAACTTTCTGCCTTTTTTTTTCCCTGCCATCTTATTGTTCAAACTGCTCAAAAGAAAAGAAGTCAGCAGTTCTGAAATACCACCTGAAAAATCAAGTGCAGAAGTAGATGTATGCGAGGTTTTAAGTTTTCCAGAAACTGACAACAGTAGATAAAAGCCCATCCAGCTTCCTGCAGCTGCTTCTGTAAAAGACTTGGCTGGTAAAGGCAAGACTTAGAGAAGAAATGACAAGCGCCCCAGCTGTGACCAGACTTTCCCTGAGTGAAGTTCTGGTCGTGGAAGACTCCTGCTGCTGTAGCTGTCAGGCCCTCCCCCACCCATGCAGCCTGCAGTAAGTGCTATTTCACAGTCTCAGCAAGGAGAAAAGCAGTAGGAAATCTTTTGAATTGTTTTCTCCCAATGTCATTTTATTCTAGTTCTTACAGTCTTTTGGCCTTGCCTTGACCCAGCCTAGCTTGTTGGAGAAGACCAGCCTCACCTGACAGCAGCTGGCAAAGAATTTTTCTTCTCCCTGCTTTCTTCATAAAAATAATTTAGATTGTAAATCACTGCCTTCTCTTGTTAAAAAAAAAAAAAAAAAAACAGAGACAGCTTTTCTAGTAGCTCACTGGGACAAGGACAAAGTACAAGGGACTTATAACCTGTTACTAGGGATTTCCTCAGGTCAACAATCAATATTAGAAAAAGAGATAATGATAACATCAAATCTGAAATGCCTTTACTGTATACCAGATACAAATACGGCTAAGCACAAGCTTTAATTTCCTAGCACATTTTCCTTCTATGTACCTTTCTGTTTGTGTATGTTTTTTCTTTATATATCTATATATATATCAATATATATATCCTTTGTTTTGTTCTATTTTTCTCTTGCATCTGTTTTTTCCCGTATCTTCTTATCTTCTGCAGTTCACTCTATATCTGTGGCCTTTCTTGTAAAGTTACTCTGCTCTCCTCTTTCCCAATCCCGTTATCCCTTTATCCTCCATTTGACAGTTCCCTCCATTAGCACATTTTGTTCAGTTGTGAGGGGAAGCTGTGTGACACTCACCTGGGGTTGCTTGGCTTGCTCATCCTGGAGGAGACTGAGGGGAGACCTCATTTGCAGTTACAAATGCCTTGCAAGGGCAAGAGCAGGGCCAGGTACAGATCTCCTCTCTGGTGAGTGACAAGACCTGAGGGAATGCACCCCGAGGAGGGGTTCAGGCTGGGTACGGGCAAAAGGTTTCTCCACCCAAAGGGTGGCTGGGCACAGGAACAGGCTCTCTCCTGTGCAGTGGTCATAGTGCCATCCTGACGGGGTTCAGGACAATACCCTTGGAGATGTATTGTGTTTCTTGGGGTGTCTTGTGCAGGGCCATGAGTTGGACTTGATGATCCTTTTACATCCTTTCCTGCTTAGGATATTCTGCGATTTTGTGTCTTGCTTCTTTGCAGATATGTTCTGCGCATACAGAGATGAGAAGTTTTCTGGTGCAGCTATTTTTAATTTCAGTCTGCAAAACCAACTGAGTGGTGCTGGCACCAGTCTGTGATTTGGTTGCAGTGTGTTTCTTCTGCATTCTGTGAAACTTGGGGGGAGAGTTAATGAGTCAAGCAGTAGTGAAAATCCTAGCTCAGACCACAGAAGTTACATGGTCCTCCAGGTTTTGGTAATTATCCCATGATCCCACAGGTAGGACAGACCCTCTGGGTATAGGCGAGGAGCTTTCTTTGCATAAATCAGTATACTCTTGCCCGCCCAGCTAGAGAGTGAGTTATGAGCAGTGCTGACCAGAGCAAGTGCTTTTCAGGACAAGATGCCGAGTGCAGAAGTTTCAGCAGATCGTTTTGCGTATATGCTGACACAGCAGATTCAGATGATCCAGGAGTCAGGGCTGTATGAGCCTCGTTAAACAAAAGCTGTAACCCAACAGCACATGCTTGGAAACAAACTTAAACCGAAGTGTTGAGCCTTGCTGTGCTCTCCTGCTGACTCAGTTATGTAGCAGCTTGCAGGTAACAGAGAAACTGTTTCTCTTTTCCAGCTGTATCAGAGGTAACCAGGCTCCGAAACCACTGAATCTCTCCAGCCACATGTGCATGCCTCTCCAGGCTGTGAGTTGGTTCAGTATTTTGTTCCTTTAAAGAAAAAAGCAGCTGGAACAGAAACTTTTTACCGACACTAAACCAACTTAAGTCTCAGACAGCATCACTTTGTCCTCAAGATCACAATAATGAGAACATTCCTAAAACCATTGCCTCACTCCCACAACATCCACTCTTGTGCAGTTATGAAAATGTACCATGATATGTGAAAAAACATGAATTAAAAAAAAAAAAAAAGCCTTTTCTTTTTGTCCTTTAAGCTCTGGGAAATTCACAAAGGTTATGAAGCAGAGCCTTCCATGGATTCATGTGCCTCTGTATGAAATCTCAGCTGCATTTCTCTTTACTAAGTTAGTGCTGTTGCTTTTGATGCCATCACCAGTTGTACAGACATTGTTTCCTAAGACTACTTTCCAAGAAGAAGTCATAACAGGAAAGATAATTCAGCTCCTAGTTTGTAGGTGATGGTACTTTGTGTTTTGCTTCTTCTCCTATCTCATAACAATGTTGACACCAGGTGAAAAGGAAATATATGCAAGAGAAGACACTTTCCTCTTCCAGCTGGACCACTTTCAGTTACTCTACACTGACAGCAGTCTTTTCAATGATCATGAAAATAACTGTTTGCAAAGAAAAACTATCTGTTTTGGCCTGTCTGACAGAGGTGAGGTGTGTCCAGTTTCTGAGGTCATACGTGTGTTACCCTGAGAGTTGAAGAAGGCACCCCTGGACTGAAAATTCACAAATTTGCTGATATAATTGTCTGCAGAGGGGTGTAAGCTGCTGTGACTTGCATGCTGAGCCATACTGATTTTAGTTACATGGAGACATGCCAAAATAAAGAATAGATGGTGGGCCAAAATGATAATTGCTTGTTTAAGAGAGGTTTCATATTGAACGTAGTCTGAGAGCACTTCTTGAGTAGCTCTAGGTGCAGCCACTCAGCGTCCCACACTCCTGCTCCAGCAGAATACACCATGAACACTCCTTATCCTTGAGTATTTGCAACTGAAATGGCCAAGAACAAGTGGCAAAGATGTATTTAAGTCTTGGCTGGTAAAGAAAAGGGGTAGGGAATTCTTAATGATTTGGTGTATTTTCTGAATTGAAATGTATTCTCTCATAGAGAGATTCAGATCATGATTAAGGATCAAAATTTTTCTGTTGTTGGTGAAAGACCCCCTGAACCTCATATGATCTGCTGCTAGATCATATAAAATCTACCTCACAAGAACTCCTATGCTTTAACTCGATTGTGCTGCAAGAGCAGGTTGTACTTGAAGGTATTTGAATTCATTTTTTCTCCTGTTAAAAAGAGCTCTGCATGTAACAGAGTAGTTCCATTTACACTATTTATATTCTGGCTTCTTCCTATATATATAGTACCTCCAGTAAAAGTTTTCCTTTTGCAAATTAGAAGCTTCGACTAATGTATTATAAAATACTAATGTATTTTATAATCTGATTTTTTTCCCTCCCTGAAGCTTTATATTTTTTCATTAAAAACCCTGAACATTTTGGCATTTAACTATATTTCTTTTGCAAAGCTTTAAAGCAGCAGCTTTGCTTACTGCCAGCATGACACACTGCAAGAACACATTGTTCCTTACAAAAAAGAGAGGAAATTTGAAAAAGTGTGAGAAGGAAAGTGAGAGGCCAGGACCTTTTCTCTCTGGTCAAACCATCCTTGGACTCCTTCTGAGCCCTGTAGGGGGCTGGCAGGAAGGAATTTTTAGCCACAGGGACATGTTATCCAGAACCAAGGGTTGAACCTAATTGTAAGCAGATTTTGCCCGCCTTCTTTCGGATGAATGATGGCCCGCTGGCATGTGACCTGGCTTGGCAATTTCCCTACAGTGTCCAGGCTGCCATAAGGAGATACGTAATGTCTAGAGTGATAGGAAACTCTTTAGTGCAGATGGTACAGAGCCGCCTCATAAAATGACTCACTGTGAATCCTTACAGAAATCTCAGCTATAAAAATGATAATGGAAAAAGCACAAGAAAATGCAAAATGTCTTAAGAACAAATTAAGACATCTCATGTCTTCTATTTGAGGTACAAAATAGACATATTCTACAGCCAAACCAACATCTTCTTCCCTTTCATTTATTTTTGACTGGCCAGGCAAAATCTATAGGAAAAAGTACTGGAACTGTGGAAGCGGAAAGAGCTCTTGGAGAAGGTAAAATGACAGATGGCAAAGTTCTGACCATTCCTTAGGGAAGAGAACTGACTTCTTGGGAAATGCTTTGCGCACGTAAGCTCTTCTTTTCCCTTTTCATTCCTCTAGTCCTCCCACTAGTGGGAGGAAACAATTAATTAAGTAAAAGACTAGACCTGTGGGTTTTTTTTCCAAAAGAATCACTGGATATTAGTTCAGAAATAGACTCTGAACTTTTGTGGATGAAATTTTTTCTGTAATCTCTGAAATTATTACAAACATGCATTTTAGAGCACTGTGCCATTTAAGTCACATTTTCAATTCTTTCCTTCTTTACCTTGAATTCTCACACATTTTCATTTGCTTTTCAGTGTAATTTGTTGAGCATTTTTCAGCACTTATCCTTCATTTAAAGCAATCTCTCTGCAGCATTTCAGAATTGTCTGTGACTTTTATTCAATTTACTGTGTTCAGTAAGGACAGGCAGTAACACAAGACCAGAAGTAACACAAGAATCAGAGAAGAGGGGAGCATTGAATGTGCTTTTACCCTTTCTCTTCTTTCCACCATGGGAGATGATATCAGAACACTAGGTAAAAAAACACGAGTCATTTTGAAAGAGAAAGTACTATCTGCTTGCAGGTTTCATGTGTTATTGTGATAGTGATAGAGGGCACCCTGTATTGTTACTCCATGGTTGCTATGTCAGCATTTTCATGGGGTTTAGCAGCAAATCCTCTAACTTTTCCCACTTACCTCACTTAGCTTAGATTCATGGAACGGTTCCTAGGTGCATAGAACACAATTTTCTGTAAGAAATTAAACCCAAAATTCAGCTCCCTGAACTCATCAAGCTCTCTCCAGTGTCTTGCAGGGGAAGCAGGGTCAGAACAAATGTCTGGTCCTCTGAGTAGCTGCAAACGATACAAGTATTTAAGGTACTTTGTACAAGGAATCACAACAGATCTAGTAAAAAGCCAGGGTTGTTTTGGCCTGTATAGACCATGAGTGGAAGGGTTTTGACACAAATTGTCCTGTTAACTCACATCCACACCAGCTGCACTCCCTCCCTTGCTCAGCTTTACCTCCCTTACCCTCTCTTTATTGTTTCTCTGCAAGAGCATGTGACACCACAGAGGTTTAACACAACTGTCTTTCAAGGACCACTGAACAACACTCCTTTCCCCCTCAGCTAACCCACAGTGCAAACATTGTAGACATCAGCTCCAAGACTAAATACACTCTCCTCAGAACAAAGAATCATTCTCAAGATGACCTTCTCCATCTGTGCTGTCTGTGACTTTCTGACTGTGTCCACATCTTCCTAAACTAATCAGATGTTCCCAGACACTTCATACTGGAGTTCTGATATTGGAGCACCTGTGAAGAACCTCTGTAGAGCTGCTTCTGGCTGGCCAGTGTGTAAGGAGCTGCTCACACTCCATGCAGACAGATGGAAATGGAAGAGAAGAACCAATACCTGTCACATTTGTTGACTGATGGTGTCACTGTGCTGTTTGCCATCTGATGCATGAACTGAATTTGTGTCAGCCCAAATGTCATTTTTCTGCCATAGGGTCCTATTGGGATAAGACTGTAAAAATGCTGTGATCTAAGCAAAGCAATAATGGCCCTTTTTTGTTCTGGGAGGCTCATATTGTGATACAGTAACAAGTTTCAGATTGAGCCTTATCTGCCTGCAATGAAGCAAATTAGTCAAGGGCCAGGTCTTTTGGGAGAGGGAACCCAAAACCAGTAATCTGTGAGGAAACAGGGTAATGTATGCAAAGGGCTCAGCTATAGCAACAGGAATTTGAACATGGTTATCTCTCAGTGGTCATATGATCATTTTTTGACCACTCTGGAGAAATACTTGTCTGATATATCAGAATTCAGCTTCATATTTACTTTCAAAGTTGTGATTTCTGCTGGCTAGTGTCAGTGACCTAACAGACCAGAACAGTTGCAGAAGAGCACAAGGGGACAACAAGGAGTTTGTATTTTGAAGATGCAGATTTTTTTTGACAACACAGCACTGATTTTTATGCACATCTTCAACTTACCATCCAATATTTCCCCCTGCAATTCAGTTGAGATTCCCACAAATTTCAGTCTGAGTCCCTCTGTAATCATAAGATCCACACCAATCCATACAAGATGCCATTTATTCATAAAAAGGAAATTAATTATGTGTTTCTATTTGATACGCAGTACGTCTGCTAATCTGCATTTGCACCAATCTGCAGAACACTTTATATGCAGGCTTTAAAAGGTTGGCTCTGAGACGTTACAGGGAGAATTGTGAGAAACACAACCCAGAATCTTTCTCTGCCATGATATAAAATAAATTATTTTCTGTCTGTATAAACAATTTCATTTCAGAACCAAGCCCCAGGAATGTGGACCTGTGATGAAAATATATAATTCAATTTGAAGTGGAATATGTGGTGATAAAAGGACTCCCAGGAATAATATTTAAAGAAGGATTACATTCTTCCATACTTCAGTTACTTGTTTTCTTCTGGCAAAGTAGACAAACACACTTGGACTTTAACTCACAACATCAGAAACTGAGTTTCCCTAATATTTCTTCATATGCACAGAAGTACTCACACAATTAAAAAAGACATATGACTGTTTATAACTGTATTTCAGATTTGTTAAACTCCAAGATCACTACATGTCAATGTGAAAAAATTACAGAATAAGTGAGAAAATAACTATTTTGTTATTTTACAAATAACATACAAAAAAAACCTCTTTTGTATGTATTGCTCTATATGATATTAGAATATCTTGGCAATAGAAAGTTTACAATTAAATTATATAATAGACTTTTTATATTGTCTTGCAAACATTTGGTTTTCAATGTTCGGCATAAGCAATGAACACCTGTGTTACATGCTTATGACAACACTTAAAAGTGTAAAAGGTCTCAGTGGAAAAAAAAGCTGTCTTATTTTCCCTCTTCAGCCAGCCAATTAATAGATCCACAAAAGAAGCTAATTTTTGGGGTTTTTTACACAGAAATGGCTCATAAAGCTGCATTTTGCTGGGTGGACAAAAATCACTGAACAAATTACAGTGGATTTCCTGCATTGCAATCCTTCAAAACATCTAAGGAAATCATGGTGAGTAACAGTGCAGATCTGTGCTCTTTTATGTGCTTCATTTCAAGTCCAGACTTTGTCTCAGTTGACATGGATGCAAGATGCAAAGTTTGGATTCAGGTTTTTTAATGAGCATTTTGAATGTTCAGGAGTGTGTATAAATAAGTTGTTGGTTTCTTTCCCCAGACTGTAACATGGGAAGGCTCCCACTGTGAGGTTTGGATCAAATCTGGAGGTTTGGTTTAGTTCTATTTTTGTTTCTAATGTACTAAGTTCACAGCGTTCACAGGCTGCCATAAACTGCCTCTGTTAAACATGAATATTGTTAAAACATGCAGAAGACTTGGCTCAAATTGTGCATCACCTAATGGAAGGCAGCAAAACAATGGGCTGGAAAGAACCCCTAGCTGCAGTATATGGCCCAGTGAACACCTGGACTTGCTGGAAGTGACAATACAAATGGTGTATTCATAGTAAGCCTGTCTAAGAATTGCTTAAACACTCAAGTTCTTACCCAGTTCAGGTAAAAACCTCTGAAATGCTTCTGGCGCTCCAGGAGGGACTGTCTCAGGCACTGCTCAGCTTTTGAAAGAATTGATATTTCTGGCCATTTTGTTTAGGAAGCAAAAATACTTTTATAAATGAAAATAAGGCTTGCTCTTGAGTTGTCAATAGACTGTCAGTTTACCCAGCTGTGCTGAGTGCTCCATTCGCTGGCACTATGACTGCAGTCAAGAGGGTGTTGTTTGCCCCAGCTGCCCCCTGCCCCTACAGAACAAGTGTGTTTTCTGACCTCTCACATGGGTAGTTATGAATGCCTTGGCTCCCAAGAGACCTCACCATGCAAGCCCCATTTTGCAAGCAACTTCTTTCCATTTATTGCCTGTAACTCCTTCATTCCACTACCCTACCTTTGCACATGAAGAGGTGAGGGCAGGGAATGATAAATGTGATAGCAAAGACTTTGGTGGAAGTTTGTGGCTTGACCGGAAGTCCCCTTACACAGGTGACATTGTTCCACTTGGGAAGCTGGGATGCCTCTAATGATGACAGTCTAAACTGATGTTACGCTTCACATAGGCCATTACTAATTTAGCTTTATTCCTTGGTAGAATCTATGCTGTATATCATATCTGTCAGGACTTGTGTTGTGAAGATGGACTACACTTTATGCACCACACTAAAAAGAGCTTTATGTGCTGGCTATGGGAGGTTGGCTTAGGAGAGAATGTATTGAGAAAAGTCAGAAGTAAAGTATATTTTTTTTTCCCTGCCACGCCATAAGATCAACTATTTTTATGTCTATACAAACAATTTCATTTTAGAATTTTAGGACGCAGGAATGTAGACCTATGATGAAAATATATAATTCAATTTGAAGCTGAACATTTGGTGATAAAAGTATTCCCAGGAATAATATTTAAAAAAGGATTACATTCTTCTATACCTGAGCTGCTTTCTTCCTCTGGCATACTGGAGTCTCTAAGTAGATTTCACCCCAAACATCTCAGCTAATACTCGATGAAGTTTCTAAAATGGCTACCCCAATATTACCTGTACATAAAATAACTGCAAATCTTAAGATTAGTAGCCTCCTCTATCATGCAGGATCTAGAAGACTGTGGGCTTTGACAGTGTGGTAGCTCTAAACTAATTTGGGAGACAGCTGCTGACAACTGTGAAGTCTATTTCATCTGAATAGAAATGCTTAGAAATATCTTTGATTTCCTTTGTGGAAATAAGTAAAGAATCTCACCCATACCACAGATACTTTGAAACCACTAAGATTCCTGTGAACAACAGTTGGAGATGATTATGTCTGAGCTGTGCATGGTTAAGGAGGCTTCTGAGAGCCTGTGCTTTGAGCGGGTCATTGGGTGGGAGGGATGCAAATGGCTCTGCATTTGCCCTGTGGGGTGGTGAAACACAGAAAAGGGACCTGGGTTGTGTGTTTTGTGCTCCTGGTGCCAACCTGCAGTCACCAGCATGCTGGTGAGAGGAAGGTGACTCAGAGCTGTGCCAGCCCTGGCAAACGAGAGCAGCCCCCGGGTCCCTGGGTCTCTGGAGACCAGCTGGCAGCCCCATGCTTTCAGCATGGTGGGAATCTGGGCACAGGCTTGCACCCTTACCCCTCCTGAACTGCACCCAGGGCATCCTGGCAGAAGATGTACAGCTGGGAAAACTTGCTAAGCAAAATCCTTCCATGGAGGAGCCTTGGCCATGATTATAAATCTACCAAGGGCTTATGGAAAAGTCATTCTGATCTGTGTGGCTCTTCTGCCTGTTCATGATGATGATTGAGAAAAGTAATTCTAAGACTTTGACATGGTCACCTTTGTAAAAGGGACATTTTTGCAATACTATCAGAATGATAAACTAAGACTTCCTGATATTTATAGCTTTCTGGCATGGAGTCTTTTTGATATAAAATATACTTACCCCAAAACTCAAGTGGACTTCTGAGATTTTGAAGTTGTAACCATAGCAAACATAATTTAAAGAGGGGGAAAATGTTCTGTCAGTGTCATTTCAGCTCTACATGGTGCAATCTATTTCTCTTAGATACCCTGTTCTTTTTGGTCTCACAACAGATCTGGCAATATCAAAGAATTCCAGTGAACTATTTAAGTTATAAAAGAAAATGAATTTTGATACATGACTACTCAAAGGACTTTCCAAAAGACCATGGCAGAATGACCTTCAAGAAAAGTCAGATCCAATAAAAACACTTAACACAGCTGTGATATCAACCCCTTTTCCTGGGATCCCAAGGTACTGCAAAAGCCTTCAGTAGTAGGTGGTATTTGCTTTTCAGCCCAGCTTGAATTATTTCTATATTAGGTTTTATGGGATCTATATGTGGCTATTTTATGGCTCTTTAATGTTTATGATGTATTTATTATCATTCCTACATTTCCCCTGCCGCTCTACTGAAGTGGGACTATCTAAAGATTGTGGAGCTGTTTGTTATTGTACCTTTAATTTACAGCCACTCCATATTTTACATTAGAAGAATTCATCAGTGTGACTGACATTAATTAACTCTCACTATGTCCATCTGAATTCACAGTGCTATATAAAATGCAATTGAAGTAGAGGTAAACCGGGCCCAGGAGCAGCCTAGACCATGAAACAGGTTTACGAGAGGGCCTGGGAAGTAACCTGCCTATAGCAGATCCCTGTTTCCAACACTAAGCTATAAATTATGTCACCGAGTAGATCAAAAGCCTTGCTCCATTGATTAAACAATTGCCACTCAAACTTAGAGGTGTAATAGTAAAACCCAGCCACCTTTTGGTGAGGAGTGTTGGCTGGCAGCAGGGTGAGATGGAGTGTGGTTTGGTCTCAGAACCAGGTCCAGCCTAAGTGAGAAGGCCGTGTTGGGTATGTATGGCAGCTCCAGCGTTCCCTCTGCTGCTGCCCTGTCTCAGCATGGGTTTGGCACCCATACTTATGAGAAGATATCCATGCCATGAACACTGTCTTGGAGAGCCCTCCAGGCCCAAGTCCTTCCCATGCTTGTCATTTACTGTCTTCCTTTCTGTTCACCAACTCTCACTCTCCCCTGAGAGTCCTGTGGCTGTCTAATTTCAGTTCAAAATTTTTTGTCACTGAATCAGATACCAACAACAATTTGCTCCTTTCCTTGTGTTCTACTAATTCTCCCTCTCCTTCTAAAAGAAATAACTCATAGTAAGGCCACAGGATCACAGGAGAAACCAGATGGGAAGGGATCTCAGGAGGTCACCTAGCTCAACCTCAGCTTACAGTCTTAAGTCTTTTGTGTCAAATTAATAATGCCAAACCATGGCCCAGTTTACACATGTAAATGACAGAATACTAAGGAGCACTGAAGGAACAATGCTAACTGTACATGACCTCAGCTTGCTTTCACAGTGTGCTATTTTGGGCTGAGGTAGAGTTAATTTTCCTCTCAGTAGCTGCTCTGGGGCTGTGTTTTGGATTTGTGCTGAACTCAGCGTTGATAATACAGAATGTTTTTTTTACTGCTGAGCAGGGCTTGCACAGAGCCAAGGCCTTTTCTGCTTTTGGTACAGCCACACTGGGGAGGGGACTGGGGGTGCTTGGCAGACTGGGAGGAGACAGAGCCAGGACAGGTGACCCAAAGTGACCAAAGGGATATTCCAGACCATGTGGCACCAAGCTCAGTGTATAAAGTGGAAAAGGGAAAGGGGGGGATATTTGTGGTTATGTAATTTGTCTTCCCAAGTTTCTGCTAAGTGATGGGGCCCTGCTCTCCAAGAGATGGCTGAACACCTGCCAGCACATGGGAAACACTGAATTTATTCATTGTTTTGCTTTGCTTGTATGCACAGCCTTTACTTTCCCTATTTAACTGTTTTTATCTCAGCCCATGAGATTTGCAGCTTTCACCCATCTGATCCTCTCCCCAGTCCTGCTAGTGGGGAATTGAGTGAATGGTTGTGTGGTACTTGGTTGCTAGCTGGTTTAAACCACAACGCACAGCACAACTATTTTCTTAAATGCACATTTAAATGATGGATTGATGATTCATTGTTTTGGATTTTTTTTCTAGTGCTTGGAAATAAGTACGTTCAGAATCTAGGTCATTGTGTGAACTACCGCACTGACATATTGTCAGCCTTTATGGCTCCCCCCAGACTGGATCTCAAGCTCATAAAAGAATTGCTTTCTTCCATAGTAGCCGTGTGGACACTATACCTGTACAGCAGGGGGTTTGGTGGCCTTCAGCAAATAGAAATTAGCAAAATTGGCCGGGGCCTTCAATGCCATGAGAAGCTTGAACCTGACATGTTGAAAGGAGATTTCGTTAGCACTGCTATGAAGTACTGCATCCAAGGTGGCAGCTTTCTTGGATGACTCTGGATGCTGGAGAGAAGGACTTTTATTCCTTTTCTTTTCCTGTCCAGTGATGTTTTCCAATATTAAAGAATTTCTTTTCTCCTGCGCTGGTTATGTTACAGATGAGCAGCTCTCTGTGATATCTGTCGGTCAGAATGTCACATACCTGGTTCTTGGATGCTATTTTCATATCTGTGGGAAAATATGCCTCCTCATTGATGAACCAAACTGACAAAACAAAGGACCATGTTATGATTAGATAACATATATGTTTTGGGGTTGATTGCAATATTTCTTTGTGAAACTTATTTGGATTATCTTCCTTCTAAACTTCTCCTGTCTTCCAAATTATCCCACAACAGAAGTCCAAAACTAAGATGTGCTCCAAGTTCAGACTTCTTGAGTTTGCTGATTTTCAGCCAATCAGTAGTTCTTAGGCTATGGCACTGTAAAAAAAGCTGATCTTAGAAACATAACTGCTTGATAAAAGCATATAATTCAAAACCATTCAACAAAATACTCATCAGAAGACATCTCTTGCTATTGCTCCCCACATGCAATCAATATATCACTTTAACTACAGTGCTTTTACCCTCTGTTTATCATCCCTTCTGAAGCCATGTGGAATACTCATCTTCTCTAATCCTTGTCTATAGTATTTCCAAAGTACTTTACAAGCTTGGAGTAATGGACTTTAATGCCTTGCAGCAGCTGAGCTGGTAGCATATATGATACCTTAAATGTAACAATCAAAGGAGCATGCAAGATTTTGGTATTTCCGCTGACTTGCAGATGTGCAGTATCCAGGTCCAAAAACAGTAATGTCAAGTTTAGACTAAAACTGTTTAAAACAAAATAATATCTCATTGCTCTATGTCAACACTCCTATAATGTGAGAGGATATTCTCTGATACAGAGAGCACCAGTATTAAATATCTGTTATCTGAGCTCTACAGTAATTTCTTTTTTGTATGTTTGTCCATGAATAACCTTGCTCAAGATTTATGTAACAGAGTGTATTGTTTTATTAATCCAGAGCATGTGGTATTCTCCAGGTGCTAAGCTTTGATCTCCTTGTCCTTCTATGTATTAAGTTTTCTGGTTCTCATTGACACTGATGCTCTTGATTTAAGGTAATCCTCTTATTGTCGGGGACAGGAAAAACTGTGAGTGAACTCTGCAGTGAACCTGGAATCTTGTTCTTTTCTTTCGTCTCAGTTTTGATTGAATCTCCACTAAATTCACTTCAGCAGAATCCAGCCACTGCTTTTAGGAGTAAAAGTATATCTTTCTGCAACATTTTATGGCATGGAATGTCGTTTATGGCACATTGTATTACAGTTTGAAATGCTAGCATTCACTAACAAGAGGAGCTGTGGTTTTATATTAAAACAACTGAGCAATGTAAAAAACCTCTAGAAATCCAAGAAGGCAGTTTTCCTGTGGCTGGTAACAGAAGGAAAGAGTGTAAGTGCATGTGCAGTGGAAAGCATGTGACAGGGGAAAGAGGAAGGAGACAGTGAAAAAAACTGCTGGAGCAAGGCTCCTTCTAAAAGTCTGCTGGCATGTAGGGTGAGGATAAGGGATGACAGTGCCACAGAGTGAACTTCTTGGGTATCATTGAAGGAGCAGCTGCTTCTCTTCAAGGTTTCTCTTGCAGCTGGCACTGACTCCCCACCTCTCCCCACTGCTCCACTGTTTTTTCTCACCTGCCTTGACAGTTCGTTTCACAGGCATATGCTGACTTGTGGCAACTTGGTTCTGGGAAAGGGAGTTGCTGGGCCAGGGTTGTGTGGTGGGCTGGCATGGTCAGATCAAGTGTGAAACCAGCTCCCTGCTCCCCCTCAGCCCACATGCATCCCTGGCATGATGCCAGAGAGGTCTGCAGCACTGTGCAAACGTGCTGTTCTTCAGGGCCAGTGGGGCGGTCAGAATGAAATATTCTGTGCTCTGAAATCAGGGATTGCAAGGTGGGTGGAGACATTCACTAATACATCTACATCACTTGAGATTTTACTGAGGATAGGACATGGATTCCTTGTAGAAATCCAGGGCAGTACAGCTCAAAGGGCACATTTGAGCTGTACACAGCCCACATCCCAGCCCAGCATAACTGTGCCAACATCTCTTTTTTTTGCAGATTTTTGCCAACTTCTCTTTTTTTTTACTCTGTCCTTAGTGAGCTTCCCTATTGGGCATAACTCATGGCAAAGCTTCCCAATAGTTTTTTGTTATTGGCATTAAAAACTTATAACATTTGACCTTATTCTTTATTGCTGATACTGAGGATAATTTAATTTTTAAAATCTTACTGGACACAGGGAAGAATTTCTTTCCTTCTTTTTTGCTGGCATCCTCAACACAGCTAAAGACTGTTACTACTGTCTCTCCTTGGTATTCCCTTCTCCAACCTAAACTTTAAAATGCTTCAGGATTTCCATGAATATAATTTTCTTCTAGTCATTCTCATGACTCTTTGAAGAAAGGGCCAAGCCTCTCTTGCACTACAGACTTACCAAAGCCACATGCAATAAAAGAATTCATTTGTGTGTCCAGTAGATTATAATCTTGATTATCCATTTCAGTAGGGCAATTGAATTTTTTTCTCTGGAACCAGTTCTTTTTGACATACGCATTGCTTGTGCATTGAAGGTGCAACCCTCAGCCCTTTTGCTGCAAGGGCCTGCCCATCACCTTTTGATGATTATTATTCCCCAGAAGTCTTGCATCTCTCCTGGTTGAACTGAAGATACTATACCTTCTCTAACTATTTGGGGCAGATAGCTCTCTTATGCAATTAATAAATAATGGAAAGTTGAACAAGACAAGTCGTCAAAGAACAAGATGAGAATTCAAAGTCATCTTGAGAAACTGGAGGACAGGTCTGAAATAGACAAGACTGTGAATTGTTAAGATTTCTGCACCAGGGCCAACTGGGCAGAGGTGTTCCTGCCCCAGGCCAGGTGTTGTGCCTTGGATGCTCAAACAGCTTATCAGCCCCATGCTACAAAAGTGCACAATTCCCAGTGCCCATAAAGGTGATTTTCATTGTGTCTCCCATCTCTTGAGTCTTGTGTTAATGCTGTGAGTGCTGGCCTAAGAGAGGTTTTAGCTACATTCTGAAATGTAGCTCCTGCCTGACAGATCTGGGAGTAAAAAGAATTTATTCTGAGGAGTCAGGAGGCAGCTGAAATAATTTATGGACAGGGCAGAATATACATAGCTTCAAAAATGTTGTTAGTTTTTGTAATATGCAAGGAGGACTGTGTAGTGGAGTGTATAGTGTATACATGGAAATAGTGCAAATATTTTGCCAGAATCCTTAGGGTATTGGGAAAAGATTTCCGTTCTACTAGTTGAATTGTCATGAGGGATTTTCAAGGGTCAAGTTCCATATTGCAAGGAGGATATGAAACTTTTAGGCCATTTATTGCATGGACATGTAAAGCAAAGATTGTGCATGCTTGGAGGTTGTAAAAACAATTGGCTCTTTTATGTTTGAAAAGAGGCTTTGTGTCATGGGCTGTATTGCATCACTGAATCTTAATCTCTTGAAAGGCATGATTGAGAAGACAGTGCTGTGCATGCTGAAGGAGTATGGCAGGCTCATTAGAGGGTCTACAATGATCCCTCACAACAAGTGGCATAGTAGAAGCTGCACATCACGTGATTTGAGCAGATTGCAAAATACAAAACTCAGCAGTGAATATGATACATCTTTTTAGAGGGGCACAGTAAACTGGGAAAAAAAAAAGGCAAAAGTTCCTGGGGGGCCTTCTCTCATGCTATGGCTACAGGGGATTTTGAATAGAAAATGTTTTGCCCTCCTGGCATATTCTTGCAATTTCTCTATTATTCTCTAAACTTGGGGTCACTTCTTTGTTGTGAGGAAGTAGAAGAGCACATGTTCTTCTCCTTCTTCAGGCATAGGTTTGGAAGGACTCTCTGGAGGAAGCACATGATTTTAAACGCTGGAAAATTTTATGCATTTGTTGTGTAGGGAGTGTTGGTCCAAATATATTTGAACACGACATTGAGATGCATATAAATGCATAGAAAAGAGAGTAAAAAGCAGAGGTGGATCATTAGAGTGTTTATAGATCCTCTGGTATTACCTAGATGGAGAAAATAGCACCATCATTTCATGCTTTTTAACGGATCCAGATTTCAATAAGTCCTACCAAGATCCTTCCCTTTAACACTAATATTATCCTTGTAGATGTCTCAGAAGAGATTTTCTATTTAGAACATTTTCTATTGTGTCACTGAGTGGTAGTCTTGAATGCAGTTTTGTTATTCTCTCTGTCTAAGTTAATGTTATATTTTCTACCTATTGCAGCTTAGTAATATAATACAGTACATAACCTAAAGCTTCCTTACACACAAACCAGAAAATTACCATTTCATTTTACAGCCACCTCAAATGCATGTAAAAATTATCTGGGAAAGAGGTTTCTAATAGTTGATAAATTAGCCAAAAAAAAAAAAAAGCACTGTACTTTATGGTTAATAGGAAGATGTATGTATAAGAAAATCTGTAGCAATCAGAAATCTGTATGATACTGTTCATTATAAAAAAATACTAGCTAATATTAATCAGATGAGAAACCACATACCACGATTCAACATTTCCCTCTAATTTTATATTCTACAGCAACAGGGAAGGAAACTCTATCTTTTCTTTCATTCTTTTCATGAAAGGTCTTAATAATTCTGTAAAACTGCACATGCCACAGGGCAAAACAGCAAGTAATGCTTTGTAAAGCAGGTGACCTGTCTCTTGTTCTGCCTGGGCGTTGCCAGTGCATTTTTAATTTAAGAAAGGAGTTGCTTCATTGAGCCATTTTAGAGACAAAGAGTGAGATTCCTCAGGCTGAAAAAGAGTGAAATGAAGAGTAAAGTGTCTAAATACAAATGTTTAAGTCATCAGCCTTCTATTTATGTTGTTGGATAGAATGCTATTAGTCTTGGATTTACTTCATTACTCAGTCTGCAGCTACTCTGAGCTACTCTGAGATCTTTTTTATTTTTCTTCTGCAGCAAAATGTTTTCCAGTTTTTACACCTTTTTTAATCCTTCCCTGTGGATAAGCTGTCGTCTATCAGCTAATTCAGGTACCTTTTATTTTGTGAAGTATTTTACTGCTGTTTCTTTGAGGCCATAGCAAAGGCTGAGATGATTTATTGCTATCAGTAATAATCTGAGTTGCTAAGAATGTTCCCAGGGCTTGAAAGAATGGGAAAGCACATGGAGAAGAGGGAAAGTAGCAAATCCTACCCATGGCCAGCTTGCCTTGTCTTAGCCTACTTCTTTAATTTCTGGACAGTTAATCTGCATTACATATAGTCCATTATTAGATTCATTGGTCTTCCCTAAAAGCTGATATTGTAAAGAGAAGAGAAGATCAAACAAGCAGTAATATAGAATAAATTCAAATTAAAACATGGTTCTATCCAGAAAAAGGGGCTGTAAAATTAGCACCTTTAAATTCAACAGACTCTACTCACATTAAATTGTATAAACTTCTTTTACGGATGAAAATAAGCTTTAAGTGTTTTTAACACCTTGTCAGAAAAGTGATGCCTTGTCAGAAAAGCGAGCAAATTGTACCGTATTGTCTTGAACTTCATCAGCAAAGTCATCTACTTGTTAACCTCTGCATAATTATTTGGAGCAATGAAACTTCACTGGCTTTACTGCAAGGGTATTTGATTCCAAGATGTCACTGCTTTGCCAGCTGGTAATCTTCCTGGGTCTACAGCCCACTCAAAAGCCGATGGGCAAGCCCCATCTAGAAAGAACATGGTCTAAATGCTGAAGCCCAGAAGGAAAGCGCAGATAAGTGAAAATTGAGCCTGAAAATTAAGAGTGTTTGGAACAGAAATCAGTAAGAAATGTCAGTGCCTTGACATACAGGAAGTCCCTGAAGGAGTAAAGACATAGCTAGTGCCTGATACAAACGTGGCTTGTGCTTTGCTAAATCAGCCTCCAGTCTACTTCAGGTTTCAATGTTGCAGATTTTAACATGAGCAGTCATCAAATTGCCAATAGAGCCATTTTAAGCAGTCCTGTAGGGAATTCAGACCTTCTGAAAGTCTTTCTAATCTAAGAAGAAAACTTGTTTAGAAATTTCCTTTGTGAAAGGAAGACTAAAAAGTAATTATCCAGCACAACATGGTCTCCAGGGATGTCCTGAGAAAGAGGAACCACCCACTCTAGATGGGGTCAGACAAACTCTGGAGTATGCAATACTTCCTGCTGCTTCTGCCCTTGCTATTTGCTTAGTGGGCATAGACTGCAACTTTTTCAAGCTTTTTCATTTGGCATTAACACCCATTCGTCCCTGGCAGAACTGGGTTACCAGTGACTCTTGTCCTCCTGAATTGGTGCAGGATGTTTGGGAGCCCAAAACCTGCTAGCTGAAGCAGGGTAGGATGGTGATAATGTCCCAGACAGTGGGTCACAGCATCATCACACCCATGCTTGTCAGATGCCTGGGTATCACCTCCTGTATATTTCCCACCTTATTCAAGAGTTGAGATGCTGCTCCCCGCTGACGTCCAGGTGGTCCTGCTAATAACAGGGATTTCTGTTCAGCCTTTCCTCCTTTTTCTGAGATGGGGAGTGAAGGGGTCAGCTGCCTTCACGGTTCTCTGTACTGCAACAGATTGGCTGAACACTGCAACTGGATAAAACCCTGATCCATTTAACACTGGCTTTATTAAATAGTAAGTATGGATTCCTACCCCAAATGGGACTGAGATGATGAATTCATGATCTCTTTCAACAGAGCTTCTTTTCTTCCTGTCTTTTCTTTCAGAATAACAAATCTTTGTATCCTAACTTACTCCAGTGCATCAGTAAAAATGGAAGAAACAAGGGTCATGCTTTGCTGTCACTGAGACCCTGGCTACAGTCTTCAGCCACATCCGGGCTTTGTGTTTCTTCACCTTTCATTTTTCATAGGAGAAAAGGAGATTTGAATTCCTACCCTCCTGTAAACTAACTTGGCTATAAAGTAGTGAAGTAGATGTCAGCCAGTGACATCTGGTTTTGTCTCTGGCCTCTGCAGCGTGGCAATACTTTTCACAAGAGGCCAGAGGGGCGGGAAAATAAGAAACTTCTACAGGTTTGTCTTCTTTATTAAAACAAATGGATCACCAAATGAGTAGACAGTTCACAATTCTTCAGGGAAAAATCAATACAGAGGAGGTTTTTCACTACAGTTTATTGGACAGAAAGCCTCATATGCTTAAATACCACAAGGACATGGGAAGCCAGGTACACCTCCAAATATTTCAAATAAAAGCAGCATTTTCTAAACACTGGCAGTGATTTTCTTTGTAAATAGGTTTAACCTTGGACCTTCTGTCATCTTGTATTTTTACACAGGAAATTAATTTTCTACATCCTCTGTGTGCATAGGGAAGACAGAAAGTCGAAAAACTCCATGGGATTTCCAAAAAAGCCTCCATATAAATTTTAAAATTAAACAGATGTTATATGATAACCATTAAATCTAAGCTATGGGTTCCGAGGTTATAAACTATACATGATGTTCTGAAGCAAGCGATGAAATAGATTTTTTCATTTATTGAAGGTTTTCCAGATCAAAAAGATCAGGATTTAGATGAATCCGTGTAGGTCTTGGGTTCCAACAAGAGTTTATAAACACCCAAAATAAGTAAATGCTCTCACAATAGATAGTAAACATCCATGGGTAGAGACGTTCTGTGACTTTCCAGCTCTGCTGGGAATCCAGCTACGCACTGCCAGGAGCCTGTCCATTGAGATAGCCATCCTCAGTGGGCATTGGATTGGATCCAAGGTGAGTTAAAGGGTGAGTATAGACTGTCTGCTTGCCTGTTCACTTGCTGCAGTCCTTGATCTATGTCTGTAATTCCAGAAGAAACCCCCACATCTTGTATTTTCTAGTTAAAAATTACTACGTTAAATTTCTACAACACTGGAAAAATAATTGGAAATAGGATAAATACTGGAGAGATATCCCCCTGCAGAAGCCTTTCAATCTGCAAGGGAAAGAGGAGACAACAGCCAGTTCACACCAGTCTTTCCCGGCAACTGAAAAACTAAGCAGAGGTTATTAATGACTGCCTAAGCGCCACAGAAATAGCAAAAGCTTTCGCACTATCACCTGACCTTTAATGCTAGGCTTGTATTTCTACCAACTGCAGAGGAATCTCAAATTGTTTCCACTGTCCTTCAAGAAGAATCCACTCTCCTTCATGGATTAAAAGCTCAGGGGATGTAAAAAATGTATACTTTCCATTCTGTTGGTGTTAGATTTTCCCTCCAAATCATATAATATTTTCTCATTTCAGTGCTGTAGGCTTTCTTTGGCCCAAAGAAGGGTGACTTTCTGTACTACGTTTTATCTTCCCAAATACGTCTCTTTCAACCTCATTTTTCTCTTGATTTTCTCCATCTGGTTCTCATATGACCCTGAGCAGCTGTACAAGGTGTGTATATATAGTCTTTTGCTTGTTTCATCTTTACTGAGACACCTTTCTGCTGAATATCTGCTTAACATGATTTTTATTTGGATCCATTTCAGTTTTAATCTTACTTCTGTCCTTCATGACAGAGCTGCTCTGTCAACTTACTGTTTTTAGCAGCTTCTGAATTTAGAGCAATTCAGTCTCTCTGAAAAAAATTTTTAAAACCTAAACTCCATATGGTACACAGTATTGAGTAATTAATCCCATTAATTTTAGGGCCTTTCCTCCCAAATACCATTAATTTAAAGAGCGTAGGGATTCTGGGAAAGTACGAGGACTATCTCTTTTGCATATTTCTGTTCCCTTGGAAACATCAGACAGTGCATTGTGGTGTTTCTGCTTTCCCTGGAAAGGAAAAAATATCAGGCACGTGTAAGGGGCTATGGAAATGTACCATATTGCCCAAAAGCTCAAATTAAAAACTGCAGGATTACACCATAACCTGTGACGCTGCCCTCTGAACGCTCTAAAACCCTAAAAGTGCTTCTCTTTTTGAGGGGCTGCAGAAACACTAATGGAAGAGCCAGAGCTCGCCTCCAGTTCAGGTCCCTTGCTCCCATGAATTATGGCATGGACTATGTTTATACTTCCTAACTCCAACTGATGCCTTCCTTATGCTGTCTTCTTGATCTCTACCAAAGCAGCACACAAGAATTAAATCTGTACCATAATTTCTTATGGTTGCTGTAGATTTTTCCTTGAAAACCAATGTTTTCTAAGGATTCTTTTGTGTAACTCTAGGGAAAAAGGAAGTCCAAAATCTTGTCTAGAAATATCTTACATACATTGTGTTTTCTGGCATTTTATACCAAAGCTATTAATTTGATGCTGTTTTCTTCACCCACCCACGGAGTTCTACTTTTTGGGATAAATGCCAGCACTTGGCACATAAATGCATGGTTGATTGTGACTTGCTTGACTGACTACTGCATTGGACAAGGTACAGATGGATGTAGAGACTGTTTTTATGCAAGTTTATTACAGAAAGAATCAATGGTTTAAGGATCAAGTTGTCTCTACAGAGGTGCTGAGACATTGGGAATATATTGCTGTAATGCCATTGGGGTGGGTTTTTTTTTTGTTTTTTTCTTCTAATTGAAAGACCAATGAAATGCTTGAAGGCAGAACAGGAGGCAGAACAGAAGCTCAACCTTGCATAGTTAGTGGGATGTAAAAGTTGAAACAGCATAGACAGGAATGAAAAAAATACCGTAGTAAGGATTCTCTGCGCTTGGTTAGACATCTAGAGGTATCTTTTATGATGGTTTTGAGCTCATACATATACTTTGATGTGCACCGTGCATACTTCTATCTGATTAGTCTTTCAAAAAAAATAAATCAGATCATTCTAGACACATCTGATTTTTTTAAAGCGCTTTGAGAGAATTTATCTTCATTCAAAAGGATACAAGTTTAACTTTTTCTCTACTTTTTAAAAAATCACCTGATACCAATTAGAATTCCTTTACTGCTGGGCTGATTTATGGTACTGTAATACAGCACTGAAAATATGAAAGTAAAGAAGCAGTATTTCAAAATGCAGCATAAAATCAACAATAAAAATGTATATTTATAACCCAAAAAGTATGATTTCATCCTGGAGAATTACCAAACTAATAGCAGTAATAAGCATGATTTTAGTTGTACCATATTGTACTTATTAAACACTTCAGGGGACTTGTGAATAAATCAAATCACAGGATCATTTTTGGATATTTGAACATATTTTTAGATATTATAAAAATGTAGAAAACTATCACAACTGGTTATCATTTGTTCATGTTTTCCAAAAATGGTTTTAATCATAAACCTCATTGTTAAATCTTTCAAGATACTGAGCTGTTGCCTGCAGGCTGGAAGAGTAACTCCATTTAATAAATGTAGATTTAATATCTTTTGGAGGTAAAATTAAAACAGAAAAAAATATGTGCAATAATGTGAATTATACTCACTGTCCCAGGTAATCTTTCTTGGTGTAGGAAGAATGTTTCAGAGGAAGGAAGAAAAATGGTTTAGTAATAAATATGACCCATAACCAAACCCTGGAGCCAAGCTCATGAGATACAGTATGGAAAGCATGGATCCAAACTCATACCTTTGCAGATCTATTACAGCTCAACTCCAGCCTTGAGGGATGAGATTTGTCTCATGGAATGAGTGAAGTAACAGAGCTTTCTGTTATTCACTGCAACTTCTACTACCTGTAATACAAAAAAAGTCCAGAGGACTCAGGTAAAAATGGCATTTTACTGTGCTAAGTGTTGTGCAAACACACTGTACAAAAAAGGTCCTGCTTTGGGAATGCTCCAGGACAGACAAGTAAGACAAACAGCTGGAATATGAGCAGGTACAAGTAAGTAAGAACACACTCTGTTGCAAATAAGATGGTAGAAATTGGAGCTTGCAGATGACTGGAGTTTAGACATGGGTTCAAAAAGCATTCCCTAGTCAACCCAACTGTGTCTGCAAGACAATAAACGAGCAGTTGTGAGCAGTTGATCTCTATAGAAACTAGACCCTGTAAATAATCTGGTGTTGCTTGAGGTCCATGGGAGCTATTTTTTTAATACCAGTTTACAATTATCAATACACATCACTTAAGAACTTGGCCCATGTCTTCTGCTTTCTTATTGGTATGACAGCGAGGTCCATTGGAAATTTACAGATATAGCAGATAAAGTCCACCAAAGAGGGAGGCTTTTTCCATGTTGACCTATTATGGGATGGGGGTATTACTATGTAATAGTAATTTTGAAAGCTATAGTAGTTCCTTCATACTTCCCCTCATGCCTGATCTTTGCTTAAAAACAAAAGACAATGTTCCTTTGATTTTATTTTCCATGTATTAAACAATAGAGTTGTAGGAAACTGCTGCCTTCAACCAGACTTCTTTTCACCTTCAAAATAGCTTGTGCTATTATTTTTTGGAGTTTATGCTGAAACAGATTCCTTCATAGTTTGAACACCATGAAACAACAACTTTTAGTCCATAGTGAATTGTTCTGGCTCAGTTAAAAATCCTAGAAAATAAAGATTGTAATAGAAATACTGGTGGAAGTCTTTATGATAGTAGCAGGGTTAAAGCTCTGTGGTAAGTTTTTCTGGAAACAGGGCCACAATTTGTTTAGCAATCTGTTCTGATCTAATCATAAAGGAAAAAGTGTTTAATCCCAGATCCTCTCTAAGCCAGTGCATGCACTATCAATAGTCAAGCAGTATTTAGAAAATAATTTTTTGTTGTACAGTACCCTGAGTGAGGAAAAAAAAGGCATCCTAATGACATTCTTTAGAAGCAGCAAGACAAGTAAAGTACAAACTGTTGCACTGTGATTTGAGGAAGGAAATGAAGCCATTGTTGTCCTGACTGCAAGGTCTGCACTACACTGCCAGTGTCCACTAAGATGCTCCTCCTGGGTAAAACAGCCAACTGGTTTGGTGGCCCCCAGGATGTTTCCACTGTAGATGCAGTTACACTTGTGTATGTTGTTCTACGTGAGCTTGCTCTCCTCAGCTCCATGCCATGAATAACCAGTGGTCTGACGAAACAGACTGAAAGCAGCTAACCTAAGCTGTATGTTTCCTGCACAGCAGTCTGTGGTGCAGAAACATGTCAGATAGATCTGGACCTCAACACATTCAATGCAGTAAAAAGGGGTGCACTGTAAAGTGGGAAAGTAAGAACTTAAAATTAGCTTCTGTATCTAACTCTTCACAATCAGCACACTGCAGACACATCCTGGCAGACCAAGTTAAGACAATGGGAACCAAAGAGAGTCTCATAAGTCAAAGAAGGGTAAGCTTAAAAACAAAGCAAATTTGTAATCAACACCTGAAAAAATGCATGTGGGACAGTATTTTTTGACAAAAGGGCCTGTAAACCTTGCTGTGTCTCCCCTGCAAGCTCAGGAAAATGAAAGGAGAGGGCTCAAGGTATCCAAACCCCAAAGACCACAAAGGCAAAGGCTATGAATACACAGGAAATTACATACTGGAACATTATGCAGAGACTGCATTTATAAAATAAGGGTAAAAATTTATCTGACTTTCAAAATTGTCACCTTCTTAATGCTACTTACATCTCTCCTTCTTTCCCCTCAATCTATTACCTATGTTTTTAATGCCTGTCTCCAACTTTAAAATGTATTTTGATGGCAGCCACTCATGTACTACAGAGGAGCTCTACTCCAAAGGAGTGAAAGATTACAGACTTTTAACATGGGGCTGGCCAGGGCTGGTATGTGAATGTGTGATTTAGGTGGGAGATGTGTCTGTTTTTCATCTGCTGTTCATCCATGACCTAAGAGACTTATCTGTGCTCATGAATTGAGTTCAACACATCTCTGCTGCCTTCCTCTACTGGCAGGAGAAATGTGTGAAGACAATGAGGGCAAAATTACCATGTCTTCTTTATTTCTTTAACCTTTATGACTCATGATAAGGCAGGCTTATGAAAGGAATTGCATGTATTATCTCACCATAAAAAAGTTCTGATATATATATATAATTTTACAATGGACTTGAACAAAAACAAATGTTGAAACATGCTGGCCAATAATAATGGAAACACTGATTTTTTTTGAAGAATATAGTGCAGTATTCTGATACAGTCCACAACATACTGTGTGAGGAGGCTAAACTCTTCTGGAAAGTTCTAGCAGAGCACTTAGCTGGACCAAAACAAAATGAATGGGAACTTAATCCGTATATTCCCTCAGCCACTGCAGGACTGCACGAGGATCATCTTAACTAGTTATTTAAAACATGTGTAAGTGGCTTTCAGGTTTTTGGCAGAAACAGCATTTCATTGAATATAACTTTGCTTCTCTCATTTTCCCCTTTAATAAATTAATTGAAAGTAAAGCCTTGAGATTCACCCCTGCGGGGTAGCACAGTGCATTTTTCCCAGAAACCTCTTCTGTAGTGCATGTTACTGGCAAATAAATAAGCAAAACCCCTGAAAATGTGCATCTGCACTGAGGAATGTGTGCTTGCCCTAGCTTCTGATTTTGTTTAGTGTTAATTTGGAGACAGACATCTCTTTCGTGAAAGCTTCTAAGAGGTGGTGAACTTCCTCTGTCCACATGTACATACTTACCTTTTTTTGGATGTCATAAATAGAAATATATGAGCTTTCAAATATAAGCTACATTTGGACAAAGAGAATTCCTTATCTGCTCATTCGAAAAACTCTAGTTATTTTCCAGCCCAAGTGATATGTTCGCCTCAATGTCTCTTTCTTGAATGAAGGGCTTAAAACTGAACAGATGTGGCCTCACCAGTGCTGAGTACAGGGGGACAATCCCTGCCCTGCTCCTGCTGGCCACACTGTGGCTGGCACAGGCCAGGATGCCATTGGCCTTCTTGGCCACCTGGGCACTGCTGGCTCATGCTCAGCTGCTGTCACCAGCACCCCCAGGGCCTTTTCCTGTGGCAGCTTTGCAGCCACTCTGCCCCAGCCTGTGGCACTGCCTGGGGTTGCTGTGACCCAAGGGCAGGACCCAGCCCTGGGCCTTGTTGAACCTCACACCACTGGGCTGGGCCCATGATCCAGCCTGTCCAGATTCTCTGAGCAAAGAACCAGAGAGATACAACAGGACAAGATTTTCTGTGTTTCCTATGGCGAGCTGAAGCTGCCCATACTGCTGCCCGTCCAGAGCACAGCGCTGTCTAGGCCAAGGAACTGAATCCAGTGTTCTTCTCTCTAAGGGATTTATTGTCATCTGTTACTGGACATTCTCCTCAAAGTCTCAGACCTTGGAGATGTGATTAAATTGGACTCTCAGCCTTTCTATAATACAGACTATTTCTATTTCTTGTGGGTGTTAAGAGGATGTTTGAGTATGAAAAACCCAAATGTGTTATTTTAACAAAAAAATATGATTTTCATAATAACTTAGAAATTTTGGGGCCCCAACACACCTTCTGCATGACTGCATTGGCAGTATTGTGAACTGCAAGACCATATAGTCTCTGATCTGCTTTTACATCATACCTGAGAAGGGATGTAATTTTTGGTTTGAGAGAAACAAATGAAATAGTTTGTATTCTCAAATGTCTTCTTGTGCAGCGCCTTTTTGGAAATACTCAACTTACACCTTTTCCATGAAGGTCTTTCATTGCATGGGACATCATATTTATGCCTCCTGTTGTTTGCCCTAGCTACTACTACCTCTCTTTAGAGATTTTCTGGTACAGACTGAAACATAATGGGGTTTATACCATAAACAGCATGAAGTGTCTCCTCTGTTTATGCTGGAAGGCTCCTGTTAACCTTTAATCTTCCTAAGTCTTTCTCAAAACAATGTGAAACAATCTATTTTTACATTCTTCCCAGTTGCTTGATGCTGGTTAATATCATAAACAAATTTTGCACAACTTGAGCAGCAATTAGAGCCTCCTGGGTCAGGGACATCACTAAGGGCACTGTTTCCACTTGTCTGTCCTTTTCCAACACCCAAAAAAGGTTATTCTGAATGAAGTGAATGACTTCTGGGGTGGAGTAGGCGCACATCCCATTTCAGGGAGAGCCACAGGTTTCCCAGATGCCATATGGGGTGAAGTCCCTCTCCAGCCTGGGAGTGCTTCAGGAGGTGAAGGGATCCAAACCCTCCAACTGCCCCTCCCCTGCCGACCCTGACCCCATTAGGGGCTGACAGCTGTGAAAGACATAGGAAGCAATTAAAGCACATTGTATTAGTCACAAAGGCTGACAGCCCTGCTCTCCAAAAAGTGCAGGTCTGCAAAAGAGATAAAATAAAGGACGGCGAGTTCTGTAACATGCGGCTCAGAGGCTTTGTGCAAGTCTATCCTCCTGGATCTACTTGGGGTTATTTATTTACTTTAAGTTCGTTTGAAAACTGGAAGCTTCAGGCTACTTAGCCAATTAACCTTAGCACCTGTTTGGCTGGAAATGCTTAGAGAGCAGTGTGAACAAGCTGGGGAAAGTTTTTTTCCCCTTTTTTGAAACGAAGGTTACAGGAAAAATATATTTCTGAAGCAAACATTATTCCAGCCGGCTCTCAGGTCTGTAGCGCTGGGGTTTGTTCCTGATAATGATTCAAGTGGAAGCTCCTGCTAGCATCCACCACTGCTACAGCAGAGACAATTGTGATATCTAAATCAATAGATTGTAGTGAATGGCTGTTGTTTTAACTTTTGCCTGCTTCTGTTTTATTGCCTGATGGATTTTGGCTCTCAGTTTTCCTCTTCAGAGGCCTACAATCTGCACCAAATGTTTCACATTACTCAGTGTGAAAAACCTCCTATTCTTTCAGATTTTTTACAAGTTCATACATCCGTGGAAACCTGATATTTCATATTTCATTCTGCTTTGTGAATGTCATTGTGAGGGATGCTGGTTCACATGCAACAGGCCTCTTCTGTCTTTGATCAGCTTGACCGCAACTAATTGTAAATGGAGAACAAATGAAAGAAATATTTATAAATTTCATGGGAATTCAGGCAGGGCCTAAGCCTTTCCTAATGCCTCCATTCACAGTAAATGTTTATTGAATACTTTTAGTCTACTGTGTACCTCAGTATTTATATAGTTATAAGTATAGTTAGGGTTTAGTTTGTTTTGAGTAGATCCAGTGAAAGAACTCTCTCACATCTTTTATTCTGCCTTCCTTCCTTCCGGTCTTGTCTTACTTTTCTTTTCCTCCCCAAAGCACTCCTTTCCTTTGTCTTTACCTTATAAAACAGGCTGCTGGCCAAAGAGAGGAACACCACAGTTGTTGGGTTCCAGAGCCTACAGCTGTAAGAAGGGTAAGAAAGGGGGGAAAAAATGACCGTAAAATTTAAAACAAATTTTGAGGCACAAAGCTGAGTTGGGAAAAATCAAGTGAAAATGTTAAAGATTTGTCCAAAATAAAGTCATAAATGCCCTGAGCCAAGTGAAACAGCTGCTAGGTCATGCAGGCTAAATCTGAAAAGGAAACACAACAAAAAGTTAAACATTATGAACCTAATAAGAAGCTGCCAGCATTCTTCTTTTTGCTTCTCAGTCTCTCATTCTTGTGCTCTTACACATTTCCCCAGCTATAGGACAGGTTGCTTTGCAAAGGAAAACATCGCATTAAAAAATGTTTCTGGTGCCCAAACCTATACACATTTGGCTGTATCAAGGATGTTGCAGAGTAGAAGCAGCTCCTTTGGCCAGGGGCTGGGAAATGCACAGCTCACAGAGCTTCATGTGTTATTTGTCACAGATGCCATACATGTTGCTGGATCCACTTGCACGTGGTGCCGGCTGGCAGGCACTGTGGTGGCAGACGCGGAGTGGGACAGGTGCTGGTCCGCACTGGCGCGGCTTCTCTGAGGCAAATGGAGGCTCTGGAGTGAAACATGAGCTGCGCCAAGCAGAAATAAGAGCAAAGTTACTTATTTCAGCCTCTTATGAAGACCCATGTCTTCTATGTGTCCATCAACACCTTTTTTAACTCCTCCATTCATATGGAAAAGAAGGAAGGAACAGAAAGCCCTAGGAGGACAGGATGAGGAAGTGGGTGTGCAAGTGTGAAGCTTGACACCAGTGTAAGGCAAGCAGGAGGCATGACATTTGTGTAGAGTGTAGAAAAGTAAGGATGCATTTTGTCCCTCTTTAAACATGACTAGAAAAAAATAACTGCTCAGACCAACTGTGAGGCTAGGAATTCATTATGATAATTTCACTTCTCTCCTGGAGCTCATTCCTTCTGTTCTCCCACAGATTTTTAATATTTTTTTTTGTTTATGTTTCTCATCTTTAAGCTCAAGGCCAGTAAAATGCCTTTTTAGAGAGTGCCTAGCACTTGTGGGGAGATGGTGAAGAGGCTTGAAACTTTGGAACTTGTGCAACAGTAAAAATGAATCTAAAATTATTAGAGGCAATGGATTTCTGAGAAAAAGTTCCTTTATTGTTCTTCTGCAGTACCCCAATTTTTGAGAAGGAAAACAGGGTGAGAAGTTGGGAGGAGATGAAACCCAGATAATGTGATACTGAATTTTCCTCTAATTTAGTCTTCTAACCCTTTTTTTCACCCTTGTGAAGGCAGTAGCCTCTTTAGAGCAGCTTTATGCTGTGATATGCAATCCAGTCTGCTAGGTTTGTCTAATTCCTGAGCTCCTAGTGACGAATGCACACTTCTGTCAGCCAAAAAACACATGAATTCTAAGAGTAAAACACTTGATAATCAGTCTTAAATTAAATCATAGAGCAGAGATGGAAGATGATTATGCTCTGGGCTTTAAGTATTATTTACCTTCCTACAAAGAGCTTGTCTAGTCTTTCACAAACAGAGTATATAAAAAACACTTACTTAATGCGTAACTCGAGCTATGGAAATTGTATTATAGTTAAGTGTTCTTATAGCCACAGGGTTTTTATCACAATTAGGAGAGCAGGGAAGAAAAGTGGGAGGTAAAAATAGAAATAGCCTAGGGAGGACCCTGCCCTCAGGTTAGTGAATGCATGCATGGCGATGCAGAGGTGTGCACAAGTGCCACCAAGACGGAGCTGGCAAAGCCAGCTCAGGCAGTCCTCAGCAGCCACCCTGCTGGGACACTCTCCCCAAGCCTCTCACCTGTCTGCTGCAACAGGCATCCGTGCTCTGCTCTGCTCTGCTCTCTCAGAGGTCCAGGTTAGACAACTCTAACAGCTCTACTTCCAAGCTGGTGGGAGATGATACACAAATCTACATGAGGAGAAAGAAAATAATGTCTTTTATAAGACAGCCACCTCTCTCTTCCTCACATTGTTATCACGACTTTTTCTAAACCACTTCATTAAGAAGACATGCATAAGTAACTATGTTGTAAATTTCACTTGACAGCACATTCCCTGGCCAGCCTTCTAGTTGTCATGGTTAGGGAAAAAATTCCCAGTACTGCTGCAAAGGTCGGGGAGAGGAATAAGCTTGAAGGAAACTCAACTAAATGCTTGAAAATTACCCACATAGCTGATGCTAGTATAAAAAAATGCATTTTACCTATGTTTAAAAGAGACCAGAAGTATGTGCACACACTATCGGCTCATATCTTGTCAGAAGCAAGGTGGAGTCCACTTACAGAGAGACAATTGCTTAAGCCATCCTCATTTGATTGGTTGAGATTGTTACTCCACATCCTACAGGGCTGCATATTTTTTCCTGAACACTATTTTTCCTATTCCAAAATCCTTGGACTTAAAAAACTCTAGGGTAGCTGGTGCAGGAAAAAAAACCCAAAATAATTTCTAACATTTCTGTACAGCAAAGCTCAGACAACTTGAAAGCTGTGTAACGGGCAATCACACAGCAGGCAAGACCTGAAAAGGACTGATCCTCAGGTGGACATATTTTTGGTGGAGAACTTTTGTTTTGAATTGATCCATACTGAGGAAAGTTTGTACTTCTGGGGCACTTGGGAGAAAACTCACTTAGTTCTTCCCATGTGTATTTTAAATATATTTACATTTATCTAACCTGTTGCAAAACGAGCTAGTGGTAGTGTAGTGCAACTGCTGTAACTTCCCAAGAGTATGTGATGACTTGATTAGGAATAAAAAATATTCAAGGGTTGTTATTTAGCAGTGGGTAAAATAGTAATCTTCTTCCCCTTGTAGCTCAGAGGTTACATTCTGCATATTCTTTATCCTTCTCCAGACTTAATGCTGATTTTTCCAACAAAACCCTATCAGTCTTTTGGTGCAGTGAAAATGTTTATTCCTGTTAAACATTGTGGGGTGAACCCCACCTCATTCAGCAGCACGTTATCTGTAAGTGATGGAAATAGCTGTATTAAGCCAAAATCTAGCAACTGACAACAGACAGACTGGCATGAACAAGATCTGCACCAGGATTTCTCACCAGACAGGCAGCTTACTGGCTTCTCTCAGCCTGCTTGACCACAAGTTTCTATAACAAACACAATAGCTGGCACCCACTTGATATTGAGCAAGTGCTGTTTTATGTTGATATTCTCATTCAATTTCCATATGTTGGCAGAAACAGATGGAACTGGATTTTCTTGCAATTACTATGAGTCTAGGATAACAATTCCTAAATCTGCCTCAGAGTGAAAAGATACAATCCAAATATGCAAACACAGGGTAACAGCCTGGAGACTAAAATACAAAAATACAACTTAACATAAAGTAAAAATAAAACTGATTCAGGATTTCTTGATTAGGCTGCACCATATGAAGGAATCTCATGAAAATTAAAAATTTGTACAGAATATGAAATTAGTTAGGGGTAGAGCTGCGGTGCCGATAGTGTTTCACTAAGACTTTTAAATGAAAACTATTAGTTAAGTAAAGTCTGTGGTGCTAAAAGGTTAAAAAAAGTTATTTTGTTTTCCAAGAAAGCTGTTTCATGAAAATTATAACATCTGCTCACAGCTCTTTTGTTCTAACCCCAATATATTCTTTTGAGATTGCAACATTGAAAACATCCACAGAGTAGAAAATATGGTTTGAGGTGTTTTTTTTTAAATTCTCTGCTCTCTGGCTCAGACTTTCAAAAGAGAGTTATGTAGACTTAAGCCCAAAAGCCTTATTTATTGGAATGGGAATTTAAACAGAAAATAAAGGATTTTGTATCCAATTGATCAGCCAAAATGTTACTAAACTAAAGCTTAAGGGACTAGAAAACCCAGCAAGGGAACCTGGTATGATTATCAGTTTTAGCTACAAAAGGGTTAGCATAGAAACTGGAAAATCATATTATCTTCAGACTACATGAAAACAGATAGGGAACACATGTTGAGCCTGATCCAGCAAATGCTTTTCTACCTGCTTAAGAACCACAAACAGATCAGCTGAATGCATTAAGGACATGAAGAAATCTGCTTTCAGGTCTAACAGGAGCAGTTTAAGAAGCTCCAGCTTTTCCTCTTACTGCTGTTTATTGCTCCCCCTGTACAGTGAGCTGACAGCACCATTCACTTGTGTAAGCAGGCAGTGTCCCTGTGCCTGCATGGAGTCAGCACTGAGCGAGCCAGCTTCACACAAGCCACTTTCAGTGCTTCCAGAGCAGTTGCTTAAGCACCAAATGTAAGGACAGGGAAGGACTTTGGAAAGACTAAACACAGCCTGGATTCATACCAGCTACAATTCCTCAGAGGAAAAAATTATTTTCATAACAGAAAAATTATTATTTCCTAAAATAAGCAGCAATTTGGAAGATTTATTAACTATCTGGTTTTTAAAAATGGACTAAATAAAAGAAATGTAAATAACAAATAACATGTACAAGACTTTTTACAGACACTTTTTGGTTTTTTCCCAGTTGCCGCAGTTATTTCTGAAAATGGATTCTTTGTTTAAATAAAGAGTGATTCATAAATAAATATGATAACTTACTCTTTAAATATATATATGTAAAATTATAACTGAGTATGAGTTTTTGCCATTCTTTATGATTTAAGGAAGTGAATCCCAAATATATTTCTTGCATGTAGAGGAATCATATATCCTGTAAATAAAGTACCATACTGATTTATTAAACAGAAAATGTGGAGAAAGATGGAAGTAAGGATTTAGCACAATAGTTTGCAGCAGCATTTCAGTAGTGACAAACCAAAGCCAGAAAATTCAGAACCAGAATTAAGACAGAAAGTCATTAGATAAGGTTTTGTTTCAGTCTGCTTTAGCAGTGGTGGTCAGGAGAATGATTTGGGTCTGGATGGCTATATATGTGGTCCTAAACTGCTGTGTTTGAGACTATTATTATCCAGGATCTTGTCTTTTAGCACTTCACTAAGCATAGTAACTGTACATTTCTTTACTGTAATTTCTGCCACAACACTTTACTGTAATTTCTGCCACAACATGATAAAGACTTGCTTTTGGATTGGAATTATTTTTTTCTGCTAAGAAAAAGAGTCCATCTTTCTTAAAAAGGCAGTAAAAATCTGGGAACAACCAGATTTCACCAGCTGTCTGGACTTGACAGATATGTATTGGTTCTGTTCTTCCCAGGACTCCAATTGGGCTGGATTATGTTTGCTGCCAGGTAACTGAATATTTACCCCCCCAGTCTCTCTCTAATCACAACCCTGGATTTACCAATGTTTTTTAAAAAAATTATTAGCTTGTACTTACTTAGTAGTTGACAGACATAATGCTGGTTATATGATACATATTCTTGAAAAAAATACCATCCAATGCACAAACCCTACCAATCAGAGGCACTGAGATGAAATTTATAGTTACATTGAAGAAGCTCTTAAGGTAAAAACAAGATACAAATAGCATTGTAACCAAATCTCTCACAATGCTTTCAGTTGAAGAAAATAATTTAGCCCCATTCCTGTTAAAAAAAAAATAAAAAGGAAAAAAGAAAAAAAAAAGAAAAAAACAAATTTGTCAAAGCCAAAGTTCCTTCTGTCCAGCCTTGCCTAGTGTTAAAATTGATTATTAAAACTTCAAAGTTTTATTGTATCCCCTTTTAAAATTTTGCTGTGCTTCAATTTTCTGAGAACATAATGTGTCCATACTTCCTGCCTCATGAGAAGCAGCTCCTGCTCTTTTTGAAACTCTGCCGTCTGAAAGTCTTTATATTAATTGAGAGCACTACATGCACTATGGCATTCTTTAATGAAGATGAGGGAAGCAAGATATCTTGCTTAATGAGAAGAGTAAACATTATTAATGCCTCAATCTGAGCAGGAGATTGATGTTATATTCTCACTTAATGTGAGGAGTGGCAAGTTCTGCCTTGATCCACAATTGCAGAAAAGAACTAGGTTCTGAACATATTTGTACATGAGATTAGAACACACAAGGTTAAATGTTGGCATCCAAACTGATAATCCAACCCCATTTTTTTTCATAAAAGAGGATGAAGAAGGAGAGAAAAAAAGAAGAGTAGCAAAATGCCACAAGTAACTAGGAGAAGCACGGGAAAGGGGATAACACCATGGGTTATCCACCATGAAAAGCCACCAGCGCTGGCTTATAGAGAGCGATGAGTAAGATCTGCTTGGGTGGGATGGGTGTTTCCCTGGTGAAGTCCCTCCAAGAGCTGCTAGCAAGCCAGCAAGGGAGCAGTGCCACGGCAGCAGATCCAGCAGCGTGGGACACGGCCTCGCCGGAGCACCCAGGGCAGCAAAGACAGCTGCACAGACAGCAAAGACTCTGGCACTTTGTACGTTTGCAGCCCCTCTGGCAGCTCGTCCACTTGCTTATGGAGTGTTTTCAGAGTGGCAATGTCACATTCACCTCATAGCTACAGCACATCGGTGGAGAACTTCAGCTTTGCTTACTTAAAGTTCATTGTCTCCCTTGTTGGTATCTATGTGAGGTTCACCTCCTTGATTGCCTCCTCAGTTGATGTATCAAAAATTTGCTGCTTGTTCACCTGATGTAATGTATCACCAGATACAAAACCCTTTCCATGATCTGCAAACAGGGTGCTTCATTTTCTAAAATAAAGTTGTTTCTAAAGTTTTTGGTAGAGTCAGTTTAGAACTTTACCTTTCAAAACGGAGAAGCATTCCTTACTTTTTACCTAATCACTACAGTAGTCAAGATCAAGAAGAAGAGAATTCTACTAGAGCAGTACAATCAAACTAATCTGTATTAGAAAAAGCACCACCAAAAAATCATGGACGGGGTTAGTTATTTGTGACTTCTCACTGAGAGACACAGAAGAAGCTGTTTGGCATCCAGACAACCGCTCTAAAGGGGTTTTATGCCTATGGGTGACTCGTGTTTGGATGTCACAAAGAGGCTTCCAAGACTTGTAAAAGCTGAGGGCTACCATCTGCTCCTATTCTTTCATGTAGGACTGAACGATGCTACAATACAGATATCATGAAATACCAAAAGAGACTTTATATCTCTTGGAAAGATGTTGAAAGAACCGGGAGCACACTTAATGTTCTCTTCTGTCCTCCTGGAAAGGACTGAGGCAGAGTAAGATGAGTGGCTAGGGAGGAGGACTAGCTGAGACTGGTGCCATGCTCAGGGCTTCAGGTTCTATGACCTGGGATACACATTTGGGAGACTGGGCACATTGGCAGCAGATGGGATGCACCTGGCAAGGTGGCAGGGCTTGTTAGCAGGCTTTTGAATGGATTCAGCAAGGAGAGGAGATGCTCTGCTGGGTGTCAGTAAGGAACTTTCAGTAACAGGACTTTAGGGAACAGCACAGAAATACCTGCAAATCATCCCAAAAGAATTAGAGAGGGCTCTTCCCAGGAGATGAAGAGGTGGATAGCCCAGCTGAAGCGCCTCTACACCAATTCATGCAGCACAGGTAACAAGCCAGAGGAGTTGGAAACCATGGTGCAGATAGAAAAGTATGACCTAATTGCTATCACAGAAACATGGAACATGAGTTACATGACTGGAGCACTGCAGTTGAGGGCCACAAGCTTTTCAGAAGAGACAGGCTGGGAAGGAGGGGCGGAGGTGTTGTGCTCCATGTTAAGGCAGGGTTAGATTGTGAAGAGCTGCCTTCAGGATCACATGGTGAAGCTGAATAGCCACAGATCTGTGGGATCTGATGAGATGCACTCCGGGGTCCTGGGGGAACTGGCTGATCTTGCCAAGCTGCTCTCCACTGCATTTGAAAAGTCATGGCAGATAGGTGAAGTTCACTGGTGACTGGAAAAAGAGAAACATCACTTATAGTGTAAAAAAGGGGGAAAGAAAGATCTGGGGAACTGCAGACCAGTGAGCCTCAGCTGTATGCTTGGGAAGATCTTGGAATTGATCCCTCTCAGAGATATGCTGAGGCACATAAAAAACAAACTGCACATCAGACAGTAATGTGTGCTCACAGCCCAGAAATAAAGCTTTCCAAATGCATGAAAAGAGGGATGGCCAGAAGGTGAAGGGGGGTTATTCTGCCCCTCATTTCCCTTTGTGAGGCCCCACCTGGAGTGGTACATCTCTGGGATCCCCAGCACAAGAAAGACAGGGACCTGTGGGAGCAATCCAAAGGGGGTCACAAAGAGAATCAAAGAGCTCCAGAACTTCTCCTATGGAGACAGGCTGACAGACCCAGATGTTGTTCGGCTTGGAGAGCAGAAATCTTTGGGGGGATGTTATTGCAGCCTTTCAGTATCTAAAGAGGGCTTTTTCAAAGGAGGGACAGGGACTTTTTATATGGGCAGATAGTGACAGGACATGGGACAGTGGTTTTAAACAGAAAGGTTTTAGATGTATAGATTAGATGTCAGGAAGAAATTCTTTACTCAGAAGATGGTGAAGAACTAGGCTGCCTAGAGAAGTTGTCAATGCCCCATCCCTGAAAAGGCCAGGTTGGACAGGGCCCTAGGCAACCTGGTCTGGTGGGTAACCCATGGCAGTGGGGCTGGAACGAAAAAATCTTTCGGGTCCCTTTGAAGCATAACCATTCCATCATTCTATGAATCTGAGATTCAAAAAAAGTCTTTCTCTCTAAGAATAAATTACATGTATTCCCACTAGGACACTTGCACATCAGTGTGAAAAAAAGATGAAAAAAGATGGACCAGGATTTTATGAATGCATGGCTAGTGATGGAATCCCTTAATTGATACAATTTCTAAGTAATTGTATTTTCAGAAATGCTGCAAACCTGAATGGTTCTGTTTTAGCTACTTAACCTTAAAGCTAATGTTAGAAACCCTTACATTTAATGGACAGCTTTTGAATTTTACAGTAATTATTGCTTTAGTTCTTAGATTGAAGTTCAATAAGAGATAATAATAATGATTGCAAATAATTAAAGATGGACTCCTCAGACTTCTGCACAGTTTTATATTGTCACATAAAAATAACAAAGAAGGATAAAAATAATGAAATGTAAGGACAAAAACAATTTGAAGGGAATGGATACTATCAGTTTGCATTTAAAATTCTTGTGGATGTTTCAGTTCTACAATGGGCAAGGAAAGCTGCATTTGAATATGCATGGTCTGTCTTGAAAGTCTCTATTTCCAATGTCACCTTGTATTTATCCCCATTTTGCTTCAAATTCACTAAGTGTGTGCTTACAAACACACTTCTGTATTCATGAACCAGGGTATCACCTGCTCTTGTGGATGAAGGTTGAACAGTGAATGGAAACAGGTTTCTAAAACTGGAGATGAGATCTAGAGATGGTGCCAAATGTTCTATCTCAGTATTTAAGAAACCACACAGACAAGTTTACTTTTGGAGGCAGTGATAGCTTAAATCTCTGGGCTGGGTTCTCTAAGCATGCAAATCTATCTCAAAACCATCAGAACTTTACCAGCCTCTTTGAAAATACACTTCGGTAACTATTCTGATGAGACACAATGGATAAGTTGTTGAATAAGTGAAAGATAGTAAATTTGGGAAAGAGTGCCTATTATAGCAACAGTCAGCTGCAAAATCTGCTAGTACATTATTCTCTTGCAGTACAAGTTATACAATTAAGCATAAATACGTTCCTACGGTATAATTTTTTTTAAATTGTGGTAAATTTGGTGCTTTCACATCAAAGAAAAAGTCACTGGTATGTTTTTAGCCCTTGGCTTTCATTTTATCCTTGCTTCTTTTTAGCAGTTTCCTGTCTCCCAAATTCTCTCTCATTCTTGACTTTTGGACTCTGAATATCTGACATCCTGCTGCTTGAGTTTTCCAATTAGATGGCCTCATAGAGCACCAACCTTACTCACCCTGGCACATCTTGCCCTGCCACCCCAGCCACAGCAACGCTCCTGCTAGAGCACACACAACTGGCCTGAGACAACTCCAGAAGGCTTCCACCTTACTGCTGCCACTCTTATTTATCTCCTCTGTTCTTGCTTTTGCTTTTTTGATCCCATAGGTTCCCTTAGGGCTGCTACTGAACAAAACACCATAAAGTGTGTGACCCAGCAGCCTAAGTTCACCAGCACCATGCACTAAATGTGGAAGCATCAGATATGTGTTGAATTTGAACCCCTTTATGACAAGTTTATAGAGGTTTTAATTACTGATGCAGTATTTAAGGTGTAGCCACAAAAAATTGCAATCTACAGTTGCCTGGACCTGGGGCTTTAATCTTAATTACCAGGCTCTCAGCTTTCCCCATCCCCTGTGTGACGATTTGACCAGACCTGTGGAAAGTCCACGGCAGTTCACTTTTTTCCTGTACACGAGAAGGAGAAAAATTGGTACCTCTTGTGGATGCCCCATCCCTAGAAGTGTTCAAGGCCAGGCTGGATAATCTGGTCCTGTGAAAGGTGTCCCTGTCCACAGCATGGTGGTTGTAACTAGATGGTCTTTAAGGTTCCTTCCAGCCCAGGCTATTCTATGATTCCATGAAAACCCTGACCAGCAGTGGTCTTGTTAATGCAGCTCCCTCTACATTAACAATCTTCTTGCTCAGACATTCTGAGTTATACACACACACACACACACATATATAGATATATGTGTCTGGCATGTATTAATTTTACAGCACTTTGTCTAGGATTTAAAAATATATTACCTGTGCTTAGAAAGTGAACTCAAACTGCAAAGTGGCAATTAGTTATCTTAAGTTACCCTCCCAGCAGGCAATGTTTATTCAGATTTTCAAACAAATGTTTATGAAAATAGGTAGCCCAGAGACAAAAGCCCAGATTTTGCTATTATTCAGAAGTGTTTATACTGGAGGTATTAAAAAGTTTCTTTTGAAAGCAGCTCTTCCAGTGCACTTGCAGTGCAGGCTAATGTGAAAGACAGTATGCTGTCAAAAGCTGTAGTCATGGCTGACTATGACAAGTTAGAACACACTTTACTCAAAGAATTTTCTTTTCTTTTCTTTTCTTTTCTTTTCTTTTCTTTTCTTTTCTTTTCTTTTCTTTTCTTTTCTTTTCTTTTCTTCTCTTCTCTTCTCTTCTCTTCTCTTCTCTTCCCTTCCCTTCCCTTCCCTTCCCTTCCCTTCCCTTCCCTTCCCTTCCCTTCCCTTCCCTTCCCTTCCCTTCCCTTCCCTTCCCTTCCCTTCCCTTCCCTTCCCTTCCCTTCCCTTCCCTTCCCTTCCCTTCCCTTCCCTTCCCTTCCCTTCCCTTCCCTTCCCTTCCCTTCCCTTCCCTTCCCTTCCCTTCCCTTCCCTTCCCTTCCCTTCCCTTCCCTTCCCTTCCCTTCCCTTCCCTTCCCTTCCCTTCCCTTCCCTTCCCTTCCCTTCCCTTCCCTTCCCTTCCCTTCCCTTCCCTTCCCTTCCCTTCCCTTCCCTTCCCTTCCCTTCTTCCTTTTATTTTTTCTCTTTTTTGCAAGCCTTCTCCACCACACCGTTTGTATGGGGTTTTTTATACATCTGTGATCTTTAACTTCTAGCTGGAAGTACCCTACTTCCTTGGGAGCTTGCTTCTGTACTTGACTGCACTCCCACTGAAGATTTTTTTAATATGTATCTGATGTGGACTGGGGACAGTGCTACTTTAAGGCGTTTCTTCATGAAATGTTCCAGATACGGGAACAAAGTGATCAATACCTTCATCTCTTCTCCCCTTCATGAGAGTGCTGTAGACAGCAGTGAATTCTTCCCTCAGTCTCCACTTTTCACTTTTCTAAGCTAAACAGATGGAGCATCCTCAGTGCCTTCCTGCAAATCATGCCCTCTAGTCATTCCATGTGGATACAACAGTCTGGTCAGAGAAAGAGAAAGCCAGGTAAGCTTTCCTGTGAAATGGTCTGGGAAGTTTTAGGGAGGCAGGGAGAAAGAATGGTAAACAAATGGTGAACTATGTGCAAGTGGTGTTTTGAATAAGTTGTTTTTCTCATAAGATGTTAACTGAAGGATGTCTTCTTAATTAGCCAATCGTGTGAAATGTTGATTAAATGACCAATCATGTGAAATGATGATTAAATGATCAACCAGGTCCACCTGCATCAGACCAGTGTGTAAAAGAAGGGGTTTCAATAAACTGGGGGCTTCTAGCTTCTTAGCCTTCTGACCTAGAGTCTGTGCCATCTATTATCCAGTCCTGACTCAACCATGACAATTCCACCCTCCTTGCTGCTCTCCTTTGCAAACATTCCCTTTTTTAATTGTGGAGCCCAAACTCACACAGTCCTTGAGGTGAGGCCACACAAGGCTGGGACAAACACGTTCCAGCAGTTAGCCCTGCTGTTCTTAGTGCACTTCAGGATACAGTTGCCTATTTTTGCTGCCTGGGCACATTATTGACTCTCATTGAGTTACCATTAACTAAAACACCCAGATTCCTTTCTACAGGGGACTCTCCAGTGCGCTGTCTCCCAGCCTATACGTACATGGAGAATTACAGTGTTCCCGGAGCATCATCTGGCATTTGTTGTTTTTAAACAAGATCCTTCTGTCAGAACTTACATGGCCTAGCAGACTGGTGCAGATAAATCTTTCCAGTTGCTGATGCAAAGATCACACAGGAGAGGGATGTGGCCACATTCAAATAATTGATTTTTAAAGGCCAAATAACTCATCAGTGCTTCACTCAATCAGTTGTGATCAGCTTTTGACACAAAACCTAAGTAAGGCTCAACACCTTGCTCTGGAACCTGTTGCTAGGATTTTACCCACCCACCATTCTGCCCTCCTTGTTTTCTCCAGAATGTCCTAATTTCAGAATAATTACTCTGCTCGGAAAGAGGGGTCATTATTACAGGCTAATATAAAAGGTCTGCGTATTGGGGAAATAGTCCAAAAGAACCCAATCAGGCTGGGTCTGTTAGAGTGAAATAAAAATTCTACAGTAGGCTTGGTTGGATTCTCTCACAGGCAAGCTTACAGAAATGTGTTTCTCACTTGAAAGAACTTTCCCAGCATAATATTTAATGATGACATGCTTTTGCATGCAAGTATAGTTCTGTTACTGAATGGGCTGAATGTTTTTGGTGGACTTGTTTTGTATTACAATGATGAAGCATAAAAGAAATAAATCTGTATTCTACGTGCTCATACCTTCCTTCCATTTCTGCCCCTGACATTTACTATAGTCTTACAAATTCCGGATTAAGTTTTCATCAAGTATTGCCAATGATCTGAACCATGAGATGTCATAGATTATGGTTTCAAAAAACAGAATCAAGTAAATACGTTCTGGGGCCTCCTGGTGCTCCTAGCTAGGCTATTCTTTATCCTGATGCATTGATTAATGCCAAATAAATAAATCTCCTTCTCTCACACAGGAATAATAATGGAATCATTTATAATAGCCTTATATGTTGGCAATAGACAGGAACAAGGAAGATGGTTTTCTGCAGAATGATTTGACCTGAAAGTATTATAAAGTATTATCCTTCAGTCAAACAGGTTAACCAGAAGATCCTGAGCATTTACTTAAACTGGCAGAAAAAAAGGTGTGCTTAATCCATGTTGCACTTTTCACATTGATTCGACTGACTAGACATGCCTCCTAAATGCTCTCTAACACCATAGCCCATGACATACCACACTTAACAAGGCTCTAACAGCATTTCCACTGTAACAGAACTAAAACACATGGCTTGTAACGTAACTTTGAAACTTACAGCACTTGTGAATTTGGACATGGTGCTAGGGTAAGCAACATGTGGTAACCACTCATCATGACCAAATGAGCAGAAAAGCCCCATCTTGACATGGCTTGTTATGTCTCAAAGCTGTAAATGTAATTGTTGGGTGAAAATAAATTTGTTGTTATTACTATGTACATTTTTTAACATACATTTATATCCTGCACTTCTCGCAGGTTTTCTCTCCGGGTTACTCACACAAGGTCAGGTAATCTGACAATGTATTAACATCCAACAATGTTGGTAACAGAATAACAAAAGGTGGAATTAAAAATGTGTAACTAATGCATCAGGTATTCAAGTGGAGTCAGGTTTGTAACTATGGTACAACACAATTTGATCAGTGAGAAATGTAGCACATTTTGTTTTGACCAGGATTATTGATTTAGAAATCTGTCATCCTAATTTTAGTTATTTCTTGCTTATTGTTTCATCTAGTTTATAATATTCTTAGTGTTACAATGTGTGTGATGTGCTCTCAGAAAGGATAAGTGATCTGGGACCTGGTCTTTCTCCTGCTAACTTCGCTGGAAGGAAGAAAATGCCAAAACCTTTCCTAAGCCTAAGAACATCAGAAGTGTAAGAGTCCAAGTACCTGCTTCCCACTGCCTGTAAAAATTCCATGGTGGAAATGTACATTGCTGTCTGAAGGGGTAACATGTAGAGGTATTTAGCACTCTTAAAATCACCCACTTTCATACCCCCTTTAATAAGTGGTTGTGATTTACATATGAAATATATCTGTAATAAATTTCCACATAGGGCTTTTTCCCCCTCAGAAGCATGCAAAACTTTTTAGTTCCACACTGTGTGCTCCTATTCTGATCCTCCACCTGGCTGTGGTCCTTTTTATGTGGGAACATTAAACTAATTTTACTTGGAATGTACAATGGTTTCTCAAGATGATGCACCTGATACTAAAAAGCAGTTCACAAGACTTCTTAGGAAGACAGATTGCTCCCCAGAGGCTCCTTCTGCTTTGTATTACAGCTCATAGTCTTGCTTTTAGCCTCAGCTCATCTTTGACAGCCTTCTGCTTCACATTTGGCATCCTTGTGACATCTACAAAATGACTTGGGGGTCAAGAAGTCAACTGGCTTCCTCATATGCTTCTGCCATTACTAGTGACTGTGTTCAGCCCGTGAGGGAGGGGAGCTGAGGGCTGTGGGTCTGTGTGTGTGTGTGTGTGAAAGAGGGACACAGAGACACAGTGAGGGACAGTCAGAGCTGACGATGACGCAGAGAAAGACTTGTTTAAAATTTTCCTTCTACCCATGTTTGTGATGATTTCCGCCCAGACACAGCCCTTCTTTGTTTGAGAATAGTTAAGGGTTGCCGCAGGTTTCTTGTTAGACCATACAATGCTTGTAATTCGATGATTTTTGCCACACTTGAAATATTTGTTTCTTGGCACCAGTAGATTGAAGGCTTGTTCAGATAAATAATATTATTGTGAGTCAGGGCAAGGCCAGTTCCTGGGGTGCAGCTACAGAAGTGCATTAAGGTATTTTGTTTGCTAGCCACCAAGAAGCTTTATGTACAGGAGCTGGAAATGGGATGTCTGAAATGTGAGCCTGGAGAAAGCTTGGCATGAAACATTTCATTTAATGAAAAGGATTTAAAGAAATATGAAGGTATTATGTTTGCTATTAAAATATAGGTAAAATACTGCTTTTCAGTGTCCTGTATGTAAGCTGTAACTCCAACTGGATCCTGAAGGTTTAGGGGCCAAACTGAATCTAAATCTCTGGTTTATGCTGTGGTGAGTATCTCAGATTAAAGTAAATCCACGTTATCCTGCTTGTTGTGGCTGGGACGTTTTGGGTTATGAGTGCAGCCATACAAAGAGGGTTTGAAAGATTTTAAAACAAGTTGATGAACAGAACACTCAGAAAGCCATGTTATCAGGTACAATCTGGTTAGAAATTGATACAATGCTGATATGCAGAAAACAGCATCTACTGTCTGGCATGGCAGAGACAGCAAGAGCTGAGGTTCTTTCAGATACAGCAGATCAAATGTCATATAAAGGTAAAAGTAATTTCAGTTAGTCGAGGCTCTTGACAAATTCATATCATAAATGTATGTCCTAATACCTCATGTTATTTTTAGCTCTGTTAGTAGAAGTCCTGTTGCTTACCCTGTGCCCTCAATGGGTGATTGCTGTGAGTATAAGGAAAAAAGCATTGTACCATAATTTAGTATGCATGTATTATCCTTCAGTGTCTCTGTTGCACCAGTCAGATCAGATCAGACTTTAATCAAAACAGGTTAAATAGTACTGCATGTAGTAAAGATTAGTATAAAGACATGATTTCTGCATTTAAGAACTTTCAAACTTGTGCAGACTCTGTAACTGAGTGGTTGGGAGGTTTTTCCATGGCTCTGAACATTTGCAAAATATTTGTCCAAGCCCATATATCAGACTCAAATTCAATACAGGCATGAAAATAAAAAATATGGCAGTCATGTAAAGAAGGAGAAGATGACTGGCAAGTCAGCATAGACTTACCAAGAAGGAGAAACATGCCTAATAAACCAGTTTTTGTTCTAGGATAAACGCACTGGATTTGTGGACAAAAAAGTTAATAGATCATCTTTACATAGGAAGAGAATGAGGAGGAGTCATCCTCCTATACTGGAACAAGGAGTGGTTGGTTAGTGCTTTGCTGCAGGCACTGAAATATCAAAGCCCTGATGATTTCTTAAGAGGTCACTTGACATTTTTTGCATTACATCCTGTAGTTCAAACTGAGAGTTACTTTCAGCAGGTATTTGAGCAAGTATGGCCCAATGCTTCATCTCATGAAATGACCTGTCATCAAGAGAAAGTTACAGACCTGGTGTGACATTTCTCCCATCAGACAGATTATGCTACTGTTCTTCATGAAGCCAACAGAGACGCAAGAACTGAAGAAAAAGGGTCAGGGATAGAGATCTGGTACCTTCCTCTGCCTGCCATAGCAATGGTGAATTGTAATCCAAATTTCGGATGCCATTAAAGACAAACGGTCTTCAATGCTGCTTTAAGAATTTTTGGCACTGGAAAATAAGAAGACTGTGAATGGTCTGAGTTGTGAATTATTCTTCCTGGAAGAGTAATAATCTGTTAATTAATATTTATTCTGCAATAGCATAGATTGTTAGCTGACAATTCCCTTGTTAGCTGATTCATGACATTATCTACCATCAGGGAAAAATATCCAAATTAAACTTGAGGCCATCATGAAAGTAAAACATGGCATGGGCCAAGAGCATTACATGCCCAGGACTGTTACTTGTGAGCTAGCAAAGGATGGAGACACTGAAGCAGGCATTCCCAGAGACTGACCGTCCACTTAGAATATGAAACTTGAAAGGTGAATTCATATTTCCAGGTGTGGATAAAAGCTAGGGATGCTTAAGTCCACAGTCAAAGTTTTGTCCAAAATTAGTTCAAGGCTGGTAGACCAAGGTTTTTCTACTTTCCAGTGCTAAAAATATAGTAAAAATATTATCTTAGGATGTAAAGGAAAACAAATATAAGTAAAATTCATATCTATGGAAAACAATTGTGGAGAGAATGAATTATAACCACACATTTCACAGAAAAATTCAAGACAAGGTCTCAGTTGGGGTCTGACTTTGTGGTTTACAGGCTTTTTTTTTTTTAGTTCGAAGCTGTAAGTGGTGTGGTTTGGCTTCTTTTTTTCTTTTTCTTTTTTCTTTTCTTCTTTTATTTTTCCCTGATAAGAAAACACAGGCTTTAATTGGAATAGATGCTGTTTAAAGTCAAGTGTGGTTCTCACTCTAATAAGCAGGAATGCTTCCACTATGATAGATCAGATCAAAGAAAAGTAGGAAAGTCACTCCTTTCAGCACTAATAGGAGTCTCCAGAGCCTCAGAAAAAGAATCAGACCAAAGTGCATTCTGTATAAATAGTAAAAAATAAGTCTTCTTTTCTTTTTGCTATTTAAATGACAATATGATGGCATTCATAGAAATTTGAGTATCACTGACAACTGCTAAAATGCAATGCATCTGTTGTTTCATTAGGCAGGAAGATTCTCTGATTTTTAGATGAAACATCAAACTAGAAGTTGAATAGGATAAGACAGACTTCAAGAATAAAATATCCTTTCTTGTTGGTGAGTCACTTGCACAACTGGCAGGAATTCTCTTTCTCTTAATTAATTTGTTCTTTGTCATCTTATGACAGATTAGACCATCATTTATAGAAAAAATCAGAAGCAAAGCAGCAATCCACAGCACTTGTGTAGCATCACAATTTGTGAGTTGGGGAGGGAATATAAAAAAATAGCTGAAGGTTGGAGCTCAGTGTAAAATGGAAGAAATTGGAATTAGTTTGTAAGAAAAAGTACTCATTGCAGTTGAATTTGTGCTGTTATGACTGAAATAACTGTGGGAAATGCTTCACATAAAGTCCATGTCATTCGAGAATCCTAACTTTACATAAACTTTTTATACAACCAACCAAATGAGTTTTTAGGGGGTAAATTCTCTGTAATGTAAGTTGTATGTCAACAGGCAGATGTCTGAAGCAATGAAAGCACTCTGGTTATATGTGTATTGCAGTTCCAATAAATAAGAGTGATAAAGTTTTGTTATCATCTGCCAAACTCATATTCTAGTTTAGGTTTCCAACAAAAACTGTGTGGAAATAATCAAACCCTAAGAACATTTAATTTTTATAATAAGTTTAGTTCAATAAAACAGCTTACAAGTGCTCACCACAAGAAGAGATATTTACTACATGTTGAAGCTGAAAAAATATTTAATACAGAACTCTTCACACATTCATGAAAATGTCATCCATCCCTCCTTAGTTTCTTTGTCATTATTTAATTATTACATGTTACCTTGCAATCTTTACAGGAAACCCACTTTCTTGCCTTTAAAAAATGCATTAGAGCAGATGGATGTGACTGAGTTTTAAATTTGTGTCACAGTAAGGTTTCCATTAGTTTTTATTAGCAGCCACATGCAATTGTGATGGGAAAAACTGGAATCCAGCCCTGGCCGTATGTCAGCACGAAATGCAAACCTTACCTTAGCACTGACGGAGACATGGGCTGCTCAAACCATTGGTTCCCCCAAGAGAGTGAGCCTTTAGGGGAAAAAGAAGTCCTCCTAGACCTTATCTTATTCAGTTTTTACCTCTTACCTTTCTACCTAGTTGTAAAGACTGGAGAATGACCTAAAGGTCTCTCACCCTCCTGGGCATTGCTTAACCATGGAATCATCTCCCCATTGGCTCAGTTAATCAGAGCATGGTGCTAATAACATCAACAGAGTGGGTTTCATACCCATATGGGCCATTCATGGAAGATCTGGACTTGATGATCCTTGCAGGTCCCTTCCAACTCAGGATGTTCTGTGGTTCTGTGATCCTTGTGCCCCTCAGGCATTTGCCCCCTGGAGCATGGTAAAGATGACAGGTCTCACATGCCCACAGCAAGCTGCGCACTCTGCTTTTGCTCAGCCTAGTGGGGATTTGCAGTGACACTGACAGCCCTGACACAGCTGACTCTGATTTCTGTCCTGAGGAGCGTATGGCAACAACTCTTCACCAGAGATTCATTCCAGGAACAGCATTGTCCCCTTGGTCTGAAAGTATCACCAGGTCATAAAACTACATCAGGATGAGATGATCAAGCTGTTTCTTTCCATCCAGGTTTCTTGCAAGATGTAGAATCATTAAAAAGAAATTTTGACCAATGTCTTAATGTTAAGCATTTAAGACAGTTAAGTCCCAAGATCAGTTGAATATTCATGTCTATCACAGTACTTTCTGTCATCAGATATCTAAGTCACAACAAATATTCCCTATGCAGCGACTGACATCTAAAAGGCACATAAAGCATGGGCATGAAAGTGTTCCTAGGAGAGAACTATAGGTGTGACAAACAGTCCTCATCGCAAAAACAACCCACAAGAGTTGTAGTCTTGGAAAGGATGCCAAAATTCTGTAATGCTGTTAGTGACTCTTCAATATTTTGTAGCAAAGAAGACATATTACTGAAAGAAATAGGTGATAGGCTTCTTGTTGAAAATTCTTCCAGAAATGTCTCTCTGCTGTGCCATCTCATGCATCTCCTCTCCTCAAAAGGCGGCAGAAGAGATTGGAGACAGTATTCTCTTCTAAGGATCAGCCAGTAAATACAGACCCCAAATTTTGGCTTGCTAACTAACTGAATTGCCCCAAGGGGAAAGATTTAGTTACAGTTTAAAAAGAAAGCAAATATTTCTTTGGTGAGGCAGGTTTGGATCTCTTGACTCTTTAAAATTGCTTCCTCCCTTGACTGCTACATTTGTAATTCACTGTATCCTTTTCCATGCTTAATCTAAACATAATAACCCATCTTTCAGCTACAAATAATAATCCAAAAAACACACCAGTCTCCGCTCACCCCTTAGCCTGGGATGAGAAGCAGCAAGCTAGTATAACAAATAGTGGCTTTCTAGTCCTCTACCCTGACCATGCAGGTAAATTCTGACTATAGTTATAAACTTCACATGTTTCAAACCTTAGAGCTGTCAGCTAAAGTCCACTGAAGTGTGTTCAAACTACACATTTTATGCAAACCCTGTATTCTTACTAGACTTAGGGTGAGACTTTAACCTATTTCCTGGGATATCATTTGACTGCTCTTGTTGGGGGCTATGATTTCACAGGGGTGTCTCAAAATTTCAGCACAGTAACCCAAAACTCTTAACCTCAATTCAGCCTTGAACCTGATCCCCAACCTAAACCTAATCCAAAGCAGCAATTCAGCGCAGGCTCTTTGACCTACCACTGATTACAGGCACTTCTAATGGGAGGGAGCCTCTCCACTCCCTCTCCTCCTTTTTAACACATCCCCAGGCACACTCTCCCTCCCTATTACACCCTTGGCCACTAAGAACAAAAGTTAATGGCAGCTGGGGAAGGGATGCAACTCTGTCACAGTCCTCATGAAAGAGGATTAATGGAGATTTTATTCATTCTCTGGAAAAAGAGTATGTTATAAGGAAAATATGTTGCAAAGAAAGAATATGTTATAGGGCAAAACAATGTTAGACTTCATTGTTTTTCTTCAATTTTAAGAACACTTCAAACTGCTGGTTTGGAGCATCTTTAAATTCTTCTCCTTGAATGCCTATAGAAGGGTCCATTAGCTTATACAGACCCCCAAATTTACTCTTTTGTACATAGAAAAGACTAGGATAGCACCTTAAAAACAAATTAATAAACAAGGTCTTTTTCTTTTGCAGAATTCTTAAAAGTTGCTAATGGGAGCCTGATGAATCATGCAACTTCTTAACCTGACACTAAATTGTTTGTCAGTTTAGAGTTGCTTCGTGAGAGGTGCCTTCTATCTCAATCCTGCTGAACTTTAAATAGGGTGTGTGTAAGTTTTGAAAAGTTTTTACTTCAAATTTACCAAAATTTGAGGTAAAATTTATGTAAGAGAATGAAAGTAATCATTCTCTCTGTCTATCCTGTACTATTATTAAAAAAAAAATATCTGAATTTAATGGAGTGCTTTCTAATTTAAAGTCTTAATTACAAATTTCTGGGAAAAAAGCTACACTGAAAATACAGTAAGCTGATGCATTGGAAAGAAAAATTTGCAAACTTGAAAGTAGTAGATGTTTATGTAAGACTGATAGAGTATGTTTAGCAATACTCCTTGTACATCAGAGTGCAGCATTGCCTTTGCAGCTGGCATTAGCTCAAACACCCTGCCTCAAGGAAGGCCGAAATGATTTCTTTACTGAAGGTTTCCACCAAAGAGAAAATAAACCAAAACCCTTCCAGCCTACAGGTATGAAGGTAAGTCATGTAGTAAAGCAGGGAACTGCCTAGCCACACTCTCCTCCAGGTATGTTATTCTGAATTCTGGATAGTCTTCCTGCCTGACTGATGGGGCACACGGTGGTCAGCCTGCGGACCCCACTCCTCCGGATCTGCTGTGACTGGAGGCAGAACAAATGACCTAGTTTCCTAAGATCAGTGATCCTGACCTGTTCCTAAAATCACACACACCTCTATTTTAATCAAATAGAAATTAGCACTCCCACATCCTAATTTCTGTGTGGATAAGCTTCTTGACTTCAATAAATCCTAGTTCTTTATGAAGTGCTGTATTTAGCTCCTTGCTGCTGCTGAAAAGATACATTAAGCTGCCATTTAATTTAGCGCACAGCAACTCTAACTGAAGGAATGGCTCGCACTTGGTGTTGCTACATTACAAGGAATCATAAACACAGCACGAGTTGGACCTAGCAAGTAGAGTTTTTTGTGTATCCGTGTTAGGGTATTAGGTACATGGAACAGAATTCAAGAGTTTTGTTACAGTAAAAAATAAAAGTTATAAAATAACTGTTAGAAAACAAGTTTAACCATTAGGAACTATTTTAAAAGCCATGCTAATCCTCTCGTAACATCTTTCACTGAGTAGTCATCAGACTAAACAGTAGGAGATTTACGCGACTGCATGTTCATCATGTGATAAAATCTGGAATCTGTGCTACTGTATTTAGGATGAGTAATTATCATAGTCAAAATTATAACAAGTAGTGCCCAATGTGATGCAAAGAACTCTACACAAGTAACATGTCCAGAGCTCCTGTCAGTAACTGTCACCTCCATTAGCTCAAAAAGCTAGTGGAAATCTACCAGGTTTGGTGGATTTCCACAGAATCATGGTGAGGATGATGAGGAATGTAGTATTTCAGCTGTCCCAAGGGGATGAAGAGCTTAACTTCAGTCTGGAGTCAAATGGATTTGAACCATGTGAAGTCAATGCAGAGCATTCCCTCAGGTGGTCCTGCTTTCCAAGTGGTTTTATCCTGGCCCTTTGATTTCTGTAATGTTCCCACTCCTTTGCTCTTCCCCATATCCAGCCTCATGCCTTCCTTTCCCCAGGGCAGCCATGCTACCCAAGGGAAGAGGTCTGGCACAGGGATCCTGTGACCTTCCAAATCCTCAAGGAGATCCAGTTCAGCCACAGCACAGCTATTCCCAAAGGATGTGCCCTGTAGATTGGGCCAGCAGTTATCACCACTGGTATCAACATCTCATTAAGGAAGCGAAGTGTGATTTGGTTGCTGTGCTGTCAGTGAGTTTAGATGTGTTCTGAACTTGTCTGCCAGGCTGGGTGCCCCCCAAAGTCAGTGGCCAGATGCTACTCTGGCTTACCTTGGACACAAGATCAGCAGACAGATGCTGAGCACAAGTGGCCCAAGGGAAGCAGGTTGCTAAAGGCCAGTGTTAATTTTTTTAGAGCTCAGAATGGAGATATTCAGGCAGAGGTATTCTACATCTTAAGGAGCAAGTGTGTTTTGTGTTGGTATTTTGAACTCTAGCAGAAAATGTCACTTAATTACAGTTTTTAGCACATGATCTCAGTCCCTGTGGATGTGAGCCTAATTTTGACATTTCTTCTCTTTTCTGCTTTGCTACTGCATTCATACATTTTCACCTTGCCTTTTTTTTAAAGTTTTATATGTACACAGTTTGTGGTAGAAATTGAGTTTAATTCTCTCTTCCACTGCAATAAGTGCACACAGAAGCCCTGAGAGTCATAAAACTCCAGCACAGAGGAAAAAAAAAAGTAAAATAAAACACACAAGAGATGGTAAAAAACCCAAGCTATTTCTGGACCTTGTGTTGTAAGCTCTTGTGTTGAAGCCAGTTGCAAAATCATGAGAGCACAGATGCACGCCACATGACCAGGTGATAATAAAGCAACTCCAGAAAGTGATCTTGAGGAGTCTGATGATGCTTTGTCTCTGTAATACATCCATCCCAAGGTGCACTTTGAAATCTGTTTCATATTTAGGGCTTTTTTTTCCCTTTTATACTAGTAGCTTTAAGGGTAGTAAAGCAGATGAATATCTACATTTAGGAGCCCATATGTTAACAAGGGGCTGTGAGGTGACACAATAAGTTTGGTGAGGCATGTTTGCCACATGCAAAATTGCTGAGCAGTGTGAGAGGTTTATAAACAGATGGGAGCTCATGAGCCATTGCAAGAAGAAAGTCTCTCTCACAGGTTACCCTCGGGCCAGTCCTGAGGGCTTGGCAGGCTGACTTGTGAGATAACTTTCTTAGTCACGGAAATAGTGGAATTAGACAAACTCTCTGCAGTACTGGTAAAAGCCAGAACCATATTTTTCACTGTGAAGGAGGGCACTAAGTAAAAGGGACACCTGCTTACTGCTATCTTACTGCTCCACTTGACAGAAGTCATGCTGAAAGGAAGAGGAGTCAGGAGTGCAATGACTTTCTTTGTTAGAAAATATTTGCTGTATCCAAAGTAATAAGCCAAGTACCAGAGAAGAACTGAGTGCTTGCGAAGCCACAGTTTTGAAGTAAGTCAGAGAGAGGAGTGAAAGATTTCTCGCAGCAGAAATCTCTCTTGGAAACATTGGTTTGAACAGACTGATATGGTAATTTTTGAAATGTGAAAAAAGCAATCTATTTCTGTAATTTTTCCAGAGCCCTTGTGTTCCAAAAGGCATCTCTTGTCCTTGCTCTGAACAACAAAATCGTGCATAGCATCTTTCATTTGGTGGGCAGTCTTTTTTTAAAGGAATTTGCCTCTTCATTATGGTGACGTGTACCCTGTGTTTTGTTTCATGGTGACATGTAGACTGTCACCAAGAATGCAAAATGCTAAAGCAACTTTGCTTAATGTTACATTGCAGATTAGGCTGTGTACGGCTCGTCACAGCAAAATACATCACATCACATCACATCACATCACAGGTGTTGTGATCTGCGACTGCATGAAGAAAACAGGGGGGACATTACAGCAACAGTGACCTGTTAAATGTGTAACTCCACTGACTAAAGCACTAATCTGTTTAAGAAGCTTTTTATCTCTTTTATTTTTTGCAGGCAGTGTGGAAAGATTTTAAAGATGGCTCTGGTGTTATATTAGATGTACTAATATTTGGACAGGAAAATGCTTATTCATTTGAATATTAGTCAGATGACATATTTCTACAAACAATATCTCAGGTCTTCTGAACAGCATGCAAGAGTTTCATAGTGACCATTCATGATCCCCCTAGTGAGACTCAAGAATTCCCAACCTCTCATCCCTCACCCTGCATTAAGCAAAGTAGGCTGTTGAGTTTAAAAATCCTTCAAATTACAATGAAAATAATCCAGTTTGAAGATTTGGCTATAACCTTATGCTAAAGAATGGTTTCAAGCATGTTACAATTATAAAAAAAAATTACATTTTTGATGACTCTAAAAAGAAACAAAGAACTAAGAAAGAACTGACTATTTATAGATGGCTGAAGGAACTAATGATGATTTGAGTCCTCTATAAAAGACATTAGAATTATCATGCATGTATCAGCTTTTTGAAAAAGAAAACCTGATGAGCAACTCTACAGATATCAAGACCTGTTTGTTTATTGTATACCCTTCCAGAAGGAAATAAAAAGATCAGTCACAGGGGAAAATATATGACATCTCTGTCAATTACATGCCCAGCCAGAGAGAAATTGTTTCACCTAGCTACTCTGAATTATGGATTATCCCCAAGCCCTGACTAAAATACTTTGCAGTGATGTTTTCCTCTGTACACCCAGATTTTAGATTATTTCTCTAGTAATGTTCATATGAAAAAAATCCTCCTTTAAATCTGGGTATCTTACTGAGGTTATGTAGTTGTTGACCACACAACAGTGATTCTGTAGATAATTTTATAGGGTAAACATGACAAGGAATTCCGAATTTCACTGAAAAGTAACTTTAAAATTTTTAATAGTGACTTTGAGCTGAGAGTTTTCATAGGAATATATCAGGTTTTGATAAAACTTTTGTGATATTTCTCAGGCTCAGGAAAAAGTTTCAAATTAAGACCACCAAGAAGAATGACCCATTTTAGAGTCTTAGAAAAACACTTAAGAGTCAATTTTCTTTCCATCTATGGGCTGTGCTGGACATCAGGTTGTTGGTTCATTTAGGATGAATAAAAGGATGTGGATATGGAGGGGACCAACTGTAACATCAGGTCTAGTCCTCCAGTGTGAGACACAGCTACACACTACAAGCCAAATGCAGAAAATACAAGGTCTCTTTCACAATGCTATTATCCGCATTGATCCACAACATTATTTTTAATATGTGGCAATAAAACGAGAAATTGTACTAGCTGGTGAAAGCCACAAGTGAAATGATCTACTGAGAGAAAGCAGCAAAGATCCCAATCTGAAATTATGATTGTATCATTGTTGAATCTGCTTCATTTAATATAGTTAACATTTGTTGGGTCAAATGAAGTTTGGCCCCTGTATTACAAATGTTTAGCATATGAAAGTGGTTAAACTAGTTTTGATAATGGGGCTTCTAAGCTGCTGTGGTGCATCTAAAAATATGTTACCTTAATTCTAGTTCATTCTGATGCACCTTTTTTTTTATCAAATGTGACACCTTAAATCTGCCAAGCTGAGTCATAAGTGCACCCACTTTATTTCAAAGACATTGAGAATGTTAGCAAACTTTCAGACACAAAGGGGCTGAGTTTGGATTTTGTAATGAAACCCAAAACCAGTCAGGTTTCTCTTGGTTTTGTGTTTCATTGCAAGAAACTAAGATGAGTACAGCCCAGAGTGCATACATTCATGATCAGCAGTAAATGTGCAGAGAAAGAAACAGTAGAACAGACATCAGATTTTTCTCTGCAGTCAGCAATGCCTGGAAAGCTGCCCTGCTTCATTGCAATGCAGATTTGCAGACTTTGGCCCAAAAAAGACCTGTTGGCGAAGTTTGATACTGAAAAGTAATCTTCTTCAGGAAATGAGTACCAAAGAATTGTTATACCATGTAATAAGAAAGAAACAATAAAGATCCCTGGCAAGAAAGTAGCTCTGGGTGATGGACAACAGTCATTATAAACTGGGCTTTCAAATAAAAATACCTTCATCCTTTTAAAAGGGTTTCTGTATTTTAAATATGGACATTCGCATTTCAGACTGGAGAGCCTCCAAATGAACTCCTGACTTTAAAGGTTAAGCACTATGAGAGAACAATTGTGCAGACACTCAGAATAAGAAGGAAAATATGATTTTATAGCTGGAACAGGCTATAGAGTATCTCTTCTAGCATTTCAAATTTGAATTAAAGAGGTAACTACTGGGAATGGTTCAAACCCAGCCAAGGCTGGAGAAATGAATGAATCTACTTTTTATATTGCTTCACAAAACCTACTTCCCCAGTCACTCCATTTAAAGACAATACGTGAGGGCTTGTCTGTACTAAGTGTTTGATGTTGGTGACAAAACTGCAAGTATGTAAAAGGCTGTGACAATAGCTCTGGTGGTGAAGTAATCTGGTTAGCTATGACAAGATCTGTTTGCAAATTACTCAAAATTAAAAGGCAAGAATGCCATGTAAAATAACCAATTACAGACATTATCTCTCCCTTGTTGAGAGGTAATGAATTTTGGCCCTTATTTAAGCTTGGTTAAGGCATTGTCTTCTCTATTTCTGTTTACATTATCATTGGCTTAATATAGGAAAGTGCACTCTGTCCCCAGGTTAGTGGTGGCCATATTTGTACGAGATGTGGAGAGGACCAGTACAGTGCTGCAAGAGGGCTGAACAGAGCTGAAGATGTTCTGATGGTCCTTGAATATTCAGCAAAGACAGGAATAGATAGGAGAGGGCTACCTCCTGCTCCTCTCTTATCTCAGAAACATATCAAAACACCTCTTTTCAAATTATGTTGCTTTTACTAATTGATCATCTCCACTGTGTGTATAGGAAAAAGATGAGGCCCTTTTTCTGATGAGCCCTTCTACCTGAAAATTTATGTACCTTTTTGATGGAGACATATTTTTCAGAAAGGCCTACTGGTGGGAACTGATATGGAATAAAAAAATAGAAATCCATGTCTTTAGATAACTACAGTAATGAAAATATGAATGAATATGTTCTTCTTCACTAGTTTATACATTGTGTTGACATTTTCAGTTTACTAAATCATAAAAAAAAGGATTAGGTTTAAAATTAATGGTGGAAATTCTTGTCAGCACCACCTATTCAGAAAAGTAACAAATTGGTCTAATTTGATATTTATAATAGAAGATTCTCTTGATAGCATTAGTGGACCAAAAGCAAAGTATGAAGTCCTATCATCCTAGCTGAGGCAGTTTTGAGCACCTGGAAATGGTTGTCAATCAGATTAAAAAAACAACTTAGTAACAAAGGGATTTGAATTCCCTAGGGAGTCCATGACATAAACATACACTGAGTAGCTTTGCCCCTTCAGACAGAGTTGACACTTTGTTTGCATACATGTCCGCCTGCGTGCAACCAGTTCAATGGAAATGCAGCAGAAACAATTTATTGTTCCTGTACATGCTTCTAGGCGTTGGTTTAAGCATTTTTATTTGGGGCTGGGATTATTTATAGTACATTTTATGTTACAGTATTTTTCATAAAACTTATTAAAAGATACTATATTGTAAGTTACTTTGAATTTTATTTGTAATATATGTTAGTCAGCAAAGAGATGGTACTCATTGTTCAACTTCACACACTACACTGAATGTCTGTTGAAGAAGCTCAGGTCCAGTTTACTAAAATTGGTTCTGAATTCATGAACAAATCTTACTTATCACTGCTACCTGTATGAAAAACAGACCCAGCATGATAAAGAAACTAGACCTTATAGGGGAATGAATACATCAGATTCTGGTGTGAAGCAGTGCTTTGAGCTGGTTGAGTGTGTAAGCCAGAATTTGGGGTTCTTATGCAAGACTCATAGAAGCAATCACCATTTTCTAGTTTGCTTTCCCAGTGTATTTTTCTTCACAGTGAAAATCAGAGCCATTAATTGATGTCTCTGTGGGCCAAAGCAGCATAAAATCTTCCCATGGTCAACAAATGGTAGAAAAAGAAGTGACTGGACATGATTATGTTAAAATTTTATAGAAGACCATATCATAGCATAAACACACACATCTTCTGTTGTTCTTGCCAGGTATCTCTTTTGTCATGAGGGAAACATGGTCATGAATGATCATCCTTGCAATATCATAATTTGAATGTTTGTAAAAATCATGTAATTTTTGGTAAGTATTAATTATTATGTGTCTGGAGATTAAATCTATCCAGATATACTACTGATAGCTGAAGTTTTACAAACATATTTCAAATACAGGTTCCACATTTGCTCGTTATGCTGTGGGAGGAGATAGGAAACTATCCATGTCATAGAAAAATTAGAAACATAATTTAGTGTTTATAGAAATGGACGCAAATATTCTAACTCAGAAAATATGTGACTTTTAGTAGAACTGCTGTGTTAAAAAAAGTTCAGTCACCAAAGTAGCCAAATCATCCCTGGTGTATGAGATTATCCAATCAATAACAAACATTTGAAGAGAAACATTTAGACCTGCCACTTGCTGTTTTAGGAGAGTTGAGCATACTACAATGAAGGACACAGACTGAGTGTCTTTCCCAGAGACCTCAACCTCCTTGATCATCTGTGGCCTTGTGAACAATTTTGTAGGGTCTGACAGAGAAGTACACTGAATAAAGACATATTAGTCATTTGTCTTGCAATTTCTATCTTTCTATTGTTTGATCCATCTGAAATGATCAAATGAGATAAGCCAATTTATTATGTGTATCCTGGGCTTGAACCTCCAAAAAAAGCTTTAGTTTTTTATGTTCAGACATTATCTGCATCTCTCACATGTTACTCACCTTCACTAAAGTGTTTCTGTGATTGGTGACACACAGTGCAAAAGAAGGTTTTTTTACTTCATCACTCATGTGAAAATATGAAAAATGTTGTAAGAAATGGGAAGGTTTCTCAGTTCTGTTAGCTGCTTTCTGCCTGGTGCGATGGGGGATGGCAGACTGCTAGAGGAAACACGCAGATGGCATAAGAAACGCATATTTAAAATTCTGTCCAGCTGCACCATATAGTCTGGTTATCAAGGGAATTGTGAAGAAATAAGAGATCATGGGGGAATTCTGAGCATAGATTTTTCTTGATTGCAGAGCAAGAGCTGCTGCAAACATTCAAATGTAAATAAACTACAACTTTTAGGCATAAATAAGGTACTAAATATTCCTGGAGGTGTTAAGAAGTGGCTTGGCCTGTTCCAAGGCCTGCTGCTGGACAGCTGCAGTGCAATTAACCACAAGGCCCTCCGAAGTTTGAGCTAGGTCTTATGGGTTTTGTTGTTTCACCTCCATCTGCCAAGTAATTCTTCAGTAAGCTGACATCACAAGTATCATCTTTCCTTGCAAGAGCACATTGTATGCTCTGTGTCTGACAGAATTTTTTCTCAATGCTTCTTTGCTAACAGGAAAAAAATGGTCCTTTACAGGTAGTTTTTTGTGATTTAGATGGTATGTTTGGGAAAGGAAGGTGACATCAGATGCTGTACCAAGATTTCTGTATCAGGAAATCACCTTCTCTATCAGAAGGTGACATCATCATCTGAAATACACAGTAAGAGGTAAAAATCTGTTATTTACACTGTGGTGTCAAGTCTTTGATTATAAAATGCAGCAACTTGACTGTCCCTGGTGTTTGCCAGATTTTTTCTGATGCTGTCACCAGTTGAAGGAGGTTTGATATTTATATGAACTAAACCTGGATTTATAGTCTTATACTTCTAACTTTTTTTCAATTATTGCAATTGCATTCATATTATGACTGTATCTGATGGAATCTTGGAAATGCATCCCACTGCATAAAAAAAGGCACCTTGGAGATACCAGGAGGTAGTACAAAACCCTAATTTCATTTTCCATCCTGTGGCTTCTTTCATAAATCATAGCACTTAAAATGAGTAAAGAACATAGTGATGTTTAAAGCAAAAAAAGAAAAAAAATCAGTCCTCATATCCTACTCCCTTAGCAACAGATTGTACTTGTCCTTCTATACTTGCTTCATGCAAACTCAGAGAACATATACATAAAGATACACACATTAGAATTTTTTTTTACTTGCTAGAAGAGGCATTATGTGACAGACTAAAAGTAACATTTTAAACCCTGTGAAGGAATTGTAATGAGAATTGGATAGTTTGTGGCACACCCCAAAATGTTTGTGATTATTTCAGCCTCATAAAAGTTGCCAAAGTCTATGAAAACAGCTTTTGTTGTCCTGGTATGGTGTGGTGGAGAGGTCCCAGATTTCCTATGAATCTGAGTGATTGGAGCAATGCAGCTGGCTGTGTTAGGTGACACATACCAGGACTTTGAACTACCTATAAAAAATGGGTCTCATTTAGCATGTAGTATTAGGCATTTGGCATGCAAAAATGCAAGACTTCCCCTTGACTTCAGCCAGTCACTGGGAGCAGGCAGAGGTCTCCCACACAGAAGGGAGGTCTGGACTGCAGGCATGCGGCCGGCTGGAGGGAAGGCTGGGACAGAGGCACCAACATGCTGGAGGGAGAGCTGCAGCCAATTTAAACCCCTGTGATAAATCTGTTCCAGGAGTGGGGAACAAACAGTGCAGAATGAGCAAGCATGCCATAACGGTTATAGATCTGGGGGCCTGTGTCTCAGCCATGAGACTGTCTAAAGAGAGAAGTCTTTTCCCTGTGTGATGGGTTTCTTCTGGAGATTGTCCCTAATCCCAAGTTTTCATGACTCTCTAGAATTTTACCACCTTTCTGGACAATGTCCCCCAGATCGTCCTTACATAAGACTTGCGGCATTAAGGGAGGCTGTCCTGCAAATCATATGCAACATACATTTTCTTCCCTTTCTAATATATTGAACCATCGCAAGGCATTTGTTGTTTTGGCATCTCTTTTGACACTTATCAAAGTAGGTTTGGGAAGAGCCCCTGATTTTAATTCAGAACAGCTCTGTAATATGTGTTCCTTATTGCAACTGAAGAACATCAGAAAGGAAGGGGCAAAATCCACTTTTGTTTAAAGCAACTGTATTTCCTTTGCTAGGATTTCATTTATGCATGTATTCTTGAACCAGATTTCTTCTTAGCTGTTCACTGACAGGTTAATGGTATAAGGAGTCTTAAGAAAGACTTTCAGTCAGTCTCTCCGTAGATAATTTTACAGGAAAAAACCCCAACTATGCAATGCCAGACCTTCAGAAATGTTGAAAACATTTTTGATACAAGCACAGAATTTCCATCCTGTAGCAAGGAAGTATTTTCATCAGCACTCCCTATGTGAGGCTATATCTGAATTCTGCCTTGCTGATGGTCCTTAACCAGTTGTAATCTGAAAAAACCTCTGAAAAGGTTCTTACTCAAGTTTTTCTCCCCTTCCTTGATGGCATAACATCTATTCCCCTACATGAGTGCAGTCAGGTTCACAAAAGGGGTCCTCTAAGCCCTCTCACTTGCTTCCAAAATTGTTACCCAGGGACCACTGTTAACTTTTCTTGCAAAAGCCCTTTATGAACCTATTAATTTTTCTTGGAGGCTTTTTGAAAAAGAAAGAATGTTGCAGGTTTCTGCTGCTGCTGCAGGCACACCTCTCATGCTCCCCCACAGGTGAAATTTTTTTTTATGCAGCTGTACAGGTAAGAAGAAGGAGATACATTCATACAGCACACCCACCATTTTGAAGGCTGTCTACCAATTTTATAAAAACATAATTTCTGAAGGTCATTGAAATTTAAGTTGAGGACTAGACATGTGGGAAGTGTAAGCTGCTGTCAAGATCTTTAACTAATCTTAGCTGTGTGCACCATTTTTAGAACAAACTTTAATACCTATGCAAGAGTTACAAGAGGCATCTGAACTTGTGCATTTTGGGTGTGGTACAAGACTGAGTCAGTATTTAGAGGCATTTGAGTAGTAAAAGTGTAAGAAGAAATTGTGCCCTTCAAAATCAGCTTAAGATGAGCACTTTCTAGTTCTGTCCTTTTATAATTTAGTAATAATAGTGACAGTAAACTGTTCATACCTTCTGTACAGGCTGATATCTGATGTACTGGAATAAAACAGCCTCCAGTATCAGGAAAGGTTGCTTTTGCAGAGAATGCCATACCCATTCCTTCTGCTAGAGAAGTGTTGTTCTTCTACCACAGTTTCCAGTGGCTCATCACTGTTTGTAAAATCACTGTAAACAGAACAACTTCTACTTTTTGTCAAGTGATATGTTTTGCATGTGAGCAGTACCAATTGAAGAAAAATTTCTGAAACATTGGCACTAGTTGGTACTAGAACAACTCTGAAACAATTATGCAAATAACTGGTACATTGATTAATCTCTCTAGCTATTTTCTGAAACTAGAGGAGCTATCCTGTCCCAACTTTCCTGCTAGGACCTGTGTCTCTACAAATAGATGTTTATAAATATGTAAAAAAGATGTTCCATGAAACTAGACATCTTCAATCTTACCAGTACTCTTTTCCTCTCTTTGAAATTGCAAGTACTTAGCATGGGGAATTGTGTTTAGTCAGAGAGATAAGACAGAATTACAATAGCAACACCAGCTTTGTACAAATTTTCTTGAGCAGACCTGCTCCTACCTGTCGCTGTCTAACTTCATCCATGCCCAACACAGTAGAATATTTTGAAAAGTCCTCAGCAACCAATCAAACACACAGCCAATGCCATGGGGATCTGGAATTGGATGCCTTCCTGTATGGCCTGTTGATTTTCCTCACCCCATATACCCATTATGATCCTACCAGAACTGGCTTTTTTACAAACAATCTTTTTTGGACTCTCTAGTGGAGCATAGAGGGTGGATGCACTGCAGAATCTTGACCTGCCCAGGCCCAGACCTGTACCTTGCCTTGGGAGTCAACATGTGGAAAATCTCAAAAAACCTCTTGTTTCTACCATAAATTATTCCCAGAACCCCAAGTAGAGGAACTAACATTTTAAAACCCAAAGTACAGCAGTCTTCTTTTTAAAATTCATCAGCTCATATCTCCAAGACAGGACATGAGTTTTCATGAGTAATTTTATTTTCCCCCTGCCATCTGCTTACAGAGGCAGGTCCTTTTCAAGAGATTTTCCTTCAGGCCATATTTTTAATGACTTCTTAGGATTTAACATTCTCTGCACTGTGTGCTCCAGGTCCATCAGAAATAGTTCTCTCTTCCCACTGACTCCGAAGTTCATCTCTAGGTCTCCCCTTGGGAGTCTCCTAGCTTCTACTTGCCCCGTGGAGAGTGTTTGTCCCACTTTGTCCTGTACCATGCTGGACCACCAGGTTTCTGGTGGCTATAATGTTACATTTGTACTCCAGGCAAAGCCAGCTGCCCAATTTCTTCTCCTCTGACCCATACCCTGTCAGAGTGCACATTTCAGAAGGCAAATATGACCAGTCTCCCTCACAAGCCAAATGTGGGAGTGCTTAGGACGTAAACAGTGAATAAAAAATATAAATTGTGCAATCTGCAACTTGGAGCCCCAGTATACCTCTATTTCTTTTTGAAGGGTATTGGAGAGCTTTCAGCACAATACCATCCATGTATGGGAAAGAATTCAATGTGCACAGTGTCTCCAACTAGTCAGTTTGCAAGCTGCCCCTCACCAGTGTCAGCGGCAGACTTTTCCAGTGAGCTTGCATGATGCACACTTGTTTGTTGGTTTTTGCAAGCAAAACCAACCAGGGCGTTCAGTCTGAGCCTTCTACAAGTGCATGGTTGGCTGAGGAAAAACAATTTTTTATTGGTTGGCTCTGTGCCATCCTTGGAATTTTGCTTTCAAATGCACTGGTCATGCAAAATGGTAGTGAGATAGATCTATGTGGCTAAATGGAACAAGCAAAGCTCTAGTGCCTATGAAAATTTATTGTTGTTCTTTCCCCAGATGTTGCTGTCTGTTTGCATGTGTTAACTGAAAAGCGTACTAAATCTCTCTGTTGGTTTCTCTGTTTGTACACCTGAGTATGAAGATGCTGTACATCTAAGTCAGGCAGTGGGTGAGCTTAGAGACACCTGTGGAAATAGTTATGAAAGGTGAATAATGAGCACAGCTCACCCTGTGCTTTCTGAAATAAGAGAATATACTAGCTCCCAACACCTGATAAATGAAATAAGCCCCATATACACAGGGTATTTCTTGTTACATCTGTTCAGTAACAGTATGAAATTTCCTTCTTAGTAGCTGGACAAGGCTTTGAATATAGTAATAGAAGAAACAGAAGAATCAGCTTTGAATCCTCCTGCAAAGTTCCTCTTGTCAGACAACAAACTTCACTACATCACCCCTCTTTTATCTCCCTCTACTCTCTCCTGTTCCTATAGGATGTTTAACATAAAATATTTTATTTTCAGAGCCCTTCACAGCTTCTTCACAATAGTTTCTCATCTCCCATGCTCTTACATATCAGCTCCCCCCTCCACATCTATCACCCACTTCTTAGATTTCAAAAATCTCTGTGCTCTTTCTCATAATGACTCTTGCAAATGAGTTGCATCCTGTCAATATTAAGAAATTAAGAACAAGTCTTACTCTTTCAAAATTACCCTTAAAAATCACTTTTATTTACAAGACTGTGCCTGACTTTTCATACTGTTGGTGCTAACTCAAGGAGACAGTTAAGGATGCCACAGACTCCTGGTCACTTACCCCCATCACTCATTATCACCGAAGGCACAGACAAAGGGACAGAAACTCCATCATGAAAAGGCATGAAAAGGCCCTTATGAAGGACAAGTGAAAGAAGAGAAAAAGTAAATAAAGCAAAACAAGTGATGCACCTCCCATGGGCAGAGAGATATCCTGGGAACTCCTAAGCAAAAGATGACTAACTCTCCTAACACCTTGTTCTTTCCCTCCGTATTGCTGAGCATGATTTTGTATGACATGGTGCATACTTTCAGCTTGTTCAGAACATTTGCCTGATTTTCTTCCCTCCCAATCTGTTCTAGGGGCTCAGAGTGAGGATACAGGAGACTACAGGGCTGTAAATCTTACCTTGGTGCTAGGGAAGATCATGGAGCAAAGCATCCTGAGTGCCATCACACAGCATGTACAGGTAACCAGGGGATCAGGCCCGGCCAGCAGGGGTTTGTGAGAGGCAGGTTCAGCTTGACCAAGTTGATCCCTTCTATGACAGGGTGACCTACACAGTGGTTGAGGGAAATGCTGTGGATGTTCCTATCTGGACTTCACTAAAATCTTTGACACAATTTCCCACAGCATTCTTGTGGAAATCTGTCACAAGTAGTGCTCCCCAGGTCTCAGTATTTGGGCCATGTTCTGTTTAATGTCTTTATCAATGATCTGAATGAATGAATTGAGGGCACCTCCCTCTGTTGACTTGAAGGTGACACCAAGCTGGGTGGGAGTGCTGATCTGCTGGAGGGCAGGAAGGCTCTGCAGAGGGATCTGGACAGGCTGGATCATGGGCCCAGCCCAGTGGTGTGAGGCTCAGCAAGGCCCAGGGCTGGGTCCTGCCCTTGGGTCACAGCAACCCCAGGCAGTGCCACAGGCTGGGGCAGAGTGGCTGGAAAGCTGCCACAGGAAAAGGCCCTGGGGGTGCTGGTGACAGCAGCTGAGCATGAGCCAGCAGTGCTCAGGTGGCCAAGAAGGCCAATGGCATCCTGGCCTGTACCAGCCACAGTGTGGCCAGCAGGAGCAGGGCAGGGATTGTCCCCCTGTTCTTGGCTCAGGTGAGGCTGCACCTTGAATCCTGTGCTCGATTTTGGGGCTCTTGTGACAAGAACGATACTGAGATGCTGGAGTGTGTACAGAGAACAGCAACAGAGCTGATGAAGGGTCTGAAGCACAAGTCCTTCATGGGGTAGCTGAGGGGGCTGGAGAGAAGGAGGCTCAGGGGGACCTTATCACTTTCTACAAGTGCCTGAAAGGAGGGGGTAGCGAGGTGGGGGTCAGTCTCTTCTCCCACATAACTCACATCTATGACAGGATGAGAAGAAATGGCCTCAAGTTGCACCAGAGGAGGTCTAGATTAGATACTGGGAGAAATTTCTTCATTGAAAGAGTGGTCAGGCATTGGAATAGGCTGCCTAGGGAAGTGATGAAAGTGTTCAAAAGGCTTGTGGGTGTGGCACTTGGGGCATGGTTTAGTGTTGTAGTTTGAATGCTGCTAGTAAGTCCAGGGTAAAGAAGCAGAAGAGGCTTTTGCACAATGTCCATAGATGTTTAATTCAGCCGCGTGGCGTAGGTGTTCTGTCCCCGACCCCGTCCTCCTCCCAGCGTCAAAAGTCCCTCCCCCCGGGGCCTCCCAGCAGTCTCCAGCCAGTACCCAGGTGAGGCCCAATCAGGGAAAAGGGCCTAAGGGCCCAGGAGCTTAGGCACAGGAACTGGGGAAGGAGCCAGTGGGGCGTAGGAGGCCTTCCAGGGCCTCCACAACTCCCCGTTTTTTACATTATTAAGAAAGCTTTTCTGAAGGATTAACACAAAATGACAAAAACATAAACAATTCTGAGTGTCCAGTGTCCAAACAGATTTCTTAGAGCTGGCAGGAGGCATATGGCGTTTTAGCACAGTTTTCCAGGAAACTGAGTCCGGAGAAGGTTTCGGCTGTGATAGACTCTGCACAAGGCAGCTTAGGTGGTGGTGTGCCTGTTGGAAACTCCAAATAGAAATCATTACTTCAAAGAGAAAAAAAATGGAGTGGTTACTTTAGGGACATTTCCTTTCTTTCTCTCCTAATCACGCTCCCTCTGGTATTATGGAGGAACTCTGGGGAAAGGGATTAGTGGAGGCAGACAATGGGAGACAGGAAAGGGTGGTAGGAGTTTGTGGGAACATAAAAAGGGGGTAATAGGACAATGGAAAGGAAAAGGGAAAAATGGGATAGGGCCAGGAAGGCCACAGGAATTGGGGAAGGGTATTAGAAGAAGTGGGACTTATCAGACTGGAAAGTTCTTTCATTATTGACATGGGCTTTCGAGTACAGGACAGCTTGCCCATGTTCTGTGCTCTTCTTGCTTTTAGGCTGTTGCTGGGGCTTGATGGTTGCTGGTTTCGGGTTCTATTTCCTTGGTAGGTATGTGGAGGACTTCTATATTTTGCAGGTTTGTAGTCTGGTGCATGTTTGTTACCTCGAACTGGAATTCCACCAGGTCCTGTTACGTCGGCTGCTTGGGGGCCTTTCCTTCCTTGTATTATATTAAATTCCACAATTTCTCCATCTCCTAGACTGTGGAGATATTTCCTGGGGTTATTCTTTTTTATAGCAGTCTGATGAACAAACACATCTTCTTTGTTATCATTCCGGGTTATGAAACCGTATTTGTTTTTTACATTGAACCATTTTACTGTCCCCAAAACGTTCATGGCAAGGACTTTTTTACCTTTGCCAGGGGGTTTGTGTTGGTGTTGCTGGACGCGTAGCTGGTGCTGGTGCGCTGCTGCGTGAAGTTTGTCCCGCTCCCGGCGCTGGGCAGCTCTGCTGGGCAGACCCTCCTGGGTGCCTGTCTCAGCCGGTGTCTGCGGGCGGTACCAGTGGGGGGCTCCTGGAGCAGTGGCGGAGGGCGGGGGGCGGCGGTTTCTCCACCAGGACTGCGGCTCTGAGCCATCCCCCGGCGGGGCTGTCCGCCTGCGCCGCGGCAGCGGCGTCCCGGGCCCGCCGGTCTCACTCGCCCGCCCTCGGCCCGAGGGAGCACTGGCGAGCGGGCATCGGCTTACTCGCTCTGGCTCTGCTGGGCGGCAGCAGGGCGGCCGCGGGCTCTCCGCGGGGCAGAGAGCTGCAGCGCGGCTCGGAGCGGCGGCAGCCCCGTTTGAAGGGTTCTGACTCTTGCTACTCCTGCCACGTCTTGTGGTGCTATAGCAACCCGGGTGAACGCGTCCGTCGGAGGGGGCGTGGGGAGCAGGGGGCAGAAGGGGAGACCCCGTAGCCCCTGCCATGCGGTCTCCACCATCTTGGGCAGCGGGAGTACAGACGGGAGAACCCCGGGGAGCGGTTTTCGGCTGATGTCCCTCCCCAAGGGTCACAGCGCATTTTAACAGCATACCAAATAACACAATTCTGTGTTAGTTCTTGACCTTTCATGAAGCACTTGTAAGAATTCATTGGTTAGGACTAAGTTCCGTGAAATATGAGGAAAATGCTTAAATAATAACTGTAAAGAGTACTTCAGGTCCTCATCTGAAGACCAAAAATTTTCTTGAGGAAAAGACTCTTTAAGGTAGAGGTAAATTTCTTGTTGTGCGTGGGTGAGTGTTGTCTCCATCTTAGCTCAGTCTCTTCCCAACACTGAAAAGTACAAGGAGGAAGGAACTAAAATCTCAAACTCACCACAATGGGGTAGGAAAATTGTCGGGGTTCTTCCTGTTGGGCGCCATCTGTTGTAGTTCAAATGCTGCTAGTAAGTCCAGGGTAAAGAAGCAGAAGAGGCTTTTGCACAATGTCCATATATGTTTAATTCAGCCGCGCGGCGTAGGTGTTCTGTCCCCGACCCCGTCCTCCTCCCCAGGTCAAAGTCCCTCCCCCCGGGGCCTCCCAGCAGTCTCCAGCCAGTACCCAGGTGAGGCCCAATCAGGGAAAAGGGCCTAAGGGCCCAGGAGCTTAGGCACAGGAACTGGGGAAGGAGCCAGTGGGGCGTAGGAGGCCTTCCAGGGCCTCCACAGTTTAGTGGTGAACATGGTGGTGCTGGGTTAATGGTTGCATTCAATGATCTTGGAGGACTTGTCCAAACTTGGTGATGACTACAGAAAGAGGCTAATTTTTGTAAGCTTATAAACCGATCTCTTAACCTTCAAATAAACTTCAAAACTGTCAAATGGCAAAAGACTCTAGACATCCATTTAGAAGTGATAGGCCTTTCCTTCCAGTTATGCTGGCAGCTTTTGATGATAATTTTTTTAGCACCCTTTCAAGAATTTTTTTAATCTTTTAAAGCATTTTTTAAGCTTTTGGCCAAGATCTATCAACTACGCTTCCAACTGATTTTCTTTTTTTTTTTTTTTTTTGAGGGACATATCAAGCTTCTTCCTCCTCCTGAACACCCCAGTTCCCACAGTAGCCAGTGTGAAAACTCCTGTTGAGCTGAAAGGCAGCAAAGACAGCACCAAGTAAATATTTTGTTGCACCATAGACAAAGGATCTGAGGTTATTCAGTTATATCAAGCATCAGAGACTGTATTAATTTTGTCAGTGGTCCAGATTTTCTGCTCCCACAATGTCCTCACAGCACAGGGGGATTTAGCAGCCTTCCTGATGCGTTAAACAGCTCTAATTTTCTGATTCTGTCTTATGTTAATATTCTCCTTAGTCTTCCATATTTTGTCAAAGCTTTCTCAGTTTGCCTTCCCACAGAGGGTGGTCTTCACATTTTACTGTGTTTTCTTTGCTGGTAGGGAAGTATTCACAGACATATGAATTGATCTCCTGAGGCTGAATAAAATAAGAAAGAGCCTTATCAAGAGGTGTAAATAGAAGTCCTCTGCATGTGCAGCAAACACTTGATAGCCAGGCTGCCTAGTTCCCTTGCAGAGAGCCCCTCATGACTGTTTCTAGGGAAGGTCTCCCAGCCACCCCACCTATCCTTGAACTCTGAGTTCAGCTGTATTGCTCTCCCAAGCCAAGAGCTTGATTGCTCCTTCAGTGTTCAAATGCTCTGTGGATCACACAGGTTTGTCCTGTCTGGGCTCTTTGCTTCTAAATCCAGAAGAAACTCAACATTTTTTTCAGGAGTGAATAGTAATATACATCACAGAAAATTTCAGTGCTAACTAAATTAAAGAAAAATTACAGGCAGAGAGTGTAAAATTTATAAAGAAAGCATTATCTTAATGGAGTTTCAGAAAGGGTTTAGAAAATATTTATCTATTTATTTATTTGTTTGATTGTTTATTTGTTTTTACCTACAGTTTTCTGGTATGTTAGCTTTGAGACAGGTTCAATATCACACAGCAGGATCTGAAAAAAATGTCAATGCAGAAATGAGTAAGGTTATATATATTTTTTCCTCCTGAGAAACAACCTCCTCTGAAAGGTGGAGTTTGTACATCAAGTCATCAGGAGAAATTAAGCTTTCAGTAATACTAGGCTGGAAAATAACTTGTCAAGGCACTTGAAGGAAGATAGTAGTCTGGTGCCTTTGTTGCTTGAAACCCTACCTGGAGAGGTCTGAGAAACCAGATTTAAGGTAAAAGAAGCCGTTTTAAAGCCTCTATTTCCTTCTACAGGCTTATTGTTTACTTATGCATGGGAGACTAACACTTCATTGAGGCTTATAAGTGTAGAAGTCAGTGTTCAGACTGTTCAGTCCTGTCTGTAGCCTGGTCTTTGTTAAAAAATCTGTCTTGTGGTTTTGTTATAACTCAAATGTTAAAAGAGATTTAGTTACATTTTGTTGTAGCTCTTTTGTGCCAGAAAAGCTGGCAAAGCAGGCATTTTAATGTGTCATTTAATTTGAAACTTTTGAAACCATTCAGTGAACTAATCTGTAAAGGCCTCATTCATTTCTTTTCATTAAATTCCATTTCAGCTGAGTTTATCAAACCTTGCTTTCCTGGCAAAAAGGGATATTCTTCATATTGTACTTGCATAGTAAAATAAAAATATAGTTTATGAAAACACATATGCTGTAGATATGTTTCAAATGTTTATTTCAGGGTCCTTAGTTTAAAAAGAAAAGAGCATAAAAAAGTTTAACAACCTCAAGCACAACAGAAAATAAAAGTGACTATAAATATCCATATTACTTTACCTCATATGAATTCTATCTAAATTGCATAGATGTCATACAAAACCACCATTCTGGCTTTAGTCAGTCTTCAAACAATGTACATATACTTTTATTAATAAAAATGTAGCTTAAACTAATCAAAACCGGGTGTTGTTTTGTGGCACTGTAAGGTATACACAAACAATTCCATGAACATTCATTCCTATGGCTCCCAACTGCACTGAAAGGGGGTAGTTTTCATTTTTACACCTGAACATTCTCCATCACAAAGAATTCTAATTAGTAATGGTGAAAACTGGAAATTTAAATCTAAAGCAGAGCCAGACTTCATCCTGAAATTCAAATGGAAAAAAACTTTCATTAAAGCTTGTAAAAATTTGATGACATGTTTTTTAATAGCCTTTTCTATAACCTGATTGTTTTGAGCATTTTTTTATTTTATACTGAATGGCAAGACCACAAAAAGTGTTCTGGTTCATTTCTGCTCAGCCTGATATGAAATAATGTTACTGATTAAACTTTTACTGTTATCTCTTGGTAAAAGGCTACCAATTAAGTCCATTTCCAAAATGTGAGGTGCCAGAACCTAGGGAATATTCAATAGACTAACCTGTCAGCAGACCTCGTAGCCTCTGCTGGTTTCAAGAACACCAAGCAGATAGTAGGTCTGAATAGGCTCTTCTTTCATACCTTAGAAGAAATCTAACAAGGAAAGACCTATAGTAAGTTTGTTTATATTTTCACTTCTCTATAAACAAATTAGATTTCTTCTGCTTGCCAGTTATCAGTGCTTGCAAAGAAGCAAACCCAGTGTCAGCTGGCGCCTGTATTACTGTTTAAATTCTTCACTAAGCATAAAATGGTGTATAGACATGTATCTGTATACCCACAAAAACACACAAACTTTTGGGAATAATTGATTCTTAAATAAGTGAAAAACTATCCTTTTTCAAACGTCCTTCCACAAAAGACAGATGAAATTTTAAACAGACACAGCACAAATATTTCTCAGTAAGAAATTGAGTGCAATGATAATCAATGAAAGAAATGGTTTTCCTGTAAATAGAATACTTTTCATGTTAAGAAAAACTCACATGCTCACCCTTTTTCTCCTTCCCTTATTTATCTTTATGCTGGTTATTCTTACTGCTTCTTAAACAAACGTATGTTCAAATGACATTTTAATCCCCAGTGCTCCCTTCAGAGCTGAATTTGTGACAACTTTTATTTCAGTGGCAAGATAATAAGGTATCAAGACACAACTGAAAATTCATTGCAACAATAAGCCTGTCAAAAACCTTGGCTTAAACTAAACTGCAAGGCTGGATAACCTTGTTCAGAGGAAGAAGGAGAACACAGGAGAGGCCTCTACACAAAACTCCATGATCTGTGGCTCAAATATTTTTTGGAAAAGAAGCTGGGTGGCAAGAAAGAAACAACAGATTTGAATAGTAGTGAGAACTTCCATGTATCTTGAGAGCTGTGAGTCAGTGAAAACACTGCTCTCAATAATGCTTAATTTTAATACTTTTCTATTGCTGTAAATGTTCTGTACTTAGATAGAAAGAGAGCTCATAGATTTTTTTCCCCCTTAAATAGGTCATTGTTTACAAACCTGGCTAGGACTATTCTTACTTGAGGATGCAGGTGGCACCATCTGTCCTTAGGAGCTCTGTGCCAGACAGTTCTGGCTTCACTTTCTATGTGAACTCTATTCCTGCATAAAATTGCAATATGCAGATCCTGTGAAAATTACTCTGCCCAAAAGAGTCACAAATGCACATAGTATACGAAATAACAAAGACTGCAAGGATTAATTTTTATTAAATAAAAAAAATTAAAATTTCTTTTTGATGTTTTTCCTTGCAGCACCTCATTCAGAATTTAAAAAATATGTCCCAGAATGATATGGGGACTCTTTAAGCAGGGTTTTGTTTCCCTGTAAAGTACAAACATTGTCTACTTAGTATCTCTTTCTAGGTAGCCCACGAAACAAAACTTCTCTTCTGTGGCAGGGACTGATGAGACAAAACAACACAGAATTCACCTTCTGCACCTGCACTGCCAGCTCTCTGGGATGGGCCTCCTACTTGCTCCAGACATTCAGATCAGGGCCATTCCAGGGCAGGAGTCTCCAAAAATAAATCAGCTTAGTTTGGGTGCTGAACATGTTGAACCTACTGCTCTTCACAAAGCCAATCAGGCCCCTGGCTTGGAGAGGCAGGACCCTGAGGGCTGGCCTCTGAGGCCCTGTCTCCAGATCTCTTTCCCACTAGATGTACATCCTGAGCTGGTCTTCCCCATGGGACCTGTGCTCCACATTGGCTCAGGGGCAGGGAAGGGAGCATTCACAGAATTGTCACAGAATTGCTTTTTCACAAGAAAACAGCAGAAGACTCTGTTGTGTTAAAAATTTTGTCCTAAGATCAGTCCCCCAAGCTGTACATGTCTAGTAGCAAGCTCTCTATTTGTCAGAATATCCATTTTTTTAGGGGAAACTTTGCAGCAGGGCACCAGGCTGGTAAAAGGATTTACTAGTAAAAGTATTTATCAATAGAGTGTGTCTGGTCTCAGTTACACCCTGTGACTCCACTGAAGTCCACTGAACTTAGTCACGGCGAAACACAACAGAGCTCCACTGGGATTAAACTCTCAGTTACATGCATGCAGCCCCAGTGGATTCAGTGAAGATGCAAAAACATACATGGTGGCAAAACTTGGTTTGTTGCTATGTGTATCAAGATGCAGGTGGCACCAGATGCAATGGGTTTCCAGTCACTTGGCAGATGTTCACAGCTGTCTGAGAGCAGAGAAAAACTCACATAGTTAAGTCACATTTGGGCAGCAGTTTGAGAAAAAGTTACATTTGTTTTGTTTTTTCAGTTTGCTGATGCTATTTGTCACTTTGAAGTTCACTGTTATTTTTGGAAAGAAAAAAGGAGAAGCCCCCAAAAAACGCAAGCCTACATGAAGCATGTTGTTATTGATGCCAGGACAAAAATGAAGGGACAGATACCCAGATTTTAAATAGTGTATGCGAGCATCTTCAGCTTATGGGTTGGCCAAATGTTACTTGCCGTCTATTTTTCCACTCAACACCATTGTTTTTGCTCTTTAATCTAATCTATTTATCTATGAAGGTTTGAAAATTTGTACTCAGCATATATTTTGGAAAATCACAAATATACACTGTTGTTTCATAGGGAGCTAAATAACTTTGTTATGATAAAGGACATGGGAGAGAGGATAGCTTAAATGTAAACAATGGTGGTTTTATCCTTTGAAAAATCCAAGGGAAGCTGTGTTTTTTGACAGCAAAGTTTATTATTCTGAATAAGTAATTTATTACCCTGAATGAGCAATTTTCTGATCTCCTCTGATCTGCTCAGCTCCTTTTCTTTATCTTTCCCTTGCTCCATCATTTCACACCAGGCCTGTTTTCAGGCAGATACAGATAATAAAATTATCACCATCTCTGAGACATATTCTGCTTTGAAGTGTTGCTTTTCCCGCTATATTGACACCATTTGACATGGCAGATTTGACTGAGTTTTTCAGCAGATCTTGTTCATTGTGACTGAATTGCAGACTCTTCCCAGCCACACAGATTACGTTACAGCGCTCGGAGAGAGGAGGAGCAGGGCTCTCTGCTGCGGAGCTCCCCGAAAGCCAGACCCGAGCACCGGCTGCGAGGCCGATGCCCACAAACACACACCCAAAGGCTCAGAGGCAAATTTGGTTTCTCCCTGGCGAACGGTGAAGGCTCACTGCCACCTGTGGGCCTCGAGCAGCATCCGCAGCGCTGCGCTCCTGCCAGGAGGTCCCTAGCTGCGACAGCTCTGCTGGCTGGAGCCACGCTCTGTGCTAAAGAGCTGCACCCATCCGCCAGCGCCAGCGGGCAGCGGGGCCTGCCTTCAGCCCATCTCCTTCGGACCCAGCCGCCGGGAGCTGCTCTCTGCCTCCAGCGGGCTTCCTTCTGCCCGCTGGGCTGTGCCAAGGCTGAGCAACAGCTCTGGTCCGTGGTTCTGATGGCGTGTGACGCCTCTGTGATGGCTCTGCCCATTTCCAGTCCTCTGGCACCCCATAAAGGATCACCACAGGTGTCCTTACAGCCTGGATGCTGCTGTCTCCAGATCTAGAAAAACTTGGTGGTATGGAAGACTTCATATTCTCTGTTAGAGTGAAATTGCTGATGTTTGAAACACTATTTTTGTTTGTCCTGTAGTGAACAGGACAAACAAATAGAACCAGACTTGTTCTAGACTCAAAACCCTGGTTTTCTAAAGAAATGTGGGCTAAAACTTGGTGTTTACAGTTTTAAGATGTCCTTAAAATCAGTTATCTGGATTCCATCCAGAATGTGATTGATGGACAACAAATGTTTTTTCAAATTATATCTTTCTGGAATGGCAACTCTGATGATCTAGTTTCAATTGATGTTTTGTAGAGGAAAAATAATTTTACATCATTTTCATTGAATTGCTGAGTATCTCAAATTAGAAGGGATGCATCCATAAGGGTCATTGAGTTCAACTTCACACTCCTTGCAGGACTACCTAAAACTAAATTACAAGACTGAATGCTCTAAGGAAGCAACTCACTTGAATTAAAAACAATTGTCTTGACCCTAACTAATTTTTTAGCCACCAGGAAAATCCAAACAAAATTAAAAGAAAGGCATTAAAGTAAGGGATAGTTTACATTTAAAAAAAGAATAAATTTTTACAGCTTAAGAACTATGTAAAGTAAACAACAGCAAGCATGAGTTTAGACTGGTTCCGTGTGTATATACTTAAGTTTAGACTGGTTCTGTGTGTATTATTTTATAATTACATCCTCTGAGAATTTAAATATCTGTGCATGCACATTTGCATACAGTTGTCTTTAAGTTGAGAGGGCTAGCATCATACTTCATGCATTCATTTGCATTCATGAACTCACCTGTAAATTTCTCTGTCCCTGAATAAGTGAAGACAGAGCAGAGTACCTAAGCAGAATCCAGCCATACACAAACAGACACACCGAAGTCTGTATGTACACAACAGAGAGAAATTCTCTCCCCTGTGCCTCCACCTAATGAGAATTTGCCTAGAGAGAGTCTATTTGCCCTTAAAATACTCATTAGTAGCTCACTACATTTGGGGTTCAGTGACTTTTCCTTCCCAGCATCCCATCCCATGGGCTGAGCCGCAGCCGCGCTGGGGCACTGGGGCTGGGAAAGCGCCTCTCAGAGCCCTCAGGCTGAGCTCACCCCAGGGCGAGCTGTGCTGTGCAGAGGGGCACGTTGTGTAACACCCATCTGCTGAGAGCTGAGGCACTGACTGCACTGGAGTCCTGCCAGACTTCTTGGCTCTGAGCGAGTTCCAAACACTGCAATAGGTATGTGATCTTATCTTCCTAATTGTGTGTAAAAACTTAGCACAATTTGGACACAGTATAAATATTGTTGACAGTGTTCTTAAAAAAATTATTCATAGCAACTTAGTTCCAGCTGTAAAACTTCTGCTGTGCCTCTTTCTTAATAATACATCTATAATAAATATTTACAATGCAGTGTCTGTTTTCCCAAAAGGTACAAAGATTTGTTTATGAATTCTTCTTCCAAAAAGTTAGCATTTTTTTGGTGTTTCCAAACTTAAAATAGTTTATTATGGTTTGGGCAAAATCTGAGATAGCTGTACATGAAAGAATTCAGGACATCTGTTAATTCTAGAATATTTGATTGAATATTACTATATAAACATAACAATTTACCAATTATTTACAAGTTGAGTTATATAGCAATATGAAGTTTCCTTTTATATGTATCCTTGTGAATTCTACTATTTTCATCAGTGTTCATGAAACTGAGCCAGAGTGAAAATGCATATCAGCTTTTCCAAGAGCAAATACAGGATCAGCCATAAGAATAGCAGATTCTTCTAACCTAGAGGAAAGTAGAAGTACATGCTGTTGTGTCATATGCATGCTTACTTAAACAAGATTAGATAAGTTCATGAAATAAGATTTATCAAAGATTGTCTGTCATGGATATGCTGGCTCTGAAGCCAGTGAATTGAAAATACCTGGAAGTTGGAAGATCATGCTGGATGTTGATGTTCCTTCCTTTTGGTCTTCCCTAGGCCTCCAAAACTAATCTCCATAACACAGGAAACATCGCTAAGTTGATTTTTTCCCACCGTACTACAGATTTTCTCTATCCGAAGCTTGTAGGATAGAATGGGATGTGACCTGAGAGAAATTAATTCTTTTTATAGGACAATAGTTTCCTCTGGCTTTGCATCTCTGCCACTTTCTAGGCTGGGAAATGGCCTGGGCAGAAGCTGCACTGTGGTCAGGCACACAGTTAGGAAGCAGAAAAAAGAGTGAATCCTTATAAGTGGAGCAGATGGACCAGAGTATTTCACTGTTCCATTTGTGCAGTCATGGATGGAGCCTCCTTAATCTTACAGCTGTTTCTTTGTTGGTATAATTGTTATATACATCTTTCAGCAAGCAGTGGGGAGAACCATCAGTAGGAAAGCAAACTGAATCTCTTTTTCTGGTTCTAATGCAGTCTGCATTTGTTGTCTGCTGCCTAGAGACACAGCTTTTCCTTGCAGCTGGATAGCCTTTTTTCTTGTTATATGATGCTCATTAATAAGACATGTAAAGTACTTGGTTCTGCATTTGAGACTTGCTGCATAGTCCTCCCCAATACATGAGTAACTATTTCCGATCTGCCTTCTTGGCCTCTGGCACATTTCTAAATATTGAAGTATGTGAAGGAAAGGTGTGCCACCCACTTATGCTAAAGAAAGATCACAGTGAGAGAAGCAAAGGAAAAAGGACGGGTCCTGCAATGGACTTTTGAAGATTAATTTCCTCTCTCCTGTTGTTAGTACCCAAACAAATACAGAAGTTGTACAGTTGCATTTCATGTCAATTCCACCACATATCCCCATTTCCATTTCCCTATCTCCTTGAATATTTTGCAAACGCATGTTAGTATTTGCCTTTCCTCTGCTACAGATGTATGTCCTCTGCTACGGGGCCTGGGAAGAGCAACAAACACAACTATATGGCTCCTAAGAGCTGCTTTCTCCTCATGCACCTGCAAACAGGGACAACACTACTCCTTTTGGAGGATGCAAGGTCCTTACACAACTTCTGCTGGTAGCCGAGGGGTATTCCAGGACATTAGCACCATAATTTAATTTAACTTTAGACTTCAGGGCTTTCAGAAAGACACCACTGTGTAGGTATGGAATAAATCTACTTGATAGTTTTGTTAATATCTGAAGTTACCGAGTGATGTTGCTCCTTCACTTTCTTCATTTTTTATAAACTGTACTCTGAAGTGGCCAGACTAGCTCTTTGCTCTTCTGAAAGGCAATGTAGAAAACATGTTCAAGACCTGGGGTCAAAGTTTAATAACCACTGGATACTGGAGGTCATAGACCAAAGGTTACATACCAAAGATCCTGGACACTGGTGTACATTTTCTCCAGCTATGAAGGTATAAAGCAGATAATGAAAGATATAAGAAGAGAGCTAGAAGAAGGTTTTAATCTTCCTTGAATGTTAGCTTTTATGATTAAAGCCATCAAAAGGGCTGCCTTATCTAGAGCCTGTGATGGGAATGGCATGTACAAAGGAAGAGTGGCCCTGACACTAAGACACCTGATGAGGAGTTCCTTTGCTTCACTTCCCTTCATAGTGGATAAGGTAACATGGCATCACATGTTGAAGGTGATAGCACAGGCCATGGGGAAGGTGATAGCACAGGACATGGCCATGGGCCATCTCATTACAAGCCGTTTGCATAGGCAAAATCATCTTTTATGGGTGTGTGGACATGCTTCCTTTAAGAGGTTAGGACAGTCAGCATATTACACATTTCAAAATGAATTAATTTTTTCTCACAGATGTTGTCAGTCACAGATTCCTGGCCTTGGTGTGACTTGGTGAAGTTGCATATAATTTTTCTACTCATGTTGCTCCTCAAAGGAAGGAAAGAGATCTCAAAATTCTCGTGACCAGAAACATCTCTACTGTAATGTTGCTGACTACTACCAAACTGCCTCAGGAAAATACTCTGTCCATGGCAATTACCTACCTTGCAGATATAAAACATTCTCAGGTGATACAAATACTAACTAGAAAAATGCTATCCCTGAGTTACTTGTAAGTCCAAACATGTTTTGCTCTTAGTCAGCCCTCCAGTCACCAGCCTAAGATGTATTCCTCTGTTCTTTAGGTTTCTACCTTTTCCACCAGGAAAATGTAATGAAAAAGAAATAGCGTCAGAAAAAAGGCACATAAGTACATGTGGATGCCCTTACACTTGACATTCAGCATGACTTAATTTTTGTTTTTTTCTACTCTTTCTTTTACTGAACTTACACCTTCGCTTTCTATCTGCCTCCTTCTTTGTCAACAGCTGATTGCACTTTTGCATACAAAAAAGAATAAAATTTTAGATGTCCTGACAGTAATTTATGTTCAAGTGATCACATAGCAGCATTTTAGATTAACTGACAAATCAGTTAACTCCAGCAATAATGAAACTCAAATCATCAGACTGAACAACTACATTAGCTACAAAACAAGCGAAAAAACCCCAACTTACCCAGTTGAGGTTTTTTCACTAACTTGCATTTGGAACTTATTGCACCTCTGACTTGTACTGGTAGCTTCCTTTCAAAATCCAGTTTCAGTTGCTCAACAGTGCTGTCCTGTCCTCATGATCACTCCCTGGTGTCCTGCTGGTCACATTGCACCATGGATCTCATCTCTTTCAAATCCCTAGCCTGGTCTCCTCCGTATTGATGCTTTGCTGTAGGTAGAGGCATTTTCTGGAACTCATTTTTGCTACCTCCTGGCCTCAGGGTCTAATTCTTGCCTGCATTTCAATAAGAGCACCAACATGTGCTAGACACTCTGGTGCCAAGCAGTGCAGGGATGTCATTCAGTTCTACCACATTTTGACTGTTCCAGTCTAGGGTCTGACTTACTGTAGAAGCATCTCTACTTCTATATTTTTTTTTCCTTAAAAATAAAATTTATTTTGCAACATGTCAAGCATTTCCATTTGGGTTCATACTCACTGCATGCGTGATTTTTTCAATCATCTTTTACTTTGTTTATTTCTAATTGCATGTTTTAAAAACTTATGCGTAAGTGTGTGTGTGGTGAAGGAAAGGCATTGTGTGGTGGATTTTTGCAGTGCTTATTCTGCCATGAGAATTCAGAGATGAACCTGGCCAAGATTTGTCAGACATGAGGGGTTATTTTGTACTGATGGTTTGTTGGTATTTTTTCAGATGTAGCAAATCATGGAAAAGCCTCATCTGAAGGACCCTAAGGAGGAACTTGATTTTCAGAAAATTACAATAAATTTTCCCTTTGGAAACAGATGTGTTTACTGGGCAGACATCCAGCTTTCTCACTCCTGCTACTGCTGTCCTACTGCTGTAGGTATATGAGTTAAGATAGGCAAGCAGCAAGAGGGCAGAAAATCACGGAAGGTGTACCTGCTTTTTCTAGTTCTCCAGGTCCCCTGTGCCCACACAGACTGGCCCACCATCCAGAAATACTTGTATCATCAGAGACAATAAAGTTGTTTCTCCTGGAAGTGCTAAGGTCAGAGGCCTCCCCTTATGGGAATAGCCTACTATTCCCCTACCTCAGATCAAGGGAAATACAGACATCTGGAAGGACAGACAGATAGCTTGATCCTGAGACATGGGCTGCAGCACTGAGATGACAAGATATTGCACTTTCTAGTTAAAGACGACAGACTGGACTTAATGGGATGGGGAGCAGGCCCCCATCTTGCCAAGGATGTGAGTTTCTAGAAAACTTCCTCTTGCTTTTATTTAAGCAAGATATAATTGTGGATGTTTTCTGTCGTGGCTTGTGTTTACTGCCTTTGCCTGGGGAAGACCAATTCCTTGTTGGAATTACTCCTATTGGCAAGTGAAGTACAGCTCATCTGTATCCCATAATTAGCTCTGCTTTTCTTTTTGTGATACATGAGCTCGTTTTTCCCCATTTCTAGCTTTTGCAGAGGAGTTCCGTGTGAATTTCCACTCCTCTGTCTTTAAGTACTTTGTTGAGAGCTGGACCCTAAAAGATGTCTAAAATATTTTGCTGTAGAAAGATGACTACAGAGTTTGCATGGATCGGACCACAGTCTGTTACTGGAAGGGAAGGTTAACATTCAGCTTATGCTGTCAATTTCCCTTTGGCCTGGATATTGCCAATGTTATCCTGAGAGTTCCTGTGGTTCCAAGTAAAACCTACTGCCCATCCATCAGCAGAATACAGGCCTTTTAATTTAGCCATGGTGATATATGTGTAACTGAGCCTAACAAAAAAACACAAGGAAAAATGCAGTTCCCCACTTCCAGTCTCCTCCCCAGCCCTCCAACCTCCCTCCTTCACTCTGCAGTGGAAAGTGAAAACAGAACTTTAGCTCTGTTTTCTCTCTCCTGGTAATCCACTGTCAAGAGGCTGTCTGTCACTCTTTCCACCTCAATGAAAACATCATCAGCTTTTTCATTTTAAGTGTTGACTTGAGAGACAAGCCAGCCCTCATTTGTACCTTAATGTTCGTCTAGAAAGTGTTTTAAGATTTCAGGTTACACTCAGCAAGCCAATGCCCAGTGGGTCTAAGGGCTTAGATGGAGCTGGCCTCTCAGCTTGGAATTTATTGATTTGACACAGTTTCTTTTCTTACTTCTGAAGCACAAGGCATGCGATGGTGAAGGGGGGAAGACCTCAATTAATAGAAGCATGAAATAAAACACACATGTAAAGGGAGGTAAACAATAGGCCAGGAGCAGAAAACATGTAGGAATCAAGTTTGCAAAAAAAAAAAAAAAAAAGAAAAGGAAAAGAAAAAAGCAGTCACATTTTGTTGGAAAAGAAACATTTAAATACATTTAGAGACTCAAGCTTTTAATTCCATAATTGTTATAGTCCCAAGCAGGACTGTGCACACCAATCCCTCTCAGAAGGTCACACGCTACAGCTGTGTGTCAGTCAGGATTGTCTACAGGTCTCCCTGTTGAGCTTTACTACCTGCACTGGAGTTTACTACATAAGGAGGATGAACAGTTTATAAATTTAAATTGAAGAGAAGATCAATACAGATAGTTAATCTGGTTTACCACAGACTATATACAAGTCCTTATTTATCAGCAGTTGTCATTGAGTGGTGTCTGACACACCACACATAGGATGGGGGAGATGTTTTTGATAAAAAGGTGTGGATAGCTGTTGCTAGTGCAGCCCCTTTTACACTGCCTGTGCTCATGACACTCTTTCATTTCTTTCTCAAATGTCCATGACTTTACTCACAAAACATACACAGCAGGAACCAATTTCTTTCTGCGCTTAGAGAGTCAGTAGCTAGTGAATAGAGGAGCCCAGAGATTATGTGCTTGTTGGCATGCTTGAAAGGGTACCAGATGCACCCTTCACAAACCCTTAAGACCAGGCAAGACAGCAGATAAATTGATTTAAACCACTGACTGAGCATATCCCCACAGGTTGATTATGGTGATAGCAATTAATGATGAAACAACTCACACCCCCATGAACATTACCAGGCAGAATAGGGGCAAAAATGTTATTTAGAAGTCAGATCCTATAGATATTTTCTATGCTGTTGTGTCAAGTCACCTGTAACTTTACTGACTTATTCTGGATATGCACCAGAGCAGGCAACTTGTATGCAGTGGACTCTTACACATAGGGCTAATGCAAGGGCTAGTAAATAATATTATGCACTCAGCAACGCTTCTGCAAAACAGAAAATTTAAAATGGTAGAAAAACAGATGACATGAAGATAAGGCTGAACGCTGAAAAACTTAAAAAGCTGGAGTAGATATTCTATGAGGACTACTTAGAAGCTGTGAAAAGTTCAAGCGTTTAAATAAGAACTGTTGAATTGAAGCAGCACGTCTGAAAAAGACAGATTAAATGGAATAAAGGCAACTTTGGTACAAAGGCAGTTTTGCTACCACTTTATTTACTAGTTTCATTAGTGTTAGACCCTTGGGTGAGTTGAATAATTTGAGGTTTAGGTTTTGTATTTTTATACCTACACAATTTTTCCTCTGTATCAATTTTTAAGGAGAATGATATAACAAACTCACTTTCATAGTTATGTGGGAAAACACTTAAAAGAGCCTCATCCACAGCCATAGGGGAAGTTAGTCTTTCTTAGAGTAAGAGAAGAGGGGCTTAAAAATGTGTAATTCCCATTATATGAATTCTTTTTTATCAACAAAATGAAGCTTTTAAAAGCAAAGGGTAATTCTTCCCCTCATCTTACATGTAACACTGAAATGACAGGCTTGATTCACCATTGCTTTTTTTTTTCCCATGAATGAAGCCTCTTGGAAAGTAAATTCACATTTTTTTACTAAGGATGATGTTATAAATGAGTTTAACACATGATTGATCTTTTAATCCATGGTTAATCTACTTCTCCAATCCTTAAAGAGTCCAACAACTCCATAGATAGTTTATAACCATCTAAAATACATTAATCTCTGTAATATGGCTACAACATCTGTTAATCATTTGTTACCCACTTGTACTGCATTTATAAATGCAACCTTTACATAAAGTTTGAATGAATTATTTTGTGTTTGTACAACACATTCCTTTCAAGGAATGAAAAGCACTTTGAAAGCATCATTTATTTGAAGCTTATTAGTGCCACATGTCATAGGTAAATTGTATTCTCACTTTACCAACAGCCAGGCTAGGAAATAGGGTTACATCCATGCTAGAAGAAGAAAGTGGCACTTATAAGCTACATCAAATCAACAGACTTTTGTATCCCACAGACTTCCTGTGTGAATTCCCGCCCATGACTACTGCCACAGAGTGTCCATGTTATGCTTCTAAAGCCTCATGCCTACTCATGAGACGCAGGCTATTGCAATTCCTTCCTGAAGTGAGTATGAATAGGTTAAAGTCTTCCAAGGATTGGTCAGCAATATCTCAGAAAGACTTTCTTGAAACCTGGGTCTGTGGAGGCTCCTGTCTCCTGTTTGTAATGCTAGAGGTTTGCAGGCAGAGAGGAAACTGGTTTTGCCCATGAAGATCCTTTGAAGTATGAGCAAGCTCTGAAGTTTGGGTTAGAGCCTTATCTCAGCAGGGACTTGTATGTCCAAGCATGGATGTTTACCCATGTGGTGGATGGTGTGTGTCCTTGGGCCTTGGAGCTTTGACACAGGTTCGTTTGGGTGATACCCCAAGCCCTGCAGCTCTCACGACACAGTGAAGGAAGGTGTGGTATGACCAAAAAGAGACATCTGGCTTTTGTGTTCCATTTCAATCACAAGCAAGTCCTCTCTCCCTGAGCAGACACTGGGTCATACAAACAGGGTTGTACCCTGAGTTTTGCACTCCTTTCTCTTTAGAACCAAAGCCTCTTTCTGGGCTGGGTAGGACAGTGCTGTCTTTGCAAGTCATTCTTGATACTGACATACTCTTTGCAAACAACCATTTCGTGCATCTGTTCCATCCATCACCCTTTATCTTCCTCCTGCTGGACACCATGCCTTTCTATACTACTTATTCACCCTACAGCCTTTGACACCCATGAAAAACTTTCACATACGGACATTTTCTGTTAGCTCCTGAGAAAAGATGGTCAGCAAGATCATGGCAGACGACATGTTGAAGTTCAAAATAAAGCACAAAAACATAGCTGTTTGGGAGTCAAGGAATTAAAAGATGAGTGATTATACTTATAACCAAGCTCTGCTCAACTCAATTTCAGTTCCTTGAATGTATTAATGTGTCTGCTTTCTCACTTGTGACAGGATATTTTACAGACTGTCTTATACATAAGCCTCCTATTTTTCTGAAACCAGGACATTTTTTCTTACCATTTTCTGCCTAAAAAAATAATAACCAATGCTTTTTTTGGATCTCTTTTTAATATGTAGAAAGAGTTGAAAGGCTATACCAGAATAAATTTAAAGAGAGTGAATTTGATAAATACACCTGGTCTGAAAATCTCCCCCTACCATGGAAACAGTCACAGCAACATGAGGCCTATTCCTAAGTATCACAAGTACCTTGTGGTGGTTACTTTACCTTGGTGACCCCTTAATGACGCAGGAATTGCATTTTGTGGAATTTGAAGGAAAAGCTGTTCAAGCGAGAACTTTAGGGGAAAACAGCCTCTCTCTGTGAGATCCTTCACCACAGCCTCAAGGGAAACAGCCCTGTAGGTAGCTATTAGTGTTTGGACACTCCTGCAGCAGCCCTGCTCTCTGCTCCCAGACTGTGGTGGCTGCTGCTTGGGAAGGCTCAGCTCCAGAGTGAAAAAGTACTGAACTCATACATCACAGCCCTGGGCACTCAGCAGCAGCCCAGTATCACTCCCTGACCCAAGTCCAGTGGGACTGTCACCAGTGGCACAAATTTGTCTCACTGAGAAAAACTTTTGATGTATTTGCCTTGCAGACTGCTGTGCGTTGTAAGCAAATTTGTTTAAGATGCAACCAGATATAGTTGGAGTTCTGAAAACAATCTGGCTGGGACAGCATAGTACTTAGCAACACTCTGAATAAAAAGCTAACTCATGTTGTTTTTTCTCAGCTTTAAGCCTTTTTCACCATTTTTTCTTATAGGTTAAAGCAAGCATTTGTATGAGTGGCTTCCCTAATCCTCTGGTACCTGATAACATTATACTGCTCCTCCCTCATAGACTGACAGCCCCTCAGACTGGGATGCACCTTACCCCTGACCACTCTCCCAGCTGTTTGGTTCTGTGGTGCCCATTATCCACCTTAGTTCAACAGCACAATATATTTCTAAAAAGAAGGCTGAGGCCTCCACATGTCCTTATTTACCACTTTTTTTCCTATTAGAGCAAAGTATCACTTCTGCAGACCTTTCATATGAACACAAAGACCCATGTTAAGTCAAAATCCTTTGGATACCAAGGGTTACCAAACAGTGGCCTGGGTAAATATTGTTTCCCAAGTAAGTGGTTGAACAAGTGCTGATGGAAGTATGCCTGACTGATCAAAAAAAATTAAAAGTATTTGGTGTTTGTCTTCTCCCTTAGCATTTGTCTTTTAATGGGAAATGTATTTGTTCATCTCCTCTGATTCTAGCCCTTCTAATGTAGCTATGAGGGCAACAGTAGTATAATGCATGCCTCTCTCTTCTGTTGTTTCTGTACATGAAAGTCTGAAATCTCCTGTGGCAGTAAACAGTGTGACAGTTGGACCATCTCAGCACAGGTCTGCACCCATTGAGAGCTGTGTGGTGTTCTACCCAATTACTAGAGTCCACTTCTCCACCACAGAGACTCCACAAATTCACAGCTTGTAAGAACTACTGTGGGTACTTTGTTCCCATATTATGACAAATGTCACAATCTCTTGCTGTTAGCAGGCATGTCCAGTTCAGACAGTCCATGACTGAAAAACACATCATTGTAACAGCCTACAATTTCCTGCTTACCTTACAGAGTCTGTAACTTGTTTTAGAACAATATCAATGTTTCTGGTTCTTTTAGGCTTGCCTACCAGCCCCCAAGTATAGCTTAATATACAGCTCATCCTATTTCAGGGTGACAGTCTGTTCTCTACAATGTTTCTCCAGGGAGAAATTCTGCTGGGAGAATGGTACTCTTGTACCATCCAAGAATACAGGTGTGCAAGGTATAAAAGCCTTCTGCTTCGTCCTTCTCCTCAGGAAGACTTAACTGCATTATGCAATTTCTGAATTCTCTTCATTGATCTCTGGCATTATCAACTTCTTGCAAAGAACTATGGTCCACTATGGTTTCATAGAATTCCAGTGTCATAGAACGGCTTGGGTTGAAAGGGACCTCAGAGACCATGCAGCTTCAACCTTCCTGTGGGCAGGGACACCTCCTACTAGACCAGGCTGGTCAGAACAACCTGGCCTTGAATACTGACAGAGATGGGGCATCCACAACTTCTCTGGGCAACCACTCACTATCACAGTGAAAGACTTCTTCCTAATATCTAATCTAAGCCTACTCTCAGTTTATATTTGTGCACCTTTCTTCTGCCGCTGGTTGTTGTTGGAGATTGAGAGGGTGAATGTGGCCCTAGGGATGCTTCCTGAGGACTTTCTGCACTGATCAGCTTCATAAACTTGCATTCTAGCCTGAGTAGCATTCTAACTTGAACAGCATTCCAACTCAGCAGCATTTGCACCCGAGCAGCATTCCACTTTTGCTTTTTCAGTGGCCAGATTCTGGGCCTTACATGAATTTGTTTATGTGTATTTTACCCTATGCCCATGTAACCCTCTGGTTCTCTTGCCAAGAGTTCTCCAAAATGAGATTATTCTCTTTTCAGCCCTGAATTGTAGATACACACAGAGCAACAATCTACACAAACCTCTTCCATTTTCCTTGAAGATTTCTGTCTACACTCAGGACTGTTAATGACATTTATTATTCTTGCATATTCCTACAGTGGATATTTTTCAGTCTCTCCAACTCTTGGTACACCAGCTCACAAAAGATGCTGGCAGGCATGCCCTTACCATTGTACTGGAGGTTTTGTTAGCAAGCAGTATATGACATGGGAGCTGAGATAACATAAAGTGTTCCAAATGTGTCTCACAAGGTGCATAAAAAAGTTACAGTTCTCCACACTATCCTCTTTGAGAGATGAAAATTGCTTGTCTCTTTGTGACTGGCTGGAAATAATTTAAATCTCCATGCTGCAGATACATGGCCCTGCCTGAAATCTGACCAGATGCTAGAAAATACCAGGATCAACAGGAAAAACAGCCCTTTCCATGCCTTGATATCCAGGCTGTCACAGACTGAAAATTCAGCCTTGAATTAGTGCCAAGTGAAGATCTGAGGGAAGAAAGGGGAAAGGAATTCTGTACTTGCTGGTGCACAGAAAGGTCTCTGACTGTCTTGAAGAAAATAAGGAGTTTCATGGAGAGAGTAGGTTACCAGATTCCTCGCCTGAAAGAAACATTAGTTTCTTTTTTCCTTTGTGGTAACTATCCAGCTGCCTTGTAATGCCTCCTTTCAGGTATGGCTGCCCCAGTGCAGCCCACCTGGCTAGCTTGCCTAAACCAGCCCTGGATGGAGCACTACCCAGCCCGCACTCCCTCTGGGAATGTCTAAAGCAGATCAGCAGTTTGAAGGGATTTGTCCTCTAAAGGAGACCTGCAGCATTCAAAGGAGGAAACCCATTCCAGGGAATATACTAGAGCAACTTGTTTAGAAAACCCTTCAGAATGATGTGCAAAATACTGAACAGACGCCCCATGCACTCAGCCTTTTTGCAAGGCCTATTATTACCAATTATTGTAGACCAAAACCAGGGAAGAACCATCCTCTGGAGGGCAGCCACACAATTTGAGATTTTTCTTGAAGGTCTGCAGCATTTTGGTTCCTCTTTGTTCTTTATAAAGCCTGGAAGACTGAAGTGTGCAGAATTACTCATTATATACAGGAGTTGTAGGCTTTATAAGGAATGCTACAAATTCTTGATTTCAGAAAGTGGTCTTTGACCTCAGTTTCTCTGGCTTCTTAAAATCAGCTCATTTGTGCATTTTGTTCTGTTTTGGCCTTCTTGCTTGTCTCACGTGCAGCCAGTGTGTTATAAATGCTGTTTGATCCCACAGTGTAGAAACTGGAGACACAGTTGCATGTATCTCATGTCTCCCTCAATTCACTTCATGTACCTCTGATAGTTTCTTTGTCTCAGTTAGAGTCACTTGGAAACCTGTTTAATAGAAAATATAAATTATATAAGCCCTAGCAGCTTTTGAAATTATACCAGGTATCTTTTTGTAATATGTTTCAGGAACAGTTTTAATTTACACTAATTTTGTGTTTCTCATATCAGTGATAGTAGAGTCTGGAATTTTTGGAGCTAGCTTTCCAGCAGAAGAGAAATCAGGGACACAACTGAAGAAAGGGAAAGTTTAATGCTCAGAACCCATGGTCCACTTCTGATTAGGACAACAGAGTAAAGAGATTTCCCACATTACAAAATTGTCTCTGATGCTAGGCCAATGTACATAGATGTAAATGCCTTTATCTTAAAGGCATTGCAGAAGGTTATGATATTAACATGATTAAGGAAAAAGAAAGATGGCAAGAAAGCTTCTAGTTGCTGTTCCAGGTAGTGTTCAGCATCAAGAAATACAGATGAGTCAACTAGCTTTAAAGAAAACAGGTGACCAAAGATATGTCACAAACACTAAAAACATAAGCAACCCCTTTGCTGAAAATGGTGAGTTTTCCAGTCCCTTCAGGCCTCATCATCACAACTTCATCTACTTCAGACATCAAACTGCCTCTGTTACTTGCACAGTAACAGAGGCAAGCACACAGTGGCCTATCCCACAGCTCTGCAAAGACAAGCAGCTAGAAGAAGGACTTCAGGAATGAACGACTTGGAAAAACAGTTTCAGTTTAGGGAGCTGATTTTGCTAAGAGCAAAAGTAAACAGAAATCTTCCATCCTCATGTCTAATATATGTGATATGATTTGTATAATAGCAATAGCAATTGAAAACCAACTACAAAATTAAGAGGTTCTATAAAATCTATTAAAGAAATCATTGACTCTTAATCATGATTCTCTAAATGTCACATAATTAGCATCTTATGCACTCTATGTTCTGCTAAAGAACATAGAAAATTTCCTGGAGCATCATCACTGATATGATTCCATATAATTGCATAGGCAGTGATCTGTCTTTATTACACTTTGTGGGATACACAAATAATGATGTCACCCAACTGACAACTTTTGATGGTGCTTTACAACATGAAGCAAATATTGTTTTAAGACCACAGTGAGGTATCATGCTTGTAGTTTGATTTCCAGCAGGGAACATTCCACCTTGAGTTAGTTTTCAACCACTTGCCAAAAAAAGAAAAATAAGCTGCTGCATTTGGATATGGAGTGTGAAATCACCCGGATGGGAGTAATGGGAGTGCACATAATTGTACACCTGTTAGTTATTTCTGAGAAACAAACCTGTTCATGCTACAATTAGGTACAGTGTAAATCACAAAGACAGAAAACATATTCAATCAGTTGGACATGGCGACAGGAAAAAAAATCAGATTTCATGGCTTGATAGAAAAATCACATTAAGGTCCAACTGAATTATTTCTATGAGTCAAATAAATTATCATCCAGACTTTCATTGGTATTAACAAGATGAACATTTGGGAGAGAGAGAATTATATACTCTAGGGGAAGGTGGGTGTAAATCACTGCAGTCAAAGATACAAGGGTTTAGCTAGGGTATGCGCTGAGAGCGCTTCTAGTGGGGAGTCCAATGTAAAATTTCCTTGATGTGAATGGTACCATATCTGGTAGATTTTCCAGACATAAGCCCACAAAACTTCCATTTGCAGTGTCAAAAGATGATTTGCTGGCATCACATCAGCAATCCTGCGCTTTGAAGATAAATGTAAACCAAGGCTGTAGCAGCAGGCTTCAACACCGTGTCAGCCACAGAGAAGGAGTCTCAAATGCAGTGTTTTGGTGTGACAGAGAAATGTGCAAGCTTTAAATACCGCCATGGAATTTAAAACTTAACCATTCAATCCTTAACACCAGTGGCCTGGTACTGTTTGGATGCTGGCAGCTTTACATGGTGCTATTTCCTTTCTCTCACAGAATTCACTGGTATGACATTGTGTGACAGGTCATGCATCAGGGCATGGCATCTGCACATACCTGCTTCCAAAAAATACAGTATTTCTACAATAAGTTGTCTGGCATTTTTGCCCAAACAAGAATACAAATAAGGATGGCATTGCATAAAATAAAACTAAGTGATTTTGCATGTTTCTGCGGCACTGAAAAAGTTTAATTATCACATTTTACCCATGTACTTTAAAAACTCTAACAGAGATGTCGTGGGGAGCCATGAAAAGTCTATATGTGTGAATACATAGACAATATGTGAAATGCTCCTTTGGTATTACTATGTGTCCTGAAGTAACTGCCTGCATCAACAACTACATCAAGATTGATATATATCCTGAAATTGTGACCAGAATCAGCAACAAGAATTTTGCTACAACAAAAAATACTACATTATTTTTTAGACACAACCTTTAGCTCAGTAAGCCCTGGGACTTTCTTTTTTTTTTTTTTTTTGCCACATAGACCTTTGTTTAAAACCCCTGAAGGCAGTAGAACTCCTTGATTGTCTGCGTTGCCTTAGATTGAATGCACCGAGTGAAACTTTCTGCGCATGCTGATAACCTTCTTTCTAAAACCACTAGTTAAGTGCATGACCACTGAAATCCACAGTAGTGCAGATATGCCAAATGAGTAGAAGATGAGCACAGTAAAAAGAACATGCAATCTCGCTTAGGAAATCATTGATCATTTAATTTGTGCTAACATATTTAAATTTCCTTTGATTTGTAGGCTTTCAAAGACAAAAGATGATGGTGCCCAACCGACAACTTAAATATCTCTTAAGGTAACAAATACAATTCTCAGTCTTTGCATATACCTAATATTAGTGTTGATTCCACTTAGACATGGTTTCTGAGGAAGCCATATATAGGGTCTGTATATATATTCTCCTCTATTGCATCTTCAAACTTAGAACATTTGGGCTCCTATGAAAACAGGTCTTTATTTGATGCAATAAGTGTGTGTTTATGTATCAGAAACAGTCAGCCTCAGCACTTTTAAATCTTGCATAATCAGTTCTTGATCTGGGCAGTACTGGGTGGCATCTTCTGCCTTGATTAGTGAGAACAAACTGGTGAATGTAAAAGAGATTGTCACAACAGATCTGGTGTCTGGTGCCTTTGGATCTTTTTTGTGTCATACTTACTGAGCAGATTTAAATATCCAAGGTATACAGCAACTGAGATGTAATGATGCTTTTCCAGGACTTTAAAAATTATTAAATGAATGCTTTGAAAATGAAATCTTAATGTCTGTAACTGGCAGTCATTCTACCACAGCTAAGAAGAAAAGGTAAGAGAAAGTCAGATCAGAGCATGAGTTGATAGTCCTCCGTCTAAAGGAATTACCTCTCTTCAAAAGGAAAATAAGTGGAATGTGTTGTTAGTTCAGCTGAGCTGTGGCTTATAAAGTTTATCATGTATAAAAGCTAACAATGAGAAGTGAGTTTGCCAATAAAGTCAACATGTATGCCCTGTATTCTCTGGGGCTAGGTTTGTGATGCCAACCTCTCACTGTCACTATGTCCCAGAGCTGGCCACTATTGATCTGAGGGCAGCAGGATGCTGGCCATCTCAGCACAGCAGGGACTGTGTCTTTGAGCAGCCTGCTGCAACAATAAACACTGAGGTGAATGGTGGGAGTGGTGAAGCAATCATCTGCACTTTCTGCTAAGTACATTTTGAGGTGCACTGCAGAATGAGTATTTTAGATTTTACCTTAATGCTGAAACCAGAACTCCAGCAAGGTCAACCTGAACTGTTAACCAGATGAAATAAGTGTTAATTTGGTAAATTCTTGTACAAGATCCTCTTTCATGATTAGTAACTGAAGTGTGGACACTAGGCCTTCTTGAAAGGGTGCGTCTGTCATCATTAACAAGATGAGAGTACACAAGGCTTTGAAACAGAGGAAAGCTGATCTCCTAGTGTAGCTTGATGCCTTCAACACAATTTCCAGGGAATCAGCACATCTGTAAGCAAAACAAAGCAAGGACGTGACATGTAGCACAGTGTGCAGAAGAGCAGAACAGAAAAGGCTGAAATTGTCTTTCCACCCTGCAGCAATTGTCCCTTGGCTAACCGAATTCACTGGGAGCAACAGAGCAGAGGGGGGTATAGGCACATGAGGATTTCCCTCAGGGGAAAAAAAACTTTATGCCCTCCTGGAATACAAGCATCCCAGATCTTGAAAAAGAGAAGAAGGAGTTTGTCATATTTTTTTTTCTTTAGTAGCTGCAATGGCCATTGCATAATCTGTTGGACAAAACTACACAGCTCAGTGTAAAGTGCAGTACTCACTGTTTGCAGGGAAGGGATAGAAAAGGAAATTGCAAGATGCAAGGGAAAAAAAATTAAAAACCACTCCACTTTGTAACAGAAACTAGCAAAAATAATCAGCTCCAAAATAAAAAAAGGTATTTATTTCCCAGAAAAACTGAAGGAAATATGTTTGCATTTCAGCTTCTGTGGGAGAGACTGCTATGCAGCTTGTCAAATTCAGAGGTAGCAGCAGAGACAACAAAGGAGATGTGCTAGTACTGAGGACCTGAGGAAACCCCTTTGGCTATACCTGATTTGCATCTGGGCAGACACTTCTACCTGAATTCAGAGTCGGTAAGTTGTTTTTATACTGCCAATGTTTTGTTAAAAATAAGAATTCAAAGCCAAAAAATTCATCCCAGAGACTTCTTTAAAACTTTTCATTAAAAATGTATTTTAATGTGAATTAAACTGTAAATGGTGGAGGCAGAAAATTTCATGAATGTTGTAGAATGAAAAACAGACACAGATGAGTTATCCTGAACAACTCATACTTGAGAAAGCAACGTGATTTATAATGCTTGGTCCTTTTTTTTTTTTTTATGTTTTTCTCCCTAAACCTATTTATTGTCCAAGTCCAGGAGGTTCTCAGTGTAAGACTGACATAATGATACCTTTTCTCCATCAAGAGAGAGAAAACAGTTTGTTACATGCCTTCCTGACACTCCTCATTATCATCTGTGCAAAACAGGCACTGAAAGAGAAGTAGAAATCAGAAAAACTAACGCCTCTTCCTGGAGTCATTCATCAAGAGCTTTAGTAGCAAATGTTCCCAAACTTGCAACACAACCTCTTGAAACAAGAGCTGACTTCTTGCTAAATTCCAATATTAGTCACAGTTCTGCGGTCACAGCTCTTTGTTTTTAAATAGAAACCTTTCTCATGGCTGTGACAAGTTACTCTGTGGAGGCAAGAAAGGAAGGTAGGAGAGCTTAGGCTGCTGTTTGCTGTCCTCTGTTGCAGGTGACCACAGAGGGCAGGATGGATGGAGGAGGAACAAAACAAGCCCTCAAGAGGCTGACAGACACAGGGCTTTCTGGAGGGTGAACAATGCAGGCAGTGTTACCCACAAATGGGACCTTTCAACACCCTTGGAAAGAAGAAAACTTAAAAAATTAAACATTCTACAGTGGGTTCCTAGTGGCTTACACTCAGTGCCAGCTACAGCCAAACAAGCCTGCTTGTATAAGCTTGTTAATGGGGAGAAATACATCTGATCTGTATGGCATTTGAAGATGATTAATGAGAGGGCTTCTGACAGGATAAACTTTCTTTCCTTTTATGTGTCCTTGGCTTCAGGCAGCACCTGCTCACTTGCAGCGACGCGCTATCTGGAGATCTGTCACTGGAGCTGGCCATCTGCGTCAGCAGGGCTTAAAGGGCTCCTGCATCAGGCACAAGGCTGCATTACTGTCAGCAGTGCCAGCAGAAAAAATTGGGGGTGCCAGGGCTTAGGGCAAAAGTTGCATCAGACATGCACCCTGGCCCCCATGACCACATGGAGTATCATAAGAAACTCATGTGAAACGTCCAATCTCAGCCCTACTCCTGGTTGTTTGCACTCACACCCACTCATCTCTCCTGACCACAGCAGCAAGACTGCTGACTCCTTGGGGCTGGAGATCAAACTGATCTATCAGTTGATCCATAACTCCAGGGAGGGTGACTCAACCACTTCACTGGAAAGCCTTTTCCAAAAAATGAATCAAGTAATGGATAAGGCTTAACACACAGTCATTGTAGACAATGGAAAGTTAGAAAGAATAATCTCCAGACACAGTATGTGTTCATTAAATCCTGGTGTCCCAATTTGAGTACAGCAACATTTTAATCATGTGCAGTAATGCAAACACATGATTAAAACTCTGGGCAAAAAATGTCTCCCCCAAAGAGTTCTTTAGAAGTTAAACAGATTAACTTTACCCCAATTATTGTTGAAATTTACTTATGATATAAAGTTCTGCAAGCTGTCAACATCTGATAGCAGTCATTTCTCCTAGATGAGAGTGAGGTAGCGCATTAGGCTTTGTATGTTGTTAATGCATAACCTGTGGCATGGTTTCAATGATAAAGTGCAAAGATCAGGGAAACAGCAGAGCAAACAGCTGTTTGAAAGAGAAACTAAACAATTGTTGCATGTGATATTTTTACAATTTTTTCTGGCATAAAATGGAGGTAAAACAGTCCTCTGTGCCTCTTCTTCATGTTAATTTCTGCCACCTACCAAGACAGCCTGCAGAGTGAAGACATTCATAAAACGCAGTACCTTATCCTTACCACTCTCTAACTTCTGGTTCTAGACAATTTAAAGCTTCCAAAGCCAACTCCGGGCAAGAAAAAAGACATTTTCTTCCCAAGCAAACAATACACAGAATAAAACCCCCTGCAGTATTTCCTTTGTATACCAAGTAATGTATACAAAACACTTGAATGCCAATACAAATAAAAGCTATAGCAAGATAGAAAAATATTCAGGTTAAAAAAGGAGTCTAATAAACTCCTTTCTAACAAATGTTAGGACCCTAACGTAGAACAAAATGACTTGAAGAAATCCTATGCACATTCAAAACCATTTGTTAACAGAGAAGTGCTAACTACATTAACGTAGAGTCTGTGACTCCTCATGTTCTTGTGCCTAGCATGTAATATTAGGATTCTATTAATGAAAATAACTTTTCAATTTAGACCTCTGTGATGAAATGTTCACGTTTCCAAATCCATTTCATTGTAAGGGCTGCATATCATAAAGTAGTAGTTCTCTTGAAAAGTGCTAATGCTGCAGACAAAAGGTCTTTTCTCCAAAGGCAATTGTGAACTTAAAAACCATGCACCTGCATTCAAGACATGGAAGAGAAAAGCAGAAAAATGAAACCAGCCAAGCAGACAATTTTAGAGTCAACCACACAGGAGACCAGTCCTAAATGCTGTGAAGCCCTGGGTGCTCAAGGATGTAGGGTTCTGACCCCACCTCTGCTGCATGGGCTCTCTCCTGGCTCAGCCATGGCGGGGACTGCTTAGCTGGGTGTGGGTCACTTGGGAAGAATTTTACAGGCAGGCTGATTGATGTTGGTGGATTTCTTACCTGGGTTACAGCCAGGGCTTTAATTGCTCATAAGGGGCACGCCAGCACCAGCTTTAGTAGAGTGCACCAGCAAGAGCTAAAGAACAAGCCATACTTTTAACTTGATCATTCTCATGTTTTCTGACTCTATCTTCAGTGTCTGTGAAGGAGAACCCAACACAGTTTTCCTTAGCACAGCACTCTCTGCTGTACTGATAAACATCAAAAAATTTGAGAGGATTACAAGGAGATCAGAACAGTGTCAAAGGTCTATTTTGCCAAGGCTGCAAAGACTTTCTGCATTCTCGATTACAGGAAACCTTTTGGTTTTTTCTATATATTTTCTTTTAATAAAGGTACCTACTGTACTTTAGTTGTCTAAGTAAAAAAATCAAAGCCACACTGTTGGTGTAGGAGTTATGATCTTTCATATTCAAAGAATAAACTGAAACACAATTCTTGTCAAATCTGGCAAGAACTTTGTAATTCTTCTGCAGCAGCAATGATGTCCTGCTCTGAAAGATAGACTTCTATCAGACTAACAGTGAAAATTAAATGTGAGATCTGATTTCTGTATCTATGCCCTTTCTCTTGCAACTAGAGCTGGGATGTTGCTGTGTGGCTTCCTGGAAATGACTGAAATTTTGTGAAAGGGAAGTAGACCAGCCTAGTTCCCATGAGTGGTCAGAAATGTCTACCCATGCCAGCTGCAGTCAGACTTTGAATTGCTAATAACCTAAGGAGCAGTGGCTCTATGGTGACAGCTTCATTTTAGTGGGGAAAGGTTATCATCCTATGGATTATCAGGCACAACTGCAGCAGTCCTTTTTGTTCTTTTGGGGGAGAAAGCTTGAAATTTGGTGATTTACAGACTTACAATATCAGTTCAATAGGAGACATTTTACAGAGACTTTCAAGTCCATGAACCTGAAATATATTTGATTCTTACCTTAGAAACATATTGCTGGCTATCAAGTGAGAGCAAAAGCTCCAACCAGATGGCAGTGAGAAACTGTGACAGTATTCTGTTGATACTGAAGACCTGAAGACAGATACTCATGTTCTAATGAAGACTGATCCTGTTGAGACTCTTGAAGACTCGTAGCTGTCCCAACTTCTGTGTGTTTGCAGATGGACAGACCCATGGGAGCAGCAATCTTTGATCAAATAAAAATATCCACCTATCATAGCATCTGATAATGGCAAAAAACAGATTCTGGGAAAGAAATGAATTGTAAGAACAAACATATTGTGATCCATCTCATACATCCCCTAGAAAATGATTCAATTTCCTATGAATTGTTAAGGTAATTTATGAGTCAAAGGTAAAATGTCTCCTATTTGTACCTTTGTATTTTACATACTTTGGTGGATTTCTCATGCACATTTGTCCACCTGTTTCTCAAATGTATTTAAATTTTTAGCAGCCATATTGTGCTGTTGCAACATGCTTCACAGAATATTCCATTCCCAGTCTGCACTGAGATAAACTTTTCCTTTTTTTTGGTATGAAATGTCCCATGTTAGTTTAATCTGTTAGCAAATCTCTTGTATGCAGACAATATTATTTCATAACTCTTAGGAAGTTTCAAGTTAAAAGTGCTTTACACTTAAGAACAATCACCTCTAACTATATGAAGCTGACTTTAGGATATGTTTAGATTTTTTAGAGGTATCAAATTAATATTTTTCTGAGCTGTTATAACTGAATAACAGTCCACATAACAGCAACAAAGAAGAAAGGGTAACAAAAGGAGCATGTACCATGCCTTAAGTACTGAAGATGGAGGAGGCCCAGCCTTGAAAAAAAAAGCATCATCAGAACCTCAGTTCTGCAGAAACAATGCTGTTACTTTCTTTTTGCCCTGTTCCAGAGGGTAGTATCTTGTGAAATTAATGGGGAGCAAGATGAAGACGCATAGAAGATAGTAACAATACTGTACATAACAGACCACCACTCTGCGAAGTCCACCATTCCATTAAAATGAGAAGATATCTTGGTTTTATGGGGAGGGTAACTTTATGAGCAAAATAACACCTAGTGCACTAGTTACCATGAGAGGAAAATTCTATAAGATGAGACTGCTCCCAAGGACTGGAAGGTAAATCTCTCTGGCACATCACAGTTACCATTATCTCATTCTCCTTTTCCCTGTATGTCTTTCTATCATCATCAAAAAATAGCTATTTATGTGAAGTTGTTTTGCAGATCAGAACATCTGTGATGAAATCATGAAAACATATGCAAGAATCTTGCTCAGGAAAGCAAGATTCTTGTAGAAACCACTGGAAATATGCCAGAGGGAGAAGAAGAAAGTGCTAGTTAAAGAACACAAATTATTCTTAAACACTTAGATATTCCCCATACTTTGTAAGCATCAGTGAGGCAAAAGGATTCTCCCAATGGGACAGCTACTAGAAGAAGACCCTCTGGAAGACAGTGCTAATTAGTGAGTACATACGTGCTACACTGATCAGCCAGGACAGATTGCAGCATTAAATTAAATTAAATTTCATTAAATTTCAGCATTTTTGTCACAGAATGAATATCAAGATTATGATTTTAAAAGTGCTTAAACTTGAAGAGCAAGCTCATGGACCAAAAAATTTCTTCCTTTCTTGTTGCCCGTGATTCACTGGCAAACATACTCTCCAGACTTCCTAAACTCATGTTTTGCCTAAGACTCCTTACACAAAAATCTCTCTTCCACACCCTCAACATGCAGTGAAGCTCTGAAATAGTTAAATAGGCCAAGTGACACATGGGTATTTGCCTCTGTTTTGAAGTTTAAAGGAAGAAAAAAAGCTCCATCACTTGCAAATCCCATGCAAGTTTCTGCAGGCAGAGCGTAAGAGGGAAAAAGCCCTGCCACGTCTGTGTTTATTATGACAAATGCCTTTTAAGCTCCCAGACTGCATTGCAAATGTTGGTTATTTTTAACAGTATACAACAAAGAGGGAAAAATGAAGGGTGTGTCCCAGCCTCTACCCTTCTGCTGTTATCTGAAGATCTACTGTGAGAGAATTACGGTTCTGCATTACCTGTTAGCGCCCCACTGTCATTGTTAAACTAGAAAACTAAAAAGAAAGACAGGACAGGAGACTAACCCTGTGTTCTTTGCATCTGTAAATGCATTCCCAGCAATGTCAGCACAGGGATGAGAGGAGTCAACTCTCAATAGACCAATCCATTCATAGAGAAAGAATAACAAGCAGGTTAACCTAAGCCTTATTTAGGTGATCCTATCTGTTGAATTTCCTTGCCTCAAAAGTATAGAACAGGAGAGGAAACTCAAGAGTTTCAAGGAAGGCTCAAAAATTCTCCACTTCTCTCTTTGTCATCTCAGAGTCACCTTGCATCAGCCTTTGGCACAACAAGCCATAGTCGAAAGAATCAGGTGGCCTAAATGGGCACTCTGTAAATCTTTGCATAGCAGGAAAGGTTATATACTGGGATGGTTTAGGTGGAAATGGCCCAAAATAATTATTGTGTAAAGTTATTTACTTTACATTGTATGTTGTATTATATTATTTCTATAGAATCTGTGTGCATGGATCAGGTACTTTTCCCCATCCCACTGTAAAACACCAGAGTAACTGGTGCTTGAATACCACTACAGGTCTGCACTGATGCTAAACCATTGATTGCTCTAGTTAACTTGAAGGTCCACTTTAAGGCAACTCATAAGACAAGGAGACCAACAGGACACACCTTCACTTCCTGATACTTATACTGGAGATGTTTATATTGGTCACTTGTTGCCACAGAAGACTAGAAAAACTTGGTTTTAACTAAAACTGTGACTGTATTTAGTAAAACTATTCAAGGAATTAAGAAATTTTTCTTTCTACTTAGCTAAAGACAGCATCAGGGTGTGCTTTAGAAATTGAACAGCTGCTTTATTTTACTGCTAAGGATTGGCATCAGTGCTTTGGAAGAAGGTATGGTTTGGAGCTAGTTTATTTGCTGCATTAAGCCAAAATAAAAAGCTGTTATAAGATGACCCACAGGAGATACTTCATCAAAACTTTAAATGTGAAGTAAGCTGAATTTCTAAATGCTCAGACAGACACAGGCATAGAGTAAGGCACAACCAGCAAGTACAGTGTAGCAGTAGGATGTCACAATTCTTGGAGGAAGCTGAGTTTTTGCCTTTTTTTAATACCTTCACAAAAGCATTTTCTTAAAGTGGAGTGTCTTTAAGTGGTATGAGTTCTTGCACTAATGTAGTTTACAAAGGTAAAACTATTTAATCCATAAAATGATTAATATGGACTAGCCCATATGAGCCTGAGAGTGGCTGCCTAGACCAGTAAATCAAGTGCTTGACTATAATGAAATTACTATGTAAAGTCTCACTGATTTCATAAAAGCTCACACTTTATCAGCAGATTTTTTGGTTAAAGATTTTGCCAGGTCAAAAAGGAAGAAGTGACAACAATTTTTGGGAAACCATGAAGAACAGCTCATGCCTTCTAGTGATGTATGAGTGCCCCTAACCCCTAAAGCAAACCTTTGTGAAAAAAATCTAGGTTATTTTTTTACTGGACATGCTTATGTGTCTCAGCCTTAAAAATTTACAAGAATATCATTGAACAAAAATACCTAAAAACTATTGCAGGAATTTATGGCAGAGTGGAACATTGAATAGCTGCTTTTTCAGTCAGTAAATGAGAGGACACCAGGACAATCCTCTTGCTGGTGGAGCTTCTTCTAAATATATCTACTTACACATAGAAGTAAGCTACTGAATAAAAGTCATGCTGACTAGTCACTTTTCTCTTGCATTTTTCTATTGTCATATTTCCACTGTTAAAACTCAGTTAAAGGAATTTGTAGGCCTGGTAAGCAGGTGGAACTCTCTGAATGCACAGTTGCAGTTAAGAAATAAGGGACTTTGTCCAGAGTTTTTATTTTATTAAAGAAACACTGTTTTATTAATGTTAGCTGTTGGTACGAATGTAATTAAATTTTTTGCTGTGACAACATTTTCAACTGATGCAGTGGATTACTAGTCTTCAGGAATGTAGAAAGCTACTTCTGTATGTAATAATACTGCAATAGGGGCTCTTGGGCAAGTATAAATCCCTGCTGCCATTTGGGAGAATACTTCAACTCTTCTCTAACACATCTCCCCGACTTTATAATCTGCAACACTACTAAACCCTCCAGAACAAGACAAAAATGAGGTTTATTGTAAGCCATGTGGACTCTTGGGAGAGAAGGATTGTGCATGTTGACTGTTTTTGCTAAGCCCCTGAGAGAAGAACAATGAAACAGAAATCTTGTAAAGGATTTATGATGCCTGGGATTAAGGAAATGTGTGAATGCGCTTGCTTAACTAGTCTGAGATAAGAGAAACATGTGGAACACTTCAGTGCAACATAACTAATGTTTCAGTGCAGGTGCTAAATAAAACAAATACTTGTATCAAAGCCCTTGTCCAGACATCAAACAAACAAACAGATTGAAGTATAGTTCAGAAGTGAATTTAGGAAACCATTCCAGTGACTATAAACATAATGGAATTTCCAAGGCTGTTATGAGAGTATAAGTTGCATTCCCCTGCACAACAGTACCTGAATTAATTTTCTTCACAGAAGCCTTTGGGATGTAGTTTTCACAAAAGTAAATGACTAGAGTTACCCATCACAGCTATTAGAGAAGGTGGTTAACCTCTTAATCTACTAGCTCTGAACCCGTTATGTTTAGATTCTTACTATATTTTAGTCTTTCTGGGGAAACTTATGAAGGTTGTTTTGAATTTGTGTCCTCTCTCCTTGTTTTAAAAATTATCATAGTAAAACTCCTTTGAGGAGTATTTTTTACTAGGAAGGCACCAAGAGACCATTTGACTTGATATTAGGAATGACAAGAGCCACAGAAAGTTTTCCTGTGCCACTTGCATAATCTCAATTTAGAAGTAATATTTTTGGACTGTACACAAGAGTGTCCTTTTAATCACAGAGATCTAGCAATTTGATAGTATGATGTAAACATGGAGATACTTGTGGCACTTGTAAATCTATTAACCAGAGATAAAAGCAGCAACTTCTTTCTCATCCTCAGCTATGCAAACAGACAGAATATGCAGGTTATCAGATTACAATTTTTTTTCTTTGGCTGGTGCTGAACTATAATAAATTTTGCCACTGCTGTATCAATCAATCTCTGTTTATTAAAAAATTACTTATTTCTGGTTTTGTATCCTTGCTCTTGAGCCAAAAGATACATCTCTTTGCTGAAGGTAAAAAGAGGTATAAATCTACAGGTAACTCCTCTGAGGAACGACTGAGGGAGCAAGCAGTTTGACCTGGAGAAAAGAGGCTCAAAGGTGACTTTATGACTCTCTATGACTGCCTGAAAGAGGCTGTAGCCGGATGGGGGTCAGGCTCCTCTCCCAGTAGCAGGAGACAGGATGACAGGACACAGTCTCAACCTGTGCCGGGGGGTTCAGGCTGAACACAGGGAGGAATTTCTTCACAGAAGGGTTGATTAAACATTGGAATGGGCTGCCCAAGGTGGTAGTGGAGTCACTGTCCCTGGAGGTGTTTAACAAAAGATAGGATGTAACACTCAGTGGTTTGGTCAGTTGACAGGGCAGTGCTCAAAGACTGGGCTGGATGATCCCAGAGGTCTCCTCCAAGCTAATTGATTCTGGGATTGTGGGACTCTGTATGACACAGATAAATCAGAGCCTGCAGTTAGGTCACAGGTGCTGGATATGTCACTGTTCCTGAGTGTGATTAAACATAAAAGACAGCTGACTCCTCTGTCACAGTAACTCACAAGTGTAAACTTGCTAACAACAGCAAAGGACTTTCAACAGCCTGAGGTGATGCAGGTTCCTGCACCTCCAGATTAGGTCCGTCCTAGCTACCACCTCATTCTAAGCCTTCTTTCCCATACACAAAAGCTGTACTGCACCACTACTAAATGATGGAGTTGTGCACTTTCGCAAATCTGAAATAAATGTTGTGGTGGAGCGGATAAAACATTTTCCTGATGTATTTTTATTAGGCAAGAGAATCTGTGCTAGTTTTAAAAGTTGTTTTTAACTACTGGAGAAAATGTTGCTTTTTATAGGATCCTTGCCACTGTTGGTGACTACTAACATGCTGTACATTATGTAATATATATACACATGCCTTTCAGAGTACATAAATTTACATACAGTTAATAATGAAATTTTACTTCTAAGCAATGCTGAAAAATACCTTTTTGAAGGAGGAGATATATGAAACAATATAAGAGGTACCATCTGTTTGGGTTTTGTCCTGAAAAACAGCCATGTCACTCCTGACCACCTTTTCACCATCTGACTGTAGTAGCTGTTGTTGAACACAAGTGGTCCACAGAGCCATGAACATCCTGGCTGGTAAAAGCAACAAGATGTCACAGAAGCACTAAAACTGATATTCTACAAAAGCACCTGCAGTGAGTGCATACCTGAGAAAGAAACAGCTGAAGTTCCTGCACATTCCTTGAAGAAAGAAACCATATTATTATCTTGTGACAGAAAGAAGTTATAGCAGACTCCTCTTTTCAGTCTGTAGAGTGATTCTATGGCATTGAAGGAACTAGATAGTATTTGATTTTTTAATACCGTGGGAGTCCATCCCTTTGAAAGCTAATCACCCAGTTTTATTTAGTGGGCAAAGAACAATGGTTTTCTGGGCAAAACTGACAAGTTTTGTTTCTGGCTGTTCATTTGATACTCCCCTCTTTTAAACTGAAAAGTGATATATGATTTCAACTTTCTTTCAATGGCTCCCACGATAACAATGTGATGTGTCTGACACAATGTTCAATGCATTAGCATTTTGGGATTTGTTTTGTAAGGCAGTACCCAAATTAAAAAATACCTTGCAATCCTTGAATCTTTAGAGGTGATTGACTTGCATGCAACAGACAGTTTTACTTGCCTTCTTCATGTGCTGATTAGATGTTATTACCAAAAAAGAGGCAAAAAATGTAGAAAAGCTGTGTTCCAAGTAGATTCTGAGACACCATCCAAAAAACCACAAAGTCTCAGTTCGGGATGGATACACTGTGTTCTGACTGTAGCTGGGAATCATGGAGAAAGATCTGTTTGCTGTGCTAGACTCAGAGATTCAGAGCTGCTTCCTCCTAGGAATTAAATACCTATTGCTTCAAAGCCTATTATTACAGGTAATTCCTCGCTGCACGATGGTACCACAGAGAAATGCCAGACAAAGGTCTGTGTTCTGGACAGACATTGTCTGATCTCCCTATTGCCTTGCATACGGTGTCATTTTCAGAAAGCCTTTTAACCTGTTTTTGTAATGGCAAATGTTTAAAACATCAGATTTTGCTGGTTTACGTCCTTTCTGTGTACTGGAGTTTCTGATGTTGCAGTCGCAAAGGGCTGGGGGAGGGGGAGTATGTCTTTCTGTTCCCTCTAAAGCAGATCCTGTTAATTAAGTGTGAAGCTGCTTTCAGCCTGGAGTCCCCTCTTTCTGGTCTCCTGTTTCCTCTCCCCTGTGTCCCTGTCTTTTCTCCCTCACATTCTTTTGAATCCCTGCTACTCTTACCTGTCCTTCAGGGGCAGGCAGCCCATTTCCCAAAGTCATGTGGATCCAGAGGGTTAATGTGCATCTCTTTTGTTCCTGCTGCCAAACAGGGGCTGGTTTTATGTACAGACATATTTTTAAAACTGTAAAACTGTAATGTTTATAATTTTTGTATATATATGTATATATATAACAATAAAAATAACAATAAAAATATATAGCAGAACTTCTATTCTATTCTATTCTATTCAGGATTAGTTAAAGTGAATGAGAACTTAAAGTGAATGAGAACTTTAACACTTAGTTAAAGTGATGAGAAGTGGGGAGGGAAAATTATACAATTTCAATGAGTCACCTATTCTGCAGGCTCTCCTACTATTCATTTCCACTCATCTTGCACTTAGTTTTTCAGTAGACATACTTCTTGAAATGAAGTATGTCTAAGACTCTTCTACTGTTCTCTTCCCATCCAAGGACATGGATTAAATTATCTTCAGCCTCAAAACTTCAAAGGCAAAATCTACAGAATAAGTCTCAGTAGAGATATCGATGGCAGTAAGTCTACTGAACAAATGACTGCTATTGTTGGGAAGAAGGCACACAGACAGTGATCTAACAGAGATAATGAAGAAAAATGCCATAAAGAAATGAAGTACAGAGGGACTTCCTTTAGACTACTTGAGTCAGTGTTGAGAATGAAGTCTGGAATTACAACAGGAGTTAGTACTACAAAACAGAAAGTGCATTGCCACCCAGGCACCTGTAACCAATACTTCTTCCCTCCCTAAACTCAGCCATGCCAAATGTACTTGTAATATATATATTATGGACCTGTTTCTAGCAGTGTCTTCAACAGTGTCAACCAACTAAGGAACTCTTTTGAAACCTGTTCCACCCCAAAACTGAAAACTGTCACAAAGGAAGACTTGAAGTGAAGCTTCTTGTAGCCAGCAAGGCTTGCACTAGCTAGTGCAAGAAATGGTTGCTGTCAAGTTCCACCATCACCTCTGGAACAAAATGTGTGCTCAGGTGGCCACGGCTTTATCCACCAGAGCTGACATGCCCTTGGCTTTGGCCTCTGGATCTGCCACCTCCGACTTCTGGAGGCTGAAAACTTGTGTGAAGGGCTTGGCATGTCTAGAGCAATAATGTTGTCTTATATTGTTTCTCCAATTTTGGAAAATTATATTCTCCCTGTGGTGAAGGGGAGTTATTTAGGGAAAATATCACCTTTAGGCCTCAGTAAACTAAAAACCAAATGACTCTGCCTTCCCTTCTCGTTCTTATATCATCTTTAGGAAACAAATTTTACTTGTTTGATTTTCCATGACTATTTTCCTAGATCTACAATAACCCTCTAAATTAGAGGCAATAACCTTCAAAATTAGAAATTGAGTGAGCTGATGCATCTGGCAGTTTTATTTGGGCTCCTTTTCTCCCATAAAGCACACATGGTGATTGTACTGAAGACTTAGTTTTTCGTCTTGATCTTTTTATAAACCTGTCTGACGCATTTCCTGAGGAAGTATTTATGTCAAAAGAGATTTAAACTGTTTCTCTTCTCAAATGCTTTAAGGAGATTTCTTTTCTTAAGCACTTTGCTTAAATGAAAGATAAATTGTAATACCAATTAACTGCAAGAGTGAAAGTGACCCTGACAAGCATGTTCTTAAATACTTGTTTGAATTGGAGCCAAATAATCGATAGCTGCTGTCAGTAATCTCTCAAAAATGAATCATTCTGTTACCAGATCATTTATGTTAATTAGTGTGCGTTGAAAGTTTCATGGTAATACCTACATTATGACAGTACAATATACCATGGTAACGGCGGTTTGTGCTTACCTCTGTGAATATAAAAAAGAAACAAGATGTATAAGAATGTTCAACCCTCAGGTTTCGATAATCAATAAAGGTAGAAAAAAGGGAGGAGAAAACAGCACTAAAAGAAAGCACTAAAAATCTAATCCAAATAAATAATTTTTTTTGCCAGAATCAGCTGAAGGATACATTATCCACTCACAGGAATAAGTACAGTGTTGCTTAAAATCTTTTTAGGATCGAAATAAATGAATCTGAATTTGATGTTATACCTTGGCTCTTCATTATCTTTAGTCTATGCATAGTAATTTTCAAAAGAAATTTCAATTGAGTTTTGCGATAAAATTAATGACATTCTGTTGTGTAGCTTTTTGCATAATCTATGAAGCGCTTGCCAAAGGCCAAGAACAATTCAGTGAGAAGACTTACTTAGTTTTGGTTTTTGAGAAAGGAAAGTTCTCATCCTTTCCTGGTCAAATATAACCCTAAAGATGTAAATGAGCATTGACAAATGATACTGGTGTTTTTTCCACACAAAGTCCAGCAGGAATGAATGTGAATGTGAACTTCTCAGGCCAGCTATGAGTGTTCTTTGAGTTTGTGTGCCTCCAGAACACTCCAAATTCCTTTCTGAAAACAGTATTGGACTGATGAGCTTCCTTGATGGAGTCTGAGATTTCTTTGATCTTTCTCCATGGGGTCTATCTGCAGTCTTACTAATTAAGTAAGATAATTTAGTTCCGACAGTAGGTTTCACTCTATTGTGAAACTTTTTCATGCAGCAAGGATTTTCTAAGACAAATCAAGAAATAATTTTATCAGGTACAACACATTCATTTAAAGTATATTTCTTCTGATTGGGAACAGAAGCCATGTGAGTAATTTCCTAGCATATTATGTCATAAGAAATTTCTCAGGATAGTACAATTACAGATTTGTATCAAAAATACAAGTTCATCACAATCTATGCAGATTTTCTTTCTTCTGGTTTATGAAGGCAGAAGAAGTAAATCCTTTTAGCTTTACATACGACAATTGCTACCAAGTGGAGAAAAGTGGACAGACAACTCCGAGCTCCCACAGTGGTCAGACAACTCTGAGCCACTGCAATTACACAAGTAGTTTCAGTAGAGGACGTGAGCTATAAACTACTGCTGCATTCAGATGCTGGTGTTCCAAAGTACCTCCAAGCTCTGTGGGAATGTGTGATGGTGTGTGCCCAGCTCAAGAAACCAGTACAAAGTACCTTCCCTCCTCAGGTGGCTTTGCTTCCTTTTGTTACAGCTGGAGGGGAAAAAAGGAAAAAAATGTGGGATTTAAGATACAGAATGTACGTTATGGCACTTCAAGTTTGAGCCACATCATCTGTAATGAAAACAGAACAAAAGCCTTCAAATACAGTGACAGAGACAGACACCAAGAAAAGAGAAAAGGACCCAGCGCTGCCAGAGACACAGTCTGAAATTGTGCCAAAGATTTCAGGCTGGCAAATTAGCAAAGGAGCCAGATAAATCAGAATGGGTGTAACAGGCCTCATCTATTTCAGCACAGCTTAGCCTCTACTATGTCATTGCCATCAACACACAAAATATACTTAGTTGCAGGAATAAGACCGTCTCACTAATAAAGCAGAACTGAACCATGGAGAGGAAAACAAAAGAATGAAACGAGAAGTGTAGCCATAACTGTGTAATAGTGATGAAGCTGAATTATTCAAAGGAAGGGGGAAAAGTTTTATATACTGAAAGAAGAAAAAGTTTGGTGTTATTTTATAAAATAATTTAGTTTTCTGGTTTTGATTTACATTTACTTGTAACAGCTGCTTACAGGTCAGGTAACATTATCATTCAAAAGCCAGCCCTAATAAAATAAATTCTGCAGTTAATATTGGTGTTAATTCTATTTCATGCTTTTGGGCTCAATGGCACAGAGAAATATTTAAGACGGAAATGCCTTGAAAAAACACTCTACAATATGCACAAATACCCACAATCTGCCATTAAAGCAAAACCCTGAAATATATTTCTTCTCACAAAAAATGTACAGAATGTACAGTATATAAAACTCCATCAAAGACAAGCCTAGTCCTTACTCGTGCAGAAAGTCTGGGCACAGCTGAGACATTTTATCTCAGCATTGTGGGAAACGTGTCACACAGAGAACCCTTGTGCAGGATCTGTGAACATCTGCTGGTTTCTCAGTACAGGGCAGGATCTAGCTGGACCTGTCCAAGGCGGTGTGCCAGGCTAAGTGTGAATTTTCACATGTATCTCCTCTTCTTTATCTCCACAAAACTGAGAGAAAACAACCAATGCACAAGCTGGAACAAGATACCCTCTGAGAAAAAGGTGTGAAATCTTTTGAGACACTTAGAAAATAAGGTAACCAAAATCCTCAAGTAACTGAAGGCATGTGTCCATCACACATTAGAGCGCGTTCCCAGCAGCAGCAATGAAATACAGGCCAGGTGTAGAAGCTGGAAGCCCAGGACACCTGAGCCAAGCAGCTTTGTGGCACCACTGCAGTGCAGCGCTCCTGCCACCCCTTATAGCAGTAGGTTTGGGCTTTGATCTTTCTGTTAAAAATCCTCCATTTGGCTTTGAAGAAGCAAGTCTAATCTGAACTGAACTCTCTGTGATCATAAAGGGGTCATTTCAGTAGAGACGGACATTAATGGAGTTTAGGATTACTTTGTTTCACAGCAAAGATGGACAGAAATCATTATAATGTGCAATAGGATCTGTGTAATGAATAATGCTGTCTTGTAAAATCAGGCCTGTTGTGTTAAGAAGACTATTGGTCACTAGCAAGATAAACAGCTTTGATGGACACAACATAGAGAAAACCTTCAAATCCTGGTAGAAAATAGTGCATATGTGTAATATTTGGGAGCTTTGTTTTCCAGTTGCGAGATTAAATTAATTTAAATTGACTTCAGCTGTATTTTTGCAGCTGGAAGTGGGAAATGAGGATCCATCTAACTCTGACAGAGAGGATAACAAGTGTCCCACTAAAAGGTGTGGTCTTTCAAGCATTTTTTCTTTATGCCACACTGCCAGAGTTAAACTAATGGCTTTACACAACAGCTTACACAAAGCCCTTGCAAATGCAGCAGACTCAGGCCCTTTTTGTTATTCTTGGCATTAAGGAGGGATTGCTCACCCAAAGTGAGGCCACTTATTTTTTACCTGAGCTTACCAAGATGTTAACAAATCCTTTCATGACTGTTTTGCAAGACGGACTGTGTGGAGCTCAGTTTTGATCTAACACCAAGCTTGTACTCATGCAATCACAGTGATTAATTTTCAAAATTAAGCCTGCTTTACACTGCAGAGATGAAATGAGAATTAGTGCCTCAGTCTCTTTTGCTAAATTAATGGGAGGGTGACAGGATAATTCCTGTGCAGAAGACGATACTTGCTCACAGACGATACTTGCTCCCTTTGCCTCTTTCTGTCTCGGTGAATTTAAACTTATGATCTGCAAGCTTTGGAGGGAATCCACGGACTTTTCTCAGAGATTACAGGAGCAGAAGAAGCAAGTCTATTTCAGCGGACTTGCGTGGGCTGACGCAAGCTAATCGGAAAACGCTCAGACGGATTCACAAAGAGGCGTTCCACACGCAGCCCTTGCAGCTGCCCCGCAGCCCGGCGAGCGGAGCGGGCTGACGCCCGGGTTCCCACCCCGATGGACGGGAGCGGCCGCGGCGCTGCCACGGCGCGGGGACGCGCAGCGCGGCCCCGCTCCGCCCGCCCGCGGGCCGCAGCGACATCCTGTGGCCGCGCCGGGGAGCGCGCCGGGGAGCGCGGGCGCGGCCTCGGCCTGCGCGTCCCCCGCCGGCAGCCGCGGCTCCGGCTCAGCATCCCGCACCATCGGGCGGCGCGGAGCTGCGCTGCAGACACACCTTGCAGCTTCACTTGCAAGTTAAGCTGTTTCTGGAAAAGCTCGCTGTTGTACCTGGGAGGATCTTGGGATCAGTGTTCTGTATTTGCAGTGACTACCAAAGCCAGGACCAGAATAGCAGGTGTTGAGCCAAAAGTTTTTCAAACAATCTTCTGGGTGCAGTCGGTTCTGGTAATTGGAAGATGATTTGTGTATTAAGGAAAAGTTGCATGAGAAAATAACTTTTATGTTCACAAACACTCTCCCTTCTGAATCCCCATTTCCCCCTTGTTTTTATGAAGCAGACCTATTTATGACATCTCAGCCAGAAAACAGCATATTCATTTCAGGAGAAAAAGAATAGGCCCAAACATGCATCCCATATGTGAATTTGGCATTTTCTGAAGCTCCGTAAGTTTTATGTTCACTTTCCTTTTCTTCAGTATTATGCAAGCTAGAATAATTGACAGGGCTAAAAAAATTTCTTTGATACTTCCACAAAGTTCACATGAAGTAGGCTAGAATGCCCCATCAAAACACTGTGATTTAATGCTTTTGATTTGCAATTTCAAACAATGGTAAGCTTATTCGTTTTGCTTGCTGTACTTTGCAGTTTGTTGTATAAATATGGACTACCATCTGCAGGAACAGAGCTCACATCAACTTTTGAACCTGGGTCCAAGCCTAATTGAGACCTTTGGCATGGTTACAAAGCAACTAAAAGCAATGAGTCAATTTTTTAGAAAATACTGGAAGTCAGGTTTATAATTTCCTTTTTTTCCCTTCTAAACAGACTGAGAAAGAAATATTCAAGACTTGTAGGTAATTGGCCAAGGACACAGAGTGGAACCCTGACGGAGCTCAGAAGTTAACCTTATTCTCCTGAAATCAGTTGCATCAGAATGCCCTTTGCAGATAATTTAAATGTGATTGCAGTTTTCAAGGACACACTTTCTTCAAAGTACTGGAGAGGGCAGCAAGCGTCTTCACCCTGAGCTTACCTGGAAGTCACCTTGACACTTTCTGTCCATATTCTCAGAACACAGAAGTAGTGAAGTACTTCTGAATAAAACAAGAATATTATTCCTTCAGTACCAATAAAGTGTTTGGTGTAGACTTCTTTTTTTTCCCCTTCCCCTTCCCCTTCCCCTTCCCCTTCCCCTTCCCCTTCCCCTTCCCCTTCCCCTTCCCCTTCCCCTTCCCCTTCCCCTTCCCCTTCCCCTTCCCCTTCCCCTTCCCCTTCCCCTTCCCCTTCCCCTTCCCCTTCCCCTTCCCCTTCCCCTTTTTCATTCTCAGCTTTTTTTTTTCTATCACTCCAACAGCTTGTCACAGCTGAAAAAAAGTCAGAATGGCAAGCCTTGCATCAGGGATGCAAGCCAAGAACAGCTTATAAAATATCACTCCTAAGTACACTCCTCTTCTCCTGTTTCAATTATCTAGAAATCAGAGACATGCAACAAAGAAGAGCAAGAGGAACTTTTTATCTGTAAGGGAGCCCCAAGTGACACACAAGTCCAAATTATATAGAGAACAGAGTTGTACAGAATACTTGCTAGAGCAGTGCAGTGATCTGATTTGAAACATTCTTTTTTTACAAGTGAGGTATTTGTCCTGGGAACAGACATAAATGTTGAGCTTGGGCTTTGCAGCAGTGACTTCCTCATTCTGGCTTAATTCTTCAAAGAGTTTAAGAATCCTTGCGCTAGGAAGTGAGTGTTTAACTTAAACTGTGGATAATTTCTCCGTCTTCTTTGTCTATAAAAGCTGACATTTGCTATACATACCAACTGAACATGTTATTAGTTTTCTTTTTTTAGTTTTTTCTGCAGATTAATTTAGCAAACTTGTCTTATAGGCTGTTATGAAGACAAAAAACTATATGAAGCAAAGATATTTCAAAATGGGTGGGAGATTGAGTTGGCTTGTCCCTGCCTCTGTATAATCTCAGTGCTGCGTGTCCATTACTATATCCAGGAGACTATTTGATGTGGAAAATACAGTGAATGATGTCTGAACTGTACTGCTGGGATGAAAACAAGCTCAGCCTGTGAAATTGTTCACACAATTCCTCTTGGTGCCATGCAGGGGGTAGGCGCTGAAATCAAGCTGAGGATATTTGGTCTAAACCACAAAAGCTGCAACCTCAGTTACCACTGCAGGGCTGCATAATGTGACCTGGATCCAGTCACAGGAGTGACTTGGTCATGTGATTTTCAGTGTATTTCAGGTGATAAAAAATTGTTAGAAACTTGCAAACTGTAATTCAGGCTTCCAAAGTTTTCACCCGTAATACACTCATGTAGATGGAGATGTGTTTAAAAAAACTTAAAGTGCTAAAAAGCTATTTTAGACCCATTATCATCAGAAATGTTCTTGAAGTAGAGACACTTTCATGAAACTACATGTTAAATTCCAGGCAGTAATTTGTTGAAATACATTTTCCAGAATGTTTTAACAGTTTACTCATAACCATCTATAATATGATCACCCCTTTTTTTTTAAGTAATCAGATTCACTTCTCTCACTAAGTCACATATAGGATGGCCAGAGAGAGTTGCTCTTGCTGCTCTGTAACCTCTAAGTAGAACACTTTGCTGCTCCTTTATTTCTGTAGCATGTTATATATATAAAATATTATTACCACTGCATGTAATGTGACTATGCATGTTTTTATACTCACACTTAAAACATCATCAATTTTTGAATACACTAAATATTTCAATATCGTATGCTTGAAAGCCTGCATGCATACACATAATTTTTTTTATTTTTTTATGTAATTGTCTCACAAACTTTGGAGAATTATGACTTTTAGTAGAATGCATAATTATTTATGTAGTTAGGATTCTTTAGTTGAAATTATTTGTTGCTCCAAGGTCAAAACATCAATGAATATTGGACACTCCAAGTCAGTTTTCCTGCACAGCAAACATATTTCCACACCTAAGAACATGGATACTAAGAAAGAGAGTGGGAGGTAGATTTTTTTTACAGGAAAGATGGGGGAAAAATGGTATCTGAGTCCCACCATCTCTCTTCAGAAAAACTGAAACTATTGTCTGAAGGAAATGGATGCTGAAAGACCCTATGGATGTTTGCCTTGTTTATGCCTGCTGTTCATTTTTCAAGAGGCAGCTGGGTATACAAACTCAGTAAATTCCCAGATGTTCAGAAAGGGATTAATTTCTGCACCAGGGTCAGGACCAGAATAACTCCAAAGTGGGAAGGCTTGGAAGTTGCCCATCATAGGCTCAGGATTTTAGGATCTACATCCTTTTACTCAACCTGCCAAAGCAGCTGGTACAGTCCCAATCATGTATGCAAGTTCTGACACCTTCTAGTTCCTTCTACTTCCTTCTAGTTCTTATGTATGTTCCTCCCCTTCCCACCATTCCCAGTCTCTATCAGTAGACAGTGCCAAGTAGACAGTGCCAATGTGAGTGTGTTTCACACTCTCTTTTCCATAGAAAATGCCTTCCTTTTCCTTGTCATAAGAGTTCTACACATGATCCTCCCCAGGGTGCTCAGGACTGGCCTGCTGAATTGCAGTAATTAAGGCAATGTTTCTGCAAGACCTTCTGCACATAGGCTCCACTGACTGCCCATTTTAGGTGAGAAGTAATGATGTGACTGCAGCCTTTCTGTTTCCATGACTGAATTGAAGAGCATGTGAGATGCTGCCTGAAGCTGGTCACGGATAAAGAGCTCTGCCTTTGAGTACCCGATGATGTGTGGTCAGCTCATCACTACGCCTAGCCCAAACACAGTATTCCACCCAGGCGTATTCCTAGAAGTCTGTCATCTCATCTATGCAGTTTACCAGCACAAAAAAACACCCAACCAGAAATCAAGATCTGTCCCCAGATCTTCTGTTTGGGAAGTCTGTTTTCTAGGGCAAGTAATGGCCGTTCTGAGTTTCTTCATCACATTCACGCCTAGAGCGGATCTTAATGCTGCTTAAGCACCCTTGTGGCTAAGTGAGACTGATGGAGCTAAATGAAGAAGCAGCTTGCTCCTTCCAGCTGCGTAAGAGAGAATGAACTGATGGACAAGCCACTGGCCTCCTTTCTGGTGGACAGTGAAAGTCTCTTTTAACTGATGGCAGATGTATAAAAATACCATTGGGAATGTTAATGACAGGTTGGCAGCAAATGGAAGGTTCTGGTAGACGGGGATAAGGAATCACAGTGCTGTCTCCTGCTTTTGCAGTTGCCCAGTATCTCTTTATTTGTTAAACCCCACGGGCTTCTTCACTGGGAGCTTTATAAGGGAGCTGAAAACAAATAGTCCCTGGAAAGTATCCAGGAAGGTCTTATAAAGAACAAGAAGTAGGAAGAAAAAAAGTTAATATCAGAGATATAAATATGGTCTGAAGGATGTTAGAAGAATCTAGGTGACAAATGGCATAGCTAGCAATGGGTGTTCCTTGGATGCTCTTCTACTCTCCAAAATCTGGGCACAAAATCAAGTGCTCTGGAAGTTATGAGAATGAGCTAACATGAGACTCATACTCTCTTACAGTCTGGACAGGAAATGTTCTTGCAGTGTTTTGGCTTCATTCTTTGTGCCCGGATGACAAGCAACAGTGTGTGAAATGAAAAATGATGGAGTAGATATGGTATAAATAGGTTGATGAATGACAGCATTTTGTGTCTTGAGAGAGTTTTGTATCTTAAATGGAATCTTTACTCACATTCAGAGGAAGGAACATGAAAAAAAAAAAATTGAATCGTTCCCACATTTTTGGATTGTGTTCACCTGCCCCTGCTAGGCTGGAGCTGTGAGCAAAATCCTCTGAGAAGAGAGACCTCTTTAAGAATGGGGAAACTCTCTGAAAGCACACAAATGTGCCAGAAAAGATGAAATACACTGAAAAACATGCAATGTCTGACAAGTTATTCTTGTGGTCAGCCTGCACTTTGAAATACTTTTCTCCATAAATTCCTAATCAGAAACTTCATCAGTTTGAACAATTACGCTTCAGAAGTAGGAAAGCTTGATACTTTTGGTAGAATACCATGACTTTCCAGCATGGAAAAAAATAAGAGAAATTCAAAGGAATAAGTTTTCTCTTCCCCCTTGGACCCCTATGTAAAGATTTCAAGCTTAAGGTAATCTTCCCAGCATTAGTCACTGGGAATTAATATGTCCTTCCCAGCTGTTAGTTGTAGATGCCAGGCCAGACTGTAAAAACTAAATAGACTTGAGTGGAATGCCTAAAATTAATTTTCTCACTCAGATACTTTCATCTCACTCATTTCACTGTGTTTACAGGCTGGCAGGTTTCCTGAGGGCAGCCATGATTTAGATTTACAGTTCCCTGGCCAGTCTGATTCTGAAGAAAAGTTATAACACCTGTAATGTAATACTGTTTCCAAAAGGAGTGAAAAATGTTTTAGTCTGAAAAGGAAGCCTCTAAACTCCAATAATCACAGTATATCACATATCTCTGCACCCCATTGCAGCAGCTGAGGTTGCCATTACTTCAAAACAGTTTCAGCTCTCTTTCCCTTGTCTCAGCCCACTTTTTACAAGGAAACCAAACTTGCCTCATCATGCTGGAGACTTGCCTTTAGAACTTTTCTTGGACTTTCTCTGTCCAGCTTAGGCAGGGAAAACACTGACATTTTGGGGAAGGAAGGAAAACAACTGTGTGATGGTGCAGTGCCTCTTCCTGACTATTTAAAACAGACTGGACATCCTTGCCATGTCCTGCCAAGCACTGGACAGCTAGATTTTCACTCTTCAACATTTATACGTTCCTGTATATGTGCTGATGACCACCAAAGCATACTACAAGCATCACCAAGAACAATGTAAAATAAAAACTTCAAAAGAGTCGGAGATCAGAAACAACACCAAAGTGTTGTATTAACAGATAACAGCAAGAAAACAGAAGTTCAAAATAAAAAAAAAATGGGGAGTAAGGAGAAAGACAAACACCCCATTTTCCTCTGAGCAGATTGTTCCTACAGTATCTTTTATTGTTATATTTAGAAACTGCTTACAGAAACAATGATTACTGTTATTTCTCCCATACACATTAATTTGAATGTGATCCTTTTGAGGTGTGATATGAGCTTTGACATCTACTGCAGCTTTTTACTTCCCTTCTTTTCAGTTTTCCACCAGCCTCTGTAATTCTTGTTACTAGACTATTGGAAAGAAGGGTGGTCTAGGCATTTCTTGGAAAATGCTTTTTTTATGAGATTGGTCACTGAAATGTAGAGATGCAACACTGAAATATGTTGCATACCTCTTTTGAGTGAATCAGAGGTTCACAGATTTGTTGATAGATTTGTTCATAGGTAAATAGATCTGTACTTATAAGTAAGAAAAAGAAACAGGCCCGAAAATTCTGAATAATTACCTCGAGTTAAATACTGATATGTATTTTTATATGGAGATATTGTCTCTCTATCAATGGCAAAGAACTTTTCAGCTTTCTAAGAAGGGATTCAGTAATAATAATCCAAGCTCCTGATGACAGAAATAGAAATTACTGTATCACAGAAATACTTTGAAACTCTTGTATTATATTATTCCAGATCTGATTGCTCTCCCTGTTTACTGTATCCTTACTGGGTGCTCAAGAATCACATAAAATGTGTAAGCTTTCTAAACTAAAAGCCATTTAACTTTTATTGGAGAAAGGAGCTGCTTCCAAATGAAGCAAGTCAACAGTTTGCTTTGATCCCCCACCCATGCCATTTTTCTGAGTAATCCCCAAACCAGCTTTATATTAAGCTTTAAATTCATTTACATCAGCTTTGCATCTGAAACTACCCTGTGAAGGAGCATATCATGTGCCACCAGACCAAGGGAAAAAGGGGAGGACAGCTGGGTCACAAATGACTTCACCCACTGCAGCGCATGGTAATCTGGGGCCAAGCCTACATCTCTACTACTTCATGGTTGGTTCTTGGCAGCTGCAGCTGATGCCAAGGGAATCTGTGGGCTGCTTTCTCCTGTGAGCTGGCAAGCTCTGTCACCTTAATCTGTTTCTAATGCAGGGCTGATAGGTTTAACCACTGCCTCCATTTTCTGTGAAGAATGTAATTTAAAAACTGGCTTTGGTGTCCATTATGCTTTCAAGAAATGTAGCCCTGCTTTGAGCAGGAGGTTGAACCTGTTGACCTCCTAGAGTCCCTTCCCTAGGGCCTGAATTACCCTGTCACTTCTAAGTTTTGGTGATGACAGGATTTGGCTTCATCTGGTGCAAGAAGCCAAGGTCAATTTGGAAAACACCTGGATTCTCAACCTGTGCAATATGGCTTTATGCATGAGACAATGACAAAATCACATTGTATGTCCTTTACATTTACTGTAAAATACTGGACAAAACTTTTGGGGACTGCAAGCTGTAATGCACAAAATCTGAAGACATCTGCTCCAATGACTTCTTTGTCCTGTGGCACACACAGCGCTGGCATGTCTTCTCTGTCTCTGCACTCTCAACAACCCCTCCATGTATGAGGAATCCGACATCAGGTAAGAATCAGGTGCTACTGAAGATTTGGACAGGCCAGCATTCACAAAATATTCAACCTAGATGTCGTTTCTGGAGTGATTTAGCCCCATTTCAGGAGCAGAAAGATCATGGAGATGTGAGACAGATCAGAAGTGACTCTGATCTGGCAGCACATACCTCAAAAATTAAAGCTTCAAAGGAAATCACAAATGTGCAGATCTGATTCTTTTCTGTACTTATGGGTTTGGGGATTTGCTTCAGGCGAAAAGCAGCAAGATGGCAACGACATGTGAGGTAGGATCAGTCTGGCCTGACTTTGTTCTGTCTCCTTTAGAACATGCTTGCACATGCAGAGCATTTGGGCTTGAAAATATGATTCCCTTCTTCTACCTTATGGATCCACAAAACCTGAAATAACCTCTCCTGGGGTACAAAAGAACAAGATGGATAATATTCTGGAGCCTTCAGTGAAATATAATCCTTATTATCCCCACAGTAAAGAGAATAACCCTGTAACTCAAACAGTGAAGGCTTGGAAGAGACAATGATTTTTCAGCTGACCTTTTATTTCAATAAATTATTTTATTTTGTATATCAACACAAGTACTACGTTAAAAAGTTAATGCTATTGAAAGTGATTAGCAAGCACATCTGACTTAGCATTATGTAAACATAATAAAAGTTGGCCTAAGAACAATACCTGCTTTAATCTATTCTGTTTAATAAGCATCTCTAAGGAGTTCATCCCAAAACCCCACAGTTTTCACAACTGCCTTTTTGGGAGGACAGTGCCTGGGAGCCCATGCTGAGATACAGCATTACTCCCTAGTGTTACTTGGTTTTCAACATCTTGTGCTTACATGCTGTGAAATGGAATTGCTAGCAAGCACTGGTAGGCTTTCATGGAGTTTGTCCTGCACATGGGAGACCTGCAGTAGGGTTAAGTGGAAATTAAGTCCCCTGAATATAGGAAAAAGCAGGGTATGATCAATCCTGTTTTGGCTGTTTAGTTGCCAATAAAGCCAAGCCCAGGAAAATTGACCGTGCATAGTTTCAGTACATTCCCAGATCATAGTTTTGGCTGCCATCACCAAGGGCAGCCCAGATAGGAGGTGAAGAATTAGCAGCTGTAGAATTAGCACCTTACTTATGACATTCATAAGCCCCTCTGGGTACTGGTTGCTCTTGAAAATTACAGAGTAATGTTATGGTTGCTGCTGGTAAAGCCTGCTGCGCAATCCCTCTGCTCAAGCAGAGCCATCTACAACCAGTTGCCCAGTACTCTGTACACGTGGCTTTCAAACATCTCCAAGGAGGAAGACCCCAAAAGATGCCTGGACAGCCCTGTGCCGATGATGAGTGAACCTCATATTAAAAATACGTTTCCTGATGTTCAGAGGCAACCTCCAGCTGGTATTCATTGTCCCTTCTCCAGTCACTGGGCACCAATGGAAAGAGTATGCTCTCCTCTTGTTTGCTAGCTACCAGTGAGTGCCCAAGGTTGGACTCGGCTGGAGAGAAATGAGCATGACCCCATCAGCCCCCAGGTGGGTGAGAACTGTCCTTCAGGAACTTGGCTTGCTTAGGCTTTATTAACAGATCTTTTTTTTTTTTAAGTGCACCTATTCACTACATAGGTTGAAGAAAATTTGTCCAAACTTCCTGACAATTCTATCCACATTTCTAACAGAATCAGGATTAGCCACCTCTATTAATTGGTTGTTCTAAGGGGCTGTAAGAATACAGTTAATGTTTGCAAGGTCTGTGTTTTTACCTTTAAGGGAAATGGATACTTTGTTTAGAGAACAAAGAAGATGTCAGGAATTTCCCAGTCTGCTTATCAGCTATGAGGTGGATCTGACCTGGAGCAGAAGTCCAGACTTGGGTCAAGTTGCAATGATGGTTTTAGTGCCTCCTTATGACATGATTTTTGTCAAGCATTGGAACAGGAGGCCCAGACTTAAGTTACCATTCATGGGGGTATTTAAAAGATGTGGAGATATGGCACTTAGGGACATGGCTGAGAGGTGGACTTGGCCGTCCTAGGTTAACAGTCAAACTTGGTCTGAGAAGTCTCTTCGAATCTAAATGACTCTGTGAGTGTCTTTCCAAGGACTCAGATGGCCAACATAGTTGTGCCAAAATAGTCCCCTACAATTATATTCTATCAGCTTCTGTGGCAGAGTCAGGTGGGTTGATCCCATCAGCCAAGCACTCACCCAGTTGCTCGCTCAGCTCTCTCCAGGGCATGAGGGAAGAGAACTGGAAGGACAAAGGGGGGGAAAACCCTTGATGTATTGAAAAACCTGAAATAATTTTAACAAATGCAAAAGGCTTTGATTGCTTTAATAATTTTCTCCAGTAGCTAAAAATCAGCAAAAAGTGAGTCATCGTTATAATTTTAACATTTCTGGCTGTATCCTTTAACTAGCCAATGGTTCCTTCTGTGTCTTTCTCTGCTGAACTAAAAGGCTTTTGAAAATCCAGTGTTTTCTTTCCGTGGAGGTATTAGTAGACTACAATGAAGCTTTTTCTCAAATTTTCTGTTTCTCTGTTACTTAAAACCATTAAAGATTTCAGAGATCCTTGCTGTAAGATACTTCTTTCACCCCACCAGATCATTGTATGGCTCTTTTCTGTACCCTTTCCATGTCTGTAGTTTGTGTGTGTGCATGTCTAAGTGTTGAGTGTGTGACCTTCAAAACTGTCCAGATGCCCAGTATCCAGCTCAATGACATTATGGTCAGAGGGAAATTCATACTTTCAGCTGTTTCCCGTTCTTCTTTTTTAACTGTTCAAGAACTATAATAATCTGATTTGTCTCTACATCAAAAGATTAATTCCTGTTGAGCTAAGACTTCTACTTATCACGCTGCCATCACACTGCAGCCCATGCATTTGTAGGCATGACTTTAGGGCTTCCTTTTATGACCACGGCCATGTACTAAATAGTCACATAGAAGCCTATTTTGCATAAATAGTTCAAGTTCTCCAAACAATCCAGGTTGCTTAAGCAAATATGCATATATATTTTTGTGTGTATACACAAACGTCATTTATATTATGTGTATGTATTATGAATTTATATATTTTATATGTGTGTACCACTATACTAAAGAGCCCTTGTGGTTATTTGCCACCTTGTCAGTTTGTGTCATCTGCAACTGTTATGAGCTCCTGTGCTTCTGGATCTCTGCCAGATCTTCAGCCTGATCATCTGTCAGAGGCAGCTCTCCATATGAGTTAAGGACCTATGGAAGAGCTGGGCTGTCATAACAGAGAACAGAGAGAAGAAGTGGCAGGAGGTGACAAAGTCCTCATTTTTAGTAAAAATAAAATTCTATTGTACTGTAACTTGGAATTTTTCAAACATGCAGACTTAGCTATTTTAAAGTCAAAAAGCTTAGCAGAAGAGACACTCATACACTGAAGCACTTATGCATTGTCTCTCTCATCATCTGTCTGAGTTGCAGTTCTAAAGGCATATAAATGAACATATTATGTTTAGTCCATACAGTTTGTTCAAAACAGCTCCATGAAAACCATTTCCTTACCATAGTACTTCCCTTCCTTATTTTCTCATTCACTTTTCAGTCTTTGAATCCAGCATTAAGATTTCATCTTCACCCTCCAAAGGCTGCAAAAAATATGCTATGTCCTTCATTTTGCTGCTGCCCTGCAATCTTTTGCTAGCTGGATCTGGATGTTGTACCTGCAGACCCGCAAGCATTTTTGCTTGAACAGCTCCTCAAGCTCATACCCAGGTACACATTTTGGTACAGGGTCCATTCACTAAAGGGGACAGAGCCTTCTATTGGTAAGAAAACACCTCAGAAGAGGTTTTGTGAAATGCCTATTTCTGAAATGAGGCTTGTTTTCTGGGAAGAAAGCAGGTTAGACAGAAAAACAAAAAACTTTTGTTTTGACACTTTCAGGTTGATGGCACAACAGCTTTTTGAGAGAGCAAGCATATGTGCCAGGGTGTTATTTCCCTTTGCCAAAGGCAAAGTGTCATCTTTCTCTGCAGGTGCTCTGCTAGGAGTGGAAACAATTATGCTTACTTTGGTGAACTTTATGATTCTGGGAGACAAAGGAGTGTCACATGAGAGCTGGAGTGAATATTAATACTCAGCACTCACCAGCTCTACTCACTGTTGAAGGGCTGCAGTTGCTTGCCATGCTGTAATAGTTAAACCCCTTCCTGATTGTTTAGCTCAGTCTGGTTTGCTATCTCTCCCACACAAACACATAAACTTCGTACACAACCAACATAATGTAGGCGAAAAATTTTAATGAGCCTAGTGAGAACTTCTCATGGATGTAAAATGACCAAGGATTCTTGTACTGTGTCTCTTAGAGTTGTTTGGTTGCTCATTCTGTGTGGTGTGGTAGTGCTGCTCTATAACCTCTCTGGTTCAATTTGGCTGGAAGACAACAAGCCTATTCTGCCAGTTATTAGCTGGCTGGAGGGCATTCTGGAGAGTTTAAAATAAAATAAATTTTCAACTATAAAATAAATTTAAGCATAAATTTCAAACCATAAAACTTGAACAGCTAAGCCTGTGGTTTGAAGGCATTAAATTGGAACTCCAGGGGATGCACCAGCTTCTGTAATGGCTGTTGAAATTCTGCTTTGGGGAAACATGTCCAGTCATGCAGGCAGCTGCATTTTAGTTGAAAATGATGAAAACTAATATTACAGCGTTTCCATTATTTAATATTGGGGCAGTATTAGTGTGACTAAGCTCCTTTGAGGATATGAAGCTTCAGTGGGGGTAAAGAAGCACTAACCAAACAAGCTAATACATTTTCCAGTTCTATCATATATTAGACCAAGAGATCATGGTAATACTTTCTATGATGCTGAGAGATTGTGATCACTATTTCTGTGGTGCTGTTAGTGAACTGATTTTCAGGCTGTGTTTATTATCTGGTTAACAAATTCTTGAATATATGACTTGTAAAACTTTAACATCATGTCTTAAAAGACTTGGTAAATTGAAAATACTGTTTAAGCTTGGAGCTATCAGTGCTCTAGTTTGGATATTCAATGGAAACATTAATTAAAAGACCTTAATGGATAGAAGATAAAATATAACTCAAGCTCCTGCTTAGCATATAGTACCCCTAGAGCTGGTCATTAGAGGTAAGGGTCTATTAAACCAGAAGATAGGGAGGGATGAGAAGAAGGTGTTTCTGTATACACTGGGGGAAAAAAGACTGCCTAAAATAATTCTCAGAGGTGGCTCATGTAGTCATCATTAGCTATAAAAGCAGAAAAGACACAGATCTAAAACTCTCCAGGACATGACAGCCTTAAAAGACATTACAGACACTGATTAGTCAGAATCACAGGCAAGTGGCAGCAGTGCAGAACCCAAGGAAAATTTTCTTCATTAAATACCATCTTAACAATGTGTTTGCTATTTGATCTTCTGGTAAATTTCTCCTGTTATTGTCAAACTGTGGCTTTTAAGTGTTCTCTTATTTGCAAAGCTTAAACAGTTTTAGGGCTGAAAGATCAGACATAAGGCACTCCATTCCCTGGGGAATGGATACCTTACAAACCCCAGCTGGAGACCATTGTCATAGTCACCAGCATATCCCAGCTCTCAGAAGGATAGAGGAAGTACCTAGATGGAAATGGAAATGGCAATGTTTCTGCATAAAGAGGTTTTCATGCTGATCAGAAGATGTTATGATTCAAGATCATGGATTAAATATCAATGCCTCAGGAAACAGACTGTGATAAGTGAAACACCAAAGGTTGCTGTCACATAAGCCACATGAGCTGCTCACATGAACAGTCACATTTTATTCTGCACTACTGCACATTGGTAAGCAGGGATACATGTGCTGAGGAATGCCCTGTGTTCTTAAGACACAAATCCCTTTTTTATTCCTTCTTCCACTGAATCTGCAGATGACTATAGCCTATAAAGGAATACATTGTTCATTTGCTCAGGTGCTTTAAGTTTCTATTAAGTTTTCTGGTCTTTACCCTTCTAATAACCTCAGGCCTCATTTGTGATTCCGTGGAGTCAATATGTGTGTAGTCTAAACTAAAGTGTTTAAGAGTGTCTAAAGTGTGAGACTAAACATCTTCCAGCAAGGCATAAAATAGATGGGTAAGTGTGATAGTACTGCAGAGGGCACTGCGCCTTCCTCTGTGTTAGTCTCCCCCACCTGCAGGGCTTGGCCGCTGATGCTCAAGGGACTCGAGGCTCAACTTTGCTTCCCACAGGCTGCATAGCCTCAGCTAAGCGTGCTGCTGCAGCTGCTGGCCTGACAAAAAGCTGTGTAAACATCCAGAGAAAATAAACAATAAGGTTAACAAGGGTAAAGTTATAGGCAGGGAATCAAGGAATCCCAAGTACATAAGAGGAAGGATACCAACATGAGGACTCAGTAAATGCAGATGAGGAGAAGGTGGAAGTGCTTAATGCCTTCTTTGCCCCAGTCTTTAGTGGGAAGATGGTTTGTCTTCAGAACAGCTGTCCTCCTGGGTTGGCAGATGGTGTCAGGGAAGAATGGTTCCCCTGTTATCCAGGAGGAGGCAGTCAGAGAAGTGCTGAGACACTTGAATGTTCATAAATCCATGGGACCAGATGGGATCCATCCAGGGTGATGAGGGAGCTGGCAGGTGAGCTTGTGAAGCCACTGTCCATCATTTGCCAACGGTCCTGGCTCACTGGGGAGGTTCCAGATGACTGGAAACTGGTCAGTGTGACATCTATTCCCAAAAAGGGTGGGAAGGAGGATCCTGGTAGTTACAGGCCAGTTAGCCTGACGTCAGTACCAGGTAAGGTTATGGAACAGTTTATACTGAATGTCAGCACACAGAACTTACAGGATGGCCAGGGTATCAGACCCAGCCAGCATGGGTTTAGGAGGGGAAGGTTGTGTTTGACCAACCTGGTCTCTTTTTGTGACCAAGTGGCCTGCCTGGTGGGTGTAGGAAAGGCTGTGGATGTTGAATATTTGGACTTCAACAGAGCCTTTGACACTGTCTCCCACAGCACGCCCCTGGAAAAGCTGGCAGCCCACAGCTTGGACAGGAGCACTCTGCTGGGTTCAGAACTGGCTGCATGGCCAGGCCCAGAGGGTGGAGGTGAATGGTGCTGCATCCAGCTGGGGCCAGTCAGCAGTGATGTCCTCAGGGGTCTGTGCTGGGACCTGTTTTGTTCAGTATCTTTATTGACATGGATGAGGGGATTGAGTCCTTCATTAGTAAATTTGCAGATGACACTAAGCTGGGGACGTGTGTTGATCTGTGGGATGGTAGGAGGGCTCTGCAGAGAGACCTGGAATGGTTGGATGGATGGGCAGAGTCCAACAGGATGAAGTTTATAAATCCAAGTGCCGAGTCCTGCATTTTGGCCACAATAACCCCCGGCAGCGTTACAGGCTGGGGACGGTGTGGCTGGAAAGGGACCTGGGGGTGCTGGTGACAGCCAACTGGACATGAGCCAGCAGCGTGCCCTGGGGGCCAAGAAGGCCAAAGGCATCCTGGCCTGTGTCAGGAACAGTGTGGCCAGCAGGAACAGGGAGGTCATTCTCCCCCTGTACTCGGCACTGGTGAGGCCACACTCGAGTGCTGTGTCCAGTTCTGGCCCCTCAGTTTGGGAAGGACCTTGAGACGCTTGAGCGCATCCAGAGGAGACAACGAGGCTGGTGAGGGGCTTGGAACACAAACCCTGTGAGGAACGACTGAGGGAGCTGGGGGGTGTTTAGCCTGGAGAAAGGGAGACTCAGGGGTGCCCTTATCACTCTCTACAACTCCCTGAAGGGTGGCTGTAGTCAGGTGGGGTTGGTCTCTTTCTCCAGACAGCAACTGACAGAACCAGAGGACACAGTCTCAAGCTGCACCAAGGGAAATACAGGTTGGATATTAGGAAAATGTCTTTTACAGAAACAGTGATAAAGTACTGGAATGGTCTGCCTGGGAAGGTGGTGGAGTCACCATCACTGGATGTGTTTAAAAAATGATTGGATGTGGCACTCAGTGCCATGGCTTAGTTGAGGTGTTCCGGCACGGATTGGACTCGATGATCTTGAAGGTCTCTTCCAACCTAGTCATACTGTGATTCTGTGAATAAGCTCCCATTGGAAAGAAAGTGGGAGCTGGTTGCCAGGTTATTGGATGTCCTTGGTATTGATGAAGCTGTTGGAAAAGACATTGGGTTTTAACATCAAGGGTTTGCTCTAGAGGTGGTACGCTCCCCTACATGTTACCCAATGCACGACAAAGGCTGCTTGGATTCCTCACAAGAGGTGGTCTGCCACTCACCAAATCATAGCCGTGTTTTGTGTGCCAGGCAGGAAACACTTGTGATGTGCTTGTGAAGTTGTACATATCCTGTTTGTGAAGTTGTACATATCCTGTTTGCAGAGCCTCTTGCACCTGACTAGACTACAGACACCTGATCAAATGGACCTGAAAGCAGGGTGACAGCAACAGGTGACAGGACCTTCTCCACAAAAGTCACCCCTGTGCCAAGTCAGCACAGGCAAAATGTATGCGATGCCACCAGTAGAGTGGAGGAGATTCTCACACAGGCGTTGGGGTTTACCCAGCACGGAAATCCTGGAGTCCCTGTCTGGTGGACTTTTATAAGAGCTTTGATTTTTACACCAAATGTTCTGCACCTTGTTTGTTCTGATTTATTAAAAATATATAAAATGATCCAATATTTGGCCGCTGCCTTTAAATCATAGGATTTTCCATTCTAAATGACAACCTTTGCATTTTATTAGTGTGGCTTAGTCTTTATTAGGCCTTTACTAACCCCATATATCTTATCAACACTCTTAGAAGAAGTGTTTGTACATATTATAAATTACCTTGTGGAATGACCACATCCACTGGCATACCTGAGAATATGATGGGCTTCTGCCCCAGGTCTTGGCAAGCACATAAGAGAAGGAGTCATTTGTATTGCGCTAGCACCAAAAGGGGAAGGTGTGGTCATGTGGTGTGAGTGGCAGACGGGGATAGGGTAGCCTCCTGAATCCAACAACTTCTGCTATGACCAAATCTCTGTGAGCCATGCAAAGGTGTTTCACTCCTCTTCCTCAGTTTCCTCATTCCTGAAAGGTGTATTTTTATTCCCTGGAGAGACACAAGAATTGATTGAATAATGTCTGTAAAACAGCAAAGAAAGAAGCACTATGTAAATGCCAGGGTGGATTATTACTATTCAGTCTTCCAAAGGAGCATCAAACTATGTTTTGCATTTGAGCTTAGCCAGATCTTTGGAGTGAAACTGAGAGCTGTATCTTAAAAATTCAGGAGCTACTATTTAACAGTCTCTGTAAGTACAGCGAGACAATGTTTGCTGTGTGCCCTGAGCTGCATTCACCTTACTCACAATTCTTTTTGCTTTACCTGGGAATACAATGTTATGTATTAGTATTATTAACAACATTGGTCAGTATTACCAATTTGTTGCTAATTTCTATGGATTCTTCCTCATTTTTTCTCAACTCAAATATCAGAATGCTATTTTTGAAGCCACTGAGAGGAATACATTATGAGTTGAATTACTGAAAGACACATGTTTGTGAAGTCCCAGACAGCACTGTTTTGCCCATCTGAACAAGGATGGTGAAAGGACAAGAAATCATGAATGCATTCTGAGCAAACTCCAGCAGTGATTCTCTGTCATCCCCTGGCAGTGACAAAGACTGGCAAATATCTTCATCTACCTATAAGACCTTACAACCATTTCTGGTAGCTTATTATAGTAATTACTTCTTTGTCCTGTGTTTTACAATATTTCCACACGAAGCAAATTTCTCACCCTCAAGCCTCAGGCCCTGGATGTTTGGGAGAGGGTTGTTCTGCATTTTGTGCATCTGGACCATCTGTAATGTGGATAATCTCACCTAAGACTCGCTTCACTGGAATCACAGCAGTGAAAGCTTGCAAGGTCCAGAGACTGGGTAGCAGTGTGCCATGTCCCTTGAGACTGTGCTTCTGCAGGGGATGGGCTATCCACTCCTTGCAAAAAGATGAATCCTATATCTCTGAAGGAGCTTGTGGCTCACCAGGAGCTGATGTGACAGGTTTAGCTCCTTGCATATCCAAAAATGGTGCTGCCAAGAGAACGCTCTTGGGTGCGCATCAAAAAGGTTTCCAACAACTTGAGTGCATTCCCCTGCTTCAACAGCAGTCCATATCCTCAGGCTCACCACGTTACAGAACAGTCACAGCCTGTTCTAGATGTCCTACACTTTGTATACTGCTGAAGGCACTGCTATAAATGTACTCCCTTCTCTCCTCTGCTTTGTGGTGGTCCTGCTCTTAATGTCCTCATGTTTTCTACAGGAAGGACATCCCATTTGCTCTCAGGTATCTTGTGCCTCCTGCCTGAGAGGAGTCCCCAGTGGTATCTGGCTTTGCCCAGATATTCACCATCCTCCCCTTTGCTCCATACAGCCCCTGGGACTGAAGTTTCAGCATTCCAGTGGAGGGGATCAAGGTCTCAGCTCAGCTACTTGACTGTGGAGGAGCTTACTTGTCTTATTCATCCAGTTGTGCCTCTGTCTCCCACTCTGCTCTCTCTGACCCCAAAGGTCTGCAGAGGAGGGTGCTTCTCCTGCATGTCCCACTCCAGTAGTGCTTTTCTAATTACAGTAGAGACTAGATGGGTAGCCAAGGTAAGCGTGTAACAGATGTCCTTCACTTTGCTCTGTCTCTGCCAAGGACTACAACAGCATGAAAATTCATAAGTTCTTTGTATCACAGCATATTCTGAGATGGAAGAGACACACAAGGATCATTGGGCTCAACTCCTGACTTTGCACAGGACCATCCCCAAGAATCACACCATGTGCCTGAGAGCATTATCCAAACGCTTCTTGAACTCTGTCAGGCTTGGTGCTGTGACCACTTCCCTGGGGAGCCTCTTCCAGGGCTCAACCACCCTCTGGGTGAAGAACCTTTTCCTGATATCCAACCTAAACCTTCCCTGAAACAAGTTCAGGCCATTTCTCTGGGTCCTGTCACTGGTCACTACAGAGATCAGTGTCTGCCTCTTTGCTTCCCCTCTTGAGGAAGCAGCAAACTATCATGACGTGTCTTCTTTTTGTTTTCTTGCTTTCTTCCCTGAGCTGATTCTTTTCTTCAGGTCTCCCTGGCCCACACCTCTGTGCATTAAGGCCTCTCAGTTCTCTGACAAAGGAAAGCATTGCATGGAATAATAGGCCATAGCACCCCTATGAAAGGGGCTGTGTTGATTGAGGCTGGTTTTACAGATCTGTATAGCCCATGGTTTGACTCTAAAATCACCAAAGCAATGTATTTTTAATGGAAAACCTTGTTCTAGAAGCAGGTGATTTCACAGCAAATCAAGGTATGGTGATGCAGTGTTCCCTTCAGCAGAAACTATGTGTGGAAGGCGTTTCCTAAGATTTGATATAGAGCATCAGTGAGTTCGGATAAAACTGTAATTAAGAACTCCATGGTTAATGCAAGTAAAATGATGAGTGGAGAAGTGGATCATAATCTTTAAATGTGGGACTGAGTGAAACTGTCTAATCTAGCATCTGCCACCTGAAATTTTTAAATTTGGCTGTAAAAAAATTCTAATTCTGTATTTAAATGTATAATTAAGAAACCTAAATGCCAGAAAGGATCAGAATTATATTGCTGATGCTTTCATGAGATCATATACTACCCTACAGATTCACTGGCAAAGGCAAATTACTTTACCTGGAGTTCAATTCCTGGTCTTTTTCAGTATCTGTCTGGATACTTTGCCTTAAGAGTCAAAAAATCTGACCACCTTGTATTGTTATCAATGTACCTGAGTAAAATGCATGGTTCATCTTTTATTTATTAGAAAACATGGCCCTAAATTTGAATTTGTTTAATTTTCAAATCAAATAAAATTGTTTTGTACTCATGTCTGTTCAACTTCCTCTGAGCTGATATCAAACTATAGTTACTTCAAACTAATTCTGGTTTTGTGGTGGCCTTTTGTACTTTGGACACCAACTACTTTTTGTTGATGTTGGAATTTTGATGGGGCTCTCTGTTTTCATCTTAGTACATTATCTGACACTGCATTGTACCATCTGCTCTCTGAGGCAAAAAAGAGCTCTTGTTTACTTTTCAAGAAGTATTTTCAACTTTGTATAGATAATCAGATTACAACCCTGACTTTTTCTAGTGCTCTAAACAAAATGGTGCGGTAAAATGAAAGAAGAAGTATTCTCTACAATTTTTTTTACTTGCTGTATTGGTTTAAGTGATGAAGTAGGGTGGATCTATGCATCTACACTGAATTTGTGCAGTCTTTACTGATTCAAAATATAATGTAGATAATGTGGGACAATGTTGTACTTCAAGTGATTTTCCAAATGACTACATGGACTGAGATGTAGTTCAGATGAGTACTCTGCTATCCCTCCATGTATGTGTTTCATGAAAGGTCTTTAGTACATTATCAATAGTATCCATGCTTAGTGTCACAGATCAATTCCCTTTATTTCTTTTTGCCCCACCAGTTGATGATTTTGTTATCAGTTAAATGCCAAATCACCCCTCAGAAACAGGCCAGCTTAGCTTGCTTATGCAAACATACTCAAACCTCCTTAAATCTAGAAAAAAGCTCCAAGATCTGATATAAGTGAGGTCTTTGGTTAATTTTTTGAGACAAAATTCATAAGGGTCACAGATGCACAGTGCTGGAAAAAAGAACATTTAAAGAGCAAGACTGTTTCATTTTGGGTGGAGGTTCAAGTCAGATCCCATTCCACTCAAAATATTTCACCTCTGGTCTGAGCACAAATAGGAGTGGTTTTGCTTTGGAGAAAGATTATTGCCCCTCTCACTGACAATGTGTGCTGGGGCAGAAGGAAGCCCAGGTACATGTGACTGATGATATGTATGGCTTGTTTCAAGTCACTGCTGGCTTTGTGCATGAGCAGCAGGATTCTGTTACTCAGAAGTATTGAGTGTTCTCTTACTGTAAAGGAAACCAAACAGACCCCTTACCTGCTGGCTGCATGCTACTGTCCCTTGCTGTGTAAGCTTTAATACTTCTAATAATATCTTCTATCTTAAGACATGGTAATATCAGTTATGGGGTCCTGAGGACTGCCTTTTCATTATTGTCCCAAAAGGAATGATGGCAGTAATGGATGGGAAAGGTAGGGTAGTCCACATTGTGCAAAATAATTCAGATGAAAAGCATCTGAGTGCTTTCCTACCCCCAGGAAGGATGCAACCTGAGAGAGGAACATGTGTGTGCTGATTTAGAATAACATTTCCTTCCTGTGTTAGTCTCTATGAAAATGCAAACAGGTGTTAGTAGGCTAGTGTTACATTCTGACAAAATCCCTTTCAACAACAGGCCTGGGCTTGCACCAGCTCAGGGGCAGGAGCCAGGAGAGATGGAAAATAGTAAGTAAGCTCCTCCTAGAGGTGCAGTGCAGCTCACCCAGGTTTTAGGGATCTTCTTCCCTTGCTTTGCTCCTCTCTCCTCCATCCCTTGGGTAACACTACATGTCAGCAGCATCAGGCAATGGAATGAAATTTTGGGCTGTGCCAAGAGCTGGAAGTATGTACGCTGGTGAAGCAGAGGCAGCAGGCTGGGGCTGCCAGCCTGACCCTGCTGCCAAGAAAAGATGCCAGGGAGTTTTCCCTCAGGCTCATTTACCTCCTCCAGGGCTGAACGTTGGCTGTCCTGAAGTAGGAGAGTTGGGGACTGCCTTTTGTAATGGTCTTGCATCAGTCACTGAAGGAGAGGAGAGGAGAGGAGAGGAGAGGAGAGGAGAGGAGAGGAGAGGAGAGGAGAGGAGAGGAGAGGAGAGGAGAGGAGAGGAGAGGAGAGGAGAGGAGAGGAGAGGAGAGGAGAGGAGAGGAGAGGAGAGGAGAGGAGAGGAGAGGAGAGGAGAGGAGAGGAGAGGAGAGGAGAGGAGAGGAGAGGAGAGGAGAGGAGAGAGGAGTTCTTTGGACTTGTCCATCTGTGCACTGGCAAGGGAAGGGCCAAGAAGGACAGGAAATAACCCTGCAGATGTTTGGCTTGTCAGGCTGGTTTTGCCTTGTGTCAGGGTGGCACCTCTGTGCTCCATGCGTGGCTCCATGAGGCATGTGTGGCTCCAGATTTCTCAGGTGTATGTATTTGTCAGGAGTACATGCTGTCAAAAGTAGAATATAACCCACCTACCTGCTTTCCTAAGTCTTATTTAGGTAGAACAACAATACACAGCCACAAATGTACAACAAATGCCCAAAATTTAGCCTGTAAGTCTAGTTTTTAAAGTTTTTGCCTTTGCTTGCGAGTTAGATGGCCCTCAGCTACAACAAGGAGAATTCTGTCTGCAGGCTTCTGTCTGGTCTTCATCCACACAAAATCTGTGTGGACACAGCCCCACAAACCTTTTTATGCATCACATGGTGGAATTACTCAACCCAGTAACAACCCGCATCTACAAATTCAGGTGGTGAGGATTAAATGTGGATAAAGGGTGGAAAACATGTTGCCTTGTGCGCAAGAGCGGCAGCTGATTCCCCAATTACTGTACACCTAGACCACTTGCAACACTCAGGGGGGCCCAAAGACACCCACTTCTGAAAAAATATTTCCACTTTAAGATTCTTATTGAGGTGTTTTGGGGAAGGAAGAAATAGCATTACTATCCCAGACTGCTGAGTGTAAAAAAGCCAAAAAGAGGCCCATAGTACTGAAACTGGTTAACATCAGATCTGCTAATGGACTTGCTACAGGTCTTCATGTACATAATTCAGCTGAGAACAGTATTTAGCCTTGTTATTTTATTACATAAAAACTGAATGAAGTCTGGTATGAATCTCTGAACACTCAAGCCAATTTTCTTCCCATTATCTATAGCAAAATGAAAAGTGAAAAAGATAGTGCTTCAATAATTTGATTAGTTTTATTCTAATTGAAACTTTTTTCCTTGTGAGTGGAGAGAGAACAGGTGCCTAATTAGAGCCCACAATAACTCACACAGAGATATAATTAAGCAGGAAGATCAATAAAAATCTCTTCTTGCTAAACAGTTGCCACTTTGGAGATAGATATTTAAGTGTGCAAAAATAAATCCTTTCCCTGGGGAGCAGATAAGAGCACTCTTTAGGAAAAAGATTTTACTTATTTATCTTTCTAGTGGCCAAGGTACTCATGAAGAGTATGGGCCAGCTTGTTAGGAAAGAGTTTTGCTGTTACTGAAAGATTGTATGAGTGTATACAGAAGGTTTGATTTAAAAGTAAATTCTGCAGGAAATTGTTAGTTTTCCAAGATCTTCTGGAACGTTTTATGAAGTACGTTAAAGAAATTTTATTTTAACATATTCATGGAACAACTAGAAATACCCTAAATGGGTCAGACTTTTTGGCCCTGTCCTGAGCAGATGCTGGCTCCCATGTGAATTTGGCTGCTCTTGATGTGCATGGCTAGTGCAATGAGAGATACAGAGAATATCAGAATTTGGAGGACCTGTGGACTCCTTGAAGGCAGAGAAGCCCTTCACAGAGACCTTGACGAATTAAAGGGCTGGGCAATCACCAGCTGAAGGAAGTGTAACAGGGACCAGTGCCCAACTCTGCAAAGGGGATGGGGCTGCCCTGAATAGGCAGACAGTCTGGGGAATGAGATGCTGGAGAGCAGTGCCACAGAAAGGGACGTGGGGGTTCTAGTCTGTGTCAAGCTGAACAAGGTCAGCAGTGTCCTGGCAGCCAGGAGGGCCACCCCTATCCTGGGGGCATCAGGCACAGCATCATCAGGCACAACATTGTTGTCCTGCTCTGCTCTGCACTGGGGCAGCCTCACCTCGAGTGCTGGAGGCAGCTCTGGGTGCCACAGTAGCCTCATGCAAGGCTAGAGAGTGTTCAAAGGAGCGCCATGAGGATGCTGAAGGGCCTTGAGGGGAAGCCCTATGAGGAGCAGCAGAGGTCACCTGGTCTGTTCAGCCTGAAGGACACCGAGGGGAGACCTCATTGCAGCCTACATCTTCTTCTGGTGAGGGGAAGAGAATGGACAGGCACTGATCTCTTCTCTGTGGTGACCAGTGGCAGGACCCAAGGGAATGGCCTGAAGTTGTGTCAGGGGAGGTGTAGGTTGGATATCAGGAAAAGGTTCTTCACTCAGAAGGTGGCTGGGCACTGGAACAGGCTCCCCAGGGAAGTGGTCACAGCACCAGCCTGACAGAGTTCAAGAAGCGTTTGGACAATGCTCTGAGGCACATCCTGTGATTCTTGGGTGTCCTGTTCAGAGCCAGGAGCTAGACTTACTGATTCTTGTGGGTTCCTTCTTATTCTATGATTATCACAGAATCAAAGAATTATTTTGATGGACTATCATCCTTCAGTAATGGACTCAATAAAAAGAGAAGAGCCAGTGCATTGTCACTTACTGCGGTGGACACCTCATCTGGAGGGCACAGCTAACATGAAAAATAGCACAGATATTCTCTCAAATGAGCATAGCTGCTATGTCTCCTTTCTTTTTAGTGTCCTCAGCATGAATCCTTCATTTTTGAACCCTCAGACAGTGCTGTAAGGAGAAGAAAGCATAGAAAAAGCAAGTTTAATGAAAGGAAATATTTGATTAAAAATAAAAGAAAGACTAACTTTTCATTGGGCCATGACAATCTCAGAGGTGAAGGCACTTGTTTTCACAGCCAGTTTTGGTACTCTGCCTACTACAGTGTGTCTTGGATAACATAAGCATAAACACACAGTTCACCATCTGCCAAGTCCCTCCATTCCTAATATATCTTCTGAAAGTATCTTCTTTGGAAAGGGCTGCCATATTTCTAGTAATGAAATCTAGGGTCTGAAAATGCACTTTACTATAATGTTCCAGGTAGCAAAGGCTGAGTTCTAGTAAACTAGCTGAGAAGTGCTATGAAATTCTCGACTCATGGCAAATGTGTTCTTCCTGCTTAATGCACCTCTAATAAAACACTATGATGATTGGGCCTTGAAAATTCCTAATTTTCTTAAAATTTGAAAAGTCCTAAAGTCAAATCCCAGCTGGTGTTTTGTGGTACCATTTGTTAAAATCTTTTCTTCTCTGAAAAGCAAACAGCAGAAGTGGTAGAAGATCTTCTGAGCTAAAAAGTTAATATTTCATTAATTAAAAAAAATAATAGTGTACATCAGATCCAAAATTATCTTATTACTGAAATTACTTTACACTATAAATATGATTTGCCCTGCATATAGTGCTGGTGTACTGAACACTCTTAAATGTCTCATCAAGTAATCCTTATTAACCGCTGTTATCTTTTTGCTTACTATTAGTTATCAATTGGCAAAGAGTCCCTTCCAACCAAACCATTTAATACTGCTTTGCTGCTAAAATTAAAGTTGTGGAAACTTCGGAGAGAAGGTAATTATTAAGCAGATTAAGTTACATTAAAAGAAAGGAACGGGGGGGGGGGGGGAAAGAAAGGGGATTCTGACAGTCTGCACTTCAAGACAAATGAAAGATATATTCTGCTGCTCTGCTTTTTAATGCTTCACTGAAATTCTTAAGCAGTATGCTATTGGCCCTCTTGATGCTTGCTTGTAGATCACAGCAAACAGAAAATGCATGCATAATGAGAATGATCAAGTCTCAGAGCATAAAGACTGTTGTAGACAGAGACTGTGTAATACCAGCTTTTGTCTGTGACTACAAGTGTCTCATGAATACTTGAAGAACTGACTTGTATTGCTAGCACAGAAAAAAATGAGTGCCTGCATTGCATTTGATCCCTTCTTTGTGCTTTGCATTTTTTTTTTAATTTTTAAAAAAATTTTCTTCCATTATTGCTGCTAGTAATTATTTTTCTGGGAAGGAACATGTGGAGAAGCCAATGTGAAGGAATTAATGTGTAATGTCTGCTGTTAGGCAGTCTTTAGGACTGATCATTTTTTCTCAGCCAGGCTAGAGACTCTGGGTTGTTAGGTTGGTTGGTTGGTTGGTTGGTTGGTTGGTTGGTTGGTTGATTTTTGCCAAACTGGATCAGAAGCAGTGGAAACACTGCTGGATTCCCAGCACTGCAAACCCAGTACAATTCACATTGACAAGAATATGAAAAGTTGCTTGCTGCCTTTCTGCTGATGCCAGTTACCCTGTTAGTTCAGCTGGACTTCCATTGAACGGAATGATAGAAATAAGATGTGCTTTTTCCTTATGAGTCCTATTCTAGTCCCCAAATAAAGTGTTCATGTGTTTTGGGCAAGGAGGTAGTTTGTTCACTCTTTTTGTTTTTTCTACCATTGCTTGTTAGAACATAATGAAAATGTTCTTATCTTGAGGGGAAATCTAAGAAATTCAATGTAAAGATTTAGGTAAAGCATTTCAGCTGCAGCGCTAAGGTAGAAGAATGTACAGGCATGAATCCTGGTCAACATGGTGCATTTCTTTCTGTTTATTTACAAAGTTGAAGTTTTGAGAATTAACTGTTCAAAGTTAAGGAGAATTTGGGAGTAAATAGTAGGACTAAAAGTTTTTGTTCCTCATGCTATCCATCTTTATCTTAATAAAGATTTTTTAGATTCACAGGTTTTATAATATTAGACCTGGATAGAAAATGTGATGATGCTCCATGAGTAAAACTCCAGAGAAGCTGGGGTCCTGCTCCAACCTGTGACTTGATTGCTCTGGGCAATGGAAATTAAAGTTGCATGGCCTCCTGGTCTCCTGAGGACAGTGAGGTTGGTCCCTCATTTCTCTTGCAGGTGTGAGTGGATTTGCACTTATAATTCCCCCTTTCCAGGACAAGCTGCAGTTATCCTCATAGTGAATGTTGTCACTCCCAGGTGTGTTGCAGCTGGTAGGGATCAGAAAATCCCTTTGAAACCTGCCTAAAGGACATGGAATGGACACAGAAAAACTACCTTCTATTGCTGCCTCCTGAGAATGGAGGAGAGAAAAGAAAGCCATATGGCTGAGCTACAAATGTGAAGTTTCTGCAACTTCCCTTTCTTGTCTATTACAAACCAGAGTGTCCCCATCCACAGCCCACAGCAACCAGCTTGTGTCTGCAATCTCTCTTCAGTTGGCCTCCTCAACGACCACCAGCTTTCCTCACTCTCATTGGGCTTGTTCTTGTTCACTTCTGGGAGTGTCATCCCCAGGTAAACTTGTGGTTTTCAGAGGTGTATATTGTAACACATTTTTTAATTTGTTTGGAAGTTGCAGGAGAAATGTGCTGTCAATGAACCTTTACATGTAGTTAAGTCTGAAAGAACAGTCTATTTGGATCAAAGTTAGTCCCACAAGTTTGCTGACCACACAGGCCTGTTCAGTGTGTAGTCTCCTGAAATTTATGAAGAATTAAGATCAAGTATACAATTCTTGAGATAAAGGTAAGAGAAAAGCATGCTGTGGACAATGGGAACAAAGCCATTACCTCATCTGTTTGTTTTCTGCCCTGCTCAGATGAAATACAAATGGAAAAATCAGCAAGTAGTAGGTGAGACCAGTACCGGAAGGCATGTTCAGCTTAGTTGTATTTTGTTTCTAGGATGATAACTAAAACAATTTAGAAACATTCTTTCTTGGGAAAAAGTGGAACAGGAGAGACTCTTGTCAGAAAGAAGAAACTATGAACTCTTGGGTGCAGGCACCCAAATACAAAACTTGCACTCACAACCAGGCTTGAACATTTGGGCTGCCTCTCCTCTGCCATGGAAGTTAACAAGTTTATAGCATAAGGAACCAGCCTCAGCAGATTATCAGTTTAAAAGGCTGGAAATTAATTACTTAAATGGTAACACCATGATGTCAGGATTTACCAAATACCATAAATTACCGGGACCATTTCACTGCAGTTGCTGAATCATTAATGGAACACTTTACTCAACAAAAACCAGATGAACAAAAATTATTAGCCCTGGCTTCTGAAGGAAAAGCTTAAATGATCACTTTTTCAATCGTCTTCACTCTGATAGTTGAGAATGGACTCAAAAAATTTGATAGAGACAGGTTTCTCAAAAATAATTGAGTGTATAGAAGCCTTGTGGGAAACTGAAAGTTGGCTATAGGAAAACCTGTAACTGGTTTCTTCACTAACAGCAGAGAAAAAGTGAACCTCAACCGCTACCTTTTTGGCTGTCTGGCCATGAGGTGTCCTCATCTAGGTAACCTCAAACCATGTGGGGCCATTTTGATAGTAGAAGGAGTGAAGTAGGTGTTTCAGAAATGCAGAGAGAAGCTGAAAGATGTGCTAGGTAAAGAGTAGAGGGAAAGAAAGTTAATATTGTTAATACATTGCAGAAGTATCTACAAGTCCATACAAAATAAGGGTTATTTCCTTGTTATACTGAATGTGTTTTAAATGGAAAATAATAGGTATCAGAAGCAAAATAACAGTTCATCAGATGGTGCTCCAGCAGTAAGGCACTATATATAATGTGGAATGTCTGTAGCTTTTAGACTTTACCAGCACAGGCTTTTTTCACATTGTTACATGTGAGCAGAAGTTACTATATCACAATATGCTGCCAAGAGCTAACCTTTCTTGGAGTAGAAAAAGCAGTTTTAGGGAAGAAAAAATTCCACTGAAAGCTGGTCATGTGTCTTTGAGCAAAAAAAAAAGTCATACATGTTTCATTACACTTACCCCGCTGAGGGGCAGAGTTAACTTGGAATATAGATGATCAAAAGTAAGATACTCTTACGGCAATGGTGTTTCCTTTCTTCAGGGGACTGGGTGATACAGATCTCATCTCCCAGATCTTTAGAGAAAGGACCCAGCTACATCCTCTAGTCACTGCTCTCTGCCCTTGCTCGGAAGGGAGCCTGGCAGCCTAAACAGACTCTGAAAAAAAAAAAAAATCTGAACAGTCTGTTAGGTTTATAATTGAGAAGGGAAGGTTGGAAGCTTAAGCTACTGTCTCTCCAAAAATGTCACATGCTGCACCTCTTTCTTGTGAAGTGAATAACTTTAATTGTCAAGAATTCTGTGTAAGATTTGAACATTCTGACATTATTTTCTGTTAATTTTCCAGAACTTTAATATGGTTTGACCATTTCCAACACACAGACAAGCTTCTGTATGAGTAAGTAGGCTACTTTGCGGAGGCACCAGACCTGTGGCTAACACTTAATTCTCCTGGCTGGGGAACCTGGCAGCAAAGAGCTGCCCAGATCTAGATGATCTTCATTTTTTGCCAGTTTTATGATGCTCTTGTAATGAAATATACAATTGCTTTTACTCATGCTTGTAAGCTTTACTTTTCAGATACATCTTGCCTGGGTTGGGTTAGGTGATCCGGCACATGGATTTGGATTTGAAGGAGGCTTGGATAAGAGTTTTGAAACTAACACCAAACTGTGTCTTAAGAGTGACAAGTAGGAACTGGCATTCAGATTCAGTGATATTTACCAAAGCTAGACAAATATATGTTCTCCTTTATGTCAGGATTAAATACCAATTTTCATAATTTTTAAGGAGATGGCTTTCAGAACAGAAATGGTGATGTCAGTGCTCTGTTGAGATGTGAGGAAACACAGCACTACATCTTGTGCTCAAATCTGGCCTTTGAAAATGTTGTTTTAATTTGAAAGTGTGTCCATGCAGTATATTCACCTATCTTCATTGATTATTCTAGCCTTTTACATTCACTTTCATAGCATGAGCCACAAAAGAGCTCTCAGTCTTCAGTATTTCTGCAAGAGAAAATTGAGTCTGTCCTACCAATTTTAGAAAGTGCTGTCCCATCTGGCTCTTCAGCCAGAACACCTGAAAATTCAAATTCCCTTAGTCTCTGCTGTAAATCCTACCCTCTTACTTACCAGCTCTGCTCTGCAAAACTCAGGCATGTATACCAATTACAAAATAAGACATAGGAAATAATCTTGCCTAACTTCACTCTGTCTAGGCAGTCAGCACCTGCTAGAAGCTTCCACCATGCCCGACAGAGGCAATGTCTGATGGCTCTGAAGATGGACATGCTGCTGGCACAATTAGAGAGGTTGGTAACACCTCTGTGATGCCATATTTAAGAAGAAAAGCGAAACAGCATGTGCACAGTTTTTTCCAGCGGTGGCGATGAGCCGTAGCCGCCGCCATCTCCACGTGGCCCACGCGGGCCTTGCCTGCCTGGATGCCCCCAGGCTGCCACGCTGTGGGCAGAAGGACAGAGGTGGTGGCGGCTTTCCCTTCCCAGACCCCACATGAAGGGAGATGTTAAATGGTGCCAACACCACAGCAGCCGTCACCGCCCGTGCCATGGTGGCGGGGTCACCTGGCTGGCAGCAGAAACACAACAAGTGACTTCCCAGTGTGGAACCTCTCGGCACTGTGGGATCCTGCAGGAATCTTTGAACTAGTGGAACTTGTTGAAAATGGTACCTACACAAAGCAGCTTTTCTTCTAGTCAGAGAAGAGGAGGAAATGAGGACACGTGAGACAAAACAACACGGTGGCATCAAGGTCAGTGATGCCTTGAGGGGAAGGAGGTGCTCCAAGTGTCAGACGCGAGATGAGGACTGTGGTGAAGCAAACTGTCCCCCTGTAATGCATGAAGTCCATGGGGGATACAGAGACCCACTCGCAGCCCATGGAAGAAGTGCTCACACTGGAGTGGGTGGATGCTGGAGGGGGGTGTGATCCATGGGAGACCCGATAAAGAGGGAGGGCCCCTGCTTCCAGAGATACAGAGAGAGGGCCCTAACTTCCAAACTAGAGCAGCCTGTCCTTAGAGGACTGCACAGGTGACCCACACCACAGCAGTTTTGGGAAGACTGTTTGCCTGTGGGAGGGACCCCATGGCAAGGCAGAGAAAAGATTCTCTCGGGTTTCGGCTCTTCTGTCTCTGCCCCAAGATGCGTGGGATGGTTCAAAGGCAGTCCGAGATCCCAAGAATGAGACTGGATGCTTCACTTTTCAGTCTTCAAGTTGTTTATTATTTCTTAACTACAAAATTTTCTTTCTGCCCAGCCGAGATCTGAACAGCAAGGCAGCCAAGGGCACTCTGACCACCCACGGGGCAGTTGCATCTTTTTATAGTAAAAACTACGTATAACATATTTACCTTTTATTCCCAATACCCATCACCCTTATTACCAAGTGCACCATCACCATGAACCAATCCAAAAGTGCCAACATCACCACAGAAAATGGATGACAAGAAGAAGGAAGAAGAACCACGAGACACACCCCAATTCCTCCATCTCGTCTCCCTAACGCCCCCGTTACCAAAACCCTAAAATCTATATCTCACCTGTGAACAAATCATCCCTGCACCATTTAAACCCGGGTGATTCCCATGTCCTCATACACAGGTGGCGCATCCCTAGAAGGGTAAAAGTCAAGCCATCGGGTGCTCTTGGCAACATTCCAGGACTTCCGAGCCCCCCCAGGGGTTCTCTCGGTAACTCTGGACATCTGGAGAGATGTGCTGAGTTCCCACAAGATTCCTCCCCCTGAGCGAACAGAAAATCTCAGGTGATGAACTGACCAGACCACCCACACCCTGTCTTCCTCCACTGTCAGTGGGAAGGAAGGAGGGGCTGGCAGGGGAAAAGGTGTTTTAAGGCTTATTTTACTTTTCCTTATACTCCTCTGACTCTGTTAATAATAAGTTTATCTTATACCTTTAAATTTGAACCTGGTTTGCCCTTAGAGTATTTTTCTTCCAGTCCTTATCTCAACTCATGAGCCCTTTGTTAAATTTTTTTCCCCCTCCTCTGCCCAACTATAACAGAAGAAGGTGAGTGAATGACTTTTGTGGCTGTCTGGTGTTTGGCCAATATCAAACTATGATGCTAATTCTGAATGGCAGCACTTACCAATTGTCAACAGAAAAGCCCTCATGTCTTGCTCATAGGCATTCTTTGTATCCTTAGAAAATGCAGTATCTCTGATCCTTTAAATAAGAAATGACCTAATTCCTTTTAATGGGGTCATTAAGAACTCTGATGTTCCAGATATAAATTCTGATTACTACTGTGTGCCTTAATTTGCTATTCATATGTGAATCCCTTTGGGTTCCCAATTACTACCCAGCATTGGCAATTGACTCCTGAAATTACTCCCACAGGTCTGACTTTTCAAAGGACACTGCAGTTTACACCTTAGTTCCCTAATTAAAGACACAACACTTAATAAACCTTGAACAACTAGCAATTGGAAGCTAAGTTAGTCTCACCAAATCCCTGCTGACATGGGTTTTGTTGCCTGATAACTGACCACAAGTGGGTCATGTGAGGTGCACAGAATGAGTATAGAGGTCTCATGCTAGTGAGGATGAACTAGTAGGGACTGACTGAAAAACACACTTGTGTAGACAGTGCCTTGACAAACAGTTTGTTGCAACTCAGAGCACAACATCTGAAACACTACAGGTGTTGCAATTCCAGCTACCAGCTGGGACATGAAATACGAGGTGAGATTGGTGGGGGAAGGAGAGACGGGTTTCAAGAAACTCATCATCTTTCTTCCTGTACTTCTCTTCTCTCTGCAAATGCAACTTAGCCACAAAACAGTTCTTTTCATTTTAATCAAAGTCCTGGCCATGACAGTATTCCAAGAGCAGAAATTTGTTTCCTGTTAGTTTTCTTTTCCCCTGCAGATTCAAGCTCCTAAAAGCAAAAGGAGCATAACCAGGTTTATAATTTCTTTCATTACAGCAAAGCAAAACCTTTATAACAATACTCATTCTGCCCTGTATTTATGTCATTCTCTTATCAAAGTGTGGATCTCTGAAAAAACAACATAGAATTTCACAGATGTTCCAGCCAATGACACAAACACTGTTAGAGTGATACTAAGAATGGCTGCAGTAGAAAAGCAGTGTTGAGCAAGAGTTTCATTTAAGGTTATTGTTCTTCGATGAAATATGTTCTTCCTTAAGTCAAGTAGGAAAACAGTTTATGTGCAACTGTATCAGAACTGTTATCCTACTTCTTTGAGCAGGAGCTTTCAAAAATAATTAACATTTAAGCGTCAAGGTAAAACAATACAAATGATAAACAACCCACAACTTCAATACTTCATCTATTTTGCATCAATCCCTTTACCTCCCACTGTTATGTTTGTCACAATAAAAGGACAACATCAGAAGGGCTGTGGTGTCTCAAAAGGAGGGTGCATGCAGCAGCCAGCAGTCCATCTCCACTACTAGCAGCTGTCCAGGAAAGAATATGAACAATACAAGCATACCGGCTGCCATGACTCCAAGACTCTCCCATCCTTCACTTATTTTCAGATGTGATTTGCTGAGTAACTTTCTGTCTTCTCAACATTAATACCATCTTCCTCTGATGGAACACAAAGGGGTTTTTATTCACAGTTTCCTTTGGGAAGCAGCTTTACACACCAAATGCCTACTGATCAAAAATATCTCCTTTCATTTGTTTGAAATGTGATTCTTTGATAGTCTGTGGGTTTTGTACTGAAACAATTTTGTTCTTATTTCCAAGGTAGTCTATATAATGGGTCTAGTTGAGATTTTCCATAGAAGAGCCCTCATAATGCTCTGCTTTGCTCCAGTAGCTACAAGGGTGTTGATAACACACCACTGTTCTGGCCTCTGCTGAACAGCGCTGGCACAGCATCAGTGCTGTCTCTCCAAAATTCTGTTTGCTGCAGGCTGGGAGTGGGCAGGATCCTAGGAGGGTCAATAACCAGGACAGCTGACTCAAACTGACCAAAGGGATATTCCATACCTTATGACATCAGCTCTGATAGAAAAGCTAAGTAAAGGAGGAGGAAGAGGTGAGGCAAGTAGGTTTGTCTTCTACAGCTTGTTGAAGCCCTGCTTCCTAGACAGTGGTCAGACATGGCTCCTCATGCTGATGGGAAGTAGAGAATGTTTAATTTTTTTTTTCTCTTTTCTTGTGTGTTTTAGTAAATTGCCTTATCTCAACCAACAAGTTGTTTTCCACCTTATTTTCTCTCTCCTGCCCAGCTGAGAAGGAGGAGTGATAGAGCAGCTTGGTGGGCATCTGGCATTCAGCCAAAGCCAACACACCACAGTCTAATAACGTCTGACACAACATTTCCTGGTTCTCGTACAAGATCTTGTACCCCTTTTACAAAGACTTTCACACCACTAGCGTATGTTCCAGCTGGTGCCCTCTTACACGAGCATGGCATTGCTATACCTGTAACTAAAATTAACACTGGACAGCAGAAGGTGATACCAACCCAAAAATTCTACCTTTGACTCCTGCTAGAATTCTAACAGTTCCAGATACTGACAGGTTTCAGAGAGAGGGCATGATTTGTCTGCTTGTGCCCCTAGGTCCCAGACTGATCCCAAGCAGGACTGCAGTGGACTGGCATCATCCTCCCCTGACACCAAAAACCTGCATACATCCAGCAAGTAGGGGTCTGCCCTTAGGCAGATTAACTCACTAGGGTCAATCTTAAACACTCTCGTCAGATGCCAGAGGTGACTTTTATTTCAGCACCTAATCACTATAAAGAGAAGTACAGCCCTATAGCAAGTAAAACACCAAAATGCTTTTATTCTTTAAACCCCAGGAATGAGGCTCTGTAATGAAATTCAAAGGTAAAATGACAAACGGAAATGAAAATACTGCATCTCCAGATGGCAGTAAAGTTCATTCAATTAGAGCACCTTAGGCACAAAATGAAAAAGCAAAGATGTATATATCAAAATATCACTGCAATTCTCTCTTTACCTCAGAAAGGCTATTCATTAAAAAGTGAAACAACACATCTTTAAGGGCAGAAATAACAAAACTGTCCCAAGCACAACAAACATGAGCCGAGTAAGGAAAAAATACAAGAGTATTATGCCAAAAGATCTACTTTGTGTCTAATTTTCAGAAAGATTATTGGAATACTCACAGAAGCATTGCAGCAAGTCTTTGGCTGCACTGAGTGACAGTGGCCACCAACTTCTGTGCACCTGTAGTCATTTTGCTCCTTACATTTTTATCTATCTATGCTTGATTGATTGAAAACATGTTTTATCTGAAATGCAGGAGCACAAAGCTGACTTTCTCCACTGTGCCAGATGCTATGTACACAGACACATGCAGTCCCACCTCTACAGACCTCCAAATACAAACATCAGAAGACACAATAGAAACAGGAACAGCAAAGACAGACAAAATCAGTAGATAGTGTGTGAAACATGAAAGGATTGAAGTACTGATCTGCTTGTGGGATCACCAAGTACTGGTAACTGATATGAGCAGAAAGTTATTGTGTGGTACTGAAAAAAGAGAAGGAGAAAACATTTTACAGATAATCAACCCTAGGTCCATAGGTCCAGGGAGCTCTGGAAAGACCTGTCTCTTGTAGTGGAGTTCCATTACCCAATTCTGCTTAACAAGCTGGTAGGGGGGCAGATTCCCAGACAAAAAAGAGCAAGGGAAAACATAATTATTCTTCTTCTGGGCCCAGTGTGGATGCAACTTCACATGTCTGCACGGTATGGCTGAACTAGCACATCAGTCCCAGGTAGGGACAGGAGCTGTCCTGACATCCTTGGAGGAACCACTACTCTTGCAGACTCAAGAGACCACTGTTGAGCTGGGCTCCAGGAGCACTGGAGGGCTGCTGTCTGATGCTCTGTGCCCGTGAACCACCTCAGCTTCACTCACAGCAATCATGCAGCTCCAGCCCATCTGCCAGCAGTGCCACTGCCAGCTCGGGGAGCCTCCCAGAGCCCAGAGCTCAGAGCCTGGGCTAGGCTATGCCTCACTGCTGTGGGTCCTCTGCCTGCCTTGGTCCAGACCCTCAGCCAAGAAGAAAAGGCATAACTGACCACTCACAGTGCCTTATTCCAGTGTGCAGTCAGCAGCAGAGTCACAGGCACTGCAGTGTTCCTCCTATCCCAGGCATGAGAAGAGAGACTCCATCCCTTGTATTCAGAAATAGACTTATTCTTGTTGAAAAAGGGAAACACAAAACAGGACCTAAGGACTAAGAAGGAGTCACCTGTCTGCTGGCCACCCAAGACAGTAAATGATGTCACTTTTTCTCTTAGAAGCCAGAAGAAATCTATGGTCTGAGGTGCCCTGTGAAATGAGCACTTTGTATATTACTGACTGATTGGCTGCGCACACTACATTGCTGAGTGGTTGGGCAATCTGAATAATCTGCTTTGTTAATCAGAATCAAGGTAGTGACTGCACATGGTTTGACAACTAATCTGTGATTCATCCTATCACTGCTAATCTGCAGCAGCTGAACAGACAGCCTAGACAAGAGTCTGCTAACTGCCCACCAGCAATTGTTGAGTCATAATACTTGCAGTTCCCCACATTTATGCAGATAGTCAGGTTTATCTGACAATTTTATACCTAGAAGCTCAATAAACAGTAATTAAAACTAAAAATGTTTTGAAAGTCAAAACCAATGGCTATATAAATTAGAATGCTTTAAAAAGCAATGGTTTCAAAAACTACAGTTTTATAGATAAATCAGAATGCTGCAACAGAGAATAATTTAATACAAGACTGGTAATGTAAAGAAGCTCTTAAATACAGGCTCAGATTCTGATTGGGAGAAGAAGAAACTGTGAGAGATTAAAGAGGAAAAAAAAATCTTCTTGCTAAAAAAGGAGTGAATGAAAATGCTAACCAAGGTCTTAGATTCACACCCAAGGCAATGCAGCTCTGTGATATGTCCATGCAGGCACAATATGAAGTTAGTTATTTTTGATGAGGCTCTTTGACCCAGAGATGAAATAACTCACTTGTTCGCACATCCTGTTACACACATGCTATTGATCCAAATGTCAGGGATCACGCCTAAAGGTATTGAAGAGGATGCTGCCATACAATTTTACTCTGCATTTCTCCAAGACAATTCAAGCAGCCGTTGACAGCATATGTGATTCCTAAGGAAAAAACCTACACAGCAATGCTAGATTGTGCCTAGTTTGTGCTGTGTAGTGTTTTCTCTGATATACCTCATGATGATGAAGTAACACTGTTCCATAGTAATGACAGTCATGGGATACTTTTCAAATAATAACAATATGAACAATGGATCTAGACAATCCTCACAATTCTTCCTGGTATTCTGAAGGACAAAAATTGTTCTACTTCACTCCCCAGCAACACATCCCCTAAATGCTGGATCTGCAACTGAAACATCTGCAAAGTTTACACGTGGGCTCAAACCAAAACATTGGTTTTGTATATTGAAATACAATATAATGGCTGAGTGCAGAAAGGACTGAATGCAAAAAAAGCCTCTTACTGCATCTTGATTTTGCCATGAAGACTTAAAAGCTACACATAAAAGCCTGCAGGTTCTAACCTCTAGGAACAGGAATGAACATTGTTGGTCACCATATCTGTGAAAAATTTCAGACACACATAATACGCGTACACTGTGTTTTTTAAAAATAAGTCTCTGCTGTCTTTAATTTCAAAGGAAAATTACATGAAGTGTATGAGATCTTTTCCACTAAGAATGAATGCCACTAAATCACCTGTAGGAATTTCAGAGAGTCATTGTTAACACTGCTATTCAAATAATTTCAATATTAAATTTAAAATGGAGCAGCATTAAAATACAAGAACCCCACGTGCTCAACATTCTTCCAGAAACACTTCTTCCCATTTACAAAGCACTTCTATTTAGCAAAATTTCTTTTTTTTAAAAAAAAGAAACCAAAAAATAAGCATCCTAGTTTCTAATTCTCTAGGTAGGGATTACTCACATCCCAGAAAGTGAGAATATGCACACATCCCAGAAAGAGAGAGACTGCCACTTCAGGCTGTATAAAGTTAATAATGGGCTGATAATTCACTTGGCATTGAAAAATGTATATTTATAAGCAACCCAAATGACTAAAAATAAGAGTGTTGAGTAGCAAAGTATTTGAAATAGGCATAATGATAAGAGAAATGAAATTACACTTCCTACAATGAAAAAGTAAATAAAGGCTTTTTGTTAATGGATGGGTGATTGCTGCTATGTTGCCATGGAAGATTTTCCTTTCATCTGGCAAGATAAATGGAAAAAAATCGTTCCATGAATCTGCCATCTGACTTTTCTTAAGTGCAGCTTTCTAAAGCATTTTAAATACATTTAAGAGTCTGACTCTAAATGCAAAGAGATTTCCAAGGTAGATTCCAAAAAATCCTGTTAGAAGGAGTAGCTATTTCTACGCGAGTAAACAGCCCTGAGGCTAAAGTAATAACAAACTAGTCAACAAACCCCAGAGCAGATTGTTTTCCAAAGAATTCACTTGTAGGTATGTGATGCCCTAGTTGTATCAGTGAGAGTAAGGGGATTTTAAAAAGTCCAGAGCATCTGCAAATCTCATGGGTGCTGACAAAAAAAAGTGGGCGTCCAGTATTTCTGAAAACTGGGTCATTTCTACTTAACCATAACGACTGTGGAAGGTTTATTCTAACTTACTACAGGACATATTGAACCCTGGAACTTGTGCCTGATACAGACTGATCTGCAGATTCATGGTACATAAATTTTATTACATATCTGTGAAAGGGAGTTTCATCTTAAACCTTAGCTTAGAGCTCAAAATCACTTCCTTTGAACTCATACAGACAGAGTAACTTCTTGGACCAGTCCTGGTCTACTGAGCAAAGTAAATTGTGCTATTTCTTCCTTTGACCTCATACTAACCCAGAGGCTGAGATTGTGCAAATCTAGTGTGTTAAATTAGACACAACAGTTCCTTGTGTGGAAAATTTTCCTCCTGGGCAACAGATAGAAAGCAGAGGTTTCTGCCATTGCTAGGATCTTTTATTTGCCTTTCCTTTCCTTTCCTTTTCCTTCCTTGCCTTTCCTCACCTTGTCTTGACTTTGCCTTGCCTTGCTCCACTGCATTTTGGTTTTCTTCTGCAAACGTTATACATAACACCCCTGAGGTTACTGTTAGGGTGAGTACGTAGCTTTCTTGTCTGCATCTCAGATGCAGCAGAAAATAGTGACTGGACTTCTGGTAGCTCCATTGACTTAGCAGGGAAGTGTAAGTGCTGATGCTGGCTCAGTAAGAGGGACCTTGAAAAGTTCAAGAGTAAGTTTCCCTACCAGTGAGTTACTGAAGAGTCTTATTTAATGTTTTTCGATTTTCTCCTTGGAAACTAAGAGGAGAAACTTCAGGAGAAGTACTAACTATGTCCGCAACTCCCAGTGGTGGCTGAGTCCTACAGAGCAACACAGGTCTCTCCAGGAGGCTGGTTCTGACAAGGCACAGCAGTGCCTGGTACCAAGCAGTGGGTCTAATTCTGGCTGTCACGTAGGCAAAAATGGGTGACTGAGAAAAGAGTAGGGCATCACCAGCACACAGGAGCCAGCAGGGACCAAAGCCTGACAGTACATAAAGGGCTCTGAAGCACCTTGAATGGGGACACTACATAGCCCAAAGCTGGTCACATTGGCTCCACCTGCGGAGCCACATGTGCCTACTGCGTGCCACAGAATGTTCTTCAGTTCCTGAGCCACATCTAGCTGTTAAGTATGCAAATATTTGTGAGGGGGGAATGTTTGCAAAATGCACCCTACAGTTGCCATATGTTATTGAAAGAATTAAAACCGAGGTGGCATGGGTGGGGGGGAGTTAATTAAATCGTTAATAAATAGCTACTAATATTTGCATTATAGTAATTTAAACTTAGTACTTATGAGTCTTTTGTACCTCCTGCATCTGCTCTGATTTTCTCTATTTCATGGTAAGTGTACACAACACTGAGATAAGGCATTTTTTTCCTCTTTGACAGGTCGACATTAAAAAGATAGTTGGTATTTTAGAGTTTCATTTTATTTTTACTAATATAAAATAAAAAGTGGTTTGCTGCATGGAGTTTTCAGGTCTTTCCAGTCTTAAAGTACGGATTCTGCATAGGGACTGCCGCAATTTTTCAAGTATCTTCCATTTCAAAATCGATAGTCAGGGACCACATTTTTTCAGGTTTGGGGTGTAGGGGAGGGCCGTATTGTAACGGCACATGTGAGCTTCATTTTGCAACAATGCATTTATGCATAGTACTAAAAAATGAGAAAGAAAAAAATGACAGTCTTTGTAGCAGAGAACTTAAAACATCCTGCCATGGTGATGGCAGAAAGACAGACAGTCAAGAGCAATGAGATACTAGACAGCCTGAAGAAGCAATGCCAGGGAGCCTGGTAATTTATTCCAGTTCTTTATTTTTATGTGTTTTCTAGAACATGACTTGTTTGCTCACCAAAAAAACCCCAAAGACATAACATTACCTTGCAAAGAACTTCTTCAGAACTTTGCATGCAAGTTAGTCAGGAGAAATCAGCCTTTGCCTTCTTATGAAGAATTAAAACAAGCAGGGGTGACTAAAAACATTTTTCTGTTCTCTGAAAAATAAAGAGAAGGGGAAGAAGAGAGTAAGGTACTACTGAATAATTGCCCATCAAATCATAAACCCTTGAAATAAGCCCCTTTTTTCTTTCCACTCTGGCAACTGTGAAGTAGAGTTTGGCCAAAGATGACATGTTAGGGGAGGGAGGAGGACCTGGGAAGGTACTTCAGGATACCTGACTCAGAGGTGTAAAAGAATGACTAGGGAATAGCCTCCAGGGAATGAGGTTTTCCCTGCTCTATGATACTGAATGGAAAGAGAACATAGGACACAACTCCCAGGAGCCCATTGTCGGTGGCTCTGGAGGACACTGGTGGTCACCCACAGATGGCCTTAGAGGGTACCATCAAATCAGCCCCATGCATGTGTATTCCAGGGGGCTTCCAGTGGGCTCCCTGCAACTGCTGCTTTGAGGTATGGCCAGACCTATTGCCCACACTTTTACTGGTCTGGGGAACATGGATTTGGACCAAAAGACTAGCAAGTACACTAATATTGCAATATTCAGCTCAGATGATACCTTATGGTAAATATAATCTGAGTGCTCATCTTCAGAAATCGGGCCTCTGGGGATGTTTCAGACTGAGCAAGAAAGAAATACAAGCCACTTCAGAATCACTGCAAAAGTCATGGTCAGGCACTTCAAAATGCTAACTGTTCGTTCTCATCTGTAACTTTTCCATTAAATCAGAAATCTTGAAGATTTTAACTTTTTGCTAGTTAAAAACAGTGTGATAGGAAAAAAATTTGTGTGTCTAGAAATCATGAGCTTTTACACCTGCATGCAAAACAAAATAAATATATTTTGCTACTACTTTGAACTATATAGCCACTTCTATTAAAAGTGGCATTCAAATAGCTATCTCTTGTATGCCTTAGATTAGTCATACTTTTTTTCCAAGGAAGATTATAAATAGTGCTTAGGAGGGAAACAGAGAGTATTTTGCAAATGAGTCCAGATGGAAAACTAACAGATGGCTTAGTGCTGTATTTTGTATGCTCAGCTCTATATTTAAATAAAAAATTTTCATAATTAAGATGAAGGTCTGTAACAACGCTAGCTACTTTTCCTGTGGCAGCATCATACATCATGGATCACAGGAGTGAACTGCAGGTTTTTCATTAAATAGTGGTTAAATGTATATACAAATCTTGCTACTCAATTTTTATTTAAAACAGAGGGGAATAAAATGTAATTCACAGAAATTAAATAATAAGAAAAATAAAAACCTTTCATATAAACATACATCATATAGTAAAGACATTTACCACCATCTGATCTTTTTTCCCCTGCAAAATGAATGACCCACGACCTTACTTGGAAGGGAAAGGAGAATGATCACATTTGTTACAGGTCTTCAGCCACGAACCATAGTGCCAGTAGGATTTTCCTATTTCATTACCTGAAAGAAATGGGGTTCTTGAATTTCAATAATTAGAAGATCTGGAGAAGATAAACAGTGGCCCTACACATATATTGTAATCTGAGAACCGAATCCAGAGAAGTGCCTTACACATTAGTATCTTCCATAAAGTGGCATGTGCATGTGTGTAGATGTTACTGCCAGAGAGTGCTGCTAAAGCAAGGGCTGTGCCTTGCCCACGGTGTGGCAGGTCAGGGGACACAGCAGCCAGAGCAGGGCTCCTTTCTCTGCATACAGCCCCAACCTGTGCTCCCTACCACCCACAGTGTGGATGCAGCCTGACAGACATGCAATTGCATTCACACCAAAGACCCTCTCTGCATCTTCAGCCTCTTTTTCATGCCACCTGTGAGGAGGTAAGAGGTGCTCGTTTTACAGTGATCTGCAAGCAGGGTCTATTGAAGTCAGTGGCAAGTTACACTTGGTTTTGGGCCACTCAGAGTTCAGGAAGAGAAAAAATGGCTTAAAAGAACTTCCATCTTTCTGCTGTGCTCCCTGAGGTTTTCCTCAGTTGTCTCAATCCAAAAGCCAACTGTAACTTTGTGGCAAGAGGGACTGCCTCTGTACAAGACAGAAATGCTACACAAATCTACCTGCCAGGAAATCTTTAGCCCCAGCAGGGTTCAATAAAGATGACTCTACCAGGAGACATCAGGCTGCAAGTCAGCAACTCAGTGGGCTTACAAATCATTCACAGTGGTAGAAAATATGTGCTTTGTTATCAAATAGCTTCTTCTATTGCTCTCACAGTCATAACATTCAAGTGCCTTACCATAGCCCATTAAATACCGTGACTCATAACTATCATCTGCCTCATTTTCCAGCTTATCCTCCCCCCACTGAGGGAATTTGATGTACAGCAGGGTGTCTTGTTTTGGTAGGGTAAATACTACTTTTTTTTCACATGTTTCTGTTTATACATTAACAAAGGAAAGCCTGAAAATGCATGCTCTGAGTTGGAGCAGAGCAAGGGTTGTTTATGGCAGTCATTTTCTACTGTGGGAGGACAAGGAGTACAGGTACAGGTTAGCTCCAGGGATGGCAAGCTTGCCCTTTTTGAGAACAAGGCCTTTTTGAGGCAAAGATACCAAGTTTAGAGACTTTTTATTCTTGATAAACCACTCTGTAAACAGACAGTTCTAAGGTGCTCATGTTGCTATTTTTAAAACCAAGTAAGATGCTGATTCCTTCCTAGGGAGTGGTGCTATAATGCTGTCAGTCTCTGCTCTTCGGGAATTTGCTGTGTAGGTTTGACATTTCTGGAAGTCAACCTTAAAGTGAAGGCCCACTCATTAAATTCTTCCTCTTTTCCTCTTTTGTGCAGCACTGATCAGTGGTTGCAGAGACATCTGCTGGTTGTTACAATTTTGAGTATGTAGTAATCATAAGGAAGACAGAAAATATCTCAAATAACATCTAAATTCTTTCATAACTTTCTCAATTTCCTGATATTTGTTGAATTCAGATTGGGCTGATTGATGTAAGGGAGGAATCAAGAACTGGAATAATCTGTTTCTGTTATGAGATTTAGTAAGCCTTTAGAGTTGCAGGAAATCTTGTTTGAACGATGGCTCTGATTTTGAAGGGATTGAAGTTTTGCATTAGCAATATCAGAGTTAGGTTTGTTTAAACTTTTATGATGAGTCCCACATTCTTCATGACATCCCCAAACATCTTACCTATGTACAAAATAATGTTTTGGTTTTACTTCTCTATTGCAAGGGCAATTCTTCAACGTAAAGAATATTCTTTATCTATTGGTGCACTATTTGGAAAAGACATACTGCCATGAAGGTAGATACTACCTTCTATTAAATTATTTCCATGGCTTGCAGTGCTTTATGTTTGTGTTTAGGAAGATGGATTTCCCATTCTTGCAATAAGGCACTACTCACACACTGTTCTGCCAAACCCCCTTCCCCCTCCACTGACATTGTCAGAGTTTAAACCAATTTCACCTTATTTCCAAAGTTATCAGCTAATTTACATCATTTGGAAGATCTGGTAATTCAAGAAACTGAAACACCAATTTGATAATACAGCAACATGCAATGTAATCTGGATTTTCAAGGCTCATAAATTTGACTGTAAATCAGTTCTGTGCAGAGGTTTGCCTCTTCTGTGCTTAATTACACCTGTGCAAACATCCATTTGTTTATTATTGCCAAAATCCTGTGCGAGCTATTTGCATTCCCAGAAACCACACTTCCATATTGAGCACTTCTCTGAGAATGACAACATCTGAGCCATTAATTCAAATGTGACACACAAAATAGTTAATACTCTTAGTTGTACTTACCTGAATTTTCACCTCATAGTTCTAAAGAAGCTATGTGGCTGTAAGTGTAGCAGACTTTAAAATCCAACAGCTTCTGAAGAATGAAAGAAAATTAATTTATTTTCATTTGAGTTTGCTTTGTAAATATTTTCTGTTCTTTGTTATTTTATGAGTTCCAGAAACCTTTGAGACCCTGCTATGCACATTAGCCACTAACTTTATCCCCACAAGGGGAAGACAGTGGGACGTTTCCTCATGAACACTTCCTCATCTGGGAAAGTACACACAATATGGACAAGGGCGCAGCTGGGCTTTAATTCAAGCATTTTTGTTTGTTGTCATTTTATAGAGATGGAGTTCATTTTCCCACAGGTGCCCTCACAGCGCCGTGCTTTGCATTGGTACCTGCAAACATGTTGGTGACACACCAGAGTTGTGGCTGCTGCTGAGCAGCGCTGCACAGCGCCAGCGCTGTCTCTCCATCGTTGCACCCTCCCACCAGCAGCCTGGGGCTGGGCAAAGTCTTGGCAGGGGACATAACCAGGACAGCTGACCCAAACAGTCCAAAGGGATATTCCATACCATATGGTGTCAGCTCAGATGGAAAAGCTAAGTAAAGGAGGAGGAAGGGAGAGCACTGGTTATTTACGGTGTTTGCCTTCCAGAGCAGCTGTGACATGTGGGCTTGGTGCTGTGACTTTATTTCTCTGAGGTACAATCTTTGGATTCAAGGGATCTGATATGAGGGCACTTTGCTGAAGACCAGCACATCACATAATAATTGATAGTAGAGAAAATATAAAAATCTGCTAGTAATAAGGCATATAAGGAATTTGTGATGGGATTTACAATGAACTTAGCTCTCATTAAACTGAAGAAGACAATCTTACTGGCCGGATTAGATGCATCTCCTGTCCCAGAATAGGTTTTATTTCCCAACCTAGATGATTCACTGATTCTATATAAGCACAAGGTTTTTCAACAGTTCTGCAGACATAATGTACCAGTCCATTGCCCAGGTGACCTATCCAGGGGATGGGCTATGCCAGTCAGGCAAAACCAACAGATTTATCTGTTTTCTTGCCTCGCTTTTTTGTGTAACTATATTCTCTTCATGGTTGCAGAAGCATGGCTTTTCTGTGACTGCTATGGTTAATAAAATTTCTCAACGCTTTTAATAGGACTCCATTTCAAAGGAAGCTGAGCAGTATCTCTGCTAGGATCTAGACTTCAGGGGCATCTTCATTCTTCTTGTCTGACATTTCTGCAACTTGTATGGTCCTGGACTGGCTGTCCAAGAGCAGGCTGAAGCAGAGGTTAATAGGCATGGGGATATCTGTGCTGTGGGAACTTGGGTACTTCAGTCTTCAGAGTAGGCTTCTGTGACAGAGCTTTTTTCTCAAGTACTGCTCAGACCAGCAGCTAAATTTAGATGCTTACCATGTTAGATGAAAAACAGTGTTTTGGGAAATGTAATGGGACACTGCAAGCCCCAAACACTGATTAATAGAGGGGAGAATTGCCAGTTAGTTGATTTCCCTCAGCTAAATTCAGAAAGGGCTGTTTTAGGGCAGGTGTTCAAATACTCTCACAGAGACTCTTCTGCTGCCAATAGACCCTTCAGATGGAAAACTGTTAGTGTGACAAATGAGTATGCAAAGGAAAGGTTGAGGACAGCTGCAGATTTTAGAGTAGTGACCCCAATACAATGGCACAGATGGAAGCAGCCACAGAGAGGCAGAGAGCAGATATTGCAAGTTTAATCGTGGGAGAGATGTAAGGCGCAAGAGCAGGTGAAGAACCATTTCCTTCTTTTTAACCTTGGAATGTCCTTTCTCAAAGCATTTCTCAGCTGCTTCAGTTCACAAATAATGAAATGGCCATTTTCAGGCATGATCCTTTTCCTGGAATTCTTCAACAGAAAAAAATTTCAGTTGCTACTAAAACTGGAGTTGTGGCCTTTATCTGGAAAGAGGATGAAAATGAGGACAAGAGGGGAACTGTTTCATGACTTGAAACAAACTGCAGAGCTCTGAAGCAGGTGCCTCACTCCATTTCCTTTAAGCTTGCATGCCCTGACCACGTTTCATTGTCCATTTAAGATAGCAAATCTGTCATAATGATCATCGTGTTTTCTTGTGAGGAGAATTTTGTTTACACACAGAGCCTGCTTGCTGCTTCTCTTCCCTAGAGAGATTGTTTGGTTCTGTTTTGCTTGAGTATGTCCAGGGGTATCTTCAATCGTCAAATCTTGAATGAGTGGTTCACTACCTTCTTAAAAGCACTTTCACGACTGACAGATAAGAAGTAAAATATAAGTGGATTGTTTCGCAGTACAACTTGTAACACAGATGCTAGGGGAACCATGAGGGTACTGCCTTTTGTTAGCATACTTAGAAAAAGTGTGATTATTTACAACATCTGTTCTCTATTTAATGTGACATCCTCTAGCTAATGAGGGAGTTTCTGCTGTTTGTGAAAAACAGAAAAGATTTTTAATAGCTTTTTTTCTAACTTCCTGTAAAGTATGGGTCTATCTGGAAAATTTTCTTTCAGAAACTGAAGTCAACGGCCTGTCTCCATCAGGAATTTATATGAGAATACATGATACTTTGATTTGTCAAGGTTAGGCAAGGTAAGGTGAAGGCTTCCTATCCTGGCCTGTGGGGAGGGTTGTACTTTTGCAGTGAGCAGGACTGTCTGCAATCTTGCATCTGAGCTAAAACTCACCAGGGTTTGATACTGTTTATGCCTGCTGCAGCTGTCTCCAGTTTAATATACTGAAGTGTGTTGGAGGCACAGCCCACTGTAGCAAGCAGGTATGAAAAACATTCTCTCTCCTGCTGCACTGTTTTGGGAGCAGGTAAAAAACCAGGTAGAGGGAAAGACACACTTGGAAACAGCAAACTGTGTGACTGCTAAGTGATTGGGTGACTGTCATGCTCCTTGGCTCTGCTTATAGACTGGAGGGCTGGAGACTGTTCACAGTGGTCATGGTCAGTGCAGGCATTTGAGCAGAATTTGATGTACATGCCTATTCTTTGCAGAAAGGTGAGTGGTGCTTATGCGAGAGTTTATGCCCTAAAGTTTCCTGTTGCCCCTCAGACACTGTGGGCATTGCTTACAATGGAAACTCAGTGTCACATCCTGTCCTGGGTTGACCATATGATGCTTTTATCCCCAATTGTCTCATTCTGAATAGTGAGTTTTGCACCATTAAGAGTGAAGGGGGAGAGAAGAAGCGGCAGGTTTTTTTTTTTTCAGACACTGCATTCACTCCCCCACATTCCTGCTCCTGGACTGTGTTGTCTGTGGATGGACAGACGGCGGGACAGAGCTCTCCTTTGCTTTGAGTTAGTTTAGTTAGCCGAGGCAAAGAAGTTCCCTGGATTTTTGGTTATTTTCCTTTTTCTTTGGACCTCTTGAAACCTGCTCTGGACTGAACATCAAGGGGAGCACCAGCAGCTCACACCTGTGGCCCACCGGGCCAGGCCTGGCCTGCGACATCCCAGCACCGGCAGAACCCATCAGAGACTGAGTGAGCTGAGCCACAAGCCAGGGAGGGACTTTTCTCAGTTTGTCATCTCTCTTGGAGCGGCAAGGGATCTTATTGTGTGATATTGTTTAGATTTTATTGTTTAATAAACAGGTTTTTTTCCACCTTTCTCCAAGGAGATATTTTCTCCCGGACCAGTTGGGGGGAGGAGCTGATTGAATCAGCTTTCCTACCGGAGCTCCTTTGGGAGGATTCTTCCCCAGATTTGCTCTAAACCTGGACACATCCTTAGCAAGCAAGTCACTGAGACTGAAATTGCCACAGCTGTGAGGATAAATGCTGGCTAAGTCCAACATTTCTAAATGCTCTAAAATTATATGACATGCAAAATTAAGCACAGGACAATTTATGTATCAAGCATTCCCCCCTGTTAAAAAGGATGCAGTGAATATCCAAGACAGTGCAGTGAGGATTTTATCACAGGCTATGCTACAAATGGAGCAAACTTCAGCAGAGGGACTGAGAGCTGTTTTCTCTCCTGAAGCTGAACAATGAATCAGTGGAAATGTGACAGGCATACTGCAGCCAGGAAATGAGGGTTCCAGAGGAAACTTCTTTTGTGGATGTACTTTACAAATCTTTTTCATATTCTTAGAGCAGAACATTCTCGCCTGTTGTGATGGAAGAAAATAAATTCCCTGAGTTAGATCCTGAAGTCCATTCTGCTTAGTGTTTGGGAATCCGCTGGAGGAAAGGCTAAGTAAAAATGGGATATTAGGACAGCAGGATTTTAATCAAGTTTACATATGGTGATGTTGAGGATCATCATAACTCTCTTAAAAAATTCTTGCATATCTCAGTCTGGGACAGACAGCTAAATGAATGGCACTGGCACCAGAAGTCATGTCCTCTTTCCAAGGTCCTCAGGGAATGCATACACACAGGCTTACACATTTTGTGAGAAAGCACATTCCTGGGCTGCTGACTGAAGGCCCCATCCATAAAGAGCACCAGGCTTTCCACAGAATTCACCTGGCATGACTCAGGCTGCCCACTTGAGGGAGGTTGGTGTTGCCCCCTCTGCCTCCAGTGCTATGCTCCTATGGTCTGGCTTGCCTCAGAGGGCAAATCCATGCCTGTTCTGTGTTAGCCCAACCTCCCCTTCTCCTATTTTGTTGGCTGGCTATCCAGAGTACTTAGACAAGGCAGTATTTCTGTGAAATAACACTGCTCTAAAGATACCACATTTTATTTTTGCTTCAAGCCAGACTTTCAGTATTGCTTTTGATGCACACAGCTTCACCACATGCCTGAAGGAATCCCTCTCCTGACCTCCTTTGTAGCGCAAGGCTGTGGGGAACAGACACATAGCATGCTGAATAAAGTTCCTGATGGCTAACACCTTGGCAAGGTTACTGGACCGCCCAGTTTTCTGCAGTTATAGAAATGCAAAGACTTGCACAGTTTGTTGTGGGGTTTTTTGGCTCTGCTTCTGCAATAGATGTGTAATTGAATCATATTCCTGGTGTATTAGATAATTACAGCTCTCTGCAATAAAGATGTCTTAAGGTTTTCCAGGTATCTGAGATAGACATCTGAGATAATCTTTCCACAGACAGCTCTTAAATCAGGTCTGCAGAAACAGTTTTCTAAGGACTGTGACATAACAGGGTAGTGGAGTTTACAACAGGTAGAGACAAAATAGACAGGAGCAAGCTGTTACCATGACTTTGTTAGGATATTTTCCTACAGCTGGGATGTGCACTTTTTAAAATCTGCCATTTTTTTGTTTTTTCTAGAGTTGATCTTTCAGGCTGCAATAAAAAAATTGAGATGGTGCTTGTTCCTGCCTTGGGCAGCCTTGTGTCTCTCTGGGGCCATGTGCTACTGCAGAGGAAGCTGGGCACCAAGCTTGTGTTCCCTTGTTCCCACAAAGTGTGTTACGAAGGAGCACAGCTGCCTGCAAAACACTATGATTGCCACACTGTAATCAACAAGGCAGTTTGAAGCTAGAAAAAAGCAGTCACCACTGGCTTCCTATTGTTCCTTGGGCCTTGTGCTTTGTGTGTTACTTTGTGATTCTGCAGTGTTTCAGGACAAAATACACTAAACACCTTAATAAGGAGCAGCCAGGCCATCCCTTTCTGAGGGCTTTTATTCCTACTCTTGCAGCAAAGGCCTCACAGTTATCAAAAGGCTCTTCCCGCTGTCCCTGAAAGTTAGTGCACTGTGGCATCATTACAATGTGGTCTGTATTTTAGGGCAGGAGATGCTGACAAGAACATCAGCTACAGGGAAGGCAATGAAAGGACAATATCCTGTTCAAAATTAGGCTTGTTTGTACAACACAAGAGAAAAAACCATTTAAAACATAGTAAGCACAGCTGGTGCTAAATCACTCTGGTGTGTGTCTTTTTCTCTTTCTCGTGGTAAGCACTCTTTTTAATGAGCCACAGTGCAGTCACACTGTGCACTGCTCTGCCCTTCTCCTCGTGCAGACACTCATGTGCGCCAAGCCCTCACTGCGCAGAAGAACACAGACAGAGCTGACCTCCTCCTTCTGTCTTCCTGCAGTGCTTTGACTTTCCTTGGGTTTGAGACTTTCCCCCTCTTCCCTTCCCTGTCTTCTTATACTGCCAACGCTGAACCTTCTCTCAAGATCCCTTGGTTTCAGCTTCCTCAGCTGATTGTTGCTTTTAACATTATTGTCTATGTGTTGAAATTAACATTTTAACATTATTTTCTATGTGCAGAAAGTGTTGAATTCTGTTTTTCTTGTTTTCAAGAAAACAATTTGCCATTTCGTCTTGGTCCAAGGCTCACATAGCTCTTGTCTGCTCATCCTCCCCCTTTGTTCTCTTTCCACATTCTTACACTGAAGAGGAGTGGCTCTGACCTTCTCTCCATTTCTCTGTCTCACCACTTTTATTCCCTTCCTGGCATCAGCTCTAAAATATGCCTACTGAAGCAAGCGTCTCAGTTTTTTAAAATCTATCCACCTATACAGAGAAATGCAACAAACAGATGAAATCATCCTGTTTTTCTCCTCTTCCTCCTCTTATTTTTCCTGAATTAGGTAAAAAACTGTTTATATAACATCCTGCCACAACTGAAAATGGCAAAATGGCTTTTATTCTGAAGGAGAAAAATGTGTGGATGCCGGTGCAACAGGCTGAGCCCAGAGACATGGAAGACAATCAAGTCCTTCAGGACATAAAATGTTTGAGCCAATCTGATTGTGGCTTTTGATTTCTGTTCCTTTTCTTTGCCTTTGTTTTTTTATTTAGGGTTTTTATGTGTGTGTGTTGGTTTTTTGCAGGGCGGGCCTGTTTGATTTTGGTGTTGGGGAGGTTTTTTGTTGTGTTTTTGGGGGGCTGTTGTGGGTTTTTTTTTTTTTTGTTTGGGTCGATTTGGTTTTCTTAGGGTTTTTTTTGTTTGAAGGTGTTTTATTTTTATTCCTAAGTAATAAAGAAATGTTGAAAATCTACCTTTATAGGGAAAGAAAAATGCTGATCACATCTATGCTAGCTCTCAAAAGTGAAAAAAAAATATATTTTTTAACACCATCTTTCCTCTGCATTTATTTATCAGCAGATGTATAAATGGGGCATTGGGCAATGAAAGAGGCATTTCAAAATCGTCTTCCTCACTGCTTTATCACATACTTTGAAGTTGAACAAATTATAATGAGCAAACTACTCAGTGAGTTTGAAATGGTCTTTTTTTCAGTTTATAAATGATGAATGCACTAGTTTACATTCTGACAGATTTTTTTTATTCGTAAGGTTTTGAAATACACTTTGTAGCCAAATATAAATTCATGATTTGCCCATAAAGAATTTGCTTCAACTGCTTGTTGGTTGATTATCCCTTTCTAGTGGATTAGCAACAAAAAATACAGGAAAATAATTCATTTTCTTACTCAGAAAGCAGGAAAGAATACCAAACCATTCACAGAACTGCTAAATATCCAGGTATTAATGAATACAGCAACAAAAGGCCACTTCCAAAAAAATGTAATCTGTGTAGGAAAGTGAATTTACCAGAATCACCGAGTAATTTAAGAACATGCTCAACAATAATTATGCCTTCTTTTCTTTTTCACCCTGCTTTAGTCTACATGACATTCCCCTCTGATCTGCTGCCCATCTCTGCTGGACCTCTCTTGTTTACTATAAAGCAAACTTTGCAGGATGGTGTTCTTGGACAGAACACAGAAAAAGTCTTCTTTGTATAATGAAAACACTGTGAGGGAGTCATTTATTGGATTGGCATGTTGTTTTTTGCTGCTTGAATGGCAGATTTACAGGCCTTTGCTGTGTAGGTATTTACTGCTGCGATAGGGAGGAAACTGAATCATAAACATCTCGGTGACTTTGAATAAAAGCAAGAAGTGCTGAGGTCATTCTAGCAGCTTGTGTTTGCAGAGTGCAGCAGAAGGTGTTCAGCACAAGACAAATACTTTCCTTGGCCAGCTGCCCTAGAATCTGCTCAATTAATGTTATTAACTATTATTTGTTTGTATGAGGGAAGATATTGATAACAGTGCTCTTCTCAGTAAGTTACTTTGTCTACAATTTATCCTTCACAGAAAGATTCTTGCGATTACAGTATTGAAAATAGGTGGTGGCTGAAGTGTAATTGAGATCTTGCCCCATTGCTTAGCCAAAAACATTGCTGTGTATAATTAAGTCTCTTTTTGAGAAGTACAAAAATCTCCACATAAAGTTGCTTACCCACTCCAAATACTAGCTTGAAAGATGGGATTAGGAGGAAGTAACAAGAGGAAGCCCATCAAAGTCAGTAGCTGCTCTACACTTCATGCTTGTTTGCCTTCTTGAGGCACACTCCTCACTCAACAAGAGGTGTCTCCTGGGGGACCCTTGGCTGCACAGAAAATAGAGCACAGCCCTTTCTTCCAGCAGTCTGAATAAGGAGAGGGGAGAAGGCTACGGGTTTGGATGCGGCATTAGCCCCACACAGTCACAGCTGCTTAGCATATGTTTTAAGATCTACAAGTAGCTAATACACCTACATGTAGGAAACTAGATATTTTGTCAGCAAACATAAATTCCTCCAAACAGTACCCTGTGTTTCTGCCAGGAACATGACAATGTTCAGGGCCACGTGTTATATTTCGATTCTCGAAGCCTACATAGTAGAACTCATTATTATCTTATGACAGCAGATATTACCATCAAAAGAAAAAAACAAAATTAAGGAATGTTAGTTTTTGCTTAAGTTTTTTCATTGTGTTGTACCCATATACAGCCTTCTCCACTAGTGTTAATACAAATACACAAATACTGACAAATACTTTGATAAATGCCCATAATTGAACCTTGTCTTATACCATAAGGAGAATAGCACCCCCTACAAACAGAGGTCAGCAAGGTGCTTTGGCTGTCTTAAGAAATTGCTCAAGCTCCCATGTGTTTATTCAGAAGTCTGTGTACAGTATTTTTATTTTGTATTTGCTGTCTGACCAAAGTTCACCTTCAGTCTTTATTTGTCCTGATGTAACCCTGATGTGTTCCTAAGAATTATAATTTCTATACATTCAGTAGATTTACTTTGCCATAACTGCACTGCAATAATGATAACTTATTCAACTTTTGCAGACATTCTGTATCCCAGATTTTCCCACACTTCTACTAATATAAAAGAGGAAATACACCTTTTAAATACAGGATTTTTGTAAAACTAATACTAAAAGTATGTTTCTACTTTGTTCCTTTCCTCTTTGATGTTGTAAACATAACCTGTTCTCACTGACTTCACCAGGACATGGCAATGTTGTCCACATGACATCACCAGGATAAGACTCACATGCCAGAAGCCAAGATTCCATTAAAGTGGTATTTTAAGGTTCCACACGTAATTTCAACTTTAAAATCCAGTACTTGTGCAGCCTGAACAACTGGTAAAGTCACTGTTGAAATGTGATTTGCGAAGTTCATGTCCTCTCTTGGTGTCTAACACTGGACATGAACTGTCTCCTCAGACAACCTGTCCTCAGACAACCTCTGAAGTATCCTTGCAATAGCCCAAATTCATGCAAGATCTGATTAGATGGCTTTCAAAGGTGGAATCAAGAATTTGCATAGCAGACCAAGGAAAATACCACATTCTTGTGGTAGGCAGGATTATGGTATCACACCACTCTTCTCCCACCTGTGTGTCACCAAGGTAACCTAAGATGACAAAGCCATCCTGAAATCAGCAGCAGCTTGGACGTTGTAACTGTAGTGCCTTCTGTTCACTTTGGGAACTTTATTTAGTTTATTTATTTACTTTATTTAGTTCAGTTCTCCTTTCAAACAACACCTCATGCTGTGGGAGAAAAAATATATAATCTATTACTTACTGAACAGCATTGGCATCTATGACCTCCTGAAAACAGTATATCATTAAAGAATGTACCAGTCAAGATTTGTAGCAACTGTCTGTTGTGTATATGAAATGTAATCTGCATTTACCACAACGATTTTGAGGAAGCCTGTTCATCACCTGTTGTGTGACAGTCATGTAAAAGAGAAAGAGAACACAAGGAGAGAATTTTCCCCATTGCTCCTGTCTCAAATCATTCCTCTCAAATCCCCCACAGACTAAAACAAGAGAGTCAACATGAGTTGCTTTCAGAACCCTGGGGATGTGAGTTTTCCTGCTGGAGTGATAATTTGTTTTCCTTCAAGCAGAATGTATCATTCGCAATTCCCAGTACAAGTGTGTTTTCTAATTCTCTTCTTAAGGGAAAAATATACCAATTAGCTCAGTTTGTGGTTGGCTGAGTCTTAATTCATTAATGGAGACAGGTAGCTCAATGCCTATAAAACCTGACTTGCTATGTAAAAAAGCTGGATGCTGGACTCAGAATAACATTATCAAGGTTCTTGAGCTCTACCCACAGGTCTGCTACCGTGCCCCAAGAAACATCTCTTGTCCCGACCACTGACATAAAAATAATCTGTGCACTGTCTTCTGAGTTACTGCTGAGATTTAAGGCATGACTGTATAAAAGTGCCTCTCTTGACCATAAAGCTTGATATACTCAGTCCAAGCTCCTGGAAGCAGAAGGGTGGTGTAGCAACCCCAGTGAGAAACACAAGAGCCCCAATGCTATCTCACATGTCCATCAGGATTGCTTCCAAGAACAGACAGGTGCTCATACTACTGCACCTGAGCAGTCGTGTCCTGAGCTAAATCCAGCCTATCACTCCCACTCCCACCCCACAGCAGCTGCATTCTAGCACATAGGGATGAGTCATGGTGTTGTGCTTCTCTGCCACTTACAGGGCTTGAGACTCTGGATCTGTACCCAAAGAGCTCCCAGTCCCCTGACTCAAACTGAGAATGTCTGAGGGAAAGACAGACTTTTTCCCTTTCTACTTTTGTAGAGCTTGACCAGTCTGATCCAATGCTGGCGTAGCATCTTTTCTCTCAAGTCTGTGGAAAGCATTAGGATTTCCTTCTCAACTCTGCAAGACTCCTGCTTATTTTTAGAAGGCCACTCCTGCACATCTGAAGTTTTGCCAAGCAATTTGATGGGGAGATAACTGAGGCAGCACTTGCTCATTCTTGGACTACAAAAAACCCTGACAATAGACAAGAACAAGGCAAACTCATTCTGATATTTCTTGTCTCACTGCAAGTGGAAGCTCACCCTTGTCCTCCCTATCCCTTTTCTCCAACACACTCGGAGCAGTTGGCAGAAATACCAACCTGGAATTCTGCAATGCAAACTTTTCTCATGGGAACTCGTCTGATTTTCTCTGCAGAAAATCACCATGCAAGTGCCTGCTGAAAGAGCATGCTGTTTCTGTACTGTTGGTCTCTTGAAAAAAAAAATTAAAAAGAGGAAGTAAAGAGGAACACTGGAGGAGCTGTTTAAGCTTGACTGAAAGGATTTATATAGTCTGTGTCAGGCATTCCCTTGGGATGGCAGATGTGGTGATGAAGTCATTGCAGATATTTTGTTTTGAAGGCCCTGGCCTTCATCTGGAACAAAGAAGGCCATATTCAACTCCTCAGTCTAGGGAAATAGACTTGAAAGAGGTTAGTATGAAGTTTAGGTGTAGGCTTTTGTTAAAGTTTGGCCTTTGAGAACATCTCTCTCCATTATGAGAGAGTAGAAAAATATAGGAAAATCATGGACTTCTGACTTAATGCCAAGAACAACTAAATGAGGAGGTTGCAGGCAGCTGATTAAAACTGATGAACAAAGCTTTGTTCGATATCTACATGCATAGCTATTTTCAAGGATGCGATCAAGGGAGGTATAGTTATTCAGTAGTCCATTTAGCAGCATTGCTCCATCTCAGCTGCTGCCCATTTGCAGCAGTTCGTCCATGGAAAGAACTTATGCCATGCTTTCTGCAAACCACTAACTCAAAGTACCCAGGGGCAACTGCAGAAAGACAGACTGAGAAAGGCCCTGAGATCTGACTTCTTGCTGCATGCCTCAGCCTGGAACAGTGGGACACACTGGCAGGGCTGGCTCATCCCCCAGCCCAGACACCTGCCACCCACTGATCTGACGTCCTTCAAATGCCCTCTAGTGGCTGTGGCTCTGCCTGGGGGCCACCTCCCCGTGGTGCAGCTGGAGGAAAGAGCGCTTTGCATGCACACGTAAAGCATAACCTGAAAGCACATGTGTGAGAAATGGCTAGTGCTCAATGGCAGCCCCTAGCTCCCCCATTTCTGGTGCTGCTGCACAAAACATCCAATAGTGCAGCTCTCTGCTCCACTAAGCAGAAGAGCTAGGTTGGGAAGGAACTGACATTCCAACACTGATGGAGGATCAGTGGGCCCTCCATGTGTTCACACAAGGCGCATTGCTGTTTCAAAGACCACTCTCTGAGGGGAAATTTTCTCTTCTGAATCTCTGCTTAAAAAGAGACATAGCACTCCAGGCACCAGGGAAAGAGATTAGGCTCCCTGAGACAACATGGTCAGGATCCACTGAGCAAAGGATCTTAATATAAACATCAGACTGACAAAAGTTTTTGTACAATGAGGCTCTATTGCTGAAGGTCCTAAACAGTAATTGAGGAATCTTCTGCAAGAAGTACAGCTTGGTGAAGAAATTAAAGGAATTCAAGACACACTATGAGCTGCATGTTTACTTAGGGGAGTCAGATGGAACAAGACGCTGTCCCTGTCATCAGGAAGCATAAGGCTGGTTTCTGAGGTGTCTAATGTGCCTGTGAAGTTTGCACTTTCAGGTGAGGGCTTTGTCTGACCTGCATCTTAAGGTTTTGAGGAGCATACTGGCTTGGCTTCTGCTGCAGAAGATCCTGAGAAGTTGAATGGCTGTGACAGTGAGAATCAACACAATTGACAGGGAGGCTGAAAATCACTCTGATATTTTCTCTAGATTTCTTTATATTTTTCCAATATTTTGTTTATTATTAAAGAGATGCTACTTTTTTCTTTTCAGCTGCTATTTTTGCTTTCCAAACCAGTATTCACTGGCTGCTCCATGGTTGGTCCTTGCTTAGATAACCTTTGGGAGCCACACAGCTCCCGCTTGGTGTGTCTGTGACTGCAGAGAGTTTTTGTAATGCTGGGTTTGGCATTGCTAGCTTCTCACACCTGCTGCAGACCTACCTAAATTATTTCTCAAGTACTTTCAAACTTGTGTGAAGCAAGAGAGTTACAGAAATACTGCTTCACATCCTGGTGCTCTGCAGCTATATTAAGAGTGTAAGATATTTGGGGCAGGGATCACCTCCTAGGGCATTGGTTCACCCTGTGCTGCAGTGACATTCAGAAAACCTAATATTTTACTGCCCAGAAAAGCAGAGGGAAAAAAGGCACTGCATCCTTGTAGGAAGAATGCCCTGATCTATTCTGTGTGTGGATGTGCAAATTGCAACAGATGATGCACTTAGCAATTATGTTCTTTGCATACATAAGCAGGAACAACAGCTCCCAAACTGCCAATATCTCTCTCGATTCTCACCAAACGGCTGCGTGTCACATGGTCACACAGCCAGGGGGATCAAGGAAATGAGAGGAAAGAATGACAGAGGAGGAAGCTTCAAATGGGTAGATACATGCCTCTCAAATTAACTGCATCTTTTTTTTAAATGACTGAAATTCACCTGCTCTTCAGGCCTTTTATTCTTTGAAGTAGTTTGTTTTGAGCATTTTAAGCTCTCTCAGAAAGGAGAAAAGTGTCTTCAGCTACCCATGCCTTGCAGTGCACAGCCTGAGCCTGTCTCTGTGGTGGGCTGCTTCTTTAATCAATTTTCTGCCCTTCCCTCTCCGTTGCCTGGATCTTCACATAAAAGAACAACTCCTCCCCATTCCCAACACCCCCCCCCCCCCCGAAAAAAAAACCCGAAAACCCCACCCAAGCCAAATAACCAAACAAAAAACCTCCAAGCCCAACGCAAACAAACAAACAAAAGTCCCAACACAAACTGAAATAAAAGGAAACTGGTTTATCTCATAGACCACCTTCTGAGAATTTCTGTGATTCATTCCATGTTCTGAATTACACCCCTCTGCTCACACAAAAACCACAGCAGACAGTAGGCACTAGGGCAGAAGATGTTACCCTTTCCCATGTTGTCTGTATTTTGAGCACTTCCTACAAGTCTCAGAAAATTTGAGAGAAAATGTAAGAGCTGTGTGTGTGATTTAGGACCTCTGAGGCTGGCTTCTCCTAGCAAAGGGTTGCTCCTGCCCTTAGAAAGCTTCACACTGACATGCTGATGGACAGAAGATTGCCATTTCTACAAATGTTGATAACCAGATAATGTTTTATATGACCTGCCACACAGTCTTCCCTGAATCATGGAGTCTGCTGTCTTTTTTGTTTTTCTGCAGACTTCTAGAGAAAGAAACTCTCAACTTCATCTGCATATGAAAAAAGGTTGAGACCTCCAAACTCAGACATTTGGAAGATGACATAATTTGACGTGAGTCAGCATGATTGGCAGTCAACGCATAATGCTGGCTCTTGCAGCTCAAAAGTGCCTGGTAAATTGGCAGAACTGTGAAGCTCACCATGCTGTAGTCTGTGAGGTGTATTTCTTGATATTCCCTCTTTGTACAGTACCCAGAACAGTTATTTGATAGTTCAGATTATTCAGACCACATCAGGGCTCAGGAGAGGTGGAAGAAGACAGAAATGGAGGTGGGCTGATCTTCTGACAGGTAGCCAATGAAACAATGACACCAGGTGTGAAGTCACTTAGAGTGAGCTTTTGAAATAACACAGCCTGTTGGGTGGTGCTAAGCTCTGTTTAAAAACTGGGACATAATTTTTGCAATGGAAACAGCTGGATACTGAGTGCTTTTAAAAATCTGGCTCTTGCTTAGCTGCCTCCATGGGAACTGAGCTTAACTGAAAACCTGGCCCTGACTGGGCATGCTGAGCACTTTAAAATGGGCCCTTCTGGTCTTTAGAAATTTCAGCTGATGGCATTCTGCAAATAGCTGAGATTTCCTTTCTGAAGTACTACTGTTCTGTGTTCCATGTTTTTTGTGGTTCCTTTCTTTTACAGCTGACACAAACGTCAGTGCCTGCCAGTCTGTTCCAGGCTTTGTAAGCTTGTGCAGTTACAGCCTGCTAATTCCTTTGCTTACATGCCAAAAGCCAGAAGTAGCTATCCGTCACCTTGCTATTTGCTGCTTTTGAATCCCAGCCTGAATGAGTGTGTGAATCCTTCAGCCTGAGTCCAGAGTCATGCTAAAATTCAAACCTCATCTACAGGAGGAACACTGACCATCAAAAGCCTCAGACAAATCTTGGGGCCCTATTGTACTCACAATTGTGCAAATAAAGCTTGTATGTTCCCTGCAGAATAAACAGAGAATATTGACATGCAGCAGCGAGAGAAACAGAAAGTATGAAGTGTTGAAACCACTTAGATAAGAGTGCACAAAGCATGCATAAGCAAGGTGGGAAGAATATTAGATCAAATTTCTATCATTGTGTTTCAAAAACACATCTGGACAAGTGCTTAGTACACCAACTGTGAGGAACCAGTGAAGGGTTATTAATAATTCCTGATAACAATGAGATGGGGGATTTCAAATATAGGCAGAGAACCATATGTTAAAAGTCTCTTATAGGGCTGCACCCAGTTATTTAGCATGGGTGGCTGCCAGTTGACAAGTGAGCTGTTTTCATAGCTTGCAGTGATGCAGTCACAGGAATGTGAGAGTTGTCTGGACAGCATATCTCCGACACTCATGTCAGCTACACACTGTTGGGAAGTGGTGATCGATGCCATGTAGTACACTAGTGTTCTTGGATGCTCTTGCCTGTAGCATGGGGACATGTAGGCACCAGCAGTGCTAGCTACATGATTATGGTGTGACTTCAGGGCATAGTATAAAATCTGTGGAAACAAGCTGTCAAGTGTTTTTAGCAGTCTCTTTCCAAAGGACCAAGGCAATGCAGCAGGCAGAAGGCCAAATCTGTCTTCCCATGAAACTCTGGTTTTTGTACAGGCAAGGAGTCATTTACTGTTTCTCTGAAGCTGAAGAGTGATGGTAAACAGAGCCTCAATGCCAGCTGGAGTGTACGCAGATAATTCTGCTTTCATATGAAAGGTATGAGGCTGGTCTGAATCACTTGACTCTCTGGGTAGAGGACAAACCTTCCTGCTGCTAACTTCCTGTTGGCTGTTGGCTTCCTGCATCTGAAAATGTCTCCTTCTGGGCAGTAAAGTCAAAGCAAAGTGGCAAAAACCAGGAGAGATACTCCTCCTGCTTTCCCTGAATCTGTGAATTTCTTGCTGCACTACTTGGGTCTGTTCAGAAGAGAGCAGCCAGCTTCTGCTCACCCCATGCCTAAACAGACTCCATTCCTGTGGTAACACTGTCTGCACATTTGCATGCAAAGCAGGATTTTCACTGCACTGTTTAGATTGGCTATGATGTGATAAAATCATTCTGCCAGGGTGGGGGAGTAAGGGGGAAAAAATCCTACCTAGTTTTTTTTTTTTGCTTCTGCTGTCTGAGTACTGATTGGGTTTCTATAAAAAAAAAAAAAAAAAAAAAGGAGAAAAAAAAGTTTGTGACAGAAACAGGAGAGGGAGGACCAGCATTGATTGCTGCTAGGGAAAAGAGCCTTTTGTTGGCTAAACTTCATAATGAATTATACACTCTTCTTCCCACATTAAAGACCATACTGTCTTTTGATGTTATGCCTGTGACCACAAAGCTGAGTGCAGATGTCTCTCCTTCTCTTCCCTCTGAGTGATAGCAAGGACAGGCTGCACCCTCCACAGGTGCAGATGGTGTCTGGGGTCTGCACTATGCCCACTGTCAGGAGTCAAGCTTAATATTATAAAAATTGAGATCTCTCTGTATGAGATACTAAATTAACTATCTCTTTGATATATCCTTGAGATAGTACTATCAACTGTCTTATTTCTGAGTGAATCCTAACAAAAGCCTGACACAGATTAGATTATCTGGGGTCTAATACTGGGCATTTTCTGATTAAAGTTTCGCTGTGGGTGGTTTGGTTCCAGTTTGAAGGAGATTCCCCCTTCTGTTTCTTCAGTATCTCTAGGGTAAGATGAAGAATGTGCTCCCTGATGTGCATTCTTTCCTGCTGCTATTTCTGACTGTGCATAGTCTGCTTCTCCACACTGACCAGGCCAGGGTGTTTAGTACATTATGGGAGATTAAACAGATTTCCCTACTGTGAGAGAACAATAATCTTATGATCATTCAGTGGCTGTTTAGTTTTTGTTCTTTTTTGTCCTAAACAGTTTCATGATACTGGAGTTTCATTTATCTTAAACAAAGATCCATAAAGTTCAAAACAAGAATCTGGCTTTGTGCAACTTACTAATACAGAAGGAGGTCCACTTGTGAAGAATACAGAGATTTACTGCATATATTGTGGAGAAATACGGCAGTGTGACATGAAACCCAGCATCCAATTAGGGGAGGAAATCTCAGGCACGAACATCAGCCTCATGCTTCATCTTCATGCCTTATTTAGGTAGCAGCCATTAGATATTCACACATAGGATCTGAGAGCCCACTCTACTGATTTTGTTGGGGTAGATGCAAGGATGAGCCTTAGGGACTAAGAGGGAGCAAGCCTCCTCCAGTGATAGAAAGCTATGGAACAAAGGATGGAAAAATTAATTCCTTCATATTGAAAAGATTTACCACTCCTACCCTTAGGGCGGCTGACTATGAAATTTTGCTTGTCCCCCTCATTTTGCTTTTCCACCTACAGTTTTGTGCATGTGGGAAAAAATGGCCACCTGAAAATCCTCAGAAGGACAGCTTTTTCCACTGTTCCATGTTCAGCACGGCGCCTGCTCTGCACACATCCACCAATGGATTACATCTGGTGCCCTCTGCTCTCAGAGGGATGTGCATGGGACAAGAGAGGAAGCAGAGCCAGCATACCTCTTCAGCCTGCAAGCTGCTGCTGGAGGATGCTGTTGATCACCACATGAGCTGCAATTGATAGTGTGAGGAGAAGGCCTGTCCCACAAAAGTCCCAGAAGCTATCTGTGTGCTTTCCTTCCTGGGTTGTCCTCAGCACAAACACACTGCTGCTGTTTCATCCAAGATAACAGACTCCACTGTTGCACAGCTGGGCTCAAACTGGACCCAGCAGTATCCCACAGACAGTGAGATGGATTTTGCAGGTGTGATGGTAGGTTTGCAACTTAACAGCTTCATTTTAAAAATGGTAAGATGGTGCTTAACTAGCTATGAGAACGTCCTCATGAGGACTGTGGCAATTAGGAATTGATCTTTGTTTGAAACAGGAAAAATATTTCCCACCAATGCATCAAATTCTGAACATAAACTAGTCAATAGGTGGAGGGATTTATTTTGATGACCCCTCGGTTCCAGTTTGCCCTTCTCAAGATATGGCTAGCACAGGAGAAAATCATGGATCCAGGAATCAGCCAAGTCATGCCTCTTACAGAAATTCAAATGTCTGTCCTTACAGTGTAGAAGACATGAGAGGAGGAAATGCACAATCTTGGGTCTTCATCCCAAATCATATGGGGACATTAGGAATTATACTGTAGAATCATTGGGACTGGAAATACATGAACATTTTCTGCAGTAGACCTCACCGACTAATCTTTTTTTACCTGACATGCAATATAACACTAATAATATATTTTGTTGATAAACAAAATGATAACAAATATATCTATGCAGTGAAATAACAGGGAAAATCATGTTTGTGCATGTAGAGCAAAGTAGACATACATGGCAATTTATCTCTCTACACTGTTACTGCCCAAAGAAATGTACTTATATCTAATCCAGCTCTAGTGCACATGACAGGCATTCTGCAGATGTCATTGATGTTATGTATCATAAACTCCAAACATCCATTGTAAAACTGTGCTCATTATAAGGAGTAAAATATGGTACCTGAATCTTAACTGAAGTATTATTAATAAAAATGGATTACACGCATCTTGTTTGCTGAGCAATTATTCCAGGGCTGAGACTGGTTTCAGATTTTGCCTCACTGACTGAATGGCAGAACAGGTGTTTGTATGCAGTGTCTCTGACCTGAGAGAAAATGTCAGAAACTTTATACGTTTCATAAGGAGAAATAAAAGGTTCTTTGGTTTTTTTGCTTTAACTCTTAAGTAAAATTCTATTGTCTGTGTTATTTCTTAGAAAAAGAAGAATCTCAGAAAAATCAAATATCATTTATTGAATAAAAGTCTGTAAAAACATAAATTTCTCTACACTTGAACATGATCTATTTTTTGAATGTATCATTGAAGCTTTGTTGATACGGTTGTAATGAAAACCCCAACTCTGTGTAATGGGCATACATTTAGATGATTCAGTAGTGTTTAATTTTACAGCAAGCTTCAGATGTAGGCTGCTTGAACTGCTTAGCTTTTATATGTACAGAAAATGTATTAAACATTTCACTTTTCCCTGTGTGGAATGCTGGGTCTCTATCTACATCTCAGCCATCGGCAATTTGTACCAGGCAAGTTCTATGCACGTTCCAGTGCTGGCAGCCTGATTTCATAATATCAAGGAATGAATTGGGGTAGCAGATCCAAAGAAATATTAAAGATCATCTAGTTCTGACCTTCCTACCCTGGGCAGGGACATCTTCTACCAGATCAGCTTTGTCAGGGCCCCATCCAACTCTGCCTTGAATATTTCCAGGGATGGGGCACCTGTAACCTCTCTAGGCAGCTTCTTCCAGTACCTCACCACCCTCAAAGTAAGAATTTTTTTCCTAATAATCTAATCTACATCTACTCTCTTTCAGCTTAAAGCCTTTTTCCTAGCAATACATGGCTTTGTAAAACGTTCCTTTCCAGCTTTCTTACACACTCTTTTCTTCGGCCTCTAGTTTGAAGAGCACTGTTGTCTAGGCAAAAGTATTGAAACAGTGTGTTCTACTCAAGAATCATGCTGAATCAGGATGAAGAGCATCTTAACTGTACAGTTTCAAGGGGTTAGATACCCTGAAGCCTTGAAAGTTACCTTGGCAAAGTTTCAAAACCTAGAAATATAAAGCCCCAAAACTGGCATAACAGCAGCTGATTTAAAGGATTCCTTATTGCTCTCCATGAGATCTAAATTCCACTGAATTCAACAGGGACTTTTCTTGTGGACAGTGTTCCAGACTTCATGTAAACTCAACCCTATGTGTGGTTCAAATCAGGACCATTTTACCCACGGTCAGGCAAGGTGTGATGACTTTCCTTCTGCTCCTTGAAAAGGACTGTTCACATCTAAAGGAGCAAAACCATTGAAAGCAGGAGGGAAAAGCATATTTCCAGTGTTCACTGCCTCCCAAACAAGTGAGATGGAGTTGGCAGATTATGATGGGACTATGCATCTTGTGGCCAGTGCCTCACATGCCATCTGCAAGCTACTTGCTGTATCCATGGCAATGGGCAGCTCAGCTTCTAACTTTTAGACATGCAGAAAATTATTTCATACTTGATGTAATGGCTGTCTGGTTTGACATTCATACCTAATAAACAATAAGCTTTAGATCAGGTGTTTCCTGGCAGCTAATGGCCACCTGTGCTAAAAGTTGTCAGTTGCTGCAATAATTCATTAAATCATAGAAAATGGTCCTTATGTCAGTCATTATGGCATCAATGGAAAAGTTTCATTTCAGGTGTAATCAGCTTTATGACACTAATGTCATTTCTTAGTGAAAAAGGAAGTTACCTGGTAAGTAGAGAAGTGCAGCGTACACAGCCAAACTGGTACTTGCAGGGAAAAGATCCAGCTTGTGTGAATTGCCAAACGCCAGTGAAAAAAAGAAATAGCACTCTCTTGACAGAAAGCACTACATACTTTACAACTTAGACTTTTTCTGAAGAGCCAAGGGAAGGGGGATGTACAGGACCCCACTTCAACACTTTACACAATGATTCCACTTATACAAAATTACGGATAAAGTATGCTTCCTACCAGGATGTGAGAAACCATAAAAAAGCAAAAGCTTTCCCTACAGGTAGTGTATAATGTTGGCAAGAGCACATGTATGAATTTCTACTCAGAAGACATTAAAATGACAAGGGTCATGTAAGTATTCACAGTTGCCAGAACCATGTATTTCTGGGAGTACCATTTGTAGTGATAACATCTCATAAGAGCCCCAAGCTTGGAACACATTGAAAGGAATCTATTTAAAAGTTTTACTTTGTGTCTAATCTTCGCAATCTCTTCCATGCAATCTAAAAATGTCAATTGATTTGTACACGGACGAGAATTTGTAATAAAAAGTGCAGGCAGACATCTTCTTTCTTCTTCAAACACCTTTCTTCTGCCTTGGTGAGGAAAATGTTGCACTTAAATTGAGCTGTATACTACACAGTGTGGTGTAACTTTTAAGCTCCGACTAACCAAAAGGCTGGAAAAGAGGATCATAACCACCTCTCCAGCAATTTTTAAATCTGTGTGTTGACTGTTGCTATTGAATTCAGAAACTACTTATGCCTCAAAACCCATGCAATGTGGACCAGATACTGGAAGGAAAGTACTTCCAGCGACCTCTGTAGCTGTTTGACAATTAGCGCTTGCACAGTGGCAGAAAAGCCAGGAGCAGCTACTGGGTCTGGCATGTGTCTGTGGTACCTGAGCTCAGGGCTGGAGGAGAACACATCAATTAGGACAGCCAACCATTTTCAGCTGCATCTTCCAAAGAGACATCCAGGCTTATTTGTGCTTGCATGTAAGCTGGAGGAGGAGCAGCAGCAAAGCCAGGCACAGCTAGGCAGATGTGCTGTACAAAGGAAATAGAAAAGCAATTCACTTATTTCTCATTTGCCTGGTTCTGCTTGTCCTTAAAAAAAGTCCACAGAGATTCTTTTCCACAAACAGAGATAATGCATATTATTTACATTAATAAGTAGCTAGTGTCCTCAGGCAACCACTGAAGGGCACAGAATTCGATGGGAATTTTATCCCAAACCATCAGCCTAGGATGCTACCACTGGCCCTACCTGCATAGCATAACAGTCATCATTTACATGTACATGTGAAAGGAAGAAGGAGGATGAACAGGGGTAAGAGTCATGAAGGATGGAGAAGACAATTGCATCAGCACTACTACTTGACCTCAGGCCTCTTCTCTAGTTCTAATAACTTTTTTATCATTTGAATACATTCATGAGCTTTCACTTGCATTTTAGCCAAAGGTGAAACAGCAGGCAAAACTCTGCCTCCCTGAGAATTTTGGAGCAGCACAGGAGGGGTCTTTACTTTTGTATACAGATGGCAGGTTCAAAAAAAGGGACGGATGGTCATGGGAGAAAAAAAGGAGCAGAATAACAAGGTAGCTACACTGGCTGATGGAAAACAGCAGGTAATTTGAGAAGAATTTCATTACACAGGGCAAATTAAAAGATTGAACTTGCAAATAGCCAGTAAAATGACAGTGATGAAAGAATTAGGAAATAAATAAATTAAAAGGCAGAGGTAGAGGGAAGTAAAATGGCTTTCATCACCTAGTGCAAAATGTGTATTAATGTTTCAATAACAGGGGAAAGGGTGAGAGAACTACATCGTACCATAATTTTAAATGAATCTTGCAGCAAATTCCCATACATGTGTATATATATATAGTGTGTGTATGTAGCAAATATGTGGAAATTTACTCCCACTGCAGAAATTCCTACCAGATTTGCCCCCTTCCACAGAATTGCTTCAGTCAGTCTAGTCCTTACTAACAGCTCTGTTTCTGAGGTGAAAATGGAAAGGTGAATAGCATGTGATTCATAGTGTCTTTAAAGTGTGCTGATGGTCTGAAGAAACACTAGAAAGGTACAAACTAGCTGAATTCTGACATCTGAAGTTAATAGTCTGCATCTTATTAGAAATAAGTACAATATGAAATTAAATATAATACCCCATTATTATGAGATTTACTGAATGCATAATTAAACTACTAAAGAATTTCTCTATGTGCCACAGTCCTTTGCAAACTCCAGAAGAGTCTTTATGAAGCCAGAACAGGCTGCAAGTGGAATGGATTTGATACCTGGCTGCTTACAAAACAAAGGCTGGCAATCTTTGTCATTGTGCAATGCAGTGCCTTAATGTAGATACACCCACTGAAAACTGTGATCTTGAAAAGACAGGACCATGCATTTCTGCAAACTCACACTCCTTGTGCCCTTTAGGGTGATGAACCAGATGCTTTTGCAGGGAGACTTTAAAATACAGAGAAAACCTACTCAGACATGACATCTGGTTTTGTTTCCTTCACAAAGAAGGGATTTAAAAGGTCATCTAATGGAGGTATATGTCATCCCACTGACAAAGAAAAAGATTGAAGCAATATAACAGTTATTATGAAAGTATGAGATGAAGAAGTGCCAATGGTGTGTAAAAGACTTATGTGCAAGTTATTTAAAGGGGAAATTTTGACTGAAAAAGGAACTATGGAAGGAACAAAAATTTTCTGAAGCGCTTAGTGGTAACTGGACTTTATGTACCTCTGAAATAAACAAAACTCAAGCCATGAAAAAGTTCTGCCCATGAACATCCTACAAATGGATTTATCCAAGGACAAGAAAAGGAGTGCCCCTGCAAAAAAAGTAAGTTTTGCACTTGATTAGTTTGTGTTTATTCTATGTGAAGACAGAGGTGATTGGGCCATCTGTGCTGTACAAATAAGAATCAATTCTAAAGTGCATGAATCTTACAGCACCTTTAAAAAATAAGGGTTTTTTTATTCTTTGGAGACCAAAACTGGCCTCAAGCTGTATTACCTAGTGAGCATCATGCACTACTTAATGGGCAAAAAATGTGAATGAAAATCTGAAAATCCTTCAAGTCTCTGTGCAGTGTTTCTAGCAGGAAGAACATCCTTCCTCTCTCACATCACTGACAGCATCAATTTCACAAAGAAAAGTAAGTAATGAGTCATTTTGAACAGCAGGTAATGACAGTACTGTCCTTTATTCTCACTTGCACCAAAACCCCTTTCACACCAACCTGGGAGACTAGAGAGTCCTAAAAGCAGCACTCACCATGTGTTGAGCGACCTTAATGAACATGAAAATCAAACCCATTACTTGAGAGAGGGTATAATAAAGTGTCTGGATGCCAATAACCCTCACAGGTGCCCCACTCACTGGGAGACAGAAAGAGACTCATCAAAGTAACTAGGAAGGGAAATTATTCCATTAGCTGCAGAAATCAGGAAAAACACTTCCAAGAAATGTGGCACTCTGTACTTTGAAGGAAGGAGAGCCTCTCTCCGTCTCTGCAGCTGGTTTTGCAGACAGTAAAAGGTTGTGGGGAAAAAAAAAGGACTAAAGGAAAGAAGAGATCTTTCTAAAGCTTGAGCACTGGTCATCTGCTGGATCTACTAATTCTGCAAGACAGTGCATTGAGCAGACAAGCGCAGCTAGGAATGACTGGTGAGACAGGAGAGAAGATAAAAGAGAAACAAAGAAGGCAAAGAGGAGAAAGAATCAAAAGTAAAAGGGAAGAAAATGAAAATTAAAAAAGCCAAACCCATAAACAAATAACCCTACAGACTTAAACCAGATGTCTCTAATAGGAGTTTGGGCTACAATGCAGTACAAATCTCAGCCTAAGAGAAAACAAAAACAAGACACATGGGAATACTTTCTCTTTCAATTTGTCCTTGTTTGTTACATGTCCTGATTTTACTTCTAAAAAGGGAAACTCTCTGGCTGAGAAAAAGCCTTAAACATTCCTTGATGTTACCACTTACTTTCTCATCTCACATTCACATTATTGGAGTGTTTTCACTTTGACTGTGGATGTTTTCTCTATCATCAAACAGCTGCATTGAGTACACCACTTGGGTACAGTGGAATTTGGGGCCTGGCACTGGGGAGAAAAGGATGGTAGTGACACCCAAAATCCACAGGGCTCTCAGAAGAATATTTCCCATAATAAAGGCACATAGGCATCATGCACCTTTTGCACTGAAACATTTTGTTTATGTCTTATGCCCAGAGCATGGAGGCAGTAACCTTGGAATGCTTTACCTTGGTATTCCATCAGGAATACTTTTCTCACCTGAAACTCTGCTGTTCTCTGCAGTCTTCACTGAACCAAGACTGGCTCTTGTGATGCTTCTACACCCTGCTCCACTGCTAGGCTCTACTTACAGAGGTGAAGGCTAGTTCAGTCCTGCAGGTTCCTCCAGGATGAGTGTTCCCAGCCTGGGAAATGGTCCATGCCTGACCTTGGAAAGTGCAGCACTCTTCCTCTATGCTGATTTCCCAGCTGTGGGGGTGGCCCAAGGCCATGGTTTTTATTCTGTGAGTGATATTCCCCATACTTGCAAAGGACAAGCAGTTAACTGACCATCTGCCTATGGTCTTCTCATGGGCTGCCATGCTCCTGGCAATGCCATACCTCCCATTACATTTCAGCTCCTCTTCCCTCAGATTCAGTAAAGCACTCACATGTGTGATGTCAAAATCTTGACACAATATAAAGGGATAGAAAAGGCTGCAAGATAAAGGGGAATTCTACATATTTCTGGCATGGTAGAAGCTATTGTTTTGCACAATGCCTACTCAACCCCAAAGTGATGCAGCAGATGGAGGAAGGGAAAACAGGTTACATGCCTGCAGTGTAAGTGTACTGACAGGCTTTGCTCTGCCAACTACTTAAATGACTTGCCATGCCTCTGTTAGAGTGGTTTCTGAGAGGATGTGAAATTGCAGTTTAGACTGGGATTTATGAATGCTTTTCATGTCAGAAGAGTGTCAGAAGCACAAGTTTATCTGCAGGTACCAGCCCTTGGGTTATAAAATAATTATTTTGTAAACGGCAAAATATTTATTGTTTGGATATCGAAAAACAAAGAGCAAGCCTTGATTGGAATCTCCTAGTAAGAAGCATCTTGAAAAATCACATTATTTGTATAATCATGTTATTTGCCATGCTGTGACTTTAAAACAAAGAAAATTCAAATAAAAATTTCTCTGCTTTATTTGCTTCCAAATTAATTTTGCCAGTTGGTATTTTATGACTTCATAATCTCAGCCTTCACACTAGCACTCCTGAGACTGTGGTATCTTAATTTTGTTGATGCATACTTAAGATCAGATCCAGGAACTTAGGAAACTAGGTGTTGAGTTCCTGCAAGTATGTGCTTCTTAAGGACAGTCCTGGGAGCACTGAACCTGAACAGTCAGAAGTCAATCCTGCTTTCAGTTCCACTAGGAATCCTGGGCTGGATTTGAAGAAATAACATTTTTGAAATCTGCAGATTTGGTTTACTACCAAAGCCAGACTTTATTTTGTAAAGTATGCATGATCCATGGATTTGTACCTGTTTCACTGCAGGCCATACATTAAAAAAATGTCTACAGTATTTCCTATTACAAATCAATAATTACTTCAGCAAACTTTTTAATTTCAAAGACAGATAAAAGATTAGTGAGCTACAAAACTGTGTGAAACAGGCTGAGATTCAGAGTTTGCAGTATAGTGGCCTAACATACTAATATACTAATATCCTGTTGGTTTATACCTGACAGACTTTGTAGCTATGCAGATAAAACTAGCCTAATTTAAAGCTGTGAAGCTCTAACTAGCCAAGAGTCAAGCTGTTTTACAATTGTCTTGCTAAATATTTTCTAAAAAAACCCCCACCCATTTTAAATCTAGACAAGTCCATGTATGGCTAACTTGGGCAAGAAGAAAATGGTTTTTATCCCACCTTGAATTTCTGCTTCCCAGGAACCCCAGGTCCTTTCCAGTCTCCTGTACCTTTCCCATCCCTAGGCTGTGGCCCCTACCCTTGCTGACCACCACAATGCACTAACAGGTAGGGGTGCCCCTTCCTCATCCAAGCAGCGGTAGTGCAGGCACAGGGATGCAGATGGAGGGCCTTAGCTCCAACCTCTGTTGTCACACCTGCTGGTTATGGCCCAGAAAAACAACTTGCAAACTCCATGATGAACATGATATGACTTCTTGTTTGAGTTGTTAAGATTTTTGTGCTTAACAGCTTAATAGTTAAATGGGCTTGTCATCTCATCCCAAAACATGCACATCAGCATGTTCACACAGGATCTGTGTGAAGGAGCAAGGAAAAGAAGGTTGCTTCAACTTGTCCCAGTAAGTTTCAGTTGTCCTGGTGCATTTTGGATGTAGCAAAAGCACTTGTAAGTCTTTCACCCGCATTTAAAATAATCTGCTGTTCATTTCAATTGTACAATACTTTTGTGAGATTAGTTGAACAATCACAAAGAAATCTGTGCTTACCTGGAGCTGAAATCACCCACTAGCACTGAGAAGGGGGTTTGGTAGGTACCACTGCCTGCTTCGCCACTGTGTGCCTACAACAGCCTCCCCATGGCAGCATGACTAAAGGACTGAGAGCCTTCCCACCTGCTTGCGCACAACCACCATCTCCTCCTCCGTTTCCAGAGCTCTGCTGCCAATCCACATTACCTGACAGCACACATGACAAATTGCCACCACAGGACAAGGGGCTCAGGTATTTCATCGAGGCTGGTAATATACTATGGCCTCTCCCCTGTCTTTTGTATTTCCCTCACATTACCATTGCCTTCATTGATCCTTTCCAGGTCTACTAGCCGTTCATCTGCACTATTGTCAGCCTTCGATGACGTGGTGCCAGCCAAATCCCTCATGAAGCCAGTGCACCAGGTGACTAACCTTTCCACTCAAGATGTCCTTGTCAGGGATTTTAAATTCTAATTAAGTATAGCTTCACTGGTTTTCCACCTGTGAGGGAATGCTATCAAGTGCTGTAGCACCAGGAGGTAGGTAGACAATTACAGGGAAGAAACTCATCTTAATTCTGATCCCTTGAAAATACTGCTCCTGTTTTCACTGTGTGTCACATTCAGCTCCTTTGGGTGTGTTTTGAAGATGTCCGCCTAAATAATAATAATAAAAAACCCCCCCCCAAAAAAAAAAAACCAAAAAAAACCAACAAAAACAAAAAAACCAAACCAAACAAAACAAACAAAAACAAAACAAAAAAAAACACAACAAAAAACAAAACCTCTGAGATTCAATTATCCTGCCTTTGCAATCTTCAGCTGCTGTACTGCCACTGCACATCAGTAGGTCACACTTTTTTATTCCTGTACAGCAACTCACCAGCCACAACAGAACCAAATGAAGCTTTTCTATTCATTTGATTTCTGTGGTCTAATACCCGCCAAGTGCTTGACCATAGAATTTTGGCTTGTGTCCACAGCCTCCAGCTAGTAGCTGAGACTACTACTACTTAGCTGGGACTACAGCAGCACAGGCAGTGTGCACTGAGGCCATTGGCACATTAAATTCATGTTGGATCTCCAGCTCTTTATAGGTCTTGGAGGAAAAGGGAATCCACTGAACAACTGGTTTGTTTTTGCAGGAATACCTAACAGTTCTTTTTTCATTTTTGTTGCTTTTCCTACATAATGATGTTTCCATTTAGGGACACCTATAGGAACACTGACATTTTGAAGGTGCTTCTGGAAAGCAGGAGACCTAGAAGAGACATTTTGAGAGGCACGCCAATCTGCCAAATGTATGAAAATGAACTGAGAAAGAGTAAACATTTTTAAACTGATTTTAAATAGTTTCAAAGTCAGTGGAATATACTGCAAAAATCAGCCCTCTAGTTTTATAAGAAGTGTGCAGCTCTCCATCACCTCCACCCTGGCTTGCATAGAGCATGGACCAGTCTTTCCTTGAAAGAAGCCAAAGTAGAACTTGCACATCAAGACTGCAACTAAGGCACTTCTGCCCCAAACCAGTCCAAGAGATCAGAGTAGAGAAAGTCCAAAGCAAAAACTCCACCACCCTGAAATGTACATATTGTCCATGTGGGTCCTTGGCACCAGCTGTTTCACTTTGTAGAACTTGTCTTGGAGTAGTAGAAGCAGTCTACAGCATCTTACAATGAAAACATAGTTTATTGCAGCCTATCCCATTATTCTGGAAGTTGAGAATATAAACTGAGCAGTGCAGGAGCAACCCTTAGCATCTGCTTTCCATGTGGGAAGATAGAGATAGCTCCCCAACTGATATTACAACTACCATTTACTAGAGTAGCATCTAGAAGCCTTTGATTGGGATTAAGCCACAATTACAGATACTGCATGGACTTAATAAAGTAGCTTCTACTCAAATAATGAAGAAAAAATGTATGCTGAGGTACAGCCTCTTCATAAAAGGAGCAAGACAGAGGTTACCACTGTGGTTATACACTTTTACAGGCTAGGCATAAATGGGGTCACAAGTGAAAAATTCCTTTAGTCTCATTCTCACCCAGATTCATGTTTACCACTAAACTGCAAATCTGGCAGAGTTAGCTGATCTCAGCTGAAGCCAGCCCTGAGAATGCAAAAAATGTTGGAGGTCAGGAGCCAGGTGGGATGGAAAACTGGGCAAGGAAACCTCCTCCCGCCTCCCTCTGCCAACTGCTGTTTCTGAAAGCCTCTGCAAGGAGACCTATGCCTCTCCTAGCTCTAAATCTACCCCTGACAGCAACTGAATGTCTTTGATTTGTATGAATAAATTGCAAAATGTCCTGTGATTACAGCTTCATAATATTCCAGAAGCAGATGGCAGGCACAGATGACATTAACAGTAGCTCTAAGTGCAAATAGGCAGTGGCAGAGAGGAGTGAGGAAAGACAAGAGTCAGTTTAGAAAAACTATGAAAGAAAAAGAGCTATTACTTTGAAGATGCAACCAAATAATGAAAGCAGGTAGAGACGATTCAATTGCCACTAGGAGAGAAATACAGGGCCATTCTTCTTGAACTAGTAGTGTGTGCTTAAATGTCTTACTAAACAGAGAATAGAGGGACAGAGAGAGAAAGACAATGTACTCAACTTCCCTTGACAATTAGGACCAAAACTCTGCTCTACCAGGAAATAAAGAGCAGTATACATTTCAGAAACTAGCACTCATCACCTGGATAAACACACACCATTAAGACCAGCTCCTCCCTTACTTCTGAACCAGGTGATGAAATTCACTAGTCTGAGATAAAGCTCTTTTCTAAATCATCTTAAGAACAAAAGTATTTATCTGCCAATCCCATCAAAGTTTTTAAAAGCATTATACCCTCACTGCAAACCTTGAGGTGATGTTTACTTTTATTAAGATGCAAGTGGGAATGAGAAACCATCCATGGTACTAAATGAAATTCTCACAATGTCTCTTCAGAATACTTTCACTCCAGGCAGCAAGGAGAGATTATTTTCTTCCTTCAACAATCTAAAGAATTAAGCAATAGAGAGGAAATCCCCTGGAAGATATTCAGTGAATCTTTTTCCTCTCCTCACCACCTCCCCTTTCCAGATTTTTTTTAAACATAGTGTACATCAAAGTAAAAACTGGCAAGTGGTTTTCTGAAGTTCTTCTACAGTTTTTTGATTTTGGAAATTTCATTTTCTACCTTATGACAATTATATGAGTGAGGATAAAATGCATGCTTTGGGGTTCATCTTAGACAGAGATGTAATAAACATTGTAACTTTCCCCTGCAATGGAACAAATTCTTTTGTAGAAGGGCAGGAAGGGACTGTGTGGAATAAATTATATCTGAGCACTTGAATATGAATAAAATGCTATATGGTGAATATATTGGAAGAGTGGAAAGGGGGAGAAAGAGAAGAAAAGAGGCAATGGTGGCTTTGAAGATGCAATCAGAGGCAGCCAGTGAAGTCCTCGCTTTAGCTCTAAATGCAGTCCACCCTAGCTTCTCAGTCCCACTGAGCTGCAGCTGTTCATATGCACACATGTGCACACACACATACACACACAAAATCCCAATTATTAACAAACAATTAATCATATTTTGCAGTTTTTTCTCAGCTAATTGCCAAGTGTGAGTCAGCACAAAGACTGAATTACACCTGCCTTGTACCAAAAAATTTGTTCTTCCAGGTGCACAAAACAAGACAGAGGTAATTTCAACTATGCCGTGCTGTGCTAGATTACTCATTTGCCTTTTCTCTTTGTGGGATGCTGTTGTTCAAAGGGGACACCACTGAGGCTGATAAATTCACCTTACTTCCAGCTGCTAAGTAGGAAAAAACAGCTTTGTGTTGTATATAAATAAAATACCAAAGTGCATCTATATCTAAAATAAAATACCAAAGGCAAAGGTCATCTGCTCAACACCTCTGTCTTAGACACTGATCTTTCACACCAGGATTGCACACTAGGTTTGCACACCAAACACTGAAAAATCCCTCTCAACTTCATCTATCAACAACATCCAGCACTTTGTCTGTCTTTTAAAAACATATTTTTAATTACTTTGGGGTCTTGACATGCAGGTCTGTCCTCAGTGTATGAATGGCCTTCCTCTGCCTCACGAGAGTGGGGAGAAATTAGTACCAGAGATGCTGTGGCAGAGCCTGGTGGAGAGCACAGTGGTGTCTGGGAAGTGCCTGTGTCTGGGACACTCCTCTCCTGGTGTGGGCTGGGAACAGGACACTCCTTTCCTGCACAGAGCACTCATCATCCTCCATCACGCTCCTTGCTTGCTCTGGTTTGCCCAGTTAGATAACAAAAACCTCACTGGGCCACTGACAGTGCAGGCACCAGACATGTGGAGCACAGTTCCTCTATATTCCAAATGCGCAGAAGATCAGAGCAGATTAACCCCTGAGAGCAGAGGGCAAACTTAAGGACAGGGAAGGGCAAGGCTAGGCAGAGAGGTATCATGGAAAAGTAAGCTTGGTAAGGATCTTTCTCAAGGCCATATGCACTAGGATTCATGACAGGCTCATTCTTAGAACCAGGAGCTGGCATTGATGCTGAGCTCTGAAGTGCGCAATCAGCTAGGTCTGATGGGCATCGGGGTATGCATTATCTAGGTAACATGGGGACAGTTATGGGTTAGCTTGTCCATTTCACATGACTCATGATATTTTGGAGGTTTAGTGACACTACCTGGGCATGTTTGTAGGAGATATGTGGCACTTGCATGGTATAGGCTTGTTGGTCTGCAAGATGGGATCCCCTCAAAGTGCTGTTTATCTTGGCTGACAGCCACTGCAACCTGTGCTTTGGCAGTGTGGGTGACCCATCTTTGCATTTTGCCTATGTCTTTGAAGGATTTAGGTTATGGTGGATTGATTTTATTTCTTCAGTTTATACCCAGGCATTGACCTTTGGCTGTTGGCAGATTGATCCCTTCCCAACAGCTTTGTTCATCCAGAGTTTAGACTTACATCATGACAGTAAAGGTTGAAGGACCTTTCTTACAGCTATGCCTACAAATAAATAGCAATATTGTAAGAAGGCAAGGGCACACTAAAAAAACTTGAATCAACCCCAAATGCAGCAAAGTCTTTCACATAGCAAAACCTACTTCCATCAGAGATGACAACAGTCCTACCTGGTGATAAAGCTCCTTGACCTTCACCAGCTTCTCTAGCATACTCAGTCACATCTTGACAGTGGTGGGAAGGAAGAGATAAAGCCCATTTCAAAATGGATGCATTTGTATGATTTTAGCAGCCACAAAGCAAGCAAATTTAACAGTGTCACATGTGGCCATGCTGAAATGTTGGGAAAACACTGTCCAGACTGTCAGAGACAAGGGTTTATTTGAATTTGAATCATCCCTTTTATGAATCCCCCGGGGGATTGCAGTATCACCTTGCAAAAATTGGCAATGTCACCTACGCTGATCATTCCAGGGTACTGGCACTGGGGTTTCTATTTGGACAGCAGAAACACAGAGAAACTGAAACACAGAGAATAAGAGATTGTTTCTGTGTGACTCAAGAGCTGTTCAATGCAATTTAGAGAAAGCATTGAGTGTACTGGACCTTTGCACACAGAGGCTTAGGTTGCTTCTGAAACACCATAGTTCAGTTCAATTTGTCTTGAAATAAAAGGTTTTCATTTTACTTCAAAATAATTGGACTGCAACTGCTAGTGATTCAGGAGCTGTTTTACACACAGCTCAGTGGTCTCTGACACAGCTGAGCTGTCCATGGGTAAAGAATGGGATGGCTTATATTGTTACAGGAGGTCATCTTATTAGTCCTCCCATCGATAAATTGTAATGATGACACAAGTGATCCTTAGCCTATGCACATGTAGATTTTCAACATCCTTATTTCAGTCAGGAGTATTATTTTCCTACAGTACAAATACTATATAAATGTCTTTTTCACAGCATATAGCCTGATAGCTAATGGGGCTGAGGCAGCTTAATAAAGTTTTAAGTATAAGTGCTACCTTTTTGTGGCCTAACAAAGCCTTGTGAAAAGAAAACCTCTCCAAGCACAAACATGGCCATGGACCAGGCAGTTCTGAGGAGTGGTGTTAGCCTAACACTAAAGAGAACCCAGACCTCAGTCTAGTTGTTTTAGAAATGTGTATCTCTATTTCCTGTTACACTGACTTCTGCATCTCTTTAAAGGTGTGGAAAGACTTTCAAGAGTTTATAATTCAGCCAACATGAATGTTGTAATGTCCTCAGCTGCCTATTTCTTTGCTTGCAATAACAACTTTATCTGTGATCTCTTAAAGCCCTTTCTTTGCTTTTTAGAACTGCATTTGTGTTCTTTCCCAAAGAACACAATTTTTTGTGTTCTTTATTTGCAGTTTTAATGAGTAAACATGGAGAGAAGAAGAGAATTAAGCTGTGTAAGTTAACCCTCTGACTTTTTCACACTGTGTCAATGTGTGTCTCCTCTACCTATATGCAGCAGCCTGGATTTCTCAGTTTATTTCAGGTATGTACCCTGGCCTTCTACTCATATGTACTCATAACGCTACTCATTGATGTAGCGTTAGGACTTACATATTTGGTTTATTAGGAGAGCTTAGTTCTAAAAAACTTCAATATTAAAATCCCACAGTACACTGCCTAGCAGCAAAAATCTCATGCTGGTTAGTCTGTCCACTAATAACAGATATATCCCCTTTACTATGACATACTATTAGAGTTATGATGGGAATTGTCTAAAAAGTTTCTTTCTCTCCATTTTTCTCTTTGCCACAGTGGAACAGTACCACCATCTTTTTTTCTTCATGTATGCCCTATACATTATATGGTAGACTAAGAAAAAGGAAATAATGACTAGCAATTTTGTGTTTTATTAATCAGAAGAGTACTGCCTAGAAAGTAGAATGGGAACTCTTATTTGAAGTTTTATCTTTGTCAGGGATAAATGAATAAACAAGGCAACTTTTTAATGAGAAGAAGATGGCAGGTGGTTCACCATACACATATTTTGCTGTCTATCAAAACTGCATCCAGAGTCTTTATACAAAGTTAGGAAGTATTAGGGCTCCATCTAAGATATCAAATAATGTTTCTGCTTGTCAGCAAGATGAATCATACAATGTGTCCCTCCTACTCTCAAACACTTCATAAGCTCCCATATGCATATGAGCACACACCCCTGTGTGCTTTGGACTGCTTGATTTAGGTTAATTTCTTAATTTTCCAATTTTTAACAGAATGCCAACTGAGACTAATTTACCATGTTTCCTAGTGGCACCATGTATCATTTAATTTTATGCTGGAAGGAGATCTTACACATAATAATGCAATTGTGAAGTTTTTAGCTGCCCATTCCCAAGTAGTGCTCCTGTGTTTAACACTCAGAATTTAATCAAAAGGATTTACATCAAGATAAGAAAACTACAAAGATCTGGTCTAAGCTGGGCAGAGTCAAGCTCGCCCATTTTAGCAAGTTCCTAGACGGACCAGACCTTAGCTTTGAACTGAATCACTTGAATGGCATAAGTATATTCTGAAAAAACAGGTTGATAAATTGAGTATATTAACATGTTCTGCATACAGAGATGTTATTTTTGTGTTCTGTCATTTTGAGCCCCACAAAGCCAAAACTTAAAAAACATACATTAAAAAACATACTGGATGGAAATTATGTAAATGCAGACCAACAGCAGAGCCCTGATCTATTTATATAGAAATCAAAGTTTATTTTTAAAAAGAGGGGGAATTGATCATTAAGGATATTTTGCAGTGTCACTTTCTATCTTGTCACAAGCTCTTGGTGAAATCACTGCTAACAAATCTCTTAAAATACACCTTCTATACCCAAGAATCCATGCTAACAAATTAACAGCCCTGAAGCACAGTCCTTTCAGGAACTCTCTTTGGACTGCGCAGCTGTCCACAGTTATCAACGTGCACCATGGGAAAAGAGAGAATGCTCTCAGCTTCTTCATTTGAAAGTGAGTTGTACTCTGGAAAACTAAAAAACTAACAGTTCACTTCAGACGTCTGTCTGCGCAGAGATATTTAGTGTCAGCATCTCAAAATGTGTGATTGAAGCCATGTTAAAATTGGTCCTGAAGAAAAAGTGACAGCATTATTTTTTTTTAAAGGCCAGAGATGTAATTTTCTTGTTCTTTTCATGATAGGAACTTCCATACCTTTTTATTTCAAATTCAGAAATCATATCTTGGGCTGCAGGTTATTTATTCCCTCTGCCACACTCCTCCTGAAATGGCATGGACTCTGAGGGACACACTACACAAACATCCTTTTTAGAAGTTTTCAAAACACTTTCACCATTGTGGGTCCCTTCCAACGCACTATATCCTATAATTCTCTGATTAACACCTAGGCAAGGTGGCTACATTCACACGTGGTTCCTGCAACAATCACCAAGGTGTTCATTGATAAGATGTTCATTATGAATTAAGCCCTTGTCTATCATTGTGAGTGTAAATGATACTTTTTACAGTGATGGAAGATAAAGAAGCATTTTCCCCAAAATATTTTTGCCATGTGACTCTCATTTACCTGCAGCATTAGCAAAAATTCAATAGTTTGCTCAGGTACCTGGGCGAGGGAAGGGCACTCAGCATACTCATTGCTATGCAAAGCATGATGAACAGTGATGGTCATGACCAGTTTGGCAATTATTTCTCCATTTTGTCATTTCAAACAAGGTTGCACAGAAAGTTCTATGTCTCAACTATATTTATGGATATTCTCAGTTGTTTGCAGTTATTGTGTAGTTCTGATTAATACTTCCTTCTCTGTGACATAGAAGGAGCTGCATTCTAATACCATCTTTATTTTTTCTACCAGATCCCATATTTTTGCATTAAAAATCCCAGCTTATAAATCAAGGAGGTAATGTTGGAGGTCCATAAAATGTGAGACCATGAAAATGTCATCACTATACATTTTCTTTTCCTGCCTACTCTTCTTGAATCTTCCAAATGTTGTTAGCTGATTTATGGCTGCATTGCTCATTTGGGATACCTTCTTCTTCAGAGGTATTTGGGCCAGGATGTCCAGCTCTACTTCCACAGCTTAGCTTGTGTTTGTAATGCTTATTTCAGCTTCCCTCTTCATAGGCAAGCTTATGCCCAATCCTTAGTGCCTGTGGTAATCTTATAGCATGCATTGAGTACTGTAAATCCTGTTTTCCCAATGTCTGGCAAAATTATTATACGTTAGTCACACTATTTCTATGTACTTTTCCTTTGATCAGAGTAGGCATTAATAGGCTTCATATAAGATTTAGGCAACAAAGATCACATTGTACAATTGATTTCAATCTAGTACTGTGTGAACAGGACTAGATTGCATGGATCAGCTTGCCCTGCAAAAAGTTGGAGCAGTTATCACCTGGGTCTTTACTTTCTTTTATAATAAAACTTGTATCATTTAGTTAAAAGCCAGTGAATTTTAGTGTCCCCTTAAAAGTAAGTTAGGCCAGTCCTATAAAGGCACTCTCCATTTGAATTAGAGTCTGCAATCCACAGAAGCATAAGTTGTATTGATATAACATATTTATAACCCGTAAACCAGGCTGAATGCTTGCTTCAGTCTGCAAAAAATAATGACATTTATAACTATGTATTTCAGTAATGAAATTATTTCTTTTTCTCTTGTTTTATAGTACTCAGTTCAATGATTGCTTACGAGACTTCAGGTTGCCATCTACACGTCCTTTATAGGCTGAGTCCAATTAAATTTCAACAGTTCTGTGATACCTCCATTGCTAAGAAAATCTTTTTAGATATATGCTATTCTGCAGTTCAGTGTAGTAACTCCAACAGGAGTTGCCATGGGTTTATTACAATTTATCTGAAAGGTACAAAGTGGTAAAGTGTTCTTTGTCCAGCAGTTGAGGAGACCGTGTGTCTGTGTGTGTGCAATACATATATTTTTCCAAATTTCTGTAACAACTGTTGGTGGAGGGGAGAATGAAGGGAACAATTTAATCAGACTGAAAGACTCTGTCTACCTCTTGAAGAGCATTGCCAAAGCATTCTGAGTGACTCTTCAAATTGTGATAGTCAAGATAAATATCCCAGCTTACACCTAACATCTGAAAGCAGGGGGGGGTGGGGGGGGGGGGGGGGGGCAAATAAAATGATGCATAAGTAAGGCCATGGACACAATAGTAGGAGGAAACTGAAATATAAGGATGCCAGAGCCAATACAGGTTGCAGAAAATTAAGCCAGAATGGAAATAAGAAATCTATTAATAGATTCCCCAAATGGGAAAAAAAATTCATCCTGATGTTTAGTGTAAGTGTTCTTTGTTTATAAATGCAGTGCTACCTAAGCTATTATCTTCAGACAATATAAGCTTTCATTTATTGTCTGTACTGTAACTTGTACTTCGGCATAACTCATGAAACAACAAAACAATTTATTATGCACCCACTCTAACTAAAGTATTCAGCATGCATGTATTTTCTTTCCTCACTCTGAATATGATAAAGTTAATCCAGTCCCTTCTTCATGAACTGCTGTAATACTCAAAGCAGAAGTAAAATACCTTCTCAAGCATAAGTGTGCTGATAGAAAATGTACTGTTTCAGAGTTAGTTCAACAGAATATGTCACCTGGTGAGGGGGTATAAATGCATAAGAAACCATGACAAAGGGATTTGGCACATCATCAGAGTAATGTTTTGATCCAACACATCACATTCTGAAATGCAAGGAGTTACACTGTAACAACGAATGTTGTAATATGTAATAGATAGAATGTGTAATATGTAATAGATAGAATGTGTAATATGTAATAGAAAAGATATTACAAGAAAATATTTATATTATTACAATCCAAAAATAAAAAAGTATATCATTGTGCATACAGTGACTTCCAATCCAATCAGCATTTCACAATGCATGGTGCAATAATGACTAAGAACAAAAAAGCAGTGATTAAAACAAAAATCACGAGACAGTGGCCAGGCAACATTCAAATGCAAAAGATGGGGAGAAGAATGTGCAGAGATGGCCTTCACTCACCCTGGAAGGAAATAGACAGCAGACCTTAGCAGGGCTGGCTCACAGCAAACATTGTCTTTCCAGGAAAAAAACTGTTGGGTAATACTGAAAATACCTAAAGACAGCAAAACACTCACACACCAATTTCCGAAAGACTAAAGCTTCATACAGCTCTGTGTGGACTTACCCTTGGTATGAACATGTCAGCCCTTCCTGAACATGTAAAGGAAAACATCTCACCTAAGTTGATTCATCAGGCAGGCTCACATTTTTTCCTTCCAGCATTGCGGAGGTCAGTCTAATACAGCATCTTTGTACTGCCTTACTAAAGAAGTGCATTTCCTGAACATGCCTGGGCAAAAAAACCACAATGAAGTCTAAGCACAAAGCACAATGAAGTCTAGTTCATAGCATGGATGTAATTTAGCTCAAACTGCATGATGCTACATGCTTTTCAGTCACAGCCTTCACTGCCTGAAACCAGTTATTCTCCAATTACACCTGAAGCAATGATGAGAACAAGTGCATTTCATCTGTTCTTTCAGTGTTGCTACCTCTGCAGGGAGAAGGAAGCATCTTCTTCATACTGATGCTTTAGTCAAAAGTATACAACATTGCTTGGAAGCCCTGAAGAAATCTGACAGGGCATTGATCCCCTTTCCTAGTGATTCAAATTCCTTCACTAGACTCCCTCATACTCTTACAAAATCAGTCAATCTGGCTAAACCTTGTTAATAAACACCTACTGAAATACCCAAAACCCAATGGAAAATATTCTGATTGTCCATATCTGTTTCATGAATCCTAACAATAAACAAACACATAGCCTGGAAAGCCTTTTCTTCTGTCTCTTTTGTTCTCTTCTGTCATGACATTTACAAGCATGGCAAGAGGGAAAGTATCTATTTTAAAGATGACACACAATTATTGCCATCTCAGCTCCTATTGCATCATCAGTTTAGCAGCTTTCTTCACAGTTAATAGAATCAGCAATATAATCCTCAGCTCAAACGAATACAACGCTTTAAGCCTGAGAGGCTTGGAAATTTAAGCACATACTTGCAGTCAAACATGTGCTTATGTCTTGCCACATTGATCACTTCTGTAAGCAGGTGTGCCTTCATTAAAAGACAATGGATTTTGCTTCAACAGAGTGGATTTGAAGCTGCTCTTATGAGTTATCATATCAGCATTGATTTCTAGCTCAAGCTGTTTTATCAAGAGTGACTAGTAAAAGCTGAGTGGGTGTGGACAAAAAGCGTAAGCAAGTAAACAGAAAAGATGTGATTTATAGATGTACATGCCATTGTAACAGGGAAATGCTGAAAAGCTGAAAAAGACCTTGCTAACATCTCCACATCTGGTAGATACTGGAGTAGATTGAACCTAAGTTTTTCCGTTGAGCTCAGCTGACACAGGAAGCGATAGAAGGAGATGTATCTTTCAGGCTAGAGGACATGGATAATTTTTTATTTCCATCATTTTATTTTCCATAAACCAAGACAGAAAATTCTAACTTTACCACAAGTTTGGATTGATATTCAATTCTGAACCTGTGATTAAAAACCAGAGCAGGACCTGCTGAACAACATCCCGCTCGGTTCTGATTGCTTTTGCATATTTTGATCTTGAATCCAATCAAAAACTCATGCAGCATCACTTGTTTATGCTATAATTCATTTACATGTCATGTAACTATCCCAAGATTATGTTAACGCTATCTGATTAGTGTCCAGGTAACCCTAATTCACCATACAAAGGTAATCACTCATATGAACAGATTTGTGTTTATTGGTCCAAAAAGGTATTTCCATGTTTACTATCTGTCGTCTTTGGTAAACTACTCATGCTCTATCTCTTCTCAATAGTATCAAAATGCTTATTTTAGTATATATATATATATATATATATGTGCCAGTGTTATCTGCATTCAAATATCAGCTTGACAAGATGTTGGCTAGAGCACATTACATCAAGTAAAAAAAGACTAAGGTGATGTCTCAGCTTTCCCAAGTGGGAAGTATTCAAATTTTAATATTTTCTGGGTTAGTGCACCCAAGGAATGTATTAGTGGCTGTGTGACACTAATGCTAGCAATTACTGAGAAATGCATATTATACAGTGCTATACTAAGGCAGTATTGCAATAAACAGATAAATTACAGCATTTGCTCAAGTTCAGCATTCAAGTTTTCTATTAAGTTAAAAAGAAAATCTTTTCTTTAAAGCCAAGCTAGTTTTTTCCATTGTTATTGATACATGATTCTTCCGTCCAGGAGGTAAAAAATATTTAAAGCTTTTAACGGTTTAAATGTCTTAGTGTCTTTTCAGATGTAAGTCTTTTTTCATACACTTGTGCAATGGATTGAGTGAGAGCTTTGAACAAGCCCTGTCTTAGCCTCAGATTTTTCACAGCAGCCCTGCTTAGGTGACCTGCACCTAAATCACTGTGGCTCACAAGTCCTCAAGAATGGCAGATCAGGTCTATTATAAAGTGGGTTATTTATTAAATAGACAGGAGATTAACAGACAAAAGGCCTTAAACAGAGTTACTTACTACGCAGGATAAAACAAAAGAGCTATTAATATATTACATAAAAGAGTGCTCGACATAAAGGTACCTATGTATCAGCTAGCAAAGAAATAGAATAGGAGTGAATGTAACTTACACCAAATAGATCATGGGGTACACAGAGATCTTTCACTCAACCCTTGGGAGAGTAACTCAAGACAGGTGTCCCAAACCTTGAGGAGAGCTCCCCACACGTTTCCAGGAAATATGCAAATGCAAGTATGGTGTACCTTCTATAGTTTGTAAAGTGAAGTGTCTGTCAGTCAGAAATTCAAGCTTATCTTCCTACAATCTTGCTTTTAAGTTAAGATGTTTACTGTCAGTTGGGAATGTCACCACCATGGTGCCAAAATAAATTGCTACAAGACAAGCTGCCTTGACTGAGTTATTTCAGCAATTAGTAAATACACATGAAGGGAAGATGCCCTGACCTACTGCATCAGCTGATAGGTAACAGATAGGCCCTCCTAGGGAAGGGCATCCTGCCACAACTTGTTAAAAAATTTTGTCATTATGGAGATACCAGGCACAACTCAATAGAAAAGCTTTCAAATGAGACTCTTTTCTGGGGTGAATAGATCGATGGCTACATGCAAACTGGATCAGGAAGTACCTATATAAAAGCAGTTCTATAGATACACAATGTAAGATTTTCCAGTTATCAAAATTTTTTTATCTTAATATTATAGGACTCATCTGTGACATTCTCCCTCTCAGAAGCCTCAATCTCTTTTTTCTATTTTGGGGCCTTATACAACAAATATTTAAGCCATTAGTAATTTCATGCATATGAGTAAAAAGAAGGTCCTCTGTGATTTCTGCCTGGCAGGCGCCGTAGATGACTATTATTTTAGGATATGTTGTAGGTTAATGCTGGTCAGCATGTCAAGCCTACACAGCCACTTTATCACTCCCCCACTGTCAGACAAGGAGAGAATAGGAAGAACAAAAGTAAGAAAATTCAGGGGTTGAGATAAAAACAGTTTAAAATGGGAAGGAACAAGGAAGAAGAAAGAAATCAACAATAAGCAAGAATAAAACAAAAGCAAAGGATGCAAAGAAGTTGCATCCTCTGCAAACTGACCTCCCACAAGCACACTGATACTGACACCTGGTTAGTCTCCAAGCAATGTCTACATTCAAAAAACCCCCAAACCCTCCCTACCCCTGACATTCTATGACACAGGATAGCTCTTTGGTCACTTTCGGTCAACTGTCCTGGTTACATCCTCTCCCAATATCTCATGCTCCCCCAACCTTCTTGCTGCTGAGGCAGAGTTGGGAAAAGAAAAAGCCCTAATGCCACACAAGCTGTGCCACCACACTGAGCCATCGCCACTGCTTTAGTCACAAATCCAAAACAGAGCAGCATCGGGAAGAAAATTAACTCCGTCCCAGCCAGGCCCTGTATAATGTTTATCTTTGTGTCTGTGCTCCCCATTCAATCCTTAGCAAGTATAGGACTTGACCCTGCATTCAGATAATGCAGAGCAGAGATGCATTGGCTGCAAGGAAAACACATTAGAGCAGCTTCTTGTTGGAGGGTCAATGGGAAGTAAACATATAAATACATTTTCTACTTCCTTGACCAGCTTTTTATGGGCATGGAATCTCCGAGAATTACTTTTTCCTCAGCTAAACCAGGCAAATACTTTGACTATTCAATACTCAAAATCACGGCTTTGCAGCTTTCCTCATATTTCCAGATTTCTCTAGGGAGAAAGGGATGCCAGCCTTCCATGAAACATGAAATCCACAAATGGGCAGTAAACCTTTCAGGCTGGAAAGAACAAAATGGTTTGAAACAAGCAAGAATAAAACAAAAGCAAAGGATGCAAAGAAGTTGCATCCTCTGCAAACTGACCTCCCACAAGGAGGTGCTATTAGCAGTCTTCATCTTTCTTGATAGAAGCCTTCTCATGGTGGCTGCTGTTTAAAGGTTGTCTCATCAGGCACCAACATTGACTATGAAAAACAAAAACAAGGCAAGGACTAGAGGGATTCAGAGGCCCTGCTTCTCTCTACATGGTGCTCTCCAGAAAATGTGAGGAATTTCTCTGCCTGTTTGATGCTTCCCACTTCCATGGACTTCAGAGCACAAAACTGTTCTACAAAAAGCTTCAATTTCATTAATTCATGGGTTTTATACACACACCTAAAGAGCTGTCCTGAAAACTGCTATTTATATGAATTATGTTAGACTATTGTGGGCACCTAAGCACCACACAGATACTTGCTCCCTTCCCCACCCCCAAAGACAGTTTCATGGGGAAAGATAAAAGGAAAGAGCAAATCCCAGAAAATTCATGGTCAAGGTAAGAGTGGTTTAACAGGCAATGGAAAAGTGAAAGGAGATACAGAGAAAAAAAAAAAAACCAGAGCTCATGATACAAGGACAATCACTAATCACCTCTCATGCTAGACTGATGCCTCATCAGTTGCAAAGCAATAGACAGCTAACCCACCTAACTCCACTCTTCCTGCTCTTTTATTGCTGAACCTGACACTGCAGGGCATGGAAAATCTCTTTGGTCAGTTTGGGCTCTATGCCTAGTTGTGTCCTCTCCCTGCCTCTCATACACTCCAATCTATTCACTGTGGTGGGAGTGAGCAGCAAACGCTTTCATGCTGCACAAATGCTGCTCAGCAACATCTGAAATGTTGGTCTGTTATCAGCACCACAGGAGTTGTTATGGTGAAAAAACCCTTCATCCCAGTCAGACCTAGTACAAAGACTTCAGTAACTGGCAGACAATCCTAACTCTGACCTATCTGGAAAACCCACAAGTCCTTTCAGTCTGGCCTTTGGCATCCCCCTTGCTTTTCACTGTCATGCTACATTTTCAGAACAAAGACAAATGCCTCTCTATTTCTCTTGATGTAGTAGCTGCAAGAAATATTGCTTTTGCAATGAACAGGTGTAAATTGCTTGAAATTAATTTTTCTAATATACCCTGGTCCTGCTTCCCTGGACAGTATTTTGTGTTTGTAATGGAAACTCTCTCTAGGAATTTACCTGTAGTGTAGCCATGTTCAAATTTACATCTGAATAAAACAGTAAAATTAGATTCCCTTCCTTTCTTCAGTTCACTGATCATAGCTATGGCAAATACTTGCATGGCTAAGTTCTATCCAAAAGCTTCTAAGTAATTTGTACTTGATGGGAATTATTTCACTGTCACTGAAATAGTAATTCCAGTTACTGGAAGGCTATCCCTATTCCTAGTAATTCCTATTACTGGAGGGCTACAGTGGGACAAACGTCTTTGAAGTCACTGGAGTTGCAGTTGATCACATCAGGCTTAGTGCAATCTCTAATGTTTACTGGAACTAGTAAAGCCTTAGTAGCTCTGGGCAATGGGATGGCTCAGGGGCTTGAGTTGCTAGCTGTCTGCTTGTCAAGTGACAGTTGCCATGGTATCAGAGCACCTCTGGAAAGACAGCTTGTTCCTGCAGGCCTACAAACAAACATCCAGCCTAACTGAGCTCTTAGAAGTACTATTGTGCCAGGGCTGAAAAACAGCATGTTTGGCTCAAAAAGAAAATGAGTTAATTTGAACTTGGGTTCTCTGGAAGCTGTGATTTTGAACTTTCTGAAATTGCAGAAGACCAAGAAACCTGGTTCCTTGTTTGCTGAGCAAATCCTGTTGCATTAAAGGAGGAAAAAAAAGTTAGCTAGACTGCCAGCTGTATTTAAGAAGGAAAACGATCACACCTGCTCTCTTTTGGGATGATTCAGCAATACACATTCAGGTGCATGCTAAAAACACAGTCACAGCACTGGATCCCATTGGAGCTGTAGGCACAGGACAACTTATCAACAACCTCTGAGCAGGCTCAGGCATGACCTGAAATGCAGCCCTCAGACCTGTCAAGCCAGCTGCAGCCTAGGCACGGATACATACCTAGAGTACCTTATGATGAAAACTCAGGTTCCTACGCACTTGAATAGGTCAATGTGCAAAATGGATATACATGAGTCCGCCACACAGTGGGGCTACACACAGGGGCTGAGCAGCTGAAGAGCAGCTTGTCAGAAAATGTGTTGGAGGTCTGAATCAACAACAAGCTGACCATGAGCCAGATGTGTGCCCCTGAGGAAAAAAAGGCCAGCGGTATCCTGAGTTGCTTTAGGAAGAGCACTGCCAGTAAGCCAAACGATGAGATCCTTTTTCTCTGCTCAGCATTGGTGATGCACATGCAGATGCTAGATCCAGGTCTGAGCCACACTGAACATCCTGGAGTGAGTCTGATGACAGACCACAAACACAGCAGATTGGAGCAACTTTCACAGAAAGAGAGGCTGAGAGAGCTGGAACTGCTCCACCTGAAGAAGAGAAGTCTCAGGAGGGTCTTATAAATGTATATAAACAACCAACAGAAGAGAATAAAGAAAATGGACTAAGACTCTTCCCAGTAATACCCAGTGAATGAAGAGGAGGCAGTAAGCACAAATCAAAGTAAGACATTCCATTTAACCATGAGGAAAAAAAAAATACTGTGAGGGTGACCAAACACAAGAACAGGTTTTCCAGGGAGAATGGTAATCTCTGTCCCTAGAGATATTCAAACCAAACAGACACAGCACTGCTGTACCTGACTCTGCTATAAGCCCCCACCCACCTCAGTGGCCAAGGTTCTGTTGCCCTCATGGATTCCATGCTTCCACTTAGTTTCTAGGTGCCTAAACTCTTCCATGACTTAATAATTGACTTAAATGACTTAACAATTCTGTCCTGACTGCCAGCCTGCAAAACAAGGGCAATATTTGCTCATTTTCCAAAAATTATAGAGAAAGGGAAAATGCTAGTTAATATCATATTTACCCAAACCTGTGAGTGAAAATTTACAATGGAATGAAATTAAAATTATTCAAGTAATTGCAAAAGTTAAGAAAACACCCATTCAGCATACAAAACTAAGTGTAGCACAGAGCTATTCTTTGTCCCATGACCAGAGAGATGCAGGAAGTTAGATATATTTTATGAAAGGAACGTTTGCAACAAAAAAAGTTGAGCAGTAGCTGAAGCAAATTCTCACTTTTCAACATTAAAAGAAAAAGAACCTCTTGCAAATCTGAGGACTGTGGAAAACATTGTTACAGCAGTGAAGAATTGTAGGGAAGGAAAAGTGGCTGAGTTTCATCTAAATTTACCTAACACATTTCAATTAGCAAAACTAATGAACTTATTTTCCCTACTGAGAGTAGGGAATTACTAGTTAGTACATTTAATTTCATTTTCAGTGGGTACAGGTTAATCGTTAGAGAAAGTTTAACAAGTCTGGCATCTGTATCACTTCTTCCAAAAACCTTAGACATCGTGTGAAACATCTCTGAGACAAACACCTACAAAGATTGTTTTTCTCTGTTGAGAAAGCATCATTTCAGCATGATGCATGCGCAATTATCAGCATTTGCAGACTTGCCAATATTTTACCTTAGAGCTTGTTTATACACGCACCTTCCTCCAGGCACCACCCAATCTGTCATAAACAATGAAAATAAGATTAAAGTCTGCCTGTTTTCATCTCCTCCATTTGCCAGCTCAATTTAATTCCTCTGCAGAAGGGAAACCTTAAACGATCAACAAAATTGGGAACACCTAAGTTTTGGTCACCTTTGAATCTGCTCCAAGAGCTTCTAAAGAAATTATGCTTTTAAGCCCAAGTATATCCTTCATGACTGAAGAAGGTAAAATGAGATAATTTTTGAATGCGTCTATGAATGGACCACTTATGGAAACATGATACATAATGTAACTGGAGCTCCAACATAAGAAGGACAAGGCCCTGTTGAAGCAGGTCCAGAGGAAGGCCACAAATATGATCAGAGAGATGGAACACCACTCCTATAAGGATATGGTGAGAGAGCTGGGCTTAGCCAGGAGAAGACTCTGGGGAGACTTTAAAGCAGTTTTCCAGTGTGTAAGGGAGGTCTAGAAGAAAGCTAGAAACAAGAAAACAAGGGTTTCTAGTGGTAGGACAAGAGGGAATGGCTTCAAACTGAAAGAGAGTAGATTTAGGTAAGATATTAAAAAGACATTCTTTCCTAGGAGGGTGGTGAGGCAGAGAAACAGGTCCCCCAGAGAAGCCGTAGATGTCCTGTCCCTGGAAGTGTTCAAGGCCAGGTTGGATGGAGCTCCAAGCAACCTGGTCTAGTGGAAGGTGTCCCCACCCATGGCAATGAGTCTGATATGGAAGGATCTTTAAGGTCCCTTCTAACACAAACCATTCTATGATTCCAATATCTACTCTGGTGAGCACTGTTAGTGTAGCCAAGAAAATTCTGTGGGAAAGATTGTAAGATTAGGCCCCATATTTCTGTAATTAGTAGTTTGCACTTTAAAAAAGTTGACCTTGATTATCATTACTAAGAAGTTGACCTTACTTCCTTATTTAGGCATTGTTTGTTGTCGGGCATATGGTCACACATTCAACAGCTTTCTCACAAAAAAAGAATAGACCTTATTAGACTCTGCACAATATTCCTTCCTTTCTCTTATTTCCAGATGGTTTTTCATGCTCTGGCCTTCAGGATTCTGCAGAATTAGGAATACATTTTATAAACACTGCTACATCTCTGTGCTGTGCTTAAGCAAGCCTTAGTACTGAAGCACTCAGACACTTATTCTGGGGAACAAGCTGGCAAGACATACTAGAAGAGCTTTAAACTACTTTTAGCAGAGAAAGAGGATGTTCTACTGGGTTACCAGAAACAAACCAGGAACAACAGCACTTTAGGGAACAGCATGGAAATACCTGTAAATCATCCCAAAAGAATTAGAGAGGGCCCTTCCCAGGAGATCAAGAGGTGGATAGCCCAGCTGAAGCGCCTCTACACCAATTCATGCAGCACAGGTAACAAGCCAGAGGAGCTGGAAACCATGGTGCAGATAGAAAAGTATGACCTAATTGCTATCACAGAAACATGGAACATGAGTTACATGACTGGAGCACTGCAGTTGAGGGCCACAAGCTTTTCAGAAGAGACAGGCTGGGAAGGAGGGGCGGAGGTGTTGTGCTCCATGTTAAGGCAGGGTTAGATTGTGAAGAGGTGTCCCTGATAAACAGCCATAAACAGACTGAGACCCTGTAGATGAAAACCAAGGACAGGATTAACAAGGGACACCTGATGACAGGGGTCTGCTATAGGCTGCCTGATTAGAGGGAGCCTGTCAACAAGGCATTTTGCTTCAGATACAGGAAGCATCATGCTCCCAAGCTCTCATCCTGATAAGGACTCCAACCACCAGGTCATCTGCTGGGAAATCAATACAGCAAGCAATCCAGGAGACTCCTGGAAAGTGTGGGGGACAACTTCGAGTAGAGAGTTGAGACATTACTGTACCTGGTACTCACCAATGCACATCAAAGGAGTTAAGATCAGAGGCAGCCTTGGCTGTAACAACTGCCCTGGCTGAGTTCATGATCTCAAGGAGTTTGGGCCTGGCAAGGAGCAAAATCAAAATCCTGAACTTTGCAAGAATGGAGTTCCAGCTGTTGGAAAAAAATTGGTGAATAAGGTCCCCTAAGAAGAGAGGGGCTGATCAGAACTCTTTTAGAGCACAAGAGATCTTTATCCCAATGTGTAGGAAATCATGAAAGGCAAGCTGGAAACTGGCATGGCTGAGTATCTGCTCATCAAACTGAGGAGTAAGAAAGAAATGCACAGCCCATGGAAGCAGGGACAGGTAACCTGGGAAGACTACTGGGATATAATTTGGATGTGTAGGGATGGCATCAGGAAAATCAAGGCAAGGCTGGAACAGGACTTGGCAAGAGATGTGAAGAACAACAATAAGGGATTTTACAAGAACATAGGTCAGAAAAGAAAGGCCAAGTAGAGTGTATCCATCCTGGTAAGTGAGAAGGGTGAACTTGTGGTAGCTGGAAGGCTGAGGTACTCACCAAGTTCTTTGCCTCGGTCTGCACTGGCAGTCAGGCTTCCCACTTCTCTCGAGTCCCTCATCCTACCTGTGGCTGTTGAAGGATCAAAGTCCTTCTCCCTATAAGCAAAGAACAGGTCTGGAATTACTTGGTGAAGCTGAACAGCCACAAGTCTATCAGATCTTATGAGATGCTCTTCCAGGTCCTGAGGAAAGTGTCTGATGTTGCCAAGCCACTCTCCTACCATACTTGAAATATCCTGGCAGACAGGTGAAGCAACTGGAAAAAGGAAACATCACTCCCATTTTTTAAAATGGGAGAAAGGAAGATCTATGGAACTATGGACCAAAAAGCCTCACTTTATGTTTGGGAAGATTATGGAGCAAATTTTCCGTGTAGATATGCTGAGGCAGAGAAAAGACAAGAAGATGATCTGAGGCAGCAAGCAAATTTTACCGAGAGCAAATCATGCCTGAGTAATCTGGTGGTCTTCTATAGTCCAGTGACAGCAATGATTGACAAGGGAAGATCAATAGATATCTCCTGTCTCCTTCTGTAATGCCTTTATAGTCACTAATGACACCATCACCTTCAAACTGGGAAAACATGGCTTTGATGGATGTACTATTCAGTGAATAAGGAATTGGCTGGATGGACACAAGCAGAGACCTGTGGTCAGTGGCTCTGTGCCCAGGTGGAGGCTGGTGAGGAGTTGTGTTTCTCAGGGCAGACAGAGGTGTGGGGTCTGGTGCTCTTCAATATCTTCGTCAATGACATCAACAGTGACATTGGGTGTAGCCTCAGCAGGTTCATAGATGACACGAAGCTGAGACACTGAGAAGGCAAGATCCCATCCAGAGAGACCTGGACAAGGCTGAGAAGTGGGCCCATGGGAATCTCTTGAAGTTCAACAAGTCCAAGCGTGAAGTGCTGCCCCTGGGCCAGGGCAGTCCCAGATATGAGTACAGACTGGGAGAAGAACTCATTGTGGAGAAGGGCCTGGGGGCTCTCCTGGATGAAAAGCTGGACGTGACCCAGCAGGGTGTGCTCACAGCCCAGAAGCCAGTCCTCTCCTAGGCTGCACCATAAGGGAGCATCAGCAGGGAGAGGGAGGGGATTCTGCCCTTGTGAGATCCCACCTGCGTGAGCTCAGAAAAGACACGTGGACTATAGGAGCAGATTCAGAGGAGAGTCATGAAGATGATCAGACAGCTGGAGCACTTCTCAAGCTGAAAGACCTGGGCTTGTTCATCCTGGAGAAAAGGCTCTGGGGAGACCTCATTGTAGTTTTCCAGTACCTTAAGGGAGTTTATTATAAAGAGAGAGAGAGACTTTTTATGGGCAAATAATGACAGGACAAGGGGCAATAGTTTCAAACTGAAAGAGGGCATGTTTAGATTGGCTATTAAGAAGAAATTCTTTAATGTAAGAGTAGTGATGCTACCAACTGTACTCAAAGTGCTCATTTTATAATACCTTGTCAGATGTTAAGAATTGTTTGGGGATTTTTGCTTATTTTTCATCCTCATTTTTAAACCTAAGATTGTTAAAGTGAAGTCCATGAATTTTTCAGAAAAGAAACTAACCCACAGAGGAATACCTCTGGTAGTTGAAACTGTGGGAGTGGAAGTGCCAGTCTCATAAAATTATCTGGTTGTCTTTTTTTTCACAGACTTCTTCTGAGCAACTTGCATTCAGATGGTGCTTAATGTCATTAATACCCACAGCCTTGTGCAAATCAGTCTTTCTTGCTGTAATCATACTAGGTTATGTTTCCAGTCAGAAAGCTAACCAGGAAAAAAAAAAGACATGCGCCAGGTATGAAAACTTACTTTCCTTTGCAATGGCAGATGCATCAGAACAAGCTAAATGACACAGATGATCAAAGGATATTAAGAATGTTAAGTTCTCCCCTTCTGTCACAATGCTTAGGAAAACATTACAGCAAAAATGCTGAGAAATTACTGAAATTAGGGGAAACCAGCCTAATCACATTCTAATCATATCTGGAGGTGTAGTTATACCTGGAAGTTGAAAAATATTTTTCTCTAAAAACATCTTTGTTGTAAAAGTTCTCTAAAAAGCTTTGAGAAACACATGGCACAACACATAGCCAGCCTTTTACAGGGTACATTTTTACAGGAGTGAGAATTCATCTTTTGGAAAAAAAACAATGGAATTACAGTTTCTGGACAAAATATGAACCTGTTATGGGCAAACCACCTGCACCAGCTTTGAAGCAATATAGGTATTTACGTTAAAGAGCTACTTGCATGTCATTGTAGGAAAGCAGCAATCCGCCACTTTCCACCACTTCAATGACACTCAGAGTAGACTGGATCATGAAAACTCTGAAGGAGTAACTTCTGCCTGCAACCAGACCTGTCACAAGGTGAAGAAGCCAGAATACAAAAGGACTTACAGATAAGCTATACATATTTATTACATAAATCCAGTTCCTGGAGGTTCAAAAAGCACTTCCTACATTTCAGATGCCTCTTTGACTTTCAGCTTGCATTTAAAGCATACCTTGCTGATTTTCTTACTTCAAACCATGGTGAAGATTAAACCAGACTGATTTTGGCACTTATTTAACCTCTGACTATGCTCAATATTTGCAGCATATTATCTAGGAATCTCTGAACTGCAGGAAGTTACAGGAATGACTAAGTGACTGTTTTGAAAAACTATGAAAGAATCAAATAATTTGAAAATGCAGGATAGAATAAAAAACATTTAAAATTTATTATTTTGTGCAAATATTGTTATTGACACCATATCAATACCAATATAATTTTCTAAATCAAGTTGCCTAGATTATAAAGCATCTAGGTAACTTAAAGAATACTGTGCCTTGATTCAAGATATATAGAGGCTGCTTTTTACATTAACCTGATTCAAGAAAGGATGAGAATGAAGCAGCTCTTCTGTAACTTTCCCAAGAAATCATGAGGACTTTCCCAAGCAATTTTGCATTATCTGTGGTCTATAAGCTAGAAAATTGAATGTTCTTGCCTAGAAAGAGGATCTTGTCTTCTCTGTCACTTCTATGAGCTAGAAAGATGAGGCTGAAGTATCAATTTCTTTACTCTTATTCTTGGAGAATATGTGAGACTGTACAAGCAACAAATGAAAGAAAAATCCTATAAACAACTAGACTATCCTTTTAGGGAACAGCAGGCATTGCCAACAGAAAAATATTTGTTCTGATTATGCTAAATTCAATTTTTCCTAAAAGGTCAAACGCTCTTTTTTCCTTAGACAAAACCAGATTTTTAATGCATTCCTGATACATATACTTCACATTCATCTGATACTCTGCACTGCAGAATTTGGAGAAACATTTTTATTAGGGATTTCAGGATCTTTTTACTGCATACGATTTAAGGAACTTTTCTGCGTGTATTCTGTAATGTGTGGTAAATCACAAGAGATCAGAGTGACCCCACCACTATGATATTAGTCATAAACCGTAGTCATGGTCATGTTGAAGTGTCATCTCATCTCCTAAGAGCTCCTAATATGTCCTCATTATTCCTGGCTGCAATCTATGCATCAGGGGGATCTTGTCCATGAGTGGCATATAACAGGGATGTTAATAAAAGCACTTGCCTGAAATCAGACCTTTTGAGAATTATGGTCCTATGTCATCAATACACATCTTCACAAGTATGCTTTGTGTTAACAAATGTTGGCAATTTACTGCAGCCTCAACCTGGAAAGATGATTATTTTTATTTGGAAACAGCTGAAGCGGAATCTGGTTTGGGCCAACCCAGTGTAGGACAGGGTTCGCCTCCAAACTAGCAGCTGCCAGAGAGGAGAGGAGGAACTGCTGAGAGGGAAGCGTGGAGGTGCGCTGTACATGATCACCTTGTGACTCCTTCTCCCAGCCAAATGGAGAAGGCTATCTTTGCAGGAGCAGACTTTTTACTTAAGACATGATAAAAAAAAGCCAATCAAGCTTGAAGGGAAGAAGCCTTTACAATGCATCCCAGGTTTCACTCACATTTCCTACTAAGCATACAACAAAGAGCACATCACTCTTACAAGGAGGATCACTGTAGAGAGAACATTTTTCAGTGGACCAATAAAGAAGCTGCCCTGGTAAAAAGTGGATTGGCTGCATTTATAGCATACTAAAGTTTATACAAGCAGCTTAATGCAAATTTCTGTCCCTAATGGTTGTACTTAAACAAATTTTACTAGGAAGATATGGAGCAGAACTCAGCTCCAGCTGCTGCTACGAGAAAAAAAATTATTTCTCCAAGAAATGCAGAAATAACAAGAATGAAAGCAAAGAACAATGATACTTATTTTTTTCCAAAATAATAGCATTAAGGTATTTTATAAATTTACTACAGCAAGACATCTTACATTCTGAAATTTCTTCAACTTTGGAACTGAGTTGCAAAAACCTACAGATATTTCCTAATCTTAAACATAAATATTTGCTGAATAACATGATTTGACTCTCATTAGACTATCATACAATCCTGTTGACACTAAATAGATATCTATTCCTACTGAAGCTGCTTCCAAATTAGGAGGAATGACCTCATCCAGAAATACTAAAACTGCTATCTGTATGTAATATATTTTATAATTAAATTAATTTTTTAAAAGCTCAGCTGGCTGTGTTAATTAGCTAATCACACACCTGCTTGGTTCAGGTTTCAAGCTGGAAATCTGTAAACATGACAAGTGTTAAATTCTGCAGGCAATGCTGCTCAAGTACAAGGACAGTCCTGTGTGAGCAGCTGTTCCACAGGGTCTTGTCTGACTGTAAGACTGCTTCCACTTGCAAATTTTTGTGACTGGGGTAATATACAACAAAAGAAATCAACCTGCAACAGAAATATCTGGAAATGAGAATTTCAAATATCTTATTAATGCAAACTGTTGACCTCAGATGACAATTTTGTTTCTAGGGGCAGGAGTACGTCTATGTTTTAATATACAGTATCTCTTAGTTATGTCTAAGACTGTAACTAACTGAAAGGAGAATTTTCTTGCCTTTTTGTTTGCTTTTTTTGTGAGAGGTGATTTTTCAGACAACAAAGTGTCTCAGCTTCAATTCAAAGACAACCTCCTATAAATGCACACTTACAAAAAAAAACTTCAGCAAAAAAACCCTGTTCTTTCTTAGGCAACAATCAAAAAACCAACATAGCACACCTTATTGCTAGATCAGGCCTCCAACTATTTGCAAATAGGAATATGAGACATTGCTGCCTTTCCCTCAGTTCAGTGGGACTTCTCAAACACTTCCAAAAATCATAGTGCTATTCAAGTGGACAAAGAATTCCAAAGCCTTATTTCTCTTTAGTGAAAGTCAATAACTGCAATTTATATTATCATACTGAATGATATTAACCCTTGTGATACCTAGACAGATGAAATTGTCTATTTGCCTTAGTTTTATGATTGTCAGTCAATCTACCAAAAAATCCGAAAACCAAACCAAAACACACAAAAAATTCCAACAAACCAACAACTTTCCAGGGGCAAATGTTCAAAAAATTAAAGATTTTAGAATGCACTCACCGTAAACAAATAATTAAACACGACCTTTTTAGATTGAAGAATACTTGAAAGCAGGTGAGAGGTTTTTCATGCATATTTTCTGTTCCTTACTTTAGAAGGAGAAAAACTAGTTTCAGAATGAATAGTCTAGTGAAACAACTAAAAATCCTTGCAGCAAACTTAACATTTCTTTTCATCTTTTGTGATTCGCCAATAGAATTTCATTACCAATTTCAAAAGAAAATATTACAGGAAGACAATTTGTGTGTTTGTTGCAATTTTCTACAAAAACATGTTCTAAAGAATAGTTGAAACTTGTTGGTATTCACCAGCAAATTAAGCAACCTTAGAAATGTGAAGAACACTACAAGAAAGAAGATCTTAAGTATAAATATGTTTGTTACTATAGGATTTCACTTGAAACATGAGGAGATTTAAACCTTTTCCTCTTCATTAGATCTGAAAAGCATGTTGGTTTTCAAATAGATCTGCAGATGGGTGCACCACTAGTAAAAATTCCTGTTTGGAGCTGCTATGAAATACAAGCAGACTGTAGGAAAGATTTTATTAATTTTATCCTCTTGGATGAGTAAGAGACATTTAAAGTGTTAAAGCAGAGTAGCCATTAAGATTACAGTTGAGACATGATTAATTTTCCCCTTGCTGTCACCTGTGCTAGTCTGTCACCTTTCCCTCTGACCTGTTTCTATTCTCATTTCCTCAGCACTCTGTGGACCAAATTTGTATTGGTGACATCAGTGATGCTGAGATCAGAAATTGGCTCCTTGCCTCTGTTTTTCCCTTGCCTTCCCTTTAATTTGCCTTTCCCTGTGCTTCTCTTCAAAGATGCTTTGCTGCAGCTCTCAGTGCTTTGCAGGTATCCTTGACTACAGCTGACATTCCCATTCTCTGGCCAGCTGGAGCAGGTCTGGATATAATCCAGATCAAAAGCAGGTGGCTAATCAGCAAACGAGCAACTTGTTGGCACACAACAGAAGTGACTAAGTCACTACTGGGTCCCCTGTTTTCAGTCTTAAATTTGGCGAAAAATTTAGTTGTGGGTGGTGGATCTTGAAGAAAGTGGATTGTGAATCATATTGCAAAAAAAACCCCAAACACCACAACCACAAAATGGCTCTTTTGGAACTGAACAGTCACAGACACCCAGCCAGCACCCAGCTAGCAGGCAAGCCAGCAAGGCCCAATACAGCAGCACACTTGTAATGTGCTTTTTGAAGAGGGCACCAAAATAACTTTGTAATGCAAAAATCTATGATTGGAAGGATAGCAGAACTTCTACAGTATTAGAAAGAAAACTGCAAAGTATTGTAGCAAACCTTTAAAGATATTAATTGCACAATAATGTAACTGTTGCATGAGATTTCTAATATATAACCAATCTAGCATAGGTTCTAGGAGCAATCAAAGCTGCCATGTGCACAGTGATTTGAATATGTTTACAAACCCTGCTTGTATTTGAAATCAAAGTACATCCTCTTACAAACACTTCCACCTCATGAAGTTACTCAGCAAATCATTAAAACGGTAATATAAGTCACTATTTATTTTCACTATCTCTTCTTGGACAGCTTGTTTTCCAAAGAATTTTTACTAAAGAGAACTCAAATTTAAAACTACAAGTATTTAAACCTACCTGTCAAAATTCTTGTTGACCATGGTTATTTTACAGAATGCCTTCAAAATATCCCTCTATTTCCCATCAAGTTACTAATGCAAATGATTGAGCTGAAAGAGAAAATTCACTCTATCAACACAGATTCAACATTTATGCCACCTAGATAATTGGATAAAGAGTTGACCTCTATGTACTGTCCATGTATTTGCCACTAATTTATTCTTTCTTTCAGGGAAATTGCATACTGTCTTCGTGCTTTCAAAGTGGGGATTATCTAACTTTCAAGAATTTAGGTGTTTGGCCAAATTACATTTTCAGCACAAGAATATTATTCTCCACAGTGTAATTGCAGATGTAAGGAAATACTGGGGGGAGAAAATGCACCATCATGGCATGCTTAGCTAGAAATTCTACCATCATGTGTTAACATGGCTCCACATGCCAGGAGTACATAAAAAGAAGGCAAATATAAGGGATCTGAACAGGAGTATCAATACAGTCTACTCAGTTTAGCTTCCAATGCAATTTAATGCCCCTTTCTTTAAGCCAAGGTACAAAAAAAGCCCAGTGAAAGTAGTATTTGTCAGGACAAGAAAATATGGTAGCTATGTGCAGCATAGTTCCATAATGCTTTGGCAGCAAATAATTTGCTGTTATCTGAGTTAAAAATAAAAGAATTTCCAAAGAGGGACAAACCCAGATTAACGCATGTACTTCCAGAAACAAAGCAGAAAAGGTTCAATCTATGACCTTTCAAGTCATCTGCACTAAGAACTTTGCCAATTTTTTTGCAAGTGTGAAACCAATGCTTTGATTTTCCAGAGGGCCTCTGGCAAAGCCTGGCCATTAAATAAAACCTTCAATATAATTGCGGATCTCCACTCCTAAACTGATGTGCAGGTTGTATGGTCTGTTGCACTGCTTGTGGTAGCTATCACAATCACAGTCCTTTTAACAACAGACTTTCTACCCACCAGTGTTTACTAATAGCCAGGCTGTTTCTTGAGTAAAATTACACAACAACACAATCCTTGAAATGAATAAGCTCTGCCTGGTAAAAGCACTTTCATAATGATTGAAATTTGAGATCTCTGAAGGTGGATTGCCTTAACCCTCAATTCAGCCTCTCCACAATTGCAGCAGCATTAATGCACTTGCTTCTTAAATTGTTGTAACACACCTTTAACCATAACAAAAATAATAGCGTACGTGAGCCACAGTAGCACAATAAAAATGTTACTTGTTTACAATCTCTACTAAGTCTTCTTTATCCCTAAGATCACCCTCTAACCAACTACAATCATAATTGCTTCTGTGTGAAGTTGCTTATACAGGGTGTTCCAAGTACGCCTATCAGATGAAACAAAGCATAGAAGTTAGTTTTAAAGTCATATGCTAGCTACCTGAAAAACCTGCACCAGCCATGAGGAGGCAAAAGAACTGGCCCAGTCAAATGTGCTTCCCACTAACTGCCAGGAACCTCCATTTTACATTCCTCGGCCTGAATATTTTTCCATAATTTAGTTTTAACTTGGTTTGTTTCTTATTCCCATTATTACTTTTCTCTTACCTTCTCTTGTGCTTCCTCAGCTCCTTTCTCATGCAAGAAAAAGGCCATTTTTCTTCTAGGCAGACCGTGTACTCCAGCTAGGAACACAGATGCAATTAATCAGGTTTCATATATATTTAAAGGCAGACTTACAAAAAAAAAAAAACCAAACAAACAAACAAAATATGGACAAACCCCCCACAAAAACAAAAAAAAAATCCACTCCTAACCCACTGGAAATAGGTGTAGGAAAGAGAATGGGTATGTAGAAGGACCAGTATTTTGGGGGATCCTTCATTCTTCAAAGCAGCCAAAATTTTGCATGTTTAACGGGTGATGTACAGGAATCAAGGAATAGCAATGGATACATCAATTATGCTGATATTGGAGCTTCATCCCTAGACTTGCCAGAGTAACACAGCTTCACATCCTGTCAACGTTATTCTCTGTGGATGCTGACTATGTAGCAGTGAAACTCAGTGTATTTGAGTTACTCTCCAACAGTCCACAAGTCTTTGATAGCTGGGCTGGAATGACAACTTGCTGCTATTGCCCTTACTCATGCATAAGGTCCAACTCCTTTATTTAGAAATTCTGTGCTGTGACAAACACAAGTTTAGTAGGCCAATTCCCCAGGCAACAAGACTAGCTAGAAGTCTGCGCAACTAGCCAATCAGTTTCTAAGTGGACAATTTCTATTTAACTTTTGGGATGGTTTCTGAATTTAGCACGCTGCTAGCGTATTTAGGGTTAACCTTCCAGTTTGGATCTGCCCTGTGCAAGGATTTGTGCCACACCTTTGCTCTCAGGGGTTCTTCTGGAAAGCCCTCCCTCTGTGCAGTGGCTTCAGAAACAGACATGCCTGTGCAACCTTTATTTAGATTGCTCTGAACACAGCTCTTTCTAAAATGCAGTCTGTTCAGAGTCTCAAGTGCAGAAAAATAGGTTTTGGCCCAGGCAAAGTAGGAAGCAATTCAGAAGAGCAAACGACCCGGTTTATTCGGGATAAGACAGAAACAATCAGTTGTTTCAGCAACCTATGCAAACCAAGAGTTGGTTTTACTTACTACTTGCTTAACCTTGGCTTCTGAGGAAAGAGTGGGAGGGATGTGAGGCAGCAGCAGAAGCAAACAGGATTAACAAAAGCACCACATTTTTTTCTTCTCCTGGTTGTCCTACACATGGCAGAAGTAGCAAACTCAGTCTCTTGCAAGTCCTCCTGAACAGGCAGGGCAACAGCTGAATGTGGTGGGAGTGATGTGGGAAGAATTGATGAAAGAGGGAAGAGACATAACTCTTATCATTACTTCAAAAGAATTTTCCTATTGCAAGAACCATTATCACCTCTTTCACAGAAAAGACCATTTATGATAATAAATTCAAATTAATTAATAATAATAATGATGCCCCTAATAGTTTTCTAATGCCAAAAAAATAGCTTGGTTTGTTTACAGTGGTGCAGGATAGCGGTTGCTTTGCAAGAGATTTCCATGTGGTCCATACCTGTTTCAGTCCCTACACAACTGCATCTCCAACTAAACTTTTGCTAGCTTGGGGATTATTTTATCATTATATCCCTTACATCTAGGGCTTTAATAGCTTTTTTTTTTTTTTTGTAACTGATTATATTTGTTTCCTTGTCCCTGGGATTTTCTTACAGAGCACTCCAGTAATGGTTTCCAGTTACCTTTTAAATGTCACTTTATTTGGACAGTGGAGGGATGGTTGTCTTACTACTCTTCTCAGTCTGCTTGCATCTATCCACTCACAAATTTGTTTTCTTCCTTGGTAATTATTCTTAATTCATCCAGTCTTAGAAGAGGTTCAGTAGTTCACCAGCAGAATTCAGGTCTTCTGTGTTTTTGAAAGACTCCTGAGAAATTTTAATAAAATTATGCATCTGTGCTGCTTACCAGTCTGTACACCACACATACTAACATTCCTGAACCTAAATGTCAACACACACTTATACTGAGGCATACCACACTGACAGCCTGCTTTGCTCGACAATTTATTCACAATACTGGGCCAGGTGAAAAGCAGATGGCAGTCAGGGGCAAAAGGTGCATACAGCCATTGCCCTTAAGGATGTTGTTAGCACATATTAGAATGCATGAAGGCAATAGTAAGGCAGAGGATTGTACCAGTGACACACTTAAAAAAAACAATTTGCCCTGCTAAATAAGAAGTAAATACAATGGGCCAATAAATAATACAGGAAAAAACTGACAAAATTATAAGCACTATGGACAATATAATATTAACAACAATGTATCAACCTAGTTTCATCATCCAGAATATTAATATCAAGCCCTTTGTAACTAAGGCCTGTATTTTACTTAGCTTATTGGCCTCCCTGGAATGGAATCATTCTGCTTTCCAAACTTCTAATCAGAGATGACCCACTTAAATGCATCCCTTTACATTTACTGAAATTAGCAAATGCACTAGAGTTAAACCCCTATGAGACAAACACTTCTCCAGTACAAATCCACAGTTGCATGATGGCTTATTTTCCTTGATATTTTCATCTTTTATCCTAAAAAAAATTAATTCTGATGTATTAAATTTATCTACTTTTTTCCAGACACTAGTATGTTATGATTTAGTTGAATCTTTCTCCTTATTGTCTAATATTCATATTCTTCAAGAACTCTTATGCCATTTAAGACACTTTATAACACCTCTATAACTAGACAGGTAACAAGAGATGACAACTTTTTGCCAGATTCCCACTCTCTGCTGCAGGGATTAACCTGACAGTTTTTTTGCTCTATTTTGTTATTGCTCTGAGCATGTCATTCTATACAAATCTTATGTGGAAAAAGTCCTCATTAATTTTGCAGAAAAGTCCCAGCTATTTTCAGTGAGTTGTAAATTTTCAGAAATTCAGAATGGCTGGTTAACTGCATGTGTTTTATACACTCTAGAGGAAGTGAAAGTTGGAAAATTTTGTTTTGTGACAGTTGATAACAGAAATATTTGAAAACCATTGATAAGTTCTGTGCTACAAGCTTCTAACTCCTCTGAGTATCTTCTTATCAGAAACAGATTTTAACACTGTTTAAAAATAGTATCCAATTCTGCTCCTTTAGTTACAAAAAGCATTAAAAAATAAAGTTTATAGCCCTAACTTTTTTCATATACTAAGAGTTTTTCATTTAAAAAGAACTCTGATTATTCTCTATTTTCGGAAAATAATTGAAAACCATGAGGCTAGATGGATCTATATTTGAGACAGAGGCTTTCAGAATGATAAAGGCTTTTAAAAATCCTAAAAAAAAAAATTAGGTGGAAAAGAACCCAATGTTTTGATTGTGATAACAGTCTCACACATACATTATATTCCACCTGAGTATTAAAGAGTGCATGGCAAAGGATATAGGGCTCTGACTCATAAGCATTGCAGCACACTGTTGCAGCAGTTGGACATTACTAACACACTATTCTGCTCCTGCCAGCCAGGACAATGGAGTGTCCCATGATGTAAAGTCTCTTCAACTGGCTAAATTTTCTCTTCATGGAAAGCACAGGGTGACTTTGTGAAGTTGGCACTGACAGTCTCCATATCCCTAGACATCCACAAAGCCCCACAGCAAAAGCCACTGCATGGTTTTGGCTTAAGAAGCAATGCCATACCCACACCTCAGCTATCACAGGTTAAACTGGAACAGCACCATCAAACATAGACCCTGTAATTTAATCTCCACAAACATTTAAGAATCTAAGAGACCAACTCCAGGAACATGTTTTATGATTTATGGGAGAGGAAGCCTACCCAAGCGGTAGTGTCCTATTAAAATATTTTATTTCAAACAACTAAAATTTCTGTCAGAGCTGTAATGAGAGAAGCACTATTTGAGCCTTGTAGAATCTTGAAGAGTTTAGTAATTTTTCATAGGAGATCACTAGCAAAGCTGGTGAGAATAATCTTTGCTAAGCCTCAAAATTTCATCTACTGACAGACATTTTTTTCTGCATTTATAGATAAGTCTCTGAAAGTATAAAGATTTTTCCAAGGCATGAAGACAGTATACAGCTACAGCTTTTCGGAGAACTTTCTTTGCCAGAGGCTAACTACCTCCTAGCTGTCTCAGCTAACTTACCTTTAATTGCAAAAGACAAACTGGACAGTATCATCATCACTATCCTATCCCATCCAGAGCTGTTAAGCACATGATTGTGAGTTAACTCAAGTACATTACAAAGCTAGATTAAAACATCATGTATTAAAACAATGCTTTTTAACTGACATTAAGTTTAGCATGCACAGGTCACTGAACAAGATGGCAAAGGCCAAACAGCCTCTAGCTCTCAGACAGACAGCAGGCAAAGCTGCTGCAACAATGAACATAACACTCTCGCAAGCTAAGTAGCAGAATTTATATGCAATAAAGTAGGAAACATGTAAAGAGGCTGCAAAACAATGATTTAGAAATCACTGGGATTTCTAAAAGGAACACAGTTATTTTCGTAACACAGAAATGTTTCTGGCTAAGCTAGACCACGTGAACTTACAATTTCTTCATAGTTATTAATCCCTTGCATGATATCCTGTTTATGACTGGATGATTTTTTTTTCTGGAATCACCTTTTTGTTGGATTAAAAGTTGCCTTCAACTATCACGTTTCTTGTGAAGAATGAAGTTCTCTGTAACATGTCAAAAACACAGTCTGAAGCAGCATTACTTTGCCAAAATGCAATGGGTTGGTTGTGTCATAGAATCATAGAATGGCCTGGGTTGAAATGAGCCTTAAAAATTATCTAATTCCAACTCCTGCCATGGGCAGCACTACCTTTCACTAGACCAGGTTGCTCAGAGTCCTATCCAAACTCGCCTTGAACACTTCCAGCAAAGGGACATCAACAGCCACTGTAGGCAACCTGTTCTAATGTCTCACTAAGCTCACAAGAAAGATTTTCTTCCTAGTACCTAAGCTAAACTCCTGTCTTTCAGTTGGAAACCATTCCTCCTTTTACCTGGCCTTGTAAAAAGTCTTTCTACATCTTTCTTGCAGGCTCCCCTCAGGCACTGAAGGGCTGCAATGAGGTCACTTCAAAGCCTTCTCTCCTCTAGGCTCTCTCTTCTCCCAATCCTCTCAGCCTTTCCTAACACAAGAGGAGCTCCATCCCTCTATTAGCTTAATGGTCTCCTCTGGCCTCACTGCAACAGGTCCATGTCATTCCTGTGCTGGGACCCCAGAGCTGATGCAGCACTACGGTTGGGGTCTCACCAGAGCAGAGCACAGCGAGGGGGAGAGCTTCTCCCTACTGACCACACTACTTTGCATACAGGCCAGTACACATTTGGCCTTCTGGGATGTAGGGTCATGTCCAGCACACCCAATTAACTTTACCAGTCAAAATTAACCTGATTTATGTGAATTTCTGTGTTAAAAGTGGTAATATGAATAGTTGTGTAAGCAGACTGCTAGAAGCAGTGACTAATGTAAACAACAGTTGCAGAAAGCTGACATTTACTTCTTCCATTAGCATTACTGAATGGCCTGTCCTGTACACCATCCTCTGATGAACAATTTATTTTGGCTTCAAGATCAGTTTTTCAAAGCTAAACAGAAGCAAACTATTATTATATCCTAACCAGAGTGTAAACACTAATTTAGAAAGTGTCTGCATATTGACAAGACCAGCTGAAAACAAACTCTACATCTTAAATTGCATACCTTCCTTCTTGAGTAGCTGTTTTTCATGTTCATGCAACTGATTTAGTAAGGAAGAAGTATAAATAGAAAATAAAAATATCTCCAGAGTCCTACTTACCTATAGCAATTAGCAATGAGCTCATAGGGGAGCACAGACAGAACACCCTTAAGAACACCCTCAAGGTGTTCAAGATCTTGTCATTACTCTGCAAACTGAGTAGCAGCAGAGATGGCTCCAATTTACCCAGGTGTTTGATAGCCTCTAGAAAAACTTACTCATCCCAGATCTGCTATATGCCTTTGGTACTTCTGATCAAATTGTGTAACTGAGCAGCTAGCAGTCATTCATCTGGGAAAACTCTGTTATAGTACACATCAAAATTGCCCTTGCACACTGAGAACATATTTAACGAAATACCGACACAATTCTCTCTTAGTAGACCATTTCCCTCCCCATTTTACTATTGCTTTCCCTTATCATCATACTCACCAGGCTGATTTTTGATAAAATACATTTCTGAGATAAGAAGGCTAGTGAGACATTCCAGGACTTGTCTCAGATGTTTCACCTTTAGGTAGGAAAGAGTCTTACAATATTCTGCTAATTCATACAGTCCACTGATTTATAAAGTTTACCAGCAAGTTCTAATTATGTTCAGTTGTTATTGCATTGTGTGAAAACAGGTACCATGACTTAGAAGTTACAAACATATTCTACTGCTTGAGAATTAGAAAAAAAAATATTGATACAACCTGTGACTTGCTTGTGGATTCACATTCTTGTAATCTGAAAACTAAGCACACGTGAAACAGGACCTAGAAAAATACTGTGAAAACAAACAAAAAAACTCTACAGTTTCCCTTCAGAGAATGAGAATTAGAGTTTCATTTTCTGTCTGTGCCATTTAATTATGTTTTCCTAGTTGCCAGGACAAGAATATCCCCTTTCATATGATGAAGTTAAGTATGACAAAAACCACATTTTAGGGAGGATGAAAGTCCTGTTAACAGCAGTTAGCTTTACTTAGATTCCACTGTCTTAAACATGCTTGCATCTGGGCAAAAACAAAGTCTGTAGTTCAAGAAGAGAAAGTATTCATAATTGGTTCTCCAACATTGTTTAAACGGTGACCAGTAGCTTATAAAAATGAGCATCTTTTATATACCTTGTAGTTACTGTCTGTAACACTGGCATAAACAGCACTAATGAAGGAAAAAAATTCTGGAAGAAAAAGCAAATTAAAAAATAGATAACTGTAAAGAAGGAAGGAGAAAAGTGCAAAGATAAACACTTGTGAGAAAAAAGAGAAGAACACAACTCAAATTTGATTGGAGGAAAGAAAAGTGGAAAAGAAAAAAACAAATTCTGGGAAATTCTATTAACTGAACAGTCATAAGATTTTCCTGGTGTGTAGATGTGGTTTATATAGAATTTTCAGGGCAAGTCATGGTTTTCAAAGGCCCACAATATTCACTGCCTAGACAGATTTCCTTTCTAACCCAACAGCATATTCCAAATTAGAACATATATTACATGTATGTAACATATGCCATTCTTTGAATAGTGGCTTGACTTGACCTTTATTTGAATAAAAACCCCATTGTCCTCCATACTTGTTTTTCACTTGGATTAAACTGAATCACCATAGTCCTTGTAATCATACAGCAAAGAAATTATTTTTCACAACCTAGTACATTCAACATTTTACAATGGTAATTTTCTTCACATATTCTGACACTGCCCTGTAATTAGCATAATTCTAAAAAGGAACACCAGAGTAAGTTAATAATGATAGATTCTACCTGCCTCTTGTAATTAAGAGGCAAACTCACAGAATGTTTAAAGATGGGTAAATTCACATTTGCCATAGGAGCACTACTAATCACAGGAAGAACAGCAAATCAGATTCTCTAAGAAATCAGGCTTCAGTTCAGAATTCTGGGTTTGCTCCACTGAACAAAAGACGTTTGACCACATCCAGCAGGCTGTGTAACAGGCCAGGAAGAGCCAGAACTAGAAAACAAATCATCTTACTACAGGCACACAAGAAGATAACTGGATGCCAGAACGGCAACAGGTCAACACCCTGGAATGAATGTTTAACAACTGAGGACACTTCAGAGTACCAGAGAAATCCATTCTGGGCATGGTTATCTTCAAAAGTCTTTTAAATTTCTTCACTAATGAGAATGTTTATAAAATCTGCAGCTGACACAAAGCTAGTGGGATCTGGTGAGCACTGCAGAAGAGAGGATTGGAACTGAAATGGATGTTGAGAAATTGCAGAGGCTCAGAGACCATTAAGATAAATTTTAAAGAATCAAGTGTCAAGTGTTATTCTTGTAAAAACATACACACAAAACTGGGACTATTTGCTTGGGAAGTACAATGGCAGCCTGAAAAGAACAAAGGGAGAAAGAGATAAGACAGTGTACTTCTCCTCTCCTGTAACATATGATATCAAAACAAACTCTAGAATTTTAGAGACTACAAATAGGAACAGTAGTGGATTATCTCTGCAAGCCAGCTCACCTTCCTCACACGCCAGCTTTATTCTGGAATGTATTCAGAAAGGATCTTTCAACCAAGATTGATAATAACCTCTATTAAGCCTTGAAAAGATCTCACTTGAATATTGTCTTTTCAACATAACACTCACAAAAATACCTTGAGAGGTTAAAACAAATGAAGCTACTTTGAAACAGGCTCTATCTTTTAAACCTATGAATGCAGATAGATGACTGTGTCTCCAGAAAAAAAATGACTAAGGGGGAAGGGGCATGAATACAAGCACATTCATAATAGTTGTATTTGAACATAAGTTTAACTTTTAAATTAAACAGTAATTAACTTTTCCACAAGAGAAGAAAAAGCTTGAACCAGCTCCAATTGACTTTTTTGTCAATCATACCAGGCTGAGATACACTCTACATACAACTGAGTATTGTATATTCATCATTACTAGCAGCACAACAACAGATGGTTAAAGAATAACCTTCCCTCCTGGTTTCACCTACTTCAGGGAAAGTATTGTTTCCCTTTAACAGACAGGTTAGGAGAAGACCACTGGAGGACACAGCCTCCTTGCTCAAGCAGGATCCCCTATAGCATGACAGTCAGAAATTTGTCTTGACTACTTCTGAGGACTCTAGGGAAGGAAACTCCACAACTGCTCTGGGCAGCCTGCTCCAGTGCTCAATTAGTAGAGAATTTGTTCCTCATTTTCAGGTGGATGTTTTTATGTTCCACTTTCTGCCCACTACTCAGCATTACTAAGAAGAACTTGGCTCCATCCATCAGATACCTATACATATTGATGTGATCTCTGAGTCTTCTCCAGACTGAAGAGGCCCTGTCCCAGCTGGGATGCTCCAACCCCCATCTATGCTGCCCTCAGATGGACAAGCTCCAGGAGCTACATGCCTCTCTTGTCCTGAGGAGCCCAGAACTGGACATGCTGAATTGCAGGCAGTTCCTCTATGCCCCCCTCTTCAAGCTGTTGAGGTCATTCTGAAGAGTTGCACAGCTCTCTCTCCCCACTCCTTCCAGCTTTGTGTTATCAGTGAACTCGCTGAGGAGGCATCTGCCTCTTGATCCAAGTCGCTGATGAACAAGTTAAACAATACTGGACCAGTACTGAACCCTTGGGAACACCACTAGAGACAGGCCTCCAATGAGATCCTGTGCCACTGATTACAATCCTCGGGGATCTGCGGTTCAAGCTCAGGAAATTTGGGCTGGATGAGTGGACAGTGAGGTGCAACCTCACTGACCACTCATCCAGCCCATACTTCCTGAGCTTGCCTATGAGAATAATACCAGAGACAGTGTCAAAATCCTTGCTCAAAGTCCAGGTAAACATCCACTGCTCTTCCTTCTCATCCACCCAGGTGCTGTCTCAGCATAGAGGGCAATCAGGTTGGTTAAGCATGCTGACTACTCTTCATCATCTTTGTGTCCACCCCATGTGGAGAGGAGGCCTCCAGAATTAAAAGTTTCATTACTTTTTCAGGGATTAAATGAGACCGATTGGCCTGTAGCTCCCTGGAATATCCTTCTTGCCCCCTTTGAAGACCAGGGTGGTACTTCTTGCCTCTAGTATTGTGGCACTTCTCCTGACTGCCATGACCTTTCAAAGATCTGAGAGCGATCACATCTACTAGTTCCTTCAGCATTCACAGGTGAGAAGGAAACCATCAGAGCCCATGGACTTGAGGATGGCAAGTTCACTTCCTTATGACTTCCCTGAACATGAAAGAACACTTTTATGCAGAAGCCTGAGCATAAAGCCATCTTCTTGGACTGCTCCAACTGTAGCTCTTTTTCACATGCCACACAGGCTAAAGCAGCTGGATTCTGATAAGAACCAGCTGAAATGCTAAAATATAATCTTCTCTACTATTTCTGTTGAAGTGAGTGCAATTGTCTCTGGCAGACAATTGGTAGCAAACACAGAAATAGCAGCCCGAACTGTTACAGCAGGGGTTTCAAGGTGGTAACAGTGAGGTTGCTGTAAACAGCTGCAATTCCCTGGTGGCAATGACCTCCTTTTGGTAGAAGTGTCTCTGCAAGAGTACCACCGATACATCCGTTTCTAAACAGACTTAGTATGTTGGTATCATTCTTCAAATAAACAAGCTTTAGTTCCATAATAACATATCTAGCTAGTCTTTACCTATCTAGCTAGTCAGAGACATACCTCTTTATGTAGTGGTACCTCATCTAGTTTGAAAATTTTACATGTTATTTTACCATTAATGGCCCAATCCAAACCTTCACCTTTTCTTCCTTTTGTTATGTTAGATAAATTAATAGGGGGAAAACAGGAAACAAATTTATCCTATAGCATGTGACTATTCATCATGTTTACATATTCATTATGCACAAAGCTTCAGATACTTAAGTCTCATATAGGGAAGCCTTACTGACCCAATTAAGATTTTCATATCAGGTGAACACACCTCCCTTGACAAAAAAACTCTCATGTTTCCCATCCCCTACAGATAGATACAATGAGATTCAATGGCTCTTCATCAAAACACAAAAAGAAAAAGCCTTCAGACTGACACCAGCAACAGGCATGTTCATGCTCTCACAAAATGAAATTGGCTAGTGCAACCTTCCCAAAATAAACATAATCATTAACTAAATATAGCAGCATCTATTCCAGAGTCAAGAGAACCTTTTTTCTTTTGCCTTAAAAGATTAACTTTTTATTTCTTTTTCTTCTTTGTATCCTTTCTAATAAAAAGAACGGGTTGACCTGGTTTAGAATGGTTTGAGTGTTGCTGAATCCAGCAAACCGTTGAGCTGTTTTGAAAGAAAGCTTCCCCTCCATTATTTAATGTTTGTTTTCTCTTCTGCAGAGAGAAAAGGCAAACAGTCCGCAGATTTACACTAGGGAATGGAGGAGGAAAAACAAACCACAAACGCAAATGACTGCCTAATGAGAGTTTCAGTATTAAGAAAAGGGTATTAAGAAAAAAATATAATGAAAAAGCATCTCTTTACCCCTTTCATTTCCATTAGCATAATGTTCCAAGAATGTTAACTACATTCTTTTATCTCTTAGACACCAGTTTGCAGCTTAAGACAAAGCTAAAACCAAAGCTATAAATTACAAGTGGATCAAAAGATTTACATAATGACATAAGTTATTTTGTATATTAAGATTTGAATGATTCAATTTCTTTGACTTTGTTCCCAAGTAAATATTTTTCACTGACAATGTGAACTGAAAATACAGCCTTTTAAACTTTTTACTTTATTGATACCTTGTGTTGTCCAGTTAGCACTGATTCTTACACACCTATCTTTTAGCATTTTGGTCACTTACATAAAAAATAAGATGAAGCTGATTAAGCTGGAAAACTACAGGAACAGCAGTAATTAACATTGTATTGCCAGCATTGTGAATTGGTGATTGGAACAATAAAAAGAGCTCCAAGCTAAACACCATGTAAACAATATCTGTTACTTTAAGACCACAAGGTGCATTTGGTGCTCCTTACACTGCTTCAGGTCTTCAACTACTCCACCAGACCACAACACAGGAACCTCACACCCGGGCTTCTGTAGTAGCTACTAATTTTACTTAGGTTCCTACAAACATTCTTACTCCACTGTACAAAGTGGAATTTTACTTTCAGAATGGCAAATACCACCCATGTGACATGACTTTAAAAAAATGTAACTAACTGTAACATGTAGTACAGTAGTCTGGCTGTATTTTTTTAATCTCTACACCCCGCGTTCAAGAAAAAACAACAAACCCTCAGACAGGTGGGCCCATTATTTTAATGAAGTACTTAGTCGTCTGTTACACGAGCAAGTATAGCTTGTACAAAAAACAGGAGGGCTCTACAGCCCCTGCTGCAGACCACGTAAACCACCTAAAGCCTAAAAAAAACCAAAAAAAAAACCAAAAAACCCAAACAAACAAAAAAAAAAAAAAAAAAAAAAAACAAAAAACCAAAACAAAACAAAAAAAAAAAACCCCAGAACTCAAACAACAACAACAACAAAGAATAAAAGCAAAACACACACACAAAAAATCCCAAAGAAACCGGCACTAGGATACGGAACTGGAAAGCGTCCTTCCAAACCAACTTTAAAAAAAAACCTACTCAAACGGAAGCAAGCAAGACAGACCAAACACAACTGCACAATTTCCCCTCCCAATCACGCAGAAAAAAGAGGTCCACCGCGGTTCTTCTCCCGGCTCGTTCCATCCGCCGATGCCTCGGCAGCTGCCCCGGCCCTGCACCGCGAGGGGCTGCGGGCAACCTCAGCGCCGCTGCCGGAGCCGGAGCCGGCCTGACAGGCCCGTTCTGCTGGAATGCTCTCAGCAGCCTGCTCTCGCCCTCTGCCACCGGCGTCAGGGGACGGGGTTAAGTTTTCCTCACCACGTGTTTTTTTTTTAAGGGGAGGGAGACACCCGCCCTGGGCACACACACAGACACACACGCACTCACTCCCAACAGCCAGACACAGCTGATCCCAAGCCCGTCACGCTGGCTCCTCCCCGCCCCTCCAGCGGGGCAGAGGCACAGCGCAGTTCCAGCACCTTCTTCACCTCTTCCCCAAACTACTCCCACGAGTGCCGCCCGCGCCCTGCTGCCGCCTTCGTGGGGAAAGAGGTCCTGCCCCTCTCTCCGCGCCGCAGAGGCGAGCTGGGAGGGGCGCGGGAGCGCGGCGGCGGCACCCGAAGGCAGCGCAAGCCGCCGCCGCTGCGCAGCCAGCGCGGGAGTGCACCGCTCGCCCTGCGCACGGCGTCGCGGACCGCAGCGCACCCCGCCCCGCGCGCGCTTGCACACCCCCGCCCCCCCCAGGCCTCCCGAATGAGCGACAGCTCCCCAGGCCAATAGAACCGCCCCTTCTACGCAAGGGGGCGGGCACTGCTGCCCGGCGGACCAATGGCAACATCGCTGCCTGAGCAGTGGCGTCCGTGAAGGGGGGGCCGGAGGAGGAGCAGGAGTTTAGGAAGAAGAGGAGGGAATGGCTGTCATCAATGAAGTCATGTTCGTAATCTAGTCCCTCGCTCCGGTTCTGGACTCGGGTGACTCACTGAGGGGGGAGAGGAGCGGCAGTCAGCACGGCGCTCCGCCCGGGCGGAAGGTAAATACAACTTGCAACTCGGTCCGACCCCGTCAGCTCCCCGTGCCCGGCACTGTCCTTTATTGTCACCGGCTGTGCCGGCTTGCACCATGCCCACCTTCCCTCTCCCCATCCCTCCCCTTCCCCGGGCACGGCCCCGCCGGTCCCAGCCGCCGCCGTGCCACCTGCTTCCTCTCCCCATCTTCCCCGGCGCCCGGCCCTCCCGAATATTTATATCCCCCAGTGGGTGGAGAGAAGAAAGTTTTGATCCGGTATTATTCTGGAATAATCACGATGCGGATCGCCGGAGTGGGAGCGACAGAACCCCCACGGAGTCGCCGGTGGCTGACTCGTGAGTCAGCGGCACTCTCGGTCTTGCCGCCCAGCGAGCGTGTCACGGGCTGCGGGCAAAGCGGCCACGGGAGAAACAGATCCTTGGGGAGCGACAGCGCAGACGGACGGGCCGGGGGAGGCTCCGCTGCAGCTGCCGGGGGTCGCAGGGTGAAGTTCAGGGTGTCCGGAGGCAGCAGAGCGCGGTGCGGTGGGGCTGTTTGCCGTGGCACACGCTGGCGCAGACCCAGCCGAGCGAGGGGAAGTGGGGAGGCATGGGGAGGGAGGAACATGGTGCATGGGGGAGCGGTCTCGCCTGCGAGGAGAGTAGCGGCATTCCCCGGCAGAGCCAGGGAGGCCGTGATCCGGATCATCGCTGCCTGCCTGTCACAAACATTGCACACACCGGGGAGGGGGAAGAAGCGGGGGCTGGGACTTTAGCCCAACAGGGCTGCGGCTCCTGTTGCTTTTCGGTCTCTTGTTTTTAACTGTGCAGTCACTCCTGCTGTAAAGGTGTCGCGGTTTACTTCCCAAAATAGCTTGCATGTCGTCGTACCCCTCCCGTTTTGCCTGCAGAAATTCGTCTCCCTCCTCCTTCCCACCTCCAAGCAGAGTAGCACAAAACATGCGCTTACAATTTTGGAATCGCCTGCCAAGCAAAAAAGCGTTTTATTTCCGGTGTGCGCGGAAATTTATTTTTTTTAACCCGGCCGGGCGGGAGCGAGGATGCAAACACGCGCGGATGCTCAGGTAGCTGCGGCTCGCCTGCCCCTATGTTGGGAGAGGGGACGGCGGTGTTTGGCACCTGGAAAAGTTCTGTGCCCAGCCGGAGGCGGGGGTGGGCGGCAGAGCGCTGCTGCGGCCAGCTGCCGGGCGGGGCCGGAGGGCAGCGGAGCCCGTCCCCGGGCGGCTGCGGGGCAGAGGCGGGAGGCGGCGGCGGCGGCGGGGGGAGGATAGGAGGGTGGGTGGCCTTTCTCGTCCCTCCGCCTGTGCAAGCGACGGCGGATCAGGAAGTCACGGCCGCCACACACAGGCGCACAGACATGTTTGGTCGGCGTGACATGGTGGCGGAGGGAAGGAGAGGCGGGGAGACGGGCCCAGCCCAGCCCTGAGGCATGACCCGGCTGCTCGCCCGGCCGCCCGCCCGCCTGCCTGCGGCCGAGGTACGGGGCCGTGCGCGGGCAGCGCCGTCAGCAGTGCACCCGCTGCTTCGTGGAGGGGCGGGGGCAGGCAGCAGCGGGGCCGTATTTCCCGGCAGGGACGTTTTACAGCCTGTCGGCCGGGGAGAAAACTTTCCAGAAAGGCTGGAGGGGGGAAACAGGGCCCTGCTGGTTGTGCGCGCCCGCCCCGGCGCCTTGGCGGGGGAGGCGGCGGGCGGCCCGGCGCCGAGGCCTGCGCCCGCCCGTCCTGCAGGGCCCGAGCACCCGAGGGCAGAGCAGCGGTGCTGCCGCCGAGGGAGAGAGGGAGCGGCCACCTTGCCCCGCCGCCCCCCGGAGCTCCCGGGTCGCGGGTCCTCCGCCGCGGCTCTTCCTTGTGTTCACGGTGCAGAAATGGAGTTTCTTACGTTGTCTCCTCCCCTCTTAAATTTATAATGGTGGAACTACAAACTGCGCACGGCTGGAAAAAGTTACGGCTCTTCTAAGTCGATCTGAAGTTACAGTTTAACGATTGACTTGGGTAGTTTTTTGTTTTGTTTTTTTTTTCCCTGAGCGTGCGTTATGGTCAAGTAAAGGGAGTGTAAAAGTGTCTGCAGATTACTTACATCGTACCGAATTTGTTTTTTCTTGATATCTGGTTCATATGTTTGATATTCGGACCGAACGTTAGGCTAATGCTGTTCTTTTTAGGATGTATTTTTATGAATATTTATGTGACTATGAATATGCAAGTAAATAACTAGCTGAAGAATTGAAGGAAAAAAAGTTGCTGGTTTTTCGGTTGTTTGTTTGGTCGGGGTTTTTTTCGCTGTAAGTGTTCAGCGTGCTTTCGTTGAAGAATTGATCTGGGGTCTGTGACACGGCATTGTTCCGTTTGCATTCTCTCCTGTTTTGCTTTAACTTTCTGAAGTGTTAAGCGGTTTTAACCACAGTCCCTCAGACCCAAACGATAAACACTGTACCAGAATTTAATTCCTTTGGTAGGGTACCAGTTACTTGTTCGGGGTGGGGCAGTCTCCTCTGTGCAAGTTACTATTGTTGTGCAAATACGGGCGCACTTTCTCTTTCCGAACCTAATTGCCCTATTACTGTCTCTGACTTTGTTTCTTTTGTCCTTTTGTGATTCTAAGGAAAAAAAGTAGTGTTTCAGAAGGATAGGCTTGCCTCAAGGCAGGTTTTTATGTCTATATATATATATCTCAGTAATAGTAAGCAAAAAGACTGTTTGGATAGTGAGCTTTTAAAATTTAGAGTGGATCATACAGCATATGTGGACTTGCCAGAGGTGAGAGTAAATCTTCGTTACAAACATTATTTCTCTCATAAGTTATTTCTCAGCTTTAAGACTGGCATTTCTGGTGGTGTTGCATGAAACATGTGCCAAAGGACTGTGTTCAAAGCAGTCTTAGATCTTTTGTTCATTTCTGAAGTAATCTATGAACGTTTCTTGTCAAGTTTGAAAAGTGCTTTCAGCAACACCTGAGGCTTGAAAATTGGCAGGAGAAAAAGTCCTTCAGCTCGCATACCTATATGACATATATTCATGACAAAGGTGGGTTTGAAATGACTGTCTCCATATATATACATTTCTCAGGTTTTGTTGGACTTTTGAAGTTAAGGTCAAAATATGTACAGTAGTAACTTAAAAAGTGTCCACACTTTACCTCTGGTTTTTGTCGTCTTGATGAGTAATATTGCTGTGAACTACAAGTGATCCTTTTCAGAAGGAAACTCCTCATTCTTTGTGTGATTTAGAATATTTTTGCAAATTATTCATCAAAATGTCTATTACATTTCTGTGTGTTTCCTCCTTCTGTCAGAATTCTCCATGTGTAATAGGTGTTTCCTGGACCTCCATCACTTTTGGACTTTATCAGATTAGGTTGGGGTTTTTTTGATTCTCTACTGGAATAGTAAACACAGCATTATGGCATAAAGATCATTTGTCATCAAATTGGCATTAGAGAAAAGCTCATGTCTTATTTCCAAGATAAAATAGAGAAGGATGAATAAGGGAAGGAAGTAAAGCTTTCTTAAACCAGCTTTGATAGTTTGTAAATACAGTAAAATGAGAAGACTAGCACTGAAAATTGTTTTCTTTGTTTTTGACACCTGTATAAAGTGATTACTTATTAGGTGTTAACATTTTCCTGTTTGTCTCCAGTTGGCAGAGAATATTTCCTATTTATCACTTCGGAGTTTGAACACCTAGGTGGATCATTTAGAGGCAGGACATTGGAGAAAATGTTAAAATTATATGTTTGTTTTTACAGAAAATATAAGTTTTAAATACAAGTAACTTGTATTTAAAACAATTTTCACCCTTTTTCCTCCTCTTCTTCCCTGCTTAAGTAAAGCCAAGGCCTGTTGGTAATATGGTGCATTCCTTTCCTTTTGCCTGCATCTCATACGGCTTTTTATTTAGAAACAAATGAGAAGACTGTGTTCAATAACTGTGGTTAATACCTGTAGTAAAGCTCACAGTATGAAAATTTAATCCATGACCATTCAGTAGTGTCCTGTATCAGTTTTCTGTGCTTGAAATTTACAGTGGAATCTACATATGTAGCAAATGTGGGATTGATCTTGGACATTGTCTGATGGCGATTATACTTTTGACTGTAGCTATCTGCTCTCTTCTTTTCCTGAAGGCTACTGTCTTCTGCAGCAAAGCTATCAGAAAGGATCATATGTCTATGCTGTAGTGTCTTCACAGTAAAGTCTGGCGCAGTGTAGCTTAGCCTAACTTGTGTGCACTCCAATTTCTGATTATGCCTTTTGGCAGTCTGGAGTACTTTCAGCTCCCAGCTGTCAACAAGTCATTTTTTGCTGCTGATGTTAGTTTTTTCCTGAGAGGGTGGGCTATAAACTAGAGCAGCTGAGAAAAGCTGAACTTTGTGTAAAGCTGAAATATCTATACAGTAGGAGTAAGAATTTCTACAAGAATATTTTAAGGTGAGGAGTACTGACTATCATCCTAAAGTAAACTGTCTCATACTACATGACTCCACAATGAAGCTTCTGGTGTAAGCATTCCACCTGTTTAGTGAGCTCTGTGGGGATGCTCCCTGCAGTTTCTGGCAGAGAGCTAGACATGCATCTAAAGGAGCGTTGCAGAGGTTTTTTTCTTCTGGCCTAGGTGTCTGGATAAGTAATTAAGGCTCAGCATTTCTGGTTCTGTAGTTAGTATTTTAAACTGCTTGCAGAAGGTTTTCAAGTTACACTGACATGACAAAAGTGAGCATGCAAAGGCACATGTTAGTGTGTTTGGCTTCTCTTAAGTGAGCTAATAACTCTGGTATATATTAGTTGAAGATTTGAGTCTTCTCTCTGGTTTTTGTTGTTTCATGTAAACGTGCTTATTGATTGAATTGTCATTTAATGAAATGGCAGTAATTAAATCATGATAAAAGGTAATGCAGTGTCCTGTGAAGTTGTACAATACAAAACACTAATTTGAGGAATGATTACTAATCAGCTCTTCTACTTTAAGCATATTAATTTTATTATAGTTAGCAGATTATGCAAGTAATACAAATCACTGACAGTATAATAACATGTTTTCGATGGTAGTATAATAAAGATATCTCTTGTAGCCTATAGTATTTCACAAGTTTACAGTTTATCTTTACAAAACCAGCTGTGAATCGTGACTACAGTTGGAAATGTGTGGGGAGAAGTAGATTGTAACTATTTTTCTTGTGAAAACAAAGTTACACTTTGCAATGTCTGTGTGGCTGTTGTGTGGGTCCGTATTTCATAAGCTTTAAGCGGTATAGTCTCATTACTTTCCACTGCATATCCAAGGCAGGAGATGTGGCCAAAACATCCTGGCTGAGGTTCAATTTAGGTTGAGAGGAAAGGCAGAAGTTATATTGGATGGTGAAGGGAACTAGCTAGAAGAATTATAAATACTTATTGCTCCATCTGTTCTTAGACTTGCTGTGTGCCCTGTCAAAGCAGTCTGTAATCCCTGGATCTTCTTGGTTGTACAGCTGGTCTTGAATTCCAAAGTAATCCAAATGTTTTTTTACCTGCTGTGTTTTTGTTTGGGATCTGCTAATACTTCCTCATGTGAAAAAAATCCCTGCCTTTGTTACCTGTGGGTTTGTAGCAGGTTTATACCAAAATGTGTGTAATAGAAGTGTTGAACTGATGAAGACCATATTGTACAGTGAATTAGTTACATCTACAAAACTTTCTAAGTGCATATAAAATGATAGTGGAGAAACATCTATGCTTAGAGGCTGTTATTTCAAATTGTTCACAGTGCAGATATTCAGTGTCCTAAACTGTTTGATCTAGAAATAGTTGAGCAGAGATCCTAAGTCTCCCTTAATCTTCGGCTCTTGGTTTTGTAGCTGTTTGTATTTGGCTAAAGTTACTCTGGCATACGATAGATGTCTTTTTTATTTCCCTTTCTTAGCTCTGGTTGTGTCCAGCAGAGTTGGAGAAATTCTCTGAGACCGCAGGAAGAACCATGTGATTCACCACAACTGATTCAATTGCCAGTAGTTCATCTGGGGTGGTTCACAAAAGAAAATTGGTCATGTTGATGTAAATAGATCTAGGAGGTGGTAAAGGATTACAGTTTGGGAAAAAAACCCCATCCTATTTGAAGTCATGTGAATACTACTACTCCAGTGAGCGTTTTGAAGAAACTGTAAGATTGGACACTGGAGAAACAATTGAACAACATGTAATGTGTTCAAGAATCAGGGCCAAGAGCCTCATAATTTAGAACAGTAAGCTGGTATTTTAAAATTTTTTTTTCATTTCACTATAGTCCTGTAATTTGCTGGAAACATTTACTTTTTTTTTTTTTTTTGCCTCTCCTTCCACCTTGCTTTTTAATTCTAACAGGCACTACTCATTAAAAAGCAGTCCAAAGAAATAGGTCAGCACTGGCTTTTGGCAGGGAGTTGGCTTCATACTGCTTTTTTCATTGCAGGCACCAGAATTTAGCCAAAATAATACCAATACTATCTGCATGGAACTTGTCGACTTTTGGACCTGGTTTTTTTGTAGATCTTTGCTTTGACTTTAATGAGACTTCCATAAAGGCCTAAATGAATTAGATATCTAGCTTTTACTGAATTTTGATGAGAGCAGGATCTCTAATTTCTGTGGGGTACAATCTCAGAGTTAATAAATACAAATGAAGCTATTTTTGAAACATGTTAAACTATAAACTTTTCAGCAGGTAATTTCAGTGAACAGGTACTTTGTTGGGAGGGCCATACTGTGTTCTGGTTGAGGCCAATGGCTTTTTTTTTTTAAATTTTGTGGGCTACTTCCTGTTGTCAGAGGAAATTGCTTTGTCTCTTTTTGTATGTGTGTTGTCCTTTATACAAAACATAGGCCTCTTAGAGTATGGTATGGTGTTCGCACCATTTGATAAGTTAATTCCTTTTGTGGTCATGTTGTGGAGTTGTAGAGGACTAATTAGTGACTCTAGGGTTTTGAACTGAGAAGCTTCATAGGCATCTCTGTGTTTTACCTTGCAAGGAAACAAGATCCCAAGGTATCAAGTCATAGAATCACAGGCTATCCTGAGCTGGAAGTCACCCAGAAGGATCACTGAGTCCAAGTCCTGCCACTCCACAGGATGCTGCAAGAATAACACCAGGTGCCAGAGACCTCTGTCAGGCTTGGTGGCATGACCACTTCCCTGAGGAGCCCATTCCAGTGCTCAAAAAACCTCTGGGTGAAGAGTCTTTTCCTGATATCCAACCTAAAACTCTTGTGACAGAGCTTCAGGTCATTCTTTTAGGTCCAGTCATTGGTCACCACATAGAAGAGACCCAGTGACATTGTGTGTCCCTCCTCTACCTCGTAAGGAAGTTGTACACTGCAGTGAGGTCTTCCCTCAGTCTTGTCTTCTCCAGGCTGAACAAGCCAAATTACCTCAGCTGCTCCTTGGCACTTGCGTTTTGGGCCTTCCACCATCTTTGTGGCCCTCCTTTGGGCACTCTCCAGTAGCTTTATATCGCTCTTATTGTGCACCCAGAGCTGACCCAGTACTCGAGGTGAGGCTGCCCTAGCTCAGAGCAGAGCAGGACAATCCCCTTCCTTGCCTGGCTGGCCATGCTGTCTCTGATGCCCTCAGGCCATGCTTGGCTTTCATGGCTGCCAGGTCATTGCTGATTCATATTCAGCCTTCTGTTGACCAGGAGCTCCAGGTCCCTTTCCATGGCTCTGCTTTCCAGCATCTCATTCCCCAGTCTGTACATCAAGGGTTGCCCCATCTCAGACACAGGATTTGGCATTTGGCTTTGTTAAACTTCATATCTTTGTTGATGGCCAAGTCCTCCTGTTCTTCTAAGTTTCTCTGTAGGGTCTCTTTGCCTTTGAGGGAGTCAACACCTCCTCCCACTTTTTTATCATCTGCAAAAGTAGTATCCCTTCAAGTCCTTCTTCAAAGTCTTTTGTGAAAGTAAGCCTACAATGTGCAATTCCAGCCCCGAAAGCCAACTGCCTCCTGTGTTGCTGCAAAAGAAATGCGGCTCACAGAGTGAGGGAGGTGGTTTTCCCCTCTGCTTTTCCTGCATGGGACCCTACATGGAGTGCTGTGTCCAGTTGTCAGGTTCCCAGTATAAGAAAGACATGGACCTGTTGGAGTGGGTTCAGAAGATGGCCTTGAAGAAGCTTAGGCAGAGCACCTCTCCTGTGAAGGAAGGCAGAAAGCAAGGGTTTTCAGCATGGATAAGAGGGTATTTCAGGGAGATCCCATTGTGGCCTTTGACTGTCTGAAGGGGCCTCATAAAAATGAGGGGGAGGGACTTTTTGTATGGGCACACAGTGGCAGGCCAAGGAGCAGTGGTTTTAAACTTAAAGAAGGTATGTTTAGATTAGCTGTTAGGAAGAAATTCTTTACAGTGGCGATGGTGAAGCACTGGCACAGGCTGACTAGAGAATTGAACATCTCTAATTCTGCAAGTGTTCAAGGCCAGGTTGAACTGGTTTCTGAACAACCTGATCCAGTGGAAGAGGTACCTGCACATGGCATAGATGATCTTAAAAGCCCTTCCAACCCAAAGCATTCTGTGATACTGTGTTTAAGAGCCCGGGGCCTAAGGAAGAGCCCTGTGGAACCCCAGTAGTGACAGGTCACCAGCCTGATGCCACCCCATTCACTGCAACCCCTTGTGTCTGACCCATCAGCCACTTGCTCACCCAGTACTTGATGTGTTTACCCATCTGTGTGCTGGACATTTTGTCCAGAAGGATCCTGTGAGAGGCAGTATTGAAACCTTCACTGAAATCCAAAAGGATTGCATCAACTGAAGCCCTTCCAACCCAAAGCATTCTGTGATACTGTGTTTAAGAGCCCGGGGCCTAAGGAAGAGCCCTGTGGAACCCCAGTAGTGACAGGTCACCAGCCTGATGCCACCCCATTCACTGCAACCCCTTGTGTCTGACCCATCAGCCACTTGCTCACCCAGTACTTGATGTGTTTACCCATCTGTGTGCTGGACATTTTGTCCAGAAGGATCCTGTGAGAGGCAGTATTGAAACCTTCACTGAAATCCAAAAGGATTGCATCAACTGGCTTCCCTTGATCAAGTAAGTGGGTTACTCTGTCATAAAATTAGGTCAGTTCTGACAAGCAGGACTTTCCCATCATGAACCTATGTTGGCTGTGACCGATGACTGCATTGTCCTTCAGGTGCTTTTCAATACCTCCCAGAATAGTATTCTCCATAATTTTGGCAGTCACTGAAGTGAGACTGCCAGGCCTGGAGTTTCCAGGCTCATCCTTCTTGCTCTTCTGGAAAACTGGGACGTCAGCCAGCTTCCAGTCAACTGGGACCTATCTGGATTCCCAAGTCCATTATAAAATCATTGAGAGAGGTCTCGTGATGACATCAGCCAGCTCTTTTGAGTATTCTCAGATGAATTCCATTGGGCCCTATAGATTTACAGCAAACTGGGAGTTGATCATTCTCACAGCCACTGTCCTCCAACTCAGGGCCCTGGGACCCATTAATCCATCATTGGCATTGAGGACAGAGGTAAAGGAAGCATTAAACATCTCTGCCATGTCCATGTCCTTGTTGTGAGGTGGCTGTTCTCATCCTCTAAGAGGACAATTTTATTTCTCCACTGTCTTATGCTATTAATGCGTTTAAAACCCCTCTTTTTATTGTCCCCCTCAATTGTGGCCAGCTTCATCCCCAATTGAGCTTTAGCACGACAAATTTTCTCCCTGCAGTGGCGAGCAGCATCTCTGTAATTCTCCCACATCACCTGACATTACTTCTGCTGAGCCTACACCTTCTTTTCTTGCCTCTACCTCCCAAAGAAGATTCCTGCTCAGCCAAGCCATCTTCTGCCTCACTTGCTTGACCTCTGGCATTTGGGAATTGCCTTTTCCTATGCCCTCAGAAGATGGTGTTTAAAATGTGACCAGCACTGACAGACCCCAGCACCTGCAGAGCATTTTCCCAGGGCACCTTACTGACTGATTCCCTGAGCAGCCTGCAGTCTGCTCTTCTCACATCGAGAGTTGAGGTTTTGCTGGCACTTTTCCTTCTGTCAACAGATTTTGAGCTTGATTATTTTGTGGGCACTGAGGCCAAGAATGGGCACCAATCACCATCTCACTCATGAGACCCTCCCTGTTAACAAGCATGAAATCAAGGAGAGCATCTTTCCTAGCCCCCTCTCTTTGGACTTGAACCATGAAGTATCATCCAGATGTTTTAAGAATCTCCTGGATTTGATTGTGCAAGCTGTGTGGTCTCCCTAATTAACATCTGGCAGGTTGAATTACGCCGTAAGGAAAAGTTTTAAGGTTTCCCTTGGTTACTTGAGGAATTGATCTCGTTGTGCTTGTATGATCCATAGCAGCGTCCCATGGTGACATCCTCATTATTTGTTTATACCTTAATCTTAACCCAGAGGGTCTCAATCTTGCTGTTGCCAGTTGTAAGCTCATACATTCTTGTCCCTCTGTTATAAACGATGCTATGCTTTACCTGCCCTGCCTGTCCTCCTGAAGAGCCTGTAAGCATCCAGCATGGCACACCAGTCCCAGGACTCATCCCACTGAGTTTTTTTATGCCAGTGATTTCATATTTCTGGTACTGGGCCAAAGCTTCCCCTTGCTCCTTTCTCATGATTGTAGTTCATTGTACACCTACGCCTCATGGAGCAGATAGAGTGATCTCACTTCCTCAAGTTCTGGTGTGCCATCCCATTGCTTATCACTGAGAAGCCTGGTTTTATCCCTTCCTGCCTTCCAATCTAGTTCAGAGCTCTGTCAATGAGCCCTGCTACCTCTTGTGGTAGAACCCTTTTTCTACTCTGCAAAAGGTACATACCTTCAGGTATCAGTGCACTGTTGTATAGACCATGCCATGATTAAAAAAAAAACCAAAAAAAAAAACCCAAACCAAACAAAAAAACAACAAAAAACAACAAAAAAACACACAAAAAACCCCCAAACAAAAAACAAACAAACAAAAAAAACCCCAACCAAACAAACAAAAAACCCAAACAAACAAACAAAAAAAAAACCCAACAAAAAGCAGATTCTGCTGATGACATCCAGTTTTGGAATCGCGTACCCTGGGAAGCAGCAGACTTCTCTGTGGCTTGGGTCTGGTCTGCATAGCAGGTCTGGTCTGCACAGTGGACTTCCCTTAAGAAGGGAATCACCTATATCAACTACCCTTCCCTTTTAATTAACAGGGGCTGTTGTGATGAGAGTGGCAGGCTGTCTTGCTCCAGATGGTTCCCCCATCCCAGAAAGATGTCTACCTCATCAGTTGACTGTCCATCCAATTGCAGGGCATCATACTTCTTGTAAATGGTACCAGTCCTATCTGTTTTCTTCAAGTTTTCAGGAAGAAGGGTGTTCTGGCTAGTGTGGCCAATGGCCAGCTTCCAGTGTTTGTGTTCAAGAGACCTCTGCCTTCCTGCTTGGTAGAGTTCTGAGTCTGCCTGAGTCTTCTCTTCAGTGGAGGTTTGAGACTTGTGTGACATTGAGAATTGCCTGTCAATCTCTTGCTCATTCTCACAAGTACTGCACAGGCTGTTCACTTCACCCACGGCTCCTTAACCTGGTGTCAGTTCACTTACAATAACACATCTTCTGTGACAGGAGTGATGGTCAGCCCGAGCTTTACAGAGAGGCATCAGGCACTCTTGGCAGCCTGAGTCCTGAAGAGCTTCATCTACCAAAGGATAGTTTAGCTGGCTGAAGGCTTCTGGTGTGGCTGGAACAGTGAGTTCAGGGAGAGTGAGCTCTGTGGCATGTCAGAAAACCATACCTGAGGGAGCATTGACTAATAAGAGAATGCCCTTCTTCTCCAACTACTGGGTCTGTTCATTGCCTCTGTTGGCTGCTCCCAAGTCATATGGGAGCACAGCCAGTGTGCTCTGGTCACATTCACTAGGACCCCATTTGAGAGAGTTGGAGCAGCTGCCATCCTTTCTGGCTGCACTCATGCCTGGTTGGCTGCTCTAGGGCAAGCTGCCGTCCCAAGTGGGTGTCAGTGCTCCCCTGTGGTTCCCCTGGCTCTGGGCCTGCTCACTGCAGTCCATGGCTCCACACTGGAGCTGTTTGCCTTGGCAGGAGGCGGTTGGGGGCAGTGAGGCCGTGTTCCAACCCATCGCTGCCACTACTGCTCTGCCCACTCAGCCACTCCAGGGCAGGCTGGTGGCTCCATGTATGCCTCAGCGCTCTTGGGCAAGTGAAAAAAAAGTTCTGAAAATAGTCTTAATAATCCTTTTAATAGTTTCATTGTATTACCATGAATTTTACAAGTACAAATTTCAGGCTAGTCACAGCTGTTTAGGGAAAAAAAATTCAACATATAGGTTACAGAGATGTCCTACTCTCTTTCCTGCTTTTAGTAACTACTGTGCTGTGCTTGGCCCACATGGCACATCTGGTGATAGCAAGTGAGTTCAGCTGTTTTTCTGATAGATGTGTCGCATAGCACACCAGCTGCTTTGTTCTGTGGGTACCATACAAATGTCCAGAAACTGATGGAATTATCAGGATCCTTATCTTTCTAGTGGGTTTTTAGGATGGTCAAGCTAACGGGCAGCATTAAGGACTGTGTTAAGCATTTTCTGCTGGTGACCGCTTGCATGTGTATTTGTGTACATGTGTGTGTGTGTGTGAGTGTGTAACAACTGATTTTATTAAATTTTTTGTCATACCCCTAATGTCACATAGAAATTGTGGTTTTGTTTTTGTTTTGTTTTTGTTATTAGAGCTATTCTGCTAATTGAAAAGGAGACAGAAAATAGATGTCCACGCCTACAGACCCTGGCGCCATGCCTCATCCTGGTCCTTCCCCTGGACCAGGACCTTCACCTGGACCGATTCTGGGACCTAGCCCAGGACCAGGGCCGTCTCCTGGCTCCGTTCACAGCATGATGGGGCCAAGTCCTGGTCCGCCCAGTGTCCCACATCCAATGCCAACAATGGGGCCTACAGATTATCCACAGGAAGGCATGCATCAAATGCATAAGGTAATAGTTTATTACAAGTGAACCTTTTTTCCCTACTTTGTCCACTGATGAAAAGAGTTACTTACACTCCACATTTAGACCTGCTTAACTGCTATTATACATCACCTGCAGAACTTCAGCTACCCTCTTACTTCTTTTTTTATTACTAAAGATTATTGTCGTATCAGATTAAACACAGCTTCCTTGTTCTTAGTAGACTACTTTGGAGTATAGTTAGTAGTTTGGAAATAACTTGTAAATTGTACTTAACTTGTAAATTGTACTTTTCAATAAGACAGATGTTACTAGGGAGAAAAAAAATGAATTATAGTGTTAAAACTTTAAGGCACACCATTCTAAGCACTTTTTTTCTCTTTCTTCTTGTCTATTTGGATGTAGCATGTGTTTTTTTTCTGGGCTGGTTTTTAATTTTGAATGAAATTATTGTTCTTTTTCCTAAAAAAAAAACCAAACAACAAAAACTCCAAAACAGACTTCATCCACCTTAAAGGATTTCTATTACAAATTTGTTTACTCTTCCATATTGGAAATGTGGTTAAAAAACATGGCTTTCAAGTTATTTTATAAGGACTCCATCTTACAAAGGAATATAAAACATATGACGTATCATGATGACCTATCATGTAGAACATGTCAATAATTGTACTTCTGTGGTTATTGTTATACACTTAAAATTAGACTATGTGTGCTTAGACTGTGTGCTTAGACTATCATTAATGTTTTTTGCTTTGAGGAAATATTTGCCTGTGTGGAAATTCCTTTTTGAGTACAGTTTCTTTATGTATTGTCATTTCTGTTTAGTTGTATACCAGAGATTTAGAACCCAGAATAATTTTGATTGCAGTGATGTTCTACTCAGAAATATGTAGTAGCAGCTTACAGAGCCAAGATATTGAAAACATTTTGGCAGCTATTGTTGATTCCACTGGGAATTGTTATATGCACATAGAGAAAAAATTGCAATAAAAAACTGTTTTAAAGTGATAGAAGCATGTTTTAATTTTCCTCTTGAAATTACGTCTTCATTTTGACATTCTCACATATGGATCAGTTTCATTCATTAAAAGAATATCCAATCAGTAGGGATATGACATTACCATATTTTACATGAAGAACTAAAAATATTTTTGTAGCGCAAAGACCAGCTGACGTGAACGAGGCTGTGATCCAGCTTTCCATTTGCACTGACCTGCTGTAATCTCTGAGAGGTCAGTATGTGCAGTAACTATAACTTTTGCATTTGAATCTTGAGGTATCTGATTTAGCTGTTAGCCGGATTAGACATTTGCAGTTGATCTTTTTTTGTTTGTGGGGTCAGTTACAGCCCAGCTTTTCAGAACTCTGTCACCAGACTTCATAGCCAGGGTTCTAACTTCATTCCTTTCAATTTTTCTTGTACCTGTAGAAGAAGGTGGCCCCAGGAATTTTACATAGAATAGCTGAATACTTCACACATTTTTTAATTGATATATCCTGTTATACTGTTATATCCGGCAGCCAATCCTGTGGTATAGTTAGAAACAAACCAACAAATGTCATCCCACAACATTTTTTCAGGGACTTCAGAGAGCATCTCACAAGGTTCTGTGAGCTAGTGCAGAAAGTCTCCCATTGTGGTGACATTGAAATATTTTGAAAAATGTACCACAAAGAGTCCGGATAGCCTATTCAAAGATGATCATTCAGTAGAGTTACAGTAAATTACTCTACCTTTTCTATACCTTGATTCTGATAATGGAATAAAGACTGTAACTTCACAAGTCTTTATTTTTTACTAGCAACCGGCTTGCTGTTGTCTTTTACGTTTCTACTTCTTAGGTTCCAGCATATCTTCACATGTATGTGATTTACCTAGAAATAGGTCTGTTGAGCTGATGCAGTTAAAAAAAAAAGAAATAAAATCTTACTTAATTTTCAGTCTAGATGAGGTTTTAGGTCTGTTTTTCTGTGTAACTCCAGAAATAGTGTATTGGGATAACTGTTGGAAGGGTATAAGAAATGCTGTAGAAGGGTGCCTCTAGACTATTTTGCAAATCTTACTGGAGTGCTGTTCATGAAATTAAAAAACTGGTCAGCCATCTCTGGCTGGACCAAATAAACATTTTCTTTTTGCTTATATAAAATATGCTGACTTGTTTATGATATATCATAACACTATTTTTTAATGAAATGCAGTAAAAATGGGGAATTGCACCAGAAGTGTCCCAGTTTCACAGTTGCTCTGTGGGATACTCATGTATGCACTGGCATCTACCTCTTCCTTTTAAAATTCACATGCTTAAGTGAAACAACTTCATTCTGTGTTAGATGTTTGACTAGCTTACAAATGGTAATATAATGCAAAGAGCTTTAAAAAATCCAAAAGATCAAGCAATATCTAAAACTGATTGAAACAAATTTATAGTAATAAATCATAATTCCTAAAGTATGTTTACTTAAGAACTGTTATGAAAATTAAAGATTGTATATTCACTTAGTAACCAGAAGACCTTTCCACAGGAAAATTTACTATTAGTTTACATAACACAGTTTTGACAGAAGCATTAAATTAACTGGATTTCTTGCTGGTTTCTTAAGGACTGTCAACCAAATTTCCAGCAAAAAATAGGTCCAGATTTTACTGAAGTGTATCTTGGATGCATCACACCTATGTTTAAGATGGAATACTTAAGAAGTCTGTTAGGGATACTGCTAAATGGACAAACTGTAACAGCCTCAGAGAATCTTGTGGAAGTAATGCTTGGAAACTGAAGGATGTTTAAAGAAAGCATTGCTACCTTCCCTGCCCTAGTCTTACTTTTCTTCTGCATCCACATAGAAGCTTCTCTGGGGCAGAGCAAGGTTACATGGTTTTAGTTTGAATTGATAAAGCCTTTGACATGGCCCCCACAACATTCCTCTCTAGATTGGAGAAAGATGGTTTTGATGAGTGGACTGTTGGATAAGAAAGTGATTGGACAGTCACACCTGGAGGGTAGTGGTCAATGGCTCAGAGTCCTGATGGACACCAGTGCCTAGTGGTGTCCCTCAAGGGTCCATATTGGGACCAGTATTACTTAATGTCTTCATTAATGACATAGGCAAGGGCACTGAGCAGGTTTGCGGATGACACCAACCTGAGTGATGCAGACAATGTTTGAAGGATGGGATGCCATGTAGAGAGACCTGGACAAGCTTGAGAAGTGGGTCCATGGGAATCTTCAGTGTTTTAACAAGGTGGTGCAAGGTGCTGCATCAGGGTTGGGGCAGTTCCTTGTATCAACCCAGGCTGAGGATGAAAAGATGGAGAGCAGCCCTGCTGAGAAGAGCTTGAGGGTGCTGGTAGATGAGAGGCTGGACATGACCAAGCCATGGGCACTCACAGCCAGAGAGCCGTAAGTGTCCTGGGCTGCATCCAGAGCAGCATGGCCAGCTCTGCCCCCCTGCTCTGCTCTGCTGAGACCCCACCTGCAGTGCTGCATCAGCTCTGGGGTCCCAGCACAGGAATGACATGGACCTGTTGCAGTGCGTCCAGAGGAGGCCACTAAGGGTTTGTTCAGCCTAGAGAAGAGAAGGCTTTGAAGTGTGACCTCATTGCAGCCTTCCAGTACCTAAGGGAGCCTGCAAGAAAGATGTAGAAAGACTTTTTACAAGGACAGGTAAAAGGGGAAATGGTTTCCAACTGAAAGACAGGAGTTTAGGTTAGGTACTAGGAAGAAAATCTTTCTTGTGAGCTTAGTGAGACATTAGAACAGGTTACCTACAGTGGCTGTTGCTGTCCCTTCACTGGAAGTGTTCAAGGCGAGTTTGGATGGGACTCTGAGCAACCTGGTCTAGAGACTGCCGCTGTAAGGGGTTTGGAACTTGATGATCTTTGAGGTTCCTTCCATCTCAAGCCGTACTATGATGCTATGATACAGCCTTCTGTTATCTTCTTATGTGCTAGCTGGACCACATGATTTTAGCTGCGTAACCTCTGGTTATGACAACCTTGTAGCGTGTTAAGTTGAATGGTGCTCACTTGAGGGACGGATGGAGTACTATGAGCTCTTGGTTTATTTTCTCTTCCATTTAATTGTAATGTGATGCATAATCACTTCTTTTGTGAATTTGTAATGGGATATACTGTAAATGACTGCGGACTGGAATAATAATTAGAATGATGTCATGGAGAATATTACTGGTTTTGTTGAGTGAGATAAAATTTGAGGGAGAGAAAAATTCTTCAGAAATACAGTACTTTTTACTAAATATGTTAGTTGTTCACTCAGATGTTTCATTAAAACAGAAGGCAAATGGTTTCAGATATTATTGGGTAATAGATTATACATTCTGAGAATCAAAGTATTTCTCTCATGGTCCTGGAAGTAACACATGCAACATCAGTAGGCATGTTCCCTGGTTTTTTTTGTTGTTGTTGTTGTTGATGTCTACATTAGAAAAAAAGAAAGGAAGAATTACCAACCCTGAAAAATCAACAGAGAATTTAATGTAAAATGGTGATTTTGTGATTTTTGTAGAGATTAATAGAGTTGGTGGCCAAAACCTACTAATTCCTTCTGCAAGAGCTACAGTCAGACTGGATGTCCATCAGGGATGCATTCAGTTATGGTGTGTAGTTATGTGGCAGTTACATGGCAACACGTTGCTGTTCGCCCTTTGTAATTCCGTTGTTTTAGAAGCTGTATGGTCTACAAGAAAACTTGTCTCACTACTCAGTCTTTGATTTTAAGGCTGCAGGTTTTTCTTTGCTTGATTTTTGTTTAGTAAGGTGAATTAAAAAAAAAAAAAAAACCCAGACACTGTAATGTCACAGTTTACTTGAAAATAGGTCAAACTGTGATGCACCTGTGAGAAGACCTTAGTTGCTAAATTCAGAGTAAAAGCACTGTAGGCAAAATTTTCCTTATGCATTAGACATTATGTAAGTCTGCCAAGTCTATAGGCTTGTGGTAGCCTACAGTTGAAGTTCATCCCTCATTCTTTTTCTATAAGCATTATTTATTTGGCCTGTTGAGTACTTATTTCCTTACTTATGGGGACCAATCAAAATTGTAATTTCTACTCTAAGTTGAATATGTCTCAACTTCCTGTTTCCCTTCTGTTCTGTCATATTAGAAGACTAAAACAAAAAGAGTACCCCATTGTGATAGTAGTGCTTTATTGGTAATATAAGTTACTTACCCTGACAATGTTTTTGTGGAAGATAGCTTTAATAACTTAGAGAGGATAGAAGAATGTACAAATTACATTGTGTTTAGATACCCTCTGTAATTTTTAACCTGTTGCATAGATTTATTCTCTAGCTCTGTAACTATACAGTGATTTAGAAAAGTTACCAAAATAACTATTCCTCAGTTCTTATAGGCCACTGCTGTCCTCTGCTGAATTGTGTTCCCGATTGTATATGGCTTTTTCATAGCCAGTAGAGGTTCTTTTATATGAAATACATTCTTGGATGTGCCAGTCTCTGCATACATTAGCAATTATGCAATCATTAAAACTAATTTTGACTTCACAGAAGTTCATGCCATCTTCATCTTTTGTATTTTTGCTAGTAAAAAGCTGATTTATGCATTCTAATGAATTTAGTTTTCAGTTTTTTCACCACATAAGTAAATACACAGATGCAAACCCCTTTCTTGCTATATGTGTAGCATATAATTAGACTTGAAGCATTTCAATTTGCTACACTTGTTTTTGTGTCTGTGTTTTTTTAATAATACTTTTTTTACAAAAATCTGTTGTTTTGATCAATGATCTCCACAGAAGCATGCCTTGAATTAAAGTTTTCTTGCATAGTCATGTTAGTACCTCTCTGTTCTTGATTGATTTTTTTAAAAAAATTCCTCTGTCAAAGGCCACATACTTGCTTTTCTTTTCTCTGTGTCTCTTTTTTAACTGGCATCTCCTTTCCCCGTGCTCTTTATGCTGGCACTTCTGATGTATGCATGCTGTGTGCCTTCTTACTCCCACCCGAGCTGTTTGCGTTCCCAGAGGTTTCATCGTTGCCACCTATTAGTGCAGTGAAACCCATCCCTGCAGTTACGTGTGCCACAAATGTACAGCTAGAGTCTTCTGTTCTGGAGATCAGATCAAGTTACCAGCAAGTCTCCTCCTCTTGGTTGCCATAAAGATACCATGGCAGCCAGCACATACCATGACAAAATAAGAATCTGTCGAACTTTATAGGTGTTTTGGTTTCTGTTATAGTCAGCTCATGCAGACAGAATGTGGAGCAAGAGTTCTCTTCCTGCACTGGCTGTCTTTGTAAGAAGGGGTGAAGAGAGAGGGAGGGATCTTCACGCCTCAGAAAAGGGCACTGGGATTTACTTGGTTTGCAAAGTGGAACTATTTTTAATGTGTCAGTCATCTGTGCCTACATTTCTATGTCATATCCCAAGTTCTTGTATTTAAAAATAGCTTTTTGAGTAGTATGTATTTTTCTGATACAATTTCTTTTCACAAATATTTTTATACTGTCATGATAATTAAATGATTTGGTGAAACATGAAAAATCTATTTTATTTTTCCTTTTCTATAACTTTCCTCCTTTTAACCCAAACTTCTGATAAGAAAAAATGATAGTGAAATCCTTAAGAAATGCTGAACAACAACAACAACAAATTCTATGTGTTTAAAGGTGTTTTCAGTCAAATCTGATGATTGCAATTGAAAGTAGAAATTTTATGTGAAGGGTTTATGAAAATTGAAATTTAGATTTATTTTTTCTTTTGTAGAAAGGGTGACCTTTGTTTAGTTCTGTTGAAATTTAATCATGTGCAACAAATTACTCAAAAATAAGAAATGTGATGCTTCTTTTCTATGAGCTGATGTAGCTTCCTGTACACTTGTTTAATAAACTCCCTACATTTTCTACTGGAATGAGTTATCTTTAGTATCTTTTTAAACAGAATTCTCAATAAAGAGATGTACATTTAGATAAAACAGACCCCGAGGTCTCCATTCACAGCAGGGTTTGCAAGAGCAGCATTTAGTGTGCAGGCATGCATGAGTGGGACGGAGCCATGTATTTCTGTAGAGAGAAGCTAAGTCAGTGATGTCAGTCTCCTTCCTAACCCAAAGACTTACAGAGCTGTAAGTTAGAAGTTAATTAGCTTAATGCTTTCCATAGTTAGAAATGTAAGTTTTGCTTTCATGGAAAACTTCATGGTTTCTTGGGACATCTTTCTTCCACTGTTACTTTCCCCTTGTTTTCACTTTCAGAAGTCTTAAGTTTTTATTACAGAGCCTTTTTCAGTGCCCAGAATGCCTTCAGCATGTTTTTCAGACTCTAGGCTATCTTTTCTACACTCTCTAAGGAGAGCACTTGTAACTGTTCTGTGTCCGAAGTACCATGGGAACTCTAGTTTTAGAGGAGTGTATGAGGGTACAGGAGCTGTAGGGAGCCCAAGTATTGTTTTCCCTTCCTTGACTGCCTATCCTTATTTTTGTTACTTGTGCAGTGTCACCCTGGTTTTTGAAGAGAAACAGTGTTGGGACATTCCAATAAAGCAGTGACTGAAAGGGCAAAGTTTGGGCTAAAAATAACTCAAGTTAAGCCACAGGCTCTACTTTCATAAGTTAGTATGTGTTACACTGCTTTGTAATACGAGGCCAATACAGGTTATGTGTTTGTATTTGGACAGTTTGCCTCCCTGCCATTGCCAAAGAGTTCAAAAGGGGAAAAAAAAGGCAAAAAGGAAATAAGGGACAAGCAGTCTAATAGTGTTCTATGGTTCCCTAAATGTGTGATTTCAGGGCAGAGGTTCCTGGGTTTTATTTATTTTGAATGACTGCTGAAAGAAGATTTTCCTCTTCATGTATTTGTTTAGATTTTGAGTTAGTAATTCATATTTTTAGAATGGATTTATGTACTATCTCTCTCTAAATACTTATTTTGTTTTCACAGTCTATTGATGGCTTGCATGAAAAAGGAATGGTTGAAGATGTTCATTGTGGCTCCATGAAGAGTATGCGACCTCCTCATCCTGGAATGGGTCCACCTCAGAGTCCAATGGACCAGCATAGCCAAGGTTTATCCATACTGTGCATGCTCTATGATTTTGGTGCCTCTTATTCCACAAAGAGTCTGTAGTTCTATATCACAGATTGCCAGTTATTTCCCTTCAGCTTTGTTTGGAAAAGCTGAACAGGGCAAGACAAATAGCTGAATTGCTTTGCTTTCTGGAGTATCCATTAGGCGTGTATTGGGGAAAAGCTAAGGTTTCAAGTCTGTGGCTGGGGCAAGTCTATCACAGATTTCAGTTTGCATCTCTAAAGGAAAAAGACCACACATTTACTTCTTATCTTATGTGGCTACTGTAAATGTAAATACATTTTAATATGATTTACTGTCATCAAGTGCTGGTCAAAGTGCTTTCCAATGTTTTTCATGCCAGAAGATAGAAACTCTTTTTAACATATCACTACATGCCTTTGTGTCTGGAGGTTGGAACATAAAAGGACATGCATTCTATGAGCAGCTTGGTATGCTGGAGATTTAAGTAGAAACACCTGCTAGTATTAATAAGTTCAACAGCAGACAAAGCTTTCTATGTTGCATGCTTAAGTATTTTAAAACAACTTTTGAAGAATCCCAAATGATATTAGTCTCTTGGTGTGACACACTCTGTACACATCTGTTAGGAGGTGGTCCTGAACTTCTTTGTGCTTTTCAGTGGTATGTGACTGAAACTCTAGTCTGTAACTTGCCATCTGAATCCCAGTCTGGGACCCAGATAATTAGAAAGTAATGTTTTTCTATTACACCTTTCAGTATGAATTAAGTAAAATAGAACTTACTTTGCAGAGACAAGTTCTTCATCAGGTAAAACTTCCTCTTGTTCATTTCAACAAAAATGTAAGCATGATCATCTGAGAGACAAATTTTGCTCGTCTTTGCATTTAGAGGACACTTTTGCTTGGTGCTTTTGGTCTAAAGATGAAGATGGGACAAATCATACATTATGTACTGAAAATACAGGAGCATAGGTTGCAAATACTTCAAATACAAGTAGCTTCTGAGTTGTTTTCTCCTTTTCTGTGCTGCCTCAGGTTGGATTTCCAGGTTATTTTGCACTGTAGAAAGATGATTGATTGTATTAATAGCAACTTTGTCAGGATAGATACTAAAGATTCCTACTCTCTTTTTTTGTATGCCAGCAACTGTTACAATGTAAACAGAGATACTAGAGTTATGATGTGGAGCAGGCTTTTAAAAGAAGTGGTCAAAAAAGTCACCCGATGTTCTAATATTCCAGATACTATTTTTGATGTTATAGAGGGCTGATGTAGCTTTCATTGACCCTATGTCTCCCTTTTTTTTTCTTTTCTTGTTCTTACACAACTGTCTTTTCCACAAAAAAGTGGTGATGGCACTTGATGCGGTTCTGATACCTGCTGCACAAAGTCTCATCTGCTAGACTTGTATGTTTTACCATTAGTGTTGAGATCCGGGGTGGAAAACCAGGTTCCTTGATAGCCTGTCAGCCTATTAGATATTTTTTGTCTGATTTCCTGCAACATTAAAGAAAGTAGCACACTTGTGTTTTTACAAATTTTGTGGAAATACGCAGTGTGGTTAAAGAGAGTTTACCCATGCCCACACTCATGGCAAAAGGACAGTATGACTTCTCTGAGAATCCATCAAAGGATGCCTGGTAACTCTTTGAAGTCCTGACAGAATCTTTGGTTGGATATGGTAGAAACCAAGGCTTACTATAACGTTCACTTCCTCATGGATGTCTGATAGTTGAGCTCACAGTACACGGTTGTGTACAATTTTTAACAGTGTAAGTGTCAAGTAGAAATGATACCTCATTAGTTCTAGGTCTGTTTTTTTCATGGCTTATTGTTTGTAGTCGTCAAGTTGAAGTAAATAAATATGCACTAATTGATATTTTTGGGTGGCATTAGAGGGAAAGTAGCTGAATAAGTCCAAAACCTCAGGAAATGGATTGCTTTAAATTTCCCCATTAATTTGAAAGCTTAGGGAGAATGGCCATGTGTCATTAAATATTGTGGTAGGTAAAAGAAAAAATCGCCTCTCCGTTGCAGTGTGATGTCATTTCCTCTTTCAGCTATCCCAGTCCCTCCCAGGTGTGGTAATACCTACTCCCTTCTCCCTACCCTTGTCTCCTGCTAAGTGCTGCAGTCAAAGCTTATCATTCCAGCAGGGGCACTGTCTGGTTGGCAGAAGTTCAAAAGATGCCCCTCAGCCCCGGGCTCATTGGTTCGTCCTAATGTCATTGTTCCTTGAGCCTCCCCTCCTCCCACCTGGTTGGTGGCTCACCTGTCCCTTCCCTTCCCCTGCCCCCGAGCTTAAAAAGTGATTCAGACCATGTGGTCGGGATTCTAATGGAGCTGTTGCCAAGATTCAGATGTCCGTGAATAAAGTCTGCATTACAACCCTCCGTTGGAATCCGTCTCCTTTTCCTCTTCACCTAGCCTAAGGACTTTCACCAGAGGTGAGCCTGAGTTCCTACAAGCCTGGATTTGGTTCTGAGTGTCCAGCTGCAGCATCCAGCTGGCCAAAGGTGTCTCTGAGGTGAAACCACCACAGCAGCCGCCTCAGGCCAAGCAGCAAGGGCCAGAAGAGCCCAGGCACTTTCCATCCAGTAATATTGGAATGATATTCCAATATCTCTCTTTATGTCTTTGTGATGTTGTCTGTAATTCAGACCATCAACAGTTTTCTGGAAAAATCCCAGAATCCTAGAAATGTAGTGTGGTTTGGGTTGGATGAGGACCTTTAAAAGTCAATCTGTCCAACCCTTTTGCAGTGAACAGGGACATGTTCAATTTGATCAGAGCCCTGTTGTTGTTCAGAGTTGTTCAGTGCCCCATTGAAAGTGACTGTGAATGTTTCCAGGGATGGGGCATCTACCAACTGTTCTGAGCAATCTGGCCAGAGTTTCACCACCCTCATTAAAAAAAAAAAAAGTTTTCCTTACATCTAGTCTGAATTTATTGACTAAAACGATTCCACCTTGTCCTGTGGTACTGTCCATGTAAAAAGTCTCTTTGCAGCTTTCTTTTAAACCTCATTCAAGTATTGAAAGGCCACAATAAGTCTCCCTGGAACCTGCCTTTCTCAGGGGGAACAACCTCTGCTCTCTCAACCTGTCCTCACAGGAGAGCTGGTTTATCTCTCTGATCATCTTTGTGGCTTCCTGTGAATCCTGTCCAACAATTCCATGTCCTTCCTGTGCTGGGAGCCCAAAGCTGATGCAGCCCTGCAGGTGGGGTCTCAGCAGAGCAGAGCAGAGGGGCAGAATCCCCTCCCTGGCCCTGCTGCCCACACTGCTCTGGATGCAGCCCAGGACGCCGTTGGCTTTCTGGGCTGTGACCGCACAATGACAGGTCATGTCAAGCTTCTTGTCTGCCTGTATCCCCAAGCCCTACTCAGCAGGGCTGCTCTCTACCCCTTCATTCCCCAGTATGTACTGATACTGGGGTTTGCCTTGACCTTTGTGCGGAACCTTGCACTTGGACTTGTTAAACCTCATGAAGTTCAGGTTGTTGCACTTCTTGAGCTTGTCCAAGTCCGTCTGAATTGCATAAAGTCAGCCTTTAGTCTGACAAATTTACTATTATATATTACGTAAATACTATACTATTATATTATTTTTATATACGAGTCAGACTAGTCTGTCATTTTTTTGGAGGCCATAAGCTAAATTCCTTCATTAAAATGTCAATAGGTCTGATACAGTGTTTGTACAGTTGTCAGGAAGAAGGATCTTAGCCCATGTATGGGGCTTCTCTGTGCATTGTTAAAGCCTAGCATGATGATAGACACAAACTTGTCTGCCTGGTAGAGTTGTAAAAATTCCTTGGCTTGTTAGTGTATGATACTGTGGTTTAAGACAAAGATATCACTAAGTAAAATCAATATAATCTGCATTAAATATATTATGATAATTAAATGACAGATTATATACTTAACTGTAACTAGAAGATGATCATCCAATTGTAGATTTTTCTAGTCTTTTAGAAGTCTGTTTTGGTTCAGTGCTGTTCAAGGTATTTGTGATCTGGAAAAAAGTTTGAAGTCAGTACAAATAAAAATTATATAACGCAGAGGTTTAGCGGTGAATAATAAATGAGTTGGTTGCAAAGGCTGATCAGAATCTGAGACGAATGTACTTATTTTTCTAGCATAGGGTTTAGCACAGCCAAGAGCAGTGTGTGTCGAGGAGCGAAATAGTTTGCTGTGTAGTAGTATAAACCATGTCATAAAAAGCAGTCTATACTGCTGAGAGGAGTATGTTTGTTTTATCTTAGAAAATGTTAAGCTCCATTTTTTAATTTGTCTGATGAGAGAGTTAAAAGAATGCTTGATCAGTCTGCACATTCCCAGACAGTAAAAGGGTTTGTAATTGATGAAGCCTTTAAAAGGAAAAAAATAGTTAGCAGTGTATTTTGCTATCTGCAAAATTACCTGCAACCTATTTGAATTTGAAATGCATTCAAATAGCTGTATTTTACTTAATGAAGATATTTAACCTTTGGAACAAGGATTACCCAACTATTTGTGGAAGGTTTTGTATCATACGAAGGTAAATCAGCACTGGATGTCTTTGTCATCTGTCCCATAGACCAAAGGGAGGAGTTTGTTTGGAGGTCAAGAGTTGCTGGTCTGTTTTGGAAAAGGTAGGTAGACTATTGTAGTGGTCCCTCATTGACAGAAATCTTCCTGTTCACAGGCTCCAAGATTCTGAGAAGGACTGGTAAGCTAGACTGGGAAACAATGTCCTTAAATTTTTTGACAATGGCAAGGTGGATAGTCTTCATAAAATGCTTCCGTACTTAGAAATCTGGGTGGAATACTTGTGATGAATCTGTAGGCTGTTGTCCTTCTGTATGCAGTTTACAATGGGAAGTGGTCACAAAATGAGATTTCATTTAATGTCAGATGTTCCAATAGCAGTCTTTTTAGTTCTTTTTAGTAATTTTGTAAAAGAGGGAAAAAAACTTGTATCTAAGTACGAAAGCAAGATTTTTTTAAATAAAATATATGCTTACAAATGTGGGTGATAAATCAGAAGTAAATTGGCAGCTGCACATGCAGTTGTAGATATGGTTGTGTAAATCAAGCATACAGTTGTGAATGAACAAGAGAAAGTTAATACAGAATTTTGGAAGTAATGATTCTTATGTTAAGAAATAATTAACTATCCTTTTCTGAGGTGAAATGAATGATGAGCAAGTCAGAAACATTTGAAAGCTAAATCTGCAAGAACTGTCATTTTACTTAAGTGCCTGTTCACTGGTTGTATGGTAATTACTGTTCTGAGATTTTTGCATTTTTTTAACCAACAGTAATTACTAAGTTAAGGTATGCAACTTTATTATTTAGTTTCTCTGTTTATTTTTTTATTGGTGCTCAGTGAGATGCGAGTCATGCAGAAGGAATGTTTTACTAGCTCGGGCAGATCATCACATTTTTATTGTGTACTGCAATAGGAAGATTTTCAGAAGTTTGAATATATGGGGGAAAATACTATGAGTTGGTATCATTTCTCCTCAGAAATGGCTCCTTCCAGTCTTACTACCAAATTGGAGAAAGGGTAACATTCCTGGCTAGTTTTGGTGACAGATTATCTTTTCTTTAACTTATGTACAATGATGCTCCTGTACAGAAGTTAATGCCTTTGTTTTGGTGCTAACAGGTTAAATGAGTGGAAAATGCCTTGCTCCAATTTCATATTTAGCTGTTTAAATAGTAAGCTTACTACATGTTGCTGATTTTGAATTTGGTTAGAAACTGTGAGTGAACTGTGGTGAATTCTGCAGTATTTATATAAGGAGTATGAAATTTACTGTAAATTGTTAAGCTCTTAAACAGTTATCCAACAGATTAAAATCATGGTTAGAATTGACTTTTGAAGGGGATTGGATATAAATTGGAAGGACAAGCCAATTATTTATATAAAATAATATACTTGTATTATAAAAACTTCATAAAAATATGTAAATGGACTGGAATGAGCAATTTCTGTGGTTTTCTGTGATTTGTAAAATTAATTGAAGTTACTGTGATACAGCAGTGAAATACAGGCCAATTTGAATTGTTCTGCTGTCTTTTCTTTCTGTTTGTAAGTGGAAACATAAGGGCTGAAGGAATTTAGCATTCTGGGACTTGATCTATATTACTTTGTATTAGTCATGCAGTGTTTGTTGAACTTAAAAAGGCATAGTGTTTTTTAACTTCTGGAATTCACTAATATACTGCTGCTTCACTGGTAATGTTCACTGTCCCTACTGTTCTTAAATTATTTGCATTTCCTTTTCTGAATTCATTCAGACTTATAAAGATGAGAAAAGACCTGCCACCCTATTCATCTGCCTGCCAGTGTAAGACCTCTCAACAATTTTATTTCTGCAGTCCTAGTTGTAAATTACTTGCACACATGACCTCTCTTTCTTGTTCGTTCAGTTTCACAGTAACTGGTGTTAACCCTGGCCACACTACCGAGAGGGAAATTTTATGTTTTGCTTGCCTTAGGAAAGTTTGTACCCTCAATCTGACATACTTTTCACTGTGTTCCAAAACACTGTGCTTTTGTACTGTGTGTGTGTACTTGATTCTTTTTCTTTGTTTTTTTAAACTGACTTCAATTCATGATTGAAGTGATAGTTCAGTGAGTTACACAGCTGTATTTCTTCAATCCTGTCTGTATCTTCCAAATCCAAAAATTTTCTTACAGTCACATTCTTAAGTACAAATATACTTTTCTGTTGGTTTTAGTATAAAGATGTGACCTATATGTTTCTCAGACACTTTCATTGTTTAAGGCTTAGTAAATTTTAGTGCAGTTCAAAACCTCTGTTAAGCATTCCAGTGTTTGGACTGCTAAAACTTTGATTTTTTTCTGTATCTTTACTAGGTTTTTGAATTAATTTGTAGGTGTTCTTTCCATTTCATTATAGCATTAAAAGTGTTGAAAAAAGGGTCTAAATTTTCAGGACTCTGATTTTCCAGCTTTAAAACAGAAAAGAAAGATGTTTTTGTTTCTGTTATCTGAAGTGAAACAAAAAACAATTAAAGCAGAAACATTGTGTACACGCTGCCCTCCAATAGTACTTGGAGACACATTAGAACTAGAATTTCTTCCAATGTTCATACTGTAAAGAATATACGTTGTTTATGATGTGCTGTGTTGTATTTTTGCTGAACAAGTTCATGCCAAAATGGGATTAAATATGTTTCTGATTATGTGTTCAGTTAGGAAAACTTGAGAAGGGTTTCTGATGCAGCCTCTTCTATGACCCATTGAAGGATTTTGGGAAAGACAGACAGGACTCTCCTCAAAGATGCACAGTAAAAGCAGAGAAGTAATGTTTACAAATTGTGTAAGTGAAATTCTAATGGGACTTAAGGGAAAGGAAATTCAGCATTAGAGTGATTAGGAGTTACCGTCATTTGAGGTTTTCAGAGCTCAGTTAGACAAAATCTGGAGAAACCTGATAAAGCTTAGAAATTATCACAGTTCAAAATTATAGACAGGGTTGTTTGGCGTTCCTTTCGTGGTATGCTCTGTGTTGTTCAGAACTGTAGGTTACTGTTGTCCTTTTATGGTAGGACAATTTTAGGGGATGTTCTCATGTGTTAGAGTCTATGTGTAATAAGATAGGAAAAAAGCAAGTAGTATAAGTACTTTATTAGGACAAGCTTGTGACTATCTTTTTCACTGTCAAAATATGAAAGGTTTCACACTTTAAAGAAAAATTTTCATATAGCATCACAAAATTTACATTGTGTAAATGCCACATTTTAGCATCTTTACAAGAAGTTTGGAAGGATTTTGTTCTTTCCTGACTTTATGGAATTTTTTTTATTCTTCTTCTTGCCAAGCACAGTTTTCCATTATTAAAAATGCTAATGCAGAGGACTTGGAGGAAGAGAGAAGGTATAAGTATTAAATACATAATTGGAAAGATCAAAAAATGTCTGCTTTTGAAAACTTCTCTTTGCAAAACTTAGTCACGGACTTGGCAGCTTGAACTGTCAGGACTGAAAACAAGTACTCAACATCTTAGACCACTGTTCTAAACTTTGTAGTCCAGATGCATTTCAAGATCTTGAGTCTGAAACCAATCAGTCATTAAGGAATTTAAAACTTGGGCAGTATAACTTGAGGAGGGACAGAAACCATATTTTCAAAAACAGTTCAGAAAACAATGTCATTCCAGTTAAGTGCCATTTAAAGTAAAACCTGAGATTTAGAAATGTAATAATGGATAAACATTGCAATAAACCTCACTTTGTAGTATAAACCAGTAATGCAGTTGCATATTTTTTTGTTTTGTTGTGGTATGATGGGTATTTTTTTTAAGCAGTGTGCTCAGCAAGAGGGATTTGTAGCTTCCCCTCTTCTCTTAAAATAATAAAGAGATAAAAGTAAGTTCTGGATAAGTGGAATAAACTTGAGTTATTTATCATACTTTTTATCACCAACAAAGGATGTATAGACAATTTTTATATTGAACTAGTATATAGCTCCAATAGTTGTAACTTTTTAGTGTCTCTTTCTTCCTTTTCTTTGAAAATCTCTCCTCATTTTTCTCTTGAACTGTGTAACTTCTCTTATTCTTTCCAAAATCATCATCTTTAGTTTGTTTCTGTCTTGTCTGATCTTTTCCTATCACAAATCCCCTTTTCCCCACTGTTCTTCTATCTCGTTTTGTTTGGGTTTTTTTTAGGAAAACTGAAATCCTTTCTTCTTTCTCTTCTGTCTCATACATTTACAACCTTTATTTAAGTTGAGCACAAATTTTAGTTCTTTGGCACTCTCATCTCTTCACTGGTTAAAGTTCTAGTGACTTACAGCTCCTGTCATCCCAGAGTTGAGAAGAGCAGTGGAGAATACCTTGAGGTTTTGCCTGTGTTGCCTTTACTGAAGGGTCAGTAAGAAAAGTGAAGCTAAAGAGCAAACAAAATTTCTTCTGTGATCTGTACTACAGATAGACAAAATATAAGTTGTTTCACTTTAAAGTGACAGGAAAATTGGGAGTAGATTGGATGTCACAAAATCATGAACTGTATCATGATCTTTGAAGTTATGATCTTTGGCTTATGAACATGGAATATGAAAATGAGTCAGAAGAGTTTTAGACTTTTATGATTTTTTTAGACTTTTCCAATTTGTGAGAAAATTTTTTGTGTTCCACAGTACCAGAGCAAAGTGAGCAAATATTGTTAACTCTTTTTCACTCTTGGTGGATAAAATCCCCAAAAAATAGCTGTCTGTTGTGATTTTTGGAGCTCAAGAAAATATGTAGTAGGTATAATTAATATTCAGAATTAAAACCACTGCATTTTCAAGTGGTATAGTAAGGTATAAGCCCTATTCATTTCAGAACTGTGATTGCTCTTGACATAGTCTTCAGCAGCTTCTTCAGACAGTGATTTTTATGCTTGCAGTTGATGTTCCAAGTTGTTGAGTATCCAGATGGCAAAAGGTATTGAACATACTTTGTCTGGCTCAAACCTTTAATCTGTATAAACTAAAGAGTAGTTGTATGGAAAGTGAATACCAATTATTTCTACTTCTGTATGTTGGTGAGTGTTGGGAAGGAGGGCCTGTAGAAGTTAGTGGACATTCCTTGATGTGGGTGCCTCAAAATAAATTTAGGCTATTAAGCTATAAACTAGGCGGACTTCACTGCATATTTTCTACAAAGAAACATTTTTCCATAGTTCTAGTAAATAATGCTATATCCCCAGGCTTCTGTGTTGTATTTCATATTTCAGTTTGTCTTACTCCAAATATGCAGGTAATTGTTGTGTTTAGGAATTATTGGACTAAATAACTGTAGTTCTTTTTAAAGAAGAGCTCCTGAGGCTATCTTGATACCCCAGGGAACTTTGTATTGCACTTCTGTCATCACAGAAAATGCTACAGCCATCCAGACCTGAGAGTTATATTTTTATACTTTATGTACTGTTAAAATATTAGAGGAAATTCAGGTTTAACTAGCAGAGTGGTAACATTATGATTCTTCTACCTGTTCTAGGTTATATGTCTCCACATCCATCTCCACTAGGAGCACCAGAGCATGTGTCCAGTCCAATGTCTGGAGGAGGTCCAACACCACCTCAGATGACTCCCAGTCAGCCAGGACCCATTATAGCAGGAGACCCACAAGTTATGAATCAGCCTAACAGAGGGCCTTCCCCTTTCAGCCCTGCACAGCTGCATCAGCTGCGGGCTCAGATTCTAGCATACAAAATGCTGGCTAGGGGTCAGCCCTTACCAGAAAACCTCCAGCTTGCTGTCCAGGGCAAGAGAACCCTGCCTGGTATTCAACAGCAGCAGCCTCCCAGTGCCTTCAACAGGCAGTCTGGTAAGTGAATCTTTGGTAAGAGTCTTTGCTCAGGTAATTCTTGAAGTTCTACATGTGATAGATTAAGAAATTAATGCTGTGCAGGGCTGTAATTTGGAACTGTATTAAGCCTTAGCAAGAGCATAAAACACATCTGTTATTTATAGGATATTGTCAGAATAGAATACTAATAACTGAAATAGAAGTTATTTCTCTGTACAGTACTGTGTCTGTCCTGTATGCTTGACATTTTTGAATGTTAATTGTACTTTCCTGATAGCGATTCTCCTTGTTTTTCTTACGGTGAATTTTCAGTCTCCTGTTGCTATGCAGGAAAGTAGATAAATAATCTGGATCGAGTTGACTGATTATTTAGGTTGTTGAAAATAAACCACGTACAGTGTGCTGTTAAGTGCAAAACATAAGATAAAGGAAGTGTGCTTACTTTTTTCTCACAGTGGTGATAGATGTTGTAATGATGTAAGCAAGCACATTTTGGTCCTAAGAAAATTCTTATATTAAACCCTAACCCTAACCCTAACCCTGAATTTGTTAGTTTCTGACCACTTCCACTACTGAGTTTGTGTTAGAATCAAGGGTTAAGATGATACTGTTTCTTAAGTTTTAATAATGTCATTGTTCACTTCATTTTGATAGATATGGCTCTGCTACCAGTTAAATTGGGTTTTTTCATGAAACTTGATTTTAGGTATATGTATTACTTCTGTATGTATTCACGATAAAAACTACTTAAATCCTTACTTAATGAAGAAAAGCACTACTTGCCTGAATAGACTAGCATGCTAGAAAACAATGATTTTTGAATCTTGGAAATAGTTTGTGTTTCAGCAAATTTTATTCCTCTGTCAAATTGCAGGTATTGGATTACATGCAATGAGTGGCGCTGCTGCTGGACCAGGGGCTGCACCAGGGATGCCTGGTCATACAACTGCCATTACCCCTAAAACGTGGACTGAAGGTATAGTGGGAAAAAGATGTGGGGAAAAGTAAAAAGGAAAGGTAAAAAGTTGTGCAAGAAAAATGGTGTAACTTCTATTGTGTCTAAGATTTTAATCAAGGAGAGTCTAACCTTTTATTCATTTGGAAGAGACCCACATGAAATTACTGCAGTTTTTAGACAGACTAAACATGAAGCACCTTTTTGCAATCGGAATGAAATCTGTATGTTTTCTGTATGAAATCTGTATGCATAAAACTTAATAAGTTATGTTCTGAGTATGGTTAATTGTAGCAAGCTTGTCTTTCACCTTTGCTACTGTGAAAGAAGTTTTCAAATCATGGTAGAATTATGCCGTTTCCTTCTGTATATTTTGTTCTTTTGGAATCAAATTGCTTTGAAGGATCCGTGCAGTCTTTGAGATCAAATGAACACTGCAACTTTTTTCTCCATGTCTTCCAATATATTTGTCATTCATTGCACAGTCATTCAGCTTCCCGGATTCCCTGAGAACTGAGGTTGTACAGAGATTTTTGATGGGCTTGCTTTTTTTCCTTCTTCTAAGCTGAAATGCAGTGTAGCTGCATGCAGAATCTACAGCTTTTGCTCAAGTTCCTTTTCTGGAGTTTGATGCAGTTGTGTGAATGACAAATGGTGATCTCTCTATATTTCAGGATGTTGGTTTGAATCAAGGTTGATTACAGGATTGCAGGTGTACTTTGCAGTTGTTTTCCCTAGCTTAAGTGACTATGACTCTTGAGATAATTAAGCAGCATCTTTATTTTAGCAATGTCTGTTAACAGTGAATTAGTGAACATCTGAATGCATGGGTAACTTGCCATAATGAAATTCTAAAGTCTATGACCTTTAGGGACTGTAAATTACAGGTACCATTTTCATGTTAACTGAAGTGTTGCTTTTCAAAGTGATTAGAATAACTAAGTTCCTGGTATTTTAAATAAATAAAATTAATAGGAGATCATAGTGAAACAAAAGCTATTTATACCTGGCAGGTATTTCTGAATACAGTTGTAAAAATTTTCATATGGTTATCAAGTGCTGGTAGAGGTCTGAAATCAGACCTAGTTCTGCTTGTTGTCAGGTTTTGGTTAGATGATTTCTTTTAACTGCAAGGATAGTGAACAAGAGGCAGAATGAGGTCTTGTATTTGGAGGAAGTCAGTTCTACAGCTGTTTCATTTCTGGTAACACTAGAATTAAAAATCCACAGAAATAGTGAAAGAAACGGCATTCATTATAAGATTTCATGTGTTTTGTTTTTCTTTTGGCCATTTCTTGCAATGTATGGTATACTTGCATTCTAGTATGTCTGTTTCAAAAAACAGAGTGTAGTCTCAGTGTGCCTTTTCTGGTGATTTTGAATGTTTACCTTACCTTCATGTCTTGTATTCAGAAAGCCATCTTGATTTTCTTCCTTCTTTCCATATTTCATGTTACGAATCAGTACTGTTCATGTTTCAGGCCAAGCCCCAGATATGAGTGTCTCCAACGCACAGCAAAAACTTCCAGCGCCAGCTCCTAGTGGGAGGCCTTCTCCTGCTCCTGCTGCCGCCCAGCCTGCTGCCACCATGCCTGGGCCCTCTGTACCACAGCCCCCACCGGGACAGCCTTCACCCATTGTCCAGCTGCAGCAGAAGCAGAACCGCATCAGCCCTATCCAGAAGCCACAAGGACTGGATCCTGTTGAAATACTCCAAGAACGTGAATATAGGTAAGAGTGAATAACAGGATTAAAATTATTCTTGTTTTTCACATCCTTAACTGGAACTCCTTGTAATCAGCTACTGTAGTGGTAGTAGCGTAAACAAAGTTTCCAGGGAAAGGCTGTATTTCCAAGAAGTACACAAATATCAAACCAAAGAATTATTTAATTCTACACCAAATGATGAAGTAGTGAAGCATACTGGCAGTATCGCTGGAAACCATTTAAGTTTAAAGAGAAACCAATTTTGTGGCCAAGGTTTTCAGTATTATAAACAAAGGAAAGTTAGAAGAGAACAGAGACGGCCAAAAGGCTGAAGAGTTAGTAACCACAGCAAAAGCACATTTTATGAATATGATGGATTTGTCTGGACAACTAAAGAGTGAAGAGAATAAGAAAGTCACGGGCAAGATTAGAAAAAGTATACCAATTAGGAAAAAGAATACCAGTTTCAAAAATCCGAGTGTTCTGTTTACGTGATGAAATATATTTGTTAAAAAGTATAGGGTAGAACATTTCTTTTGGAGTTAGAAAGAGACTTCTTCCCTCCTCACAACATCAAGGCTATTTAATAACTGACCTTGAGAGTCTGCCAGGCAGAAGGATTTTGACCTGTGCCTAAAATACGTTCCTGATGATTATCAGTCAGAGGAAAATATTTGCTCTCAGAGTATTACCTGTTTTAGTTTAATGATGCATCTTGCATTGTTACTTTGAGTTTGTAGAGGAAGGTAGCCAAAAGGGATGGTGATCTCACAGAAGACTGGTTTAAAAACTTTTGCTTTATGAAGGTGTGATGCCATGCCCAGAATTCAGGCCTTGATTACAAAAAAGCTGTTACTTCTTGTGTCAGGTATTGCTTAACTAATTCTATCAGTGCATTCTTGTTGTCATTCTGCCGGTCTTACGTATACACTGTAGGACTGAATGGCTGTATCTCTTTCAGCATGAGCAATCAGTATTTTCCATCATCTTTTTCAGAAGCTTGTAGAACACACCATTTTAGGATTTCGCAGTTACTCTGACAGAAGAATTGTAGCACTAACTTCAACCAAGAATCATACGGCCAGTATGATGCAATGTTTTCTGCATCAATTAACCTCAAATTGTTACCCTCTTCCTGTTTTCAGCCCTGCTGTACTGCACTGTTTGTGCCAAGTTGTTATGTCTTAGTGTTCATAAACAAAGGAAAGTAACGAGTTACAAAAAATAAAGCTGATACTTCTACTTGCAGAGAACAAGTTACAGATCCAGCATGTTAGGTTCTAAATACACTGGTGTTCTTGGCATAGTGAGATGAAAGTTTGATAGGGATTCTCCAGCAGAAGGATTTTATACCTTATGGGATTTTTATCCTAGAACAGAGAAATAAGATCCAAACCTTTTTAATGTTGAACGTTATTGGTGTTTAGTTTTGCTTCGAGTTCCAGAATATGTAGAGCTCCTGGAAATCTTTTCATTACTTAAAACTGTGTAAGTAACATCAGACAAAAGTTTTGAAAAAGGCAGTTTCACAGCTTCTGTGGTTTGAATGGTAATGGATTTAGCTTTAATATAGGCAAGTTTAATTCAGAAATGTGTCACAATTTCGTAATAAAAATGGAGCAGAAAAAAGCCAAAATAAACATCCTTATCCTGAAAACACCGAGGTTAGTGAAAGCTTTATGAAACAGTTGGCTCTTGAGATCTCATACTAAACCCTTTTAATAAAGGAACCTTGTATCTTGAAAACCGTTTGAATTTCAGGTGGATCTCTGCATCCCTGTGGTCCCCCATGGGCTGCAGGGGCACAGCTGCCTCACCATCACCTGCACCATGGGCTGCGGGGGAATCTCAGCTCTGCTGCCTGTGGCCCCTCTTTCTCCACTGATCTTTGTGTCTGCAGAGTTGTTCCTCTCACAGGTTCTCACACTGCTCTTCTTTAGCCACAGTTAATCTGCCCAGTAACTTTCCCCCCACCCCCTTCTTAAGTCTGCTATCACAGAAGCATTTGCCACCGTTTTTGATTGGCTCAGCCTTGACCAGTGGAGGGTTCTGTCCTGGATCTGGCTGGTGTTGGCTCTACTGGACGTAGGAAAACTTCTGACAGCTTCTCACAGATGCCTGTGCTGTAGGCCTCCTGCTAGCAGTACCTAGCCATGATAATCCAATACACATTTTTATAAAACTCTCCTTAATGCTTTCTTCAAAATAAACTGCTGCTTTTTAATCTCACTGAATAGCGGTCTTAAAGGTAATAATGCCTATGATTTAAAGTTATTTTATTATGTTGAAAGGCTTTTTCCACCCTCATTCTCATTGCACATTAAAAAATAATACACTTGGACACTTGGAAATGTCCTGCAGATTGTACATCTTTCCGTTATCTGCAAAGTATTTTCTTAGGCATCTTCTTTACTGCCTGGCATCCATGCCAGACAGGTTTGATTGTACAACCATAACCTCTGCTGCTGACCTGAGTTAATGAGGAATGGGTGTGCATCACTTACTTTGCTAAGAAATCTCTGCGTACATTCAGTGGCCACTCTCTGCATGGAGGTAGATTGCTGAACTGCAAAGATTAATTTATTGTATCTCCTTTAAATGGGGAGATTATATACTTCAAGTGATTGTAAAAAGATCTAGGAAACTTCTTTCTTTGGATTCTCTTTACCTGACAGCTGTTGACATTGTTCCATGAAAATAACAGCACTACAACAAACCGTAGTCACATCCTTTAAAGACTAGCAGGTGGCAGTGATGAGAGATAGTTCTTCCATTCACTTGACATGGAATTCTTTAAAAACTCCTACTGACTACTGAAGAAAGCATTATTATCATTACTCTGTTAGTACCATAGACAATACATATAAATAGTACTTCTGGGAAAATATGAAATTAAACTTCAAAGCTTTTTTTTTTTTTGTTTTGGTTCATACATAACCCATCTGGTGTTATTTTCTTTATTCTTCCATACAGGTACTGTAGATTTTCTTTTACTACTTCAACTTCTATTTTTCTGGACTTTTTTTTTAAATAGAGAACTGATCTGAGTTACAATAAGAGTTTTCTAAGTCTACTGACTTAGAAATATTGATGTTTTTGTTTGTATTCCTTCCCTCTGACAGGATTGTTAAAGGTAGGGCAATTGCCCACCAAAGCCTTGAATTGTCATTGTTTGTAGCTCAATGCATTTCAACATATGAAGGAAAATAGTTGAAGGAAAAGTTATCCTGGATACACTTATCTGCTGTAGAATTTAAGGATAAAACTTCATGTGCATTCATTTCTGATCTGCTTTTTTTATAAGCTCAAGTTGAAAACAATTGTTAGCAGTGAAATGGGTATTATATGGGAGGGGACTGCATAATGTGATGTTGGTACATAATAAGCACACTCTGTGAGCTTTGATTATGTTTAGACATATCTTAAGAAACATGTATATTTGGATTTTAGTTACAAATTTTTATGAAATGCAGAGACCAACCCGCCTTTGGCAATTGCTTGGACTTCTATTGTGTAAACTTTTATAACAGCAAGCATTTTTGTATGTTTTATACCTGAATTGAAAGAAAAAAACCCAATTCTGACAGAACTAAGAAGTCAGCATTTCATTTCATGTTTGTTTGGAAGTGACACTTACAGTTAATTATCTAAAACCATAAGGTATGCCGGGGGGACCTAGATTAACTCATCCGCATGTATAGTAAAAGAAGGAACATTCATTGCTAGCAAGAATGTAAAAAGAAATTGAAAATATGTTCAATATTCAGCTGCTTTAATAAGTTCACAACTCAAAAAAAAGTTTGGAAAGGTTGTGACTGCTCCCTTAAGGTTTCATTAAAGTCAGGGAAACTGGGGTTTGGCTATAACTGTTTTGTAGGTGATAGTTTCAGGAGACACACTGCAGCTATTTGGGAAGGGAAAAAGAATTAAAAATAATCATTGTGATGCAGGATTGCATCCATGTGTGGGTAAGCGACAGGTAGAACATATGATTTAGAACAACTTAGCTGCTTTTTTGTAATAATGTACACTGGCTGGTATATCTCTCCAAGAAACTGCTTAATTATGAAGATTTTACATCCTTAGGTGAACTAAAATATCTTCTTAGTAACTGAGGTGCCCAGTTGTGCAAAATGTGAGCTTTTTTTAGAGTGTTATATCAACTGGAAATGGAAAATAAGGCAGAGTCATTTTCTGAATGAATACTTTTTCTGCAGGAATAATGAAATTTTCTGGACTGAGACAAGTATTTTCAGCTTTTAATAAAACTTTTTCTAGTTTAGAAATAACTCTTCTTGATTTGCTTTTCAGCCTGTACGACAAACATCACTTACCTAATTCTGCTTCAGTTTTTTAATCTCTTAAAGATACCAATATGGTCTTCTGCGGTAATGCAGCATCACATCCTGTTTGTTGTTCCAGGAACTTCAGAATTCTTCTGGTAATATTAAAGTCAGAAAAAATCAAGTTCTGTCTATTAGTCTCTCTCTCTCTTGAATTTGCAAATTAATGCAAAATACACTTTTCTAAAGGAAGAGTGAAGTAGAATTCGATTTGCAGTAGCAGCTATATAGCTGTGAATACTTCATAAACAAACTTACTTTTTCAATCAAATAATGAATAGAGTTCCAGATAATAAAGCAAGTATGGTCTATGTCATCACTGACTACACTGCATAAAAATAATACCCATTAAAGAAGATTGGAAGCAGAATCCTGAACAGTATGTGTAAAATAGAATTCCCAAGTTTATTTTCACGCATCTGGTTCTAGTTGAAAAGAAAAGCCGAGGGACATTTTGATCACTTGACAATTTATTTTCAAAGTGGAAAAAGATACCCAGTGTCATCTCTGCAAAAGCCTGTTAGCTCAGAAAAAAACCAGAAAAAGACAAGTAAATGCCTGAGTTAAACTGACTATTTTTACTACCTAATTTTAGTAATGCCTTACAGATTTCTTGTGGTGTCTTATCCAGTTTTCTGGTTTTGTAGACTTCAGGCTCGAATTGCTCACAGAATCCAGGAACTGGAGAACTTGCCTGGCTCTCTGCCCCCTGATCTGAGGACCAAAGCTACAGTGGAGTTGAAGGCACTTCGTTTACTGAATTTCCAACGCCAGGTAATGCCATTTACTTGAGGAAAATTCCATAGCAGTCACAGGCAAACCTGTTCATGCAGCAAAGAGTAAACTGGAAAGAGATTTTGGGTTATTGCAAAGTGTAAGCAGATTGTGCATGAGAGCTGACATAACCAACAAGTCACAGAAATGTTAGATTTTATTTTGTTTTGGTAATAAAAATGTGCAGGGGCTACTTTTGTTCCTTGCTTTATCTTCCAGTGTATAATGTGACCATAGAACTGTGTCTTTCGAAATGAACATGACATTGGTACAAAGACAAAATAAGTTCTGGACAGACTGCTAGCTGATTTTCAACACAGACCTTCTCGACAAATACCTCTTTCCAGACATACTTAGTATTTCCACAAGTCCCCTTATTTTAATAAAAGTTGTGTGTTGGTGTTTTGTATGGTATTTCTCTGTGATTTGTTTTTGGTATTGCCACTATACTCAGATTTTGAAAATGAAACATAAAGGATCCTACATAAAATACAAGTTGATTGTTGAGTGCCTGTATCAGCAAATTAGTTTCAGGAAAGGAATCAAGCTGCCAGACTGCTATGGGCCTCTTGCCATTGGCTTTTACAGCTAGTTTGGAGGAACAAAGATGCTATTTGGCAGGTCAACCAAAATACTTCCTGACAAAAGCCTTGGCAGGAGTTGTACCATGGTGTCCAAGTCTTCCTTCCTTTCTACCCTTGGCACTCCTGTAAGTTTTGTCAGAGGTCAGATGAAAAGCAGCAGCCTCTCCCTGCTCTACTGCTGGGGCTCTGGCAATACTGTTCCAAGCTCTTAACGTTTACCTCTCCCACCTGTATTCTGTACAGCTGGCAGTAAAGCAAATTGGCAGTTATGTTCAGGTCCAGCACTAGAAACTGTGTTATGTATGTGGTTCATTTGCATTTTATTTGATGGTGTAACATCTTGGCCCATCTAACCCCTTTTACTGTGGCAGGACGGTTCTTACCAATGTCTTGTAAAGAGGGAAGAAATTATGATCAAAAGTAATTAATGCTTTTGACCATTCTGAAGGTTAAAGTTTTTTGTTTAGGGTAACAGATGTAGCTGTTGCAACTGTATCAATGCTGTATCTTTTCAGAACTATAATGAAAACAGAAGAGGAGACTGTGATATATTTTGAACTGTTTACTTTTTTACTCTGCCAGAGCAGTGTTTAAAGTTGTTCTATTAAGAGCTATTATATTTTTTTGAGTGTTTGTCTTTTCCCCCCTCCCTCCACTGATAGTTAAGACAAGAGGTAGTAGCCTGTATGCGCCGTGACACAACACTGGAGACAGCACTGAACTCCAAAGCCTACAAACGAAGCAAGCGGCAGACTTTAAGAGAGGCTCGTATGACAGAAAAGCTTGAAAAACAGCAGAAGATAGAACAGGAGAGGAAGCGTAGGCAGAAGCACCAGGTATTTTAACTTATTAGGTGTTTCCCTCATGACAGAAATGTATTCTGCTTTGCTGTGCAAATGTTCACTTTTAAATAATTCATTTAACTTTGGAGTTTTTTAAAAAACTCCTATTGCTGTGATAAGTAATTGGAAGACTGTGAGATCCAAACTCCTACATTCCTGATTTCAAATCTTCGCTAGGTCAGAGTACCTGTACTAACTTCATTCTCTTTCTAGGAATACCTGAATAGCATATTGCAGCATGCTAAAGATTTTAAAGAGTACCACCGGTCAGTCGCTGGGAAAATTCAGAAGCTTTCTAAAGCTGTGGCAACTTGGCATGCCAACACTGAACGTGAGCAGAAGAAAGAAACTGAGAGAATTGAGAAAGAAAGAATGAGGAGACTAATGGTAAGAAGTAGAGGAAGGAAGATGGTTATTTTAGAGTTATGTACTTTTAAAATACTTATATATTATCTCAGCCACTCCCATGTGTTTTCTTTGTGAAATACTCAATAATGAAAGAAGTATAAATCCAAAACTACTACATTTTGTTACGTATGTTTCTGTTAACGGTAGTGTGATACTATTGAATTTAACCTATGGCTCCTTCTTTTTTAAAGTTTTTGTATAGAAATATCTTGGTGATTTTTACTAGCATGAAAACTTAGCACAGCCACTTCTGAATAATAGCAACTTAATCTTATTAAGTTCACATATTAACACTTCTGTATGATTGCAGGGCTATTGGTCCATATTACAAATAATGGACTTTGGTTTATTTCTAGGTTTATAGTTTGGAAGATTCCAGATGATTAAGTTGTTCATGCATTACTCCACATTTTTACATGCAGTTGATTCCATATATAACCAATAATAGTAACACATGTATTTTGAGAATGAATACCAGTCAGTTCTACCCATTTAATGCTTCAAATCATACTCTGCACCATTTCATAGTTTTTCCTTCCATATACCCTCACAATATCAATTGTATCATTCTAAGAACAGAGTAAAATGGGTTTATGTATAATCATGTCTCTTCAGAATGCTGTGGAACCAGTTGGAGGGCTGCCTAGATTTCCAGAGTTAAAATAATTCTGGAATTCAAAGCGTAGTGCATATGTACAAGTATGTCAGTGACTTGGGGTAGAAAAAATTCTTCAAGACATTGGTTAGCTCTGTCTTAACATTTTATTAATGTTTCACTAACACAGAATGAAAGGAAATTGACAAGCTTACTTTGTAACTTGCTGGCAAAAAGCAGTAAGTATCTCATAGAGGTGCAGAAATAAATGCTAGTTCCTGTCAAGAATCTATTTCCACCATGAAAATGGGCAGTTTCATTTTAAAAATCACAAAATGAAATGCAGAAAAAATTAAATATAAAATGATAGAAACTTGGAAATAAAAGCTTTGTAAATTAAGAAGTTGCATAAGAGAATAACAGATGTGTAGGCCCTAGAGCATTTCTTAAAAATACATGGTAATCAGTATTATAGAGCTTTTTTTATAATTGGAGGTCATCATCATCAGCTTGTCTAACCTAGCTTGTAAAAATGTTAATTATTAGCAAAAAAGGAACTGATTTTAAATAAAAGCAGTATTGACATTTGGGAAATACTTCTGTGTATTGTGAGGTTCAGCTTATGTAAAACTGAACATGCAGTGTGATAAGTAATGAAGATGTGCACTGCTGAAAAGAACAAAGTGGATTTGAATGTCCAGAAATGAAAGAGGATACCAGTGCCTCCAGATGAGCAGTGCTTTCTCCTAAAACCTCACCAAGACTGGTTAAGTTCTTGCCATACATACAAAATGTCATAGGCATTCTCAGTTTACGGTTTTGCACCTACTGCTCAATTAAATCCTTCTACAAAACCAGTCTATGTGGTTTTTTTTATTGGGGTTACTTTGCCTATTTAGTTCTAGTCCAGTTGTAGTGAGTTTGGAATTCACAGATGTGTACTAGTGAGTTTTTTTAAAAACATCATCTCCTCTCAGATACTTTCCATGGTCTATGAAAATGTGCTCTGTCTAAAACTTTTTGCGTATCTTTTCAAGAATGCTGAATTCATTCCACAAATTCCTCTTCATTTACTATGATTAGAAATTGTGATTGTGTCACAGCTCATTAGCAGTACTATATATGTATCATGCAAAAATGGGTGTTGGTGTGATTTTAAAAGATGTTGTCAGGACAAGCTTAAATATATAAAAGAAGTACCTTGGCTAGATTACACAGACTGTGTATTCAGCAACATTAGAAGCAATAAAAACAACAACAACAATTGTAATTTATTTTTCCTGAAAACTTGGGGTTTGAGCATTGTAATTTTGATGGGTTGAACATAGCAATGGAATTTTGCAAGCAGTTTTGCTAGCTCAGTTGGAACATTATGGATATTGTTACTCACTGTATGCCATTCTGGTGTCTCTAGAAAAGCACAAGGTCTCCCAGAGTGCTGCATTTTAAAGTAATCATCTTTAGAGTATTACTTGCTTGTGTTTGATTTTTATACAGCACTGTATACTTTCCTAATTTTTCGTTTCAGCCAAAACTGAGACAGGCACCTCTGCTCCTTTTTTGTATTTTTCTGACATTCTGCATTATATCGTCACAGCACATGAAAATAATATTTGTTGTATGTCCAACACACTTACACAGTGTGACAAGGATGCAGAAGTTGCCAGAATGACTCAGATAGGGTTTATCTGGTGAATCCTGTTTCTGATAGTGAACTCTATCTCAGAAATTAAATAAAACCAGAGTAGAACAACAGTACATAAACAAAAAAAGAAAAGTTCACATGACATCTAGAAGAAAAGGGTCTGTATTCATACTGGAAAAAGGACTAAATGCAATTTTATGTCCAGCTCCTGTGTTCCTCCCCTTGGTGAACTGCCTGTACTTATGTCTTCCAAAAGTCATCTTTGTAGGAGACTTACCATCTCTGTTTCAGGACATTCAGTCTGCCTGTTGTAGCATTGATTTTTTTTTTCCCTCCACTGTCAGTCATAACTAGTGCAGATTTTTCTAGTCGTTAGTCCATAAGAGTAGAAAATGTGTAGAGTTGTCTGTCTCAGTGTCACTCAGCCTGTCAGGGACCTCTCTAGTTGAACCACCTTCCAGACATGTTAACATTGAGTTCAAAACAGATTGCTCAAGGCTTTTTTCAGTCCTGTCTTGGAAACCTCTAACATCAGAAATGGCGCAGCTTCCCCGCCTATTCAGGTCCTTCTGAAGTGCAGCCCAACCCTTGAGCACATTGACAGATATCCTGTGGTTTTATGTCCTCTGCAAACTTGACTGAAGTGCCCTCCATCCCTTCCTCTGTCACTGATAGTTGTGTTAAACACAACATGATGCAGGGACTCCTGTGGTATGGCTCTTCATACTGTCTTCAGATAAAGTACAACCTCTGACACCTTGCAGTGAGGGATTTTGGGTGTACTGGGGGCTGACAAGGTGAGCAGGACCCAGCAATTTGCACTTGCAGGTTGAAAGCCAATCATATCATGGACTACATCAGAAGCCGAAGCCAGTGATACGGCCAAGTGCCATTGAAAAAAGGCAAAGTGCCCTGCCCTGTTGAGTCACGACAGCCCCAGATTGGGGCAGAGTGTCTGGAAAGCTGCAGAGCAGAAAAGGATGTGGGAGTGTTGGTTGACAGCAGCTGAGCATGAGCCAGCAGTGCCCAGGTGGCCAAGAAGGCCAGTGGCATCTTGGCCTGTGCCAGCCACAGTGTGGCCAGCAGGAGCAGGGCAGGGATTGACCCCCTGTACCTGGCACTGGTGAGGCCACACCTCAAATCCTCTACCGAGTTTTGTGACCCCACTCGGAGAAGGACATTGAGGTGCTGGAGCACATTTGGAGAAGAGCAGTGTAGCTGAAGAAGGGTCTAGAGCACAAGTCCTATGAGGAGCAGCTGGGGGACCTGGAGTTGAGCTTGGAGAAAAGGAGGCCCAAGGGGGACCCTCATTGCTCTGTACAGCCATCTGAAAGAGGGTGTAGCAAGGTGGGGATTGGTTCATATTCCCAGGTAACAAGCAGAAACAGTCTCAAGTTGTGCCAGGGAAGGGGTTTAGACTGGATTTTACATAGAAGAAAGTACTTCACTGAAGGGGTTGTTGAGCGTTGAAACAGTTGCCTAGGGAAGTTCAGAAAGCGTGTGGATGTGGTGCTTGATGACGTGGTTTACTGGGGGACCTGGCAGTGTCAAGTTGATGATTGGACTTGATATCTTTGGGGTCTTCCAGTCTTAATAACGATTTTGTGGTTCTATTAAAGTATGGTTAGAGAGGTATTAGGAAGTAATACTTTATTCTGAGAGTGGTGAGACACTAGAACAGATTGCTCTGAAAAGCTGAGGATGCCACATGCCTAGAAGTGTTAAAGGCCAGGCTGGATGTGGTTTTGAGTAATGCGGTCTAATGGAAGATTTCCCTGCCCATGGCAGGGGTATTTGAACTAGATGAGCTTTAATGTCCCTACCAACCCCTATGATGCTGTGACATTGATACAAATACATGACTCTCTGGGCCTGATCATCCAACAAGCTCTTTACCCATGTAGCTGCCCCTCTGTACAGATCATAACAACCTAAGATAACACTTTATTATTGACATGGGAGCTGGACGGTGTGTATTCACCATCATTTCGGTCATGACTGACGTCTCCTCTGTGTCGCTAGGCTGAAGATGAAGAAGGCTACCGTAAGCTGATTGATCAAAAGAAAGACAGACGCCTGGCCTACTTATTGCAGCAGACAGATGAGTATGTGGCTAACTTGACTAACCTGGTATGGGAGCATAAACAGGCACAAGCAGCCAAAGAGAAGAAGAAGCGAAGGAGAAGAAAGAAGGCAAGTAGTTACAGCTGATATTTTTAAGCCATTTCTTCTTCAAATTCAATTTAAATGTTGATAAATGTGGTGATGCCCAATTGTCATACATGTATCAGGGTGTCTAAAATAATCTACGCCACCAAATTCTTAATGCTGAGGGAGCTCATCTCTCTCTCTATTGAAATATATATCTATGCTTTTATTAACTCAGAAGAAGGTGATAAGAAGCAAGATTATAAAATTCTTAGCTGCTGATCTCCTCATAGCACTAATTTGCTCATAAACTTTGTACAGGTAAAATTGGGACAGATGTATAAATTAGGATTAATGTACCCAAAAGGAATACAATGTATCAAAAATACATTCTGGGAAGAAGATGGCAAGAGTCTGAGTTGTGTAGCTGTCTCATCCAGGACACATATTTTAGACCTCCATATTATATACTTGGTGAAGTCCATTTTGTTAGGACCATTGAAAATGGCTAAATTTGGCTAGGTTTATTATAGTAAATGGATATTTTGCAGTAATATTGTTCATTGTACATTTTTAACCTTTAATTGAAACTTTCCACTTTACTTTTCTTCATATGAAATGTTTTACCCTGTAAGAGAAAGTTGTTGAAATTGAACAGTGCAATTTTCAAAAAAGGAACTCCATGTGTGAAATAGTAATTAAGAAATTATTTTTTATTTTTTACGACCTCAGAGTACCTTTCGTCTCTTGCAGAATATATAAGAGGATTTTTATAATCTGTTTCCATGCGTGGTTTGCTACTAATTACTGCTACAAATACTAGCATCATGTTTAAAGGGTTTGCTAACAGTACTGCAAATATGCTAAAAACAACCAGCATAAAAAAAATACTGATCTTGGACATTAATGACCTAAAAAACAGTACATGTTTTTTTCCTGCTCTCAAAAAAGTGTCTGTTCCTCAGAGTATGTTTTTAACATAGGAACAATAACCTGTCTACAGAATAAAGATGTAATGTGGATGGGGTTCTTGGCCTGTATTACCAGTGAGAACATGCCTGATTTAATATATAAAATGCGCAGTAGAGATAATCATTATTCAGACAGCAAGTGGAGTAACTGCATCTGTGTAATAACGTAAATAAATATGTCCACATAGGTGATACGTTTCTCTTTCTATGTCAGTTTAGTATAAGTATGTATTAGAAACAGTGTTATTTTCTCACCATGTCAGTAAAGACATAATTTTCTGTTCCTGCAGTTGAAAGGAAGTATGTCCTGTAAATAATATTCAGTGTTTATATATATCCCACCCTAAAACCTAAGGGAAGATTAGCAAAAAAAGAAAAAAAAGTTTGCTCTGTCGTGGTCATCTGCACTTTTTGTTTGTAGTTAACTTCTTTCCATCAATCTTTTGCTCATCTGTGAAGGAAGTAGGAGTTCACACAAATATTACCCTTTACTTTAATCTAGAATTCTATGAATTTGTCATTCCATGACTGTGGAACACTTTGCAGTTAGTGGGCACTGTGTCTTTTTTGTAAGTCATACACTTTCAATTCTTAAGCTTTTATGTTTCCATAATTAAGTTTAATTTACTAATACCTGTAGTTAATGTTTTGTACTTAGAGAAAAACAAAATAAGAGGGTTCTTAGGATTTTCTCCTAGAAATGGCAGTGAGGAAGTAGATGAAGAAGAAATAATCTTTGCCATGCTCATTATAGATATCCAAGTGAATCTTATATTCTTAGTAGAATAAAATTTGAGATTAGTCCATTCTTTGTCTGGGATACAGTTTCTGTAATCTTCATGATAGATTTTCCCTGCTTGTTTCTTTCATCTTCCTCTATTTGTCTTTTCTTTCTCTAGCTTCCTACTGTAGTCATGCATAAGAAAAAATGTTCCATATGAGATTTTCATCTTCTAGGCTAGTTCAACTTGCAGTGCAGCTTTTCACTTTAGTGTTAGTAGTTTTTCCTGTCATTATGCAGAAAATTAACAAAGCGTGCCTTCCTGCTTTTTAATACTAAGATTTCCCCAATTCAAGGGTTAAGTTGTCAACATTAAAGGTCTGTTTGCATGGTCCAAAACAAAAGTGCAAGATTTCTGTCATTATTTACATTTATTTTCTTTGTAATATGTTATGATTTTCAAAATATTTAACTGTAGGTTATTAATGTTCTCACAGCAGGCTATGACTTTTGCACCATGAACGGCGCTGATGCTTACTGCTTGTCTGTGATTTGAGTTGTAAGGTTCTTTTCCATTGCCTGTAGCTAAGCTATAACAATCTTTATGTATTAGACAGCATTGTCTACTGTAAAAGAATGGATCCCAGCCCTGGTTCATCCAGGAAAAAAGTGTTCTCAGTCAATGTAGTGTGTTCAGCCAAGAGTAGATATGTGGTTTTGTAACTTATCCTGCCCTTGTGTTTATTTAAAGTCTTCACTTCTTGTACAGTTCCTTTCTTTGTCAGTAGTCATACCTGCCGCACAGAAGTGCTGATGCAGGCAGCCTTGAAGCTTGTATTGTTGTTGTTCCTACTGAGCATCAGCTGCTGCTTGTTCATTTCAAGCACATGCTTTAGATAATGGAAAAGAAAAAGGCTGAAGCAGATATTAAGGATTATATCAATACTGATATATATATATATACTGCAGCTATTCCTCAAGTATACTTCTTAAACAAAAAAAGGAATAACTTGATGGTCTGTATTGATCACATGCTTTAATAATACTTGGAAGTTTTTTATCTCTAAAACACAATTTAAGAGATCACTTCTTGTTGTTAGTCTACTTTCTTAACTTTAGTATCCAGAATATTTTTCTATAGTGCTACAAATTCAGTGTATGTATTCTCTTTATGCAGTGTGACATAAGGAGAACCTGTAAAATGTCCTTTCTTGCTCAGAATTGTTTCGGAAAGTTTGAATGCAGAAGCAAACCATATGTGTTTCTTTTTTCCTCCTACTGTGCTGACATTTTAAGTAAGGTAAATAAGAATAAGCCTTGAAGAAGATACTGCACATTTCTCAGGCTGAAGAGAAGAACATCTAGCTTTCTCCAGCAAAGAACTCCTGGGTTCCTTTTGTTTCTAATTTGAGTAAGGTCTACACATGATTGGAATGTAGTACAAAAAGCTCCAAAAATACTCCTTCTAGTTAGTTGTCAGACCAAAAAACCAGAAATACATACGCAAGACAAAAGTGCCTTGCATGAATGTACAGTCTGTGGTACCTGCTGACACCTTTAAAAATGGAGATTAAAGTAGTTTAGAGGAAATTAATAGTAAATAATGTGAAAATAATTTACTAATTTATTTGCATTAGAATAGTCTATAAGCAACTGAGCTTTAGGTCTGAGCTGGAAATTGAGTGGGCCAGCCACGTCTTACATGCAGATTTATATCATTGACTGAAGTGAGTAGGCACCATCCTTATGTTAGTAAATTATTTTTGTGTGTTTGTTGCTCTGGGCCTATCTCTGTCTATATCTATCCGCACCTTCAAAAACTTGAATCCCAGGCTGTTCAGAAATAAGTGAAACATATTCATGATCCAAAATATCTACATCATATAAAGCATACTTTCTGTACTTTTAATCTGACCATAGTATTTATGACTTCTTTATTTGTTGTAGAAAGCTGAGGAAAATGCAGAAGGAGTGGCATCTGGTCTTGGTCCTGATGGAGAGGTATGAATTTTTACAAGGTGTTATTTTAGTTCTTGTTACTTTTTGGTTTTTAAAAAAAGCAACTCTCCAGTTGGTTATTCTGGACTGTGTGTCATGGCTATAACTTCAAAAAGAGTTATGATGACAACTTTTCTAGGAGCTGTTTTTTATAAACAGAAATAATAATTACGTAGGTTAACATTTATGCTAGCCTTTCGCTGTTCCTAAAATCAAACACTGAAATGAAAACTATATTGAATCTATCACTGAGTGTGATGAAGTCTGCCTCTCAGTTTTGTAATGTGCTTACAAGAAATATTTTTCTTGCAGTCTGTATATAGACAACTTACTTTCTAGTTTGAGCTCATGAACATGATATAGTCAATCTTCTCATCTTTATAAAAAATACATTGTTGACATTGCATGTAATTATCTTGCAGTCACAGGACTGAGTGCAGTGCTGTGATGGATTAAGACATCTGAAAATTCTTTCCTCCTCAGAAGCAAATGGAAATTAGTAATTTTTCTGTGTCATTCTTCAGATAATATTGTTCATTCAGTACCACAGCAAATGCTGTCTCATTCAGAGCTCTTCTGTTAATGCAATTTTTCTATGCTACTTTATTTTTATATAAAGACTTTATAATTGTATTTATTTTATTTGTGCTCTCTTTTTATACTTGAAAGTGATAGTTCTGCTAATATAATTAGAGTTATAGCAAAAATACTTCAGTATATTAGTATTTGCACAAGGAAAATGCACGTAATATTCCAGTAACTTCAGTATTAATGGAAACTGGCTGTGTTTTGCACTCTGTCAGTCACTATTTAGAACTGTTCAGAATTAGTTTTTCTTGCTCATATGTATTTATTTGGAAAATATTCTTGGGTAAAAACAGTATTAGAAGGCAAAAAGCTTTTGAAGTAAAAAAATCTGTGATTAGACAGGGCAAAGAAATAACATAAAGAGTGATTATACTATTCTAGTTCTGTTACAAGACAGATAAGAGATTTTGTCCTTACAGGTGCTTCTTCATCAGCTTGGTTGAAGAAGTTAGGACAGTGAATCTTTAAAACAGGCCTTTACTTAGAAAGTTAACTGAATTGTTTGATTCTTGTTTCTAAAAAAAAAAAAAAGCCGTATGGTCACTGTATGTTTTTTGTTACAGATGTCTGTTGGTATAAACAACAGGATTAAAGGGCTGTAAGAATACATAACTTGTGTCTTGGTCCACAAAAACCAATAGCCTATTCTTTTCCATGTTGTTCTTGTTAATTTATGTGAGATACTGGGATATATTTGTGGATGTCACATTGAGTATGTGACACGTGGAAATACTGTGACTTAGTGTTCGTTAGTGGGAAAGTGTGGCATCTAGTAACAAAACTTCACTGGTTGTTCAGAAATGGGATTTTGATAGTGCTATTAGTTCTTTTTATTACGTAAGAAAAGTATGAAGTTCAGTTGCCTTATAGTGCAAAATGTCATTTGAATTTTTAGCCCATAGATGAGAGCAGTCAGATGAGTGACCTTCCAGTCAAAGTGACTCACACTGAAACAGGCAAAGTTCTTCTTGGACCAGAAGCACCCAAAGCAAGTCAGCTGGATGCTTGGCTGGAAATGAACCCTGGGTAAGTAGTTAGTATACAAAGTAGACTGTTTTTTCTTTTTGCATTGATGCTTTTCATGTTACACTTTCTTGTTTACCAATTCTATTCTTGTTTCAATTTATTGTATGTAAGCTGAGCAGGAAATGTATTGAACCTATTGGCTTCCCCCTTTTAACCATATTCACAATCTTCCTGTCATTTTTGTATAGCTATGAAGTTGCTCCCAGATCAGACAGTGAAGATGAAAGTGGCTCTGAATATGAGGAGGAGGTATGTGTCTTCAAAAAGAAATGCTGTGACAATACAGTAAAAAACAAGTACTTATTTCATATTTCATTTTCCCCTTCCTCATAATGAATTAGGGGAGGTGATAGCAGATGCTCAGGTGCTTTAAGACTATTTTGAACAGGAAAATGAATTGATTTTGTAGTTCTTGATTTCTAGCATTTATTCTTTATATACTCTGTAAAGGCCTAACTGGTAATTGTGGTTAGGAAGAGTAAATATTTTACTTTGATTACAAATGGTAATGAACCAGAGAATTTAGTAGGTTCCTGTTTTAAAATACATCTCAGAAAACGCTGCATTGTGGTTTTGTGCTGAATGAAATTATCATCTTCAAAGTTTATGCATTGAAGGTTTTATAGGCAATAAAAATAATGGTTACTACTTACATGTATTAAAATGTTAGGGATTATGCCAGGGATTTATATTCAGACTTTTCAGGGTAGGCTTATTTGATTCAGTACTTGGATAGTGGTTTAAATACTGTTATTACAAAAATTCTAAAAAGAATCTTATAATTAACCCACACAAACATCCCAGCCTTGCAGGGTCATCATATTACATACTATGAACAATGAATAGTGATAATTGCATAGCATTTTCAGATCAGTACTTTCTAAAGGAGAACAGAAATGAGGAATAGAGAAGGACCATGTGCAATCAACAGTCTGGTAGCAGAACTGTACAGGTATAGTATTCAGATCTCCTAAGTTTAGCAGTCTTTCCACTACTAGACCAAACAATCACTGAAATTGACTGGACTGTATGATGTTATGGTGTGTCTTTGTAGGAGTAATTTCTGGTTACATAATTCTACACATCTGTTAGTATTAAGGTAGGAGAGAAGGGCCTGATATCTATAAGATTTTAGAATCTCAGTGAGATTTTAAGTTGTTTGCTATCTGCTGCAACAGTAGTCAAAAGATGAGTTACTTCAAAAGGAGTAAAAACAACTGGTTTTAAAAATTAAGAAACTAGAGGCCTAAATCAGTAGTATGTGGCAGTATTTTAAGACTTATTAATTTATCAGACATCTAGAATACAACATAAAAATACACATGGTATTGGAATACTTTCCATGAATATGGTAGTCAGAGAAAGCCTTTGTTAAGGATGATCATTACACGGGAAAATACTTTTTATTTCAGAGTATTATGACTTCCTGTTGGTTAGATTATGTCAAAAATTGATCATTTTGTTGTGCTGCAGTGCAATTTTATTGCAGAATAAGTGTAAATTGAACCTTATGATTCAGATGTCTGTCATAAAACAGACCAATGAAAGCTACCAGTATGAGAATGCCATTTGAAAGTATGACTGAGGTACACATTGCACTTCCCAGCACTTCTGTTCTTTTCCTTTATTTCTGTAGGATGAGGAAGAAGAATCAAGCAAATTAGAAACAGATGAGAAGATACTTCTGGATCCTAACAGCGAGGAAGTTTCTGAGAAAGATGCAAAGCAAATCATTGAGTGAGTTTTCCTTAAGTACTGTTTATTAGGAACTGTGATTTCTAACAGTGGTGTTTCACAAGAGTAGTTTTCTGTAGATTACACTGAATTGCTTTTCTTCTCTGATACAAATGCCTGCAGGAGAAAGAACGTGATCATTTAATTGTATACTATTTATAATCTTGCACCCTTTGGTGTACTCACCTCACTCACAGCTGAGGACTTGAATGTTTCTTTAGACATGTAAGCCATGGTCAAAAAATACTTGTTTGTACGAACACTCAAGTTCTTTTTCTACTTTCCAGGACAGCGAAACAAGATGTGGATGATGAATATAGCATGCAATATAGTGCTAGAGGGTCTCAGTCCTACTACACTGTTGCTCATGCTATCACTGAAAGGGTGGAAAAGCAGTCTTCCCTTCTTATTAATGGCACATTAAAACATTATCAGGTGAGAAATCATTAAAACAAGAAAATACCTAAAACTTGGAATTATGCCAAACATTTCAGTGTGATCTTTCAAACAGCAAACTGAAAATTTGTTAAGAAATACAAAGGCTCTAGTAGGTTAGAATTTGGAAGTATGGACAAAGCAATGATACATGTCACAGATAATGTTGCATACCTACTCCTTGAATAATACAAACTTTTTACAGCTATCTCTACTTTTTCTTCATTGCAGGTGAATAATATTTTGATTTTGGTATCCTTATCACTGACTTGTACTTTCATTTCTTACTCTTTTAATTTGTGGTGGATTAACAGTATTTTCCTCCTTCCAATATTTACAAATTTAGAATTTTATTTTTAGTTAAGATCTTAGTATTTTGGGGCAGTGATAGGTACAACTTGAAAATAAGAAAAATATTTTGCTATGGAGGTTGATGTCGCATGTTCTTCACAGAATTCACTGGATCTAGTAACCAAGACCTTTACTATTTTGATATAAGTTAGATTCACGTGTCATTGAAAATGTCCTGATGCATATTTTCTACACTTCTGCTATCACACAACTTTCTAGTGAACTCCAACAACCTGCATCTTATCTCTATTCAGAACATTGCTTGTATATATAAAAGAAAAATTATGTGGACAAAAGAGCTTTCCTCAATTCTGAAGTGACTTTGTAGGTGGGACATAGAGTGACGCTACAGATTCCAGTCAGCTCTTGATGACTTAATAGTAAATATGAATCAGTCCACATATGCAAGGCCAGTAAATTGGCAGTGTTATTTTGGATACTGTCTTGTAGGAAGAACAGACAATTCAGAGTGAATTGTAGAATTTTCCCTCTGAACTTTTTCAGGCCACCTAATTTCCTGCTCTCTCCATGCATGGGACACACTGAAACTCTGGATATGAGGAGCAGAAACTTCACACACCCATCAATAATGTGATACACACATGTGAAAATCTGTCTGAGAAGGGAATACTGCTTTCTAGCAGTATTCCTTGTAGTGTGAAATTCTGTTATGTAGATACTGCTAAGCTACAGAACTCTGACTTCCTTCCAGCTCTGGAACTTTATACATAAGGCATATTCAGACAAAGGTGGCCTACTCTGACGTGGAGTTTTGAATCGCAAATACTAAGTGGACATGTGCTACAAGAGCTTTAGCATATCAGTGATACAGTTGGCAAGTGTGAGACTTCGTGTTTTGTGTGGTTTTGATGAGTTTGGTTCTGAAAGATTTTAATTGACACAGGCAAATGTCATGAAATACACACAGAAAGTTTCAGCATTTGAGGGTGTTGAAACTGAAGAACAAATACCTACTGTGGTGTTTATCAGCCTTACTATAAGTGCCTCTGTTGCTTTGTGTGCAGTAGTAAAACGTTTCTGCATGAAATCTGACTTCATCTTACAGAATATTTTAAACAGAACATGTTTTACATGTAAAGATAGGCAGGGGTCTCCATGCATATAATATTACTAAAGGGAATCCAACTTGTAAGTAGACAGGGACATCAGAGCATTAGTTCTGTGCTGCTGATTTATTGTTAATTATTTTTGTGGGTTTTAAATAACTGAAACTCCTACTCTTCATTTCAGCTCCAGGGACTGGAGTGGATGGTTTCTCTCTATAATAACAATCTGAATGGAATTTTAGCAGATGAAATGGGACTAGGAAAGACAATACAAACTATTGCTCTGATCACTTACCTGATGGAGCACAAAAGACTCAATGGCCCCTATCTCATCATTGTTCCCTTGTCGTAAGTAATGGGTCTCATTCTGGCATTATTGTCCTAAGCATTGCAGATTGGTTTTTTTGAAACACAACTCGCTGGCAAAACCAGAAAGCTGGTAGAACACTTGATTCTATTAATTTTGGCAAACTGTATTGAATTTACTGTAATTCACTCTTAAGCCAAAAGAGGGGGATGTTTTTTCTTTCCTATTGCATGCAAGCACCACACCTTTCAGCTTTTAACTGATAATAAAAGTCTCTTGCTTGATTCTTTAAGCAGCTGGTGCCTCATCTGATACCATGCAAGAATGTTTTAATGAGGTTGATCTTTTAAATACTGTAAAGGTATGCCTGGATATATGTAGCCTTGATTGATATACACACTTTTGTCAGGTGTGCAGATTATGATTGTTTATTGTGCTACCCCCCTTTTGCTTTTCCTTAGTTTTTCAAAGTGCTGCTTGTTCTAAAAACTTCTTTTAGCGCATTTTGGTTTCTCCAAAGGTCAGGTGTGGGTTGTCCACCAATTGTACTGAGCATGCAAATTTGTTCTAGAATTAGGATAAATTTGATTTGTGGACATCTCTTGACTCCTTTTGAGGTGTCCTCTCTTCTGGCTGTGCTGTAGTAGTAAGTGATTAACTAAGATAAATGCCACAGGTGTGCTTAATTGTATGAACACAAATGATAAGCTTAGTTTGAAAAGAAACACCTGGGAAAAGATCTATAAAACAGAAATAGTGGGAGTGTTATTAATGTCAATTTTCATGTGGTCACAGTAAAAAATATGATATCTTTTATGTACTCCAGTGTTTTTTTAAAAAAGTCAGAGAAGCTGAAAGTTCTTTCTTTTATACATTTTAAAAGCTGCCTTTCTCTGCCTTTTCTACATTGCTAGTACTGCTGCCATCATTGGTCCACTAAGAAGAGGGAAAAAAAAACAAGTAGCTGATAAACCTCAAGGGGGTTTTTTTGCTGTTGTCTCATGATAGCAATTAGCTTCACTATGGCAACATTTTGTTGGGATCAAACAGCAGAAACAGTGCAAGAATGGATCCTCAATGTAGTGGTTGGTGGCACTATGAGTAGTTCTGCTTGAGTAGAGCACAGATAAAGTATATTATCAGTTTCATTGGGCTGTATTTGAAAAGCTGTAGTGGTCCATTTTTGGATGATATATCTAGTATAGAGGAACTTGCAAATCTATTTTTTGTCCAGAGACACTGTTCTTATTGTTACTGTGTTCCAAAATATAAAGGTACATGTACAACACTACTTTTACTGGTTTCAGAAGGTGCCCTGAATACAAGCTGAATGATTGTTTCACACATTTTTTTCTGGTTGCTTCCCGCTGAGATGCTTGTATTTTATTGCAGTATATAAAGTGCATTTTTAAAATAAGTTGTTATTTATGGAGGTTGATTACATAAAATGTGTTGAAAAGCTGGCAACCACTTGGAAACACATAAAAAGTTTGATCTGCAGATGATGAAACATGTTACTTTTTCTCTATAATCTCTACAGGACTTTGTCCAATTGGACATACGAATTTGACAAATGGGCTCCTTCAGTTGTGAAGATATCTTACAAGGTTTGATTTGCTTTTTATATGACTGTAGAATTGAAGGAATGAGAACTAGAGACAGTTTTTCCTCCATCTCTGTAAGCTTTTAAACTATCCACTCATCAGGTTTTGTCATGTACTAAGCCGTGTGAGTTAGCCATACTAAGAAGACTATAATAAACTGTGAAAGACTGTAGAAGTAAAACAGTTGTAAATCATTGTACAAAATGCAGAACAAAATATTTAATTATCACATTTGCAAGGCTTCTGCTGAGAGTTATGAATGGTAACTACCTAAGATTTTATTCCTAGCTAAATACTTTCGTGTTTGGCTCCTATAGTAGTTATATAGCCAAGCAATTTGTATGGAGACCAGACCACTGGCTTTATATTTCCGTAAGTCCATCAGTGGCTTTACAGTCTAGCAGAGGTTTAGGGAAGGCACTCTGAGAAGGTCTGGAATTTTGTCAATGTATTATTCACAGTGTGGTAGGATTGCAGGTTTATCTGATTGCTTTTTATCTGCTAATTCATAAAAACAATTGTTTTTTTTCATCAGCGTAAAGAATAAGAACTCACATGTCTCTCACTTTTAGGGTACACCTGCAATGCGCCGCTCACTTGTTCCTCAGCTTCGAAGTGGAAAATTTAATGTTCTTTTAACTACTTATGAGTACATAATAAAGGACAAACATATCCTTGCTAAGGTAATTTTGACTACTGTGTCTCTACAGCAAGACCCAGACACCTTCAAGTGGTGCATACCACAGAACACATTTTTGTTTTATGGGGAAGTTCCCGGTTGTTCTGTCCTTCAATAAAAGTTATCCCTTTCATTTACATTTCTGTTTCTCAGTTTATGATTGAACTTCTCAGTCACAGCTGTCCCTTCTGTAAACACTAGGATTTTCCCAAATGTGTCCAGGAGACTAATTCCTTTGTGCAGTTCTGTCAGTACTGTATACCTGGCTGTCCTTGGAAGAACATGACTTTTCTCACCTCTGCATAATATTCAGCCTAATCTGCATCAGTGACTTTACACTTTTTCTGTTATTTCTGTCCTGAAACTCACTCCTATTAGGGTCCTTCCAGCTATGTGGTCACTTTCCCCCACATGACTAAATAGTTACCTATATCATGAATTTGGTGTCCAGGCTAAAGAGTCTACACCTTGCACTTCTTAGGGGCTCACTGTCTCTCTACAGGTAGATATCAAATATAATTAATTTTAAAAGCCTACTATACTGTAAAACTATTTCATCTGTGCACAAAGCAGAGGTATTTTGCTATACAGAGAAACCATATTGGTTTTCCTGTAGTTTTATTGTTCGTTTTCACTTCATTTTCATCTGTTGCATTCTGCATACTTACTGCATATCACTTGTTTGTCTTCTCTAATACAAAGGCAGTGCATTTTCTTAGTATCATTCTGAATGCTTGAGGACAGCTTGAGACTACATAATGTTCTTTTTCCTTTTTTTTCCCCCACTCTTTCTGAAAGATAGAAGGACAGCACTATACCATTCATCCTGTCCTGGGAAATGGAATTAGGTAGCACATGTAAAAGTACAAACTGAGGCCTTCCTAGTCATATGGTCAGTGTGACTGTCCATGTTGTAGTACCGGTGATAACAGAGAGCTTGAGCAACAGCTTTCAACACCTGCTGTGATTGCATTTAAGATTTCATATTAAGAAATAGAAACTTTAGTTGAATATGCAGTAACTGAGATGTTTTTAATTATGCTGCTTTCTTTTCAAGTAAAAACATAGTATTAGCTGAAACAAAATAAAGTTCAGGGTTGCTGTTGTTTATGAGCATACTTACCTTTATCTGAAAAGGCTTTTGTCTCCTGTCAAGGTTCTTGTTACAGACAGATTTATTTGCAGTTTACATGGTTTCTTTCTTCCACTGTGAACCATACGCTGGCCTTGAAGAGCCAGTCATTCTAATCTCTTTCCCAAAAATGGAAGGCATCTGCTGTTAACTGTTTCAATTCAAGTCAGAATTCACCATCAGATTGAGTGTACCTAGTGTTTGTCTCTCTGTGTGTTACTAGCAAGGACACTGATAGTTGCATAATGCTTGATTTGGCTTTCCTCAAGGTTGAGACTGATTGATGTCTCAGGCTTTAAGTATTTTTGTTTTATACTTGTTGCAAGGACCTTGACAAAGTCTGGCCTGTTCTGACTTTGCTAACTTTTCTTCTTTTTCTTTCAGATTCGGTGGAAGTACATGATAGTAGATGAGGGCCATCGAATGAAGAACCATCACTGCAAGCTGACTCAGGTCTTGAATACTCACTATGTGGCCCCTCGGCGAATCCTGCTGACTGGGACTCCTTTGCAGAACAAATTGCCTGAACTTTGGGCTCTCCTTAATTTCCTTCTTCCAACCATTTTCAAGAGCTGCAGCACCTTTGAGCAGTGGTTCAATGCTCCATTTGCCATGACTGGAGAAAGGGTACTGTGGCAGTGTTTTTTTAAAAGATCAGAAATAAACCACTTTGATGAAAACAGAAAAGAGCTTACTCAAAAGGATTAGTGTTTGAACTCGTACTGGTACTTAGGGATTTAACATAACTAAAAGACCCCTTTTATCTAATACCAAAATTTTAATGTTTAAAGTGCATTTTTGACTCAGTGTAAGTTTGGTTGTAAGATGCAGATAATCATTGCACATTCTTAGCATTCCATGTGAGGGGAGACATTAACTAGTACATTTGAGTTGCCTTGTAGTGAGTTTTATAAACTTTTCTAGGTGGACTTAAATGAAGAAGAAACTATTCTGATCATCCGTCGTCTGCATAAAGTGCTTCGGCCCTTCTTGCTGAGAAGACTGAAGAAGGAGGTTGAGTCTCAACTCCCAGAAAAGGTTTGCAATGAGAGGACTTTTGGAAGGGGTTTAATAATCTTTTTAAGCATTAGGTTTTGAGATTTGTTTTGCAGAACAGGACTTCTTTAGTGTTTCTTTGTTTATACCTCTTCAGAGAAAGCTGAGGAAGCCTGAGAATCTGAAGTGTCTGCATTCTCAGGTTTTCTCTCCAACCTTAAATGTGTTTCTTGTAACCAGTGTAAGATACGCAGCTTCTATGCATTATAGTCTCATTTCAGTATATGAGCCAGCTGTACATTGAGGATAAAATTCCGTCCTATACCATCTTTCTTGCACTGGGTTGAAGCTAGTTCACTGAAATTTCTGAGGGACTACTGCACTTTATAAAGCAGGCCCAGTTTGGTTTATTGTCATTCAGGAGTTGTGTGAAGTGTCTTCTTGATACTGCACAATTATTTTTAATTAGTGGCATTTTAATTCAGAACATAAAATTATTTTCTGTTTTCAAAGGTAATTGTTTTTATTTCTGGATAACTCACATTTTGTCTCATTGTGTCCTCCTCTGCAAGTCTACATCCCTCTTCACAGAATTAACAGCAGCTAAAATTAAAAAGTAAATTTGAAGGTGTGATAAGGAAAAGTTGGTTTTAAGGTAAACTGGATTAAAACCAAACAAAACTGTAATATTTATAAGGTGTATTCTGAGCTGACTGGCTAAATGAATGGAGAACTGTGTATCGATGCTTAGAGACAATACCAAAAAAGGCATTTTAAAATTATTTTTCGTCTTTGTAGTCATGTAAATACTACTTCTTATGCAAATTTCTGTTCCTTGGAATGTCAAATTCTCAATATCCTCAGAAGAATTTATTTGAGAATAAAAGATGTTTGCATTTGAAAATAATACTTAAACCACTGATTAATCAAATAGGCACTGGAGAGGCAAAATTTTCAAGTTACATACACACTCATACTCAGAAGACCATGTTTCTTTTTGTTGCCGTTATCTGGAAAAAGGAGTTTATCCAGCCATGAGGATGGAACCTGGGGGCAGAAGCCTAATCAGGTTCATTTGCTCTTGCAGATGTTGGTAAACCTTGAAGAAAGTCACTTCTCTTTAAGGAGTTTATACTCTTGTCTTTCTGAGAAGAAAATAACCTGATAGTTTTCTTCCTATTTATTTATTAAACATGAGGAATCTTATGCATTGTCTTTCTTTCATAGCTTGAAAGATTTCTAGCCACTAGTGTGGTTTTGTTATGTTACAGTTTTTATTTGACATAACTTACTAAAACTATAGTGGTTATAATCTGGACATTGAGCAGTAGAAAAAAATTACATAAAATTGGTGTGTGAAGTCTTTCTGTTACTGTTTTTAAATCTAGTATGCAGTTAAGAACTAAATACAGTTTTGCAAAGCTGAGCAAGTCAGGCTGAATGTAGCAATCACACAATACTGTATTAATTCCTAGTGTTTTAGTGGATGTTGAGAAAATGGTGGCAGTCCAGATAAACATTATGCCAGTTAAACTCTATAATTACTAGATATATAGTGATGATATTTTATGATGCTTTGCTTGATATTTTTATAATACTTAACAGACAAATTCAATTGGTTATTAAACAAAATAGTTTTTAGTTGCATGGTAATTTCAAAATTAATTTTAAATTTTTTTTTTAGATTTAAAAAAAAAATTAGAGATGGAGAAATAAAGTATGTTTGGTAATCTTGCAGTTGCATCTTTAGGATCCAGCTGTCTCACTGCAGCTGTGACTCACAAATACTCATTTCTGTGCTTGCAGTGGTATTGCTGGTCATTGAAATTTATGTGGTGATCTGGTAGATAAAAGATTAGTAGGGTTTTTTTGTTTTGTTGTAGAATGACAAGAACCTGCAGTTAGTTCTGACTAACATTATTATGCCAGCATGTTCATGGTTTTGTTTTGTTTTTTTTTTAATACCAGGTGGAATATGTGATCAAATGTGATATGTCAGCTCTTCAAAAGATCCTGTACCGTCACATGCAAGCCAAGGGGATCCTTCTCACAGATGGTTCTGAAAAAGACAAGAAGGTACAAAAGAAAGACTAAAATATGAAAGAAATAATGTATTACGAGTGAACATGTTAATAACATGACTTCTCTTTTATAAAATTAATATATAGATCCTTACTGCAGGTATCTCCCATGGGAAGAGAAATTTCAGGCATGCCTTTCAGTTACAAGACAGCAGCTATTCACAAGGAAAAGTGTAGCTGCGCTCAGTTGTATTCAGTGTAGTTGCACTGCCTTTCTGAAACAGGCAGTATTTGAGAAAAAAACTGCATTTTCCTTGGCTGAGCTTAATTCAGTCATATATGTGAATAATTGTGATTGTGGGAGTGATGGCTAGAGAAGGTAATTTATCTTGTTTTTCAGAGCTATTAATTAAGTCTTGTTTCAGTTAGCTAGGACTGCATTCTTGCATTCATCCTTACAAGGTCTGTTGGTGACAAAATTCTTTAAGAGATCAGTAAGATTCAAAGTCATATAGTCAGATTTAGTCTTTGTAGTAGAAAATGTTGGTTATGCTGTCAAGGGGTTTGATCCAGTCACTACTGAGTAAAGAAATTGCCATTCATCAACTTTTCACATGATAACAAATTTGAAATATAGTAAATGTGAAATACTTTGAACAGGCACTACAGAATATCTGGAATATAAGAATTTCAGTTTGCACCCTCTAGTGTGTATATTGCTGATGCAGTGCACATATAGTCTTTCCATTATCCTTTTTCATGTTGCATTGGTACAAAGAAATATTTTGGTGATTTTTCTCTTCAGTATCTTACTTTAACTTCCTAGTTCTTTGCAGTCAAATTGTTTTCTTTACTGGTGCTTAGTTAAACTCCAGAAAAAGGGCTCTTTTTCACTGGATATTGAAATACATCTTCATAGTTTGAACACTTTTTAGACATTAATTCATATTCCTCAGTTGTATTTTTAATGCATTTTTTTCAGTTTGGTGTCTTTATGTTTGTCCTAAAAAATTTCATTTTGTATCACAGTCTTCCACTTCCTTTTCTGGTCTCTTTCTTTCATCTGCTCAGACGCTTCCATGTATTTTTCCCTACCTGTTTCTCTACCTGGCTTTGTGATTAACCAGTTAAAATTGCCTTTGCTGTCATTTGAAAACTTCCCTTGCCTTCCTCTCTCCCCAGGGGGCTAAAATTTTTCCTTTCTTGCAACTCTCTCTTAATTGATTTTTTTTTTTATGTTAAATCAAACTCTGTTATCACTGCTACCTGTTGTCAGCAAAGGGGGGTGGTTGTTAAGATTGCTTAGCTTCAATGATCAAGCAACCATTGTGTTAGGAAAAAAATCATGTCCTTCTGCAGCTCTGGCCTGGACCCAGCTGAGATTAGAGACAATTCACTCAGATGGAAAGCTCTAGGAAATTATTTTTATAACAAATATGAACTGCATTTTTGGAGCAAATTAGACACAATCTTAGAAAGAACAAAACCAAGTTTTAAATATATGGAGTGCCCCCTTCAAATGGATTATCTCTAGACAAAAGTTATGATTTCAGTGTACTTCCTGGAAAAGACTAGAATATTGCTAGTATATATTATAATTAAGTACTGAATTTTCCCCTAGTTTACAACTCAAAATTGGTCAATTGTTTTGGCTAAGATTTTTAAAATAAGTCTGAATTAGTCATATAGTAAACTTGGAATGCTGATGCCACTCTGATCACATTTTTATAAAATGGCAACAAAACAAAATGGCATTAGAAAGCAACAGGTTTTTGGCAATGTTAATGATGCAATGGTCTCAAACAAACACTGGCCAGCCACAGTTAGTTTTTAACTGTATAGTGTTACACCTGAGTGTCTGATGAGTGTCCTGTTTCTACAAGATTACCTGAAGTGTATGTTTTGAGAATATACTTCCTTAAATAATGAGCTTACTCATGAAGTTGTTGAGCTTTAACATTTTTGTATCTCTGGCCTGATGTTTTGCTTGGCCTGGAGTGAGAAACCCATATATTGAGTTAACAGACTGGAGAAGCTACTATGGAATTGAAAATAATCCAGCTAGAATTACTTCTGTTAGAGGGTTCAGACACTATGAAGTTTGTATGGTTTCATATTAAACAGTATAAATAATCAGGACAGTAAATGCTTTGCTTCCTATCAAGAATACTGCAGGTAGAAATGTAGTGCACTTTGTCAGTTACTTCCTTTTTCATTACAGAGCATCCTTATTACAGATGAATTTATAGAGCAAGACAACAGATTTTCGATTTTTGTTTGGTTTTTTTTTTAATTAGTGATGTAGTGATTGGATTTGGGATAAAAGTATGTTGAAAGGGTATAATCGTAAGCTTAGAAATTAATTACTTGGTTTACATTGTTTGTACCCATAGGGAAAAGGTGGTGCAAAAACTCTTATGAACACTATCATGCAATTGAGAAAGATATGCAATCATCCATACATGTTTCAACACATTGAGGTAAGACTGATAGGTCTGATTTTGAGGGTTATTTTTATTCAATAAAATAGGATAGGATAATAGAAAACTGCTGCTAAAGCTTATGTGTGTGGGAGGGGACATCTCTGTCCACATAATTTGTACTGGAAAGGACAGATTCAGAAAAAACATGTATTATAGTCAACAAGTGCCATCTTTTTAGTGATAATCCAAAGTCTGTTTTTAAAATAGTTCATTTTATGGAGCAGTGTCTTTAAAAACTGAAGAGTTTTTTGTTAATTTAAGACAACCCAGAGCTACTTGGTATTTGCATACTCCAAATTCATTATGTATAGACACTGGTTCAAAATATCATGTGTAGAATCTCTGTAGTTAGCAGACTGCTAATCTTCTGCAGTGTCAACTGCAATTGTTCTATTTTGTCCATCTTGTTTTTCAGCAAAAATGTATTATCTATATACCATCTCTCAATAGGACCTAAGTATATCAATGTAATATATCTGAAAAGATATAAAGTGTCATAAATATCTGGAATATTGCCAAATTTTTGAAAATATAATTAAGTGCCTACTGTGATATAGTATTATTATTATTATTATTATTATTGTAGTAGTTTTCTCTCTTCATCTTGTATGCTGAGTAAATTAAATTGAGTAATTTGCAGATGGATCTTCTACTGATCAGTATAAATTAATAAACAGTATTCTACTGTATTTGTAATCTGGTAAAATATATGCTGCAGAAGTCGGTTCTGCAAATCATGAATTTCAAATAATTGTACAGGAAAACATTAAGCAGAGCACTGTTGCCACAAGGTGGTTTCCAAGAGTATGAACATCATTGAACTCCAACCACAATACTTAAATATTTAATTTGATTTCTATAAGAACATGTAGGTTTTGGCTGCTGTGTATTTTGTAATATGTTTGTTGCTTATAACTTTGCAGGAGTCCTTCGCTGAACATCTGGGCTACTCAAATGGGGTCATTAACGGGTAACTCTGTTTTTCCTGCTATTCATAGTGTTGTATTGGAATTACTGATCACTTTATTTTTCTGGAAGTTACATGTTAGGGAACTCAAGCATTTCATACAGAGGCAGAGGAAGTATAGGGCACATATGTAAAGCAAAACCTAATAGTACTAGAAGTGTTAAAAGATATTTTCATGACTGTCTGTCTCCTTCAGGATGGTAGACAGAAATGACTCTTGTCTTACTTTTTCCTTATTTTGAAATAATATACCATCTGAAATTCATTGGGATGACTCTTCAGAGATATCTGCTAGGATTTTCTTCTCTTTATTGTTACTTTTGCCTTCTGCTTTTCTTTTTTTACTATCTCTTTTCCAAATTAAAGTAGCATTTCTTCCATTTTCTGAAATGAAAAAGATTTGTTTTATTTTTCTTGACACTCTGTGCAGCTGTCAAGTTAATGGATGTTTTCTAAACAAAAAGTGTGTATCATCCATCTGACTTTCTTCCTGTTTAGGTACTAATGATATATTTTTTCCTTATCTAGTATACCAGACTCTTTGTGTCCTTAGCTGGTATACCAAAATACTTGTTTCCTAAAAAGTTTAGGCTGATTACAGATGAGTGCATATCGGAAGGCTATGTATCTTCTGGATTTTGTGCCATTGCTAATGATAAATGGTATTTTGAGAGTGCAGACTCAAGGTTAGAGAAGCATTGCATGAACTTTATTCCTGTAAAGTTTATCACTGTGGTGTTGATTTAGATGTTCTGTTTACTTGTATTCATTTTCTGGGTTGTGGGTTGCATTTCAGGGCTAGGAGTTGGTTTTGGAATTCTTGCATAGAAGACAAAAGAGTAGCTAATCAAAGCAGCTAAATACTGTTCAGGATGACCAAGGTTGTATGGCTAAAGAGTATATGTCAGACTCCTGCCACTATCTCCATATATTAGTTCCATTTGCAATACTTCACTTCTACATGTGTGATAGTTGAGTGGAAAGGGAGTAATTTCCAACAAATGCCTGATGAATACAATTTAAAACTGCAGTTGCAATTGAAAGTTGTTTTTAATGCCAGTTGAATATAAAACAACAGGTGAATGTCTTAGTTTATAGAATGGTTATGTAGCTAAGAAATAGCATTTGTTATAATAAATAATGAAAAATAATTAAGTGATTGAAAGTCAGCACAATTTCTGTAATTGAAGAAAATCTAGGAAAACGGGACATCGCATGTGTTTATTTTCATCAACGTGCAATTTTAAAGAAAGAAAAGTGCTATTGGTCCTGTTTAGATTAGGTAAATTAGACTTTTTGTTATACTCTGACATGATAATGACTACAGACTTTTTAATGTGGGCTTATTCTGGTATTTACTTTGCTGCTTCTCTCCAACAGAGCTGAACTTTATCGGGCCTCAGGGAAGTTTGAGCTACTCGATCGTATTCTACCAAAGTTACGAGCTACTAATCATCGTGTGCTTCTTTTCTGTCAAATGACATCACTCATGACCATTATGGAAGACTACTTTGCATTTCGAAATTTCCTTTACCTGCGCCTCGATGGTAAGCTAAATTGAAAAAAAGGAAAATACTAAGATAAGAGGTAGTATCCTTCATTAGTTTGGGCATGGGAGCCCTGGGTTCTCCTCCCAGTGTTTTCATAACAGTGCTGTGTTGTGACTATACAAGAGTGAAAACAGGTTCAAAATACTGTTTTATAATCTTGCAAGTGTATTTACCATGAAGTTACGCCAGTAGACCCTTCAGTGGCAGTTTAGTAGAATTTCCCATATTCTTCCAGACAAGGAAGACGTAGTTTTGCTTCTGTCAGTAGAAGTATTTGTCTCTGCCTCTTTCAGTGTTTTCTTTTATCTGTTTAATCTGCAGACCATTTGGTCAGTGGATTCTTCTGATAAACATTCAGGTCTATACCTGGAATGCAGCTTATGTATAAATTTGCTGCTTGGAGGCTCATCTCTTTTTCATATAGGGTTTAAAATCCAAGGTTCCCAATCAGTTATCACTATCTAAGTTACCTGAAAATACTCTCATGATAAGAGATGATAATGCCAGTATTAGGCCTGTATTCCAATGGAATAAATTCATTTTTGTCTGTTTAAAATTCAACTGCTGTCCTTCACAAGATAGCTGAATTTCAGCTTGATGCCTGAATTTCACAGGAACAGCAAAAGCAAAAGCCTCAATTTCTTCATGTGTAGATATGTTTTATTACTTCAAACAAAAAGATGATTTAGAAACATTTTAGATACTCATATCTTTATTCTGTTCAGTGTCTCTGTTGAGTGTTCAGTATCTTCTTGGATGGTTTGGATGAGGAGATTGAATGTACCCTCAGTAGATTCACAGATTGCCCTTGGGTCACAGCAACCCCAGGCAGTGCCACAGGCTGGGGCAGAGTGGCTGCAAAGCTGCCACAGGAAAAGGCCCTGGGGGTGCTGGTGACAGCAGCTGAGCATGAGCCAGCAGTGCCCAGGTGGCCAAGAAGGCCAATGGCATCCTGGCCTGTGCCAGCCACAGTGTGGCTAGCAGGAGCAGGGCAGGGATTGTCCCCCTGTACTCAGTGAGTTCCCACTGGAGAAGGCCATACTCTCAATTCTGTGTGCAGTTCTGGGTCCCTTGCACCAAGAAGGACATTGAGGTTGCTGGAGCACATCCAGAGAAGGGCAGCAGTGCTCTGGAAGGGTCTGGAGCACATGTCCTGCAGGAGGCAGCTAAGGGAGCTGTGGTTGTTTAGCCTGGAGAAGAGGAGGGTCAGGGGTGACCTCATCACGCTCTACAACTCCCTGAAAGGAGGCTGTAGCCAGGTGGAGGTCAGTCTCTGCTCACAGGCAACCAGTGACAGGACAAGAGGACACAGTCTCAAGCTGCACCAGGGGAAGTTCAGGCTGGACATTAGGAGGAATTTCTTCACAGAAAGGGTGATTGGGCATCAGAATGGCCTGCCCAGGAACATGGGGAAGTCAACATCCATTAAAGTGTTTGAGGAAAGATTGGCTGTAGCACTTAGTGCTGTGATTGAGTACAGAAGGTAGTGTTTGATCAAAGGTTGGACTCTGTGATCTCAGAGGTCTTTTCCAGTTTATTTGATTTGCTAATTGAGTCCTGCAATTCTATGAAAGAAAAATTAAAAATAATGTATCCCACATGAGTTTTAAACCAGTGTGAAAGAAGTTTCCATTTTGGTCTTACTTCCATGTTGATGATCTCTGCCTCATACTGAGCTTCTTAAATAGTGACCATTTTTGCTTTATGTTTTATCTCATACATTATAGTATTACATAAGACCAGCAGCATTTATCAGAATGCTTTTTAGTAGAGAAGCAATGATTTAAGGTAAATACAGAGAAGAGTATGAGTGAGACTTGAAGTTTCTTCTGAACATTTTAAGTGTTCTAAACTGACACCTAGCTTCATGCTTTAATCAGAAGAAAAAGTAGTACCAAGAAATATTCTCATCCTTTATTAATATTAATGAACATGAAGTTGAACCAATATTATCCTTGAATATAAAATGGGATTATGAAATGGACACACAAATGAGGTATTTTACTGTGCTATAGAATGACAAAACTGTCTGAAGAACAGTGGGCACGCTAACAAAGCCCTCTTCATACCTCTGGCCTGCATGTGCTTTAATACTTCTATTCAAGACAAATAAATTACATTACATTTTAAATGTTTTAGATCACTTTACATCATGTATTTTTAAATTAATTCTGTTTCATGCTGGAATATTTAGGGCAAGACACAATATGGTAAATACACCTCATGGTCTTTTTCAGGTAGTTCATTAAATTAGATATACCCTTTTTCTTCCTTTCCAGTTTCATAATGACAGATACTTTCATACTGGGTGGTAATCTATCCAGGTTCTGTCCAGCTGTCTTCTTACATGGAGTGTTTCCCACCCAATTCATGTGCTTATTGGGTTCACTGTGTCAGCAGTGGGCTGGCAGTTTGGCTGTGTGATTGTGGTGGCTACAGATGGGTGGAGTTAATTTTCCTCCTAGCAGCCAGTGTAATGCTGTGCTTTGCACTTGTACACCACCAGTGACATCACCCCGGTGTTAGGCTATTGCTAAGCAGCACTTGCAGTGTCAAGGCTTTCTCTCCAAACACCCTTCTCCCCCAAGGCCTGTAAGGCTGCATTGAACTGGCACCCAGATAAGACAGCTGACCCAGGCTGACTGAAGGGTTGTGAACAGCCATAAAACCTGAGGGAAAAGAGGAGGATGCAGGGACATCGCTTGCTATGGCATTTGTCTTCCCAATTAGTCATTACATGTGCTGAAGCCCTGCTTCCCAGAAGCAGCTAGACATCTGTTTGCTGCTGAGAAACGTAAATAAATTCCTCTTCTTGTCCTTGCACACACACTTTTCACTTCTATTAAGCTGCCTTTTTCTCAGCACAGGAGCTTTGCTGTTTTATTTTCTCCCCATGTACTGCTGAGTGTGGGGAGGCAGGGGTGTGTAGGTGGAAGCCAGTTGGGGAACAACCTGCCATAGTAATAAAATAAAAAAATTGGAATGTCATCTTCTATACATATATCACCCTCAAGATGGGACATTTTAAGAATTTGCAGTCTTTTGGTATTAACTATGACTCCAAAGGCAAATAGTGACATTTTGATAAATCTCTATATAAGTAGCTTTTAAATATATTTAATGCTGCTCTAGCCAGAAGGCATTAATCAAAACTAGAGCTCTCTTCTGTTTGTATATAGTAGTTTCAATTGAAATTTATGCAAGTTATAAAAAGGTATAACAATGTTAGCCAACATTTTAACATCTACTTTAGAAATTTCAAAACAAATGCATTTAAAGAGACCTTTAGAAGTCCATCTTGTAGCTGTGATAGACAGTTGACCTAAACATTCATGGTCAGTGTTATGGAAAATGTGGCACAGATGTCAAAAAGCAGTGCACTAAAATAACTCTTTCACAGGTAGTTTTAGCAATGGACATTATATTATTTCCGTTCACAACTTTATTATATGATATTTTTAATTTTTTTCAGGCACAACAAAATCAGAGGATCGAGCCGCTCTGTTGAAGAAGTTCAATGAACCTGGATCACAATATTTTATCTTCTTGCTGAGTACAAGGGCTGGAGGGCTAGGCTTAAATCTCCAAGCTGCTGACACTGTTATAATCTTTGACAGTGACTGGAATCCTCATCAGGTTATATTTATTTTCTTATCTTCATAAAATGTGCAAGGAATCCGTGATGCTTTTTTGAGTTGCTTCTTTAAATAGATGTAGCCTGGGATGAAAGGAAAAAAATCCAAGGAAGAAATAAAATGTTGCTTTGAGAGGAATTAGTGAGGCAAACAGCCACAAACAGGAAATGTTTTAATTTGAATAGGTGAACTAATTCTGTGCCTACATATATACTTTATCTGAGTCTTGGAATATCCTCAGTGCTAGGAGTGTTATAAACCTGCTTCATTAGTATAACTATACTGATTCTTTAACTCTTAGGATATAATAACCAGCTCACAAGCCTTTGGTAGGTAGTTTGTAGTACTTCAGTAAAGGCTATGGTGAATGCTACCTGTCTCATGAAATTAGGTGACCATGTGAGTGCAGTAGTCTTGGCCTGAGGCCAGCTTACTCTGTGGTGGTTAGCAGTAACTACAGATACCAGAAAAAGAGGATATCACACGAATTTGGCTTGTTTTAAAAAGCCAGAAGGGGTAACTGAATTATGCCTTTGCCACCTTTTTTTTCCTGTTTGTAAGAAAGTAAGTTCAGTATCCCTGGAAGTGCATAGTTGTGTGTATGTTTTCAGCTATTGTGCAAATGTATGCAATTTACATAATACTCAATGACCACATGTAAAATGTAAGGGAGGCAAGACTAAAAAGTTTTACTATCTGTGTTGACTCTCTCTGTTAAATTACTCTCTGTGTTCTTTGCCTAATAGGACTTGCAGGCCCAGGATAGAGCTCACCGAATTGGTCAGCAGAATGAAGTTAGAGTCCTGCGACTGTGCACTGTGAACAGTGTGGAAGAGAAGATACTTGCTGCGGCAAAGTATAAGCTGAATGTAGATCAAAAAGTTATTCAGGCAGGAATGTTTGATCAGAAATCTTCAAGCCATGAAAGGAGAGCTTTCCTCCAAGCTATATTGGAGCATGAAGAAGAAAATGAGGTAAGGTAGTTAGAAATAATTACTCAGGAAGTACTGACTGTTCTTTTATTCATAATTTACAGAGATTATCATAACTCTTGAAATTAAAAATTTCATTATAATTTCTTACCATCCATTTAGAGAAATAATTTTTATCTTTTTTATGGTCACAGTAATAGGTTGTAATCTAGTGGTTATGATGTAATGGTTATGGTTAAATCTGAGTGTAAAATTATGCTTTGCAACTTAAAACCCAGTCTACCCTTTATAATTTTGGCAAATTATAAACAAAGATTTTTTTTTCCAGAACACATTATAAACCATTTCCTAAGTCCAGTACATATGTTCAGCTAGGCACTTTGATTTTCAGACATGCTGAGCAGCTAGTACTACCTAGGTTCTGTTTTGAAGGACCCTGCTTATTGTACTTCCTTTGGAATCTATTTAAGAGTTAAGATCTGCTTTGATATGCCTTAGGCTTAGGACAAGCCTGAAAGTAACTGTTTCTTTCTGGTGCTGTGTCCAGCCCAGACTTCTCATCACCACTTTCTCTTTAAGAAATAATTAGCTGTTTAAAAAGAGCTGTCAAGTCTTTTCTTTTAACAGTGGGAAGAGAGATTCTTTTAATAGTGGGAAGTGAGGGACACTGAGTGTCCCTCTCTTTTCATTGTGTTCTTTTATGCAACTCTGAGTATGGAATGATAAACCTATTCTTTCACCTGTCATTGAAGATTCTTCCCTTAATTTGAACAAAACTCAGTATTTGGACAAAAGCCATATTTGGGAGAAATTGAATGTCTCAGTTATACTGATGACACACACAGAGAAATTTTTGATAAGCACTGAATTTTTCTTAACTTGAAAATACCCTGAACTGGTTAAAGACAGAGCTTTTGAGACCAATCTTGCCTCCGAGTGGAGCTTGTGTGTGTGAATAAGGTGCACATTGATAGGAGATTCTACAGCCTGTGTTTCACTAGCATCCTTCGTTATGTGGAGTAAAGTTTCAAAGATCAAGGTGTTTACTACTTTAGTCATTAATCCTTTTTTGTAAACTCTGCATTGAGCATTTAGAAAAGCATAATTAAGATGAAATTTTGTATTGTTTTAGTACTTTTCATAGGAATTAAAGAAGAGTGACAAAACATTTTTATCAGTAATTGTCTTTTATTTGAGGTGTTAATGCAGAAATTTGGTGGTATACATATGTACCATTTTTGATTAAGTAAACCTGTAGTTCTGAAGCAGACCACACTTCCTATGTGAGTAGGAAACCAGCAGACATTTTCAGTAATCCTGTGAATTTTTAAAAAAATTTGGAGTACATTTGTTTCTGAAGCATTTATCTGACAGTGTTTCAGAAGTCAGGGCTGCTGCTCAGGCCTGTGTAACAAGCCTTATTTTGTAGATGACTTCATATTTGTTTCTTGAGTGTTATATACTTAATCATAATCTAAAGCAAGCAGATTTAAAAATTGTTTATTTGCCATAGCCCACCATCAGTCTTTAAAGCATTGATGTTGCAGTCTGACTCCTAGCTGAAGCTTTCGATAAATACTTCTTTATGAACAGAGACTATACAAAACTCTGCCCAAACACTCAACATCTTGAGGATTAGGAGGAATTGAATTTGCACTATCCTGCAATGGTCAGCCATTGCTCCTTCACTGCAGCAGCACTGAGTGTCAAGTGGGAGATTGATGGGAAAAAAGTAAACCTCTCAATTAAAGTTAAATTATCAACAATATTGACACAGCTTTGACTTACAAATGCGAACTGGCACATCTAACAAAGATATTGTTTACTGATAATCTAGTTAAATATTCCCATGCTAAGCAAGCTTTAAACTTTTCATGTTTGTATGTAGAGTACTCTGTTCTGTTCATCCTTTTTCAGTAGGTTTTTTTAAGTTCAGCATCAAGATTCCCCTTATTTTTCTTTCTTCTTTCTTTTTTTGATCCATTTATTCTTTTAGCAGTACTAGATAAAACAGAGTGGTCATTTCTGTGTATTTAGAAAGATTCATTAGAATAATAACTTGTTCATAGTGTCGTTTTTTGTTGGCAGTTGAGTTTATTTATAATTTTTTCTTCTGCAAAGCCTATCTGTTTGGCAACAGATGATAATGTGGACACTTGTTACAGCTTCTACTGTAAGATCACTTAATTTTCAGGTCAGAAGTTACTCTGAGATAATAAGGAAGTATGTGGCCCTTTTGTGATGGTCACATTTATAAAAGAATAATTTTTTCTCTGTGTGAGTAACCATGTGACTTCCTTTTCATGAAAAGTGAAGGAGCAATGATTGGAAGTGAGAAGAACTAGCTCTCTTAATCACTTTCCCAGTTGCCCGGTTCATGTTAAAATCTAAATTATGTATTCATTAAGGTACAAAGGTGTTCCTTGAGAATTGCATTAATGAGAACTGGTTTGGGGTTTTTTCTGAGGTGTAGAAATCCAGACACTGGAGGGGAGATGTGAGGAAATATAAATGACCTACTATTTCTGAAAAATAAGCTAAAGGATATTAGCTTTTTGGTTGCTACATGCAGTGTTCTATACTCCCATTAAACTGGGCTCAAAACATGAGTTTATAGGAAGAATTATAGGTCTGTAGCATAGTGTAATATTTGTTCAGAAAGCCCTGTGTAGAGTGACCTGTTGTCTGTGGTTTCAGAATAATTCAAGGGGGAAGACTGAATATTTTGGGCTTTGTTTTAAAGTGGGTATCATAATTGTTTCAGCTTTAATATTTTCAGTTGAACACTACAGTTCTAAATTGTTTTTCTGGTGTCTGTTTCTGTTTTTATTAAGTAATCAATTTTGTCTGCAGTAAAATTTTCACATCTCAATTTGTAAGCAGAAAATGGTCAAGAGAAAGTGATTCAGCAGGGTTATTTTCCGGGATAAAAATATGTTTTGTTCTTTTCATTTAATCAGGAATTTTTCATTCATCTTGCTTTGATGGGGAAAAAACCCTCAAAGTCTAGAATAGTATTTCTGAAGGAATATTGTAGAATAGCAGAACAGAAATACATCCATTTTAACCAAAGCACTAACTGTGCTTCTGACCCAGGAAAACCACAAGCCAAAATTTCCTGGTTTTTTATTTGGTCATTTCCTCATTCTCAAATTTTGAAGAGAGTAATAAGTCTCATTTGTCATTCTTACCATCTTTTATTTTGTTAATTCTGAATAGCTGAATACTTCAAAAGGTTTTGTTTAAGTGCTCCCACATGTTGTCAGAGAAAGAGGGTCAGTGGAGCTCTGAACTGAGGGAGGCCGTTAGTTCAAGGTGCATGTGAGTACTTCCTAATAATTTATCCATCTTTCTAACCAGGAAGAAGATGAAGTTCCTGATGATGAGACACTGAATCAGATGATTGCTCGACGTGAGGAGGAATTTGATCTCTTTATGGTGAGGATGGATAATCATAAAAAAAATCATCTTCTCTAGTGTTTTTAGTAAAGGCCTTAACCTTTTTATCACTCAAGTTTGTCAAAACTTTACTGGAGAAGTAGGTTTTATTTACTTGTGTTGTTCATCTGAGGAAAAAAGTGTAGTCTGCTTAAATACAGAGTTCTTCAAATTACACAGAGTCTTCAGAGATTGCTTATTGTCAGTGAAATAGTGACAGTCTAGAGGAAATTTATAGTTCAAAAGCGTCAGTCACAGTTCCGCTTGCTAATTCTACAGCATACTATTACAATTCAACATTTTGTCTTACTTATTGACTTTGGTGTTGGCAAGGACAACTGCAGGAACTTAACAGGGTAGTAAATTAGTAGACTAACAGTGCTGTTTTCTTGGTGAGTTAACTGAGAGGTTCTTGATGGTTTTATCAGGAATCCAGTTAGCTGCATCTCTGCTGCTACAACTGTTGGAACAGCTACCAAAATAGAGCTAGTGGTTCAAAATAGAGCTAGCTAGTGAGCCACTTCTTTTTATTGGTACTTCCCATTTTGTTTATGCTACTTCAGCACTGATGGAATAATTACTGAAATGCGTTTGTAGGCATGGCTCTTGCCTTTTAGTGTTTGTAGACTCTGAGGATTGCTAGAGGACCTCTGGGCTTCACTGACACCAGTACAGGGCAGTACTTAAATACGGAAGGAAACGCACCATGCCCTCTAATTCTACAGAGAATTTCTTTCTGCACAGTGAAACAAGCAGACACACCTGTGCATAAATGGATGTGTATCTGGTGGTATCCACAGAAACAACTGCTGATAGGGCAAATGCAAAACCTGTGTACCCAGTACAGGTTTTATTCCCTCATTGTCTTCTGCTTACAAATTCCTCTGTAAAAATTTGCTGTTACACAAGCATGCAGGGGCCCTTTTTGTGTAAGTTACAGTTGTTCATGTGCATTGTTGGAAAAGGCCATGTTCCTTCGTATGACTCTTCTTTTGCTCTTGCTGATTTGCCAATTTATTGTTTTCATGCTGGGCTTCATTAAGTGTTACTCAGAACTGAAATCACTAAAGCCAGGTTGCACAGAAAAGAAGTGCTTACTGACACCTGTCTTTTTAAACTTTGCCATCAGTGGTTTGAGTGTAAGGAGATTTACATGAAACAAACCAAGAGGTGGCCAAAACTCAAAAGAAATAATTTCATCTAAATTATTGACTAAACATACCCTGAGTTTTCTGAAGGTGGATTTGCTGCTAGAAGAGAGCTTGATTTCTCCTTCAGACTCAGAAGGAAAGAACTAATCCATGGTTGAAAGTAGCTGATGAATTTATATCTGTTTTCTTCAACTTGTAGTATTAAATTTGAAGGCTATTTAATGTAAAAAAAGTTGAGGAGCCAAGAGTAAAGACAGTTTTGACAAAATCACAGAACATACTGAGCTGGTAGGGACCCACAAAGGTCGATTCCAACTCCTGGACCTGCACAAGACATGCCAAGAATCCCACCGTGTGTCTGAGAGCATTGTCCAAACACTTCTTGAATTCTGTCAGGCTTCATGCTGTTACAGCTTCTCTGGGGAGCCTGTTCCAGTGCTCCATGACTCTGTGGGTAAAGAACCTTATCCTGATATCCAGCCTAAACCATCTCTGACACCACTTCAGGCCATTCCCTCAGGTCCTGTCACTCATCACCACAGAAGAGATCAGTGCCTGCCCCTCTTCTTCCCCTCACAAGGAGCTTGACTGTAATGACATCTCCCCTCAGTGTTCTCCAGACTGAAGAAAACAGGAGACATCAGCTGCTTTTCATAAGGGTTCCTCTCAAGGCTCTTCACCATGTTTGTGGCCCTCCTTTGGACACTCCCCAATAGTTTTGTATCTCTCTTAGACTGTGGCACCCAGAGCTGCCTCCAGCACTCGGGGTGAGGCTGCCCCAGTGCAGAGCAGAGCAGGACAATCCCCTCCCTTGCCTGGCTGGCCATGCTGGGCCTGATGCCCCCAGGACATGGGTGGCCCTCCTGGCTCCCAGGGCACTGCTGACCATGTTCAGTTTGCCATATGCCAGAACTCCATGGCCATTTCTTTGGTGCTACTTTCCAGCATCTCCTTTCCCAGTCTGTCAGTACATCCCAGGGCTGCCCCATCCCAGAAGCAGAACCTGGCTCTCAGCCTTTTTGAACGTCATGTAGTTGGTAATTTCCCAGTCCTCTCATTTATCAAGGTTTCTTTGCAGTCCCTCCCTGCTTTTGAGGGAGTCACTAGCTCCTCCCATTTTTTTTGTTGCCTGTAAACTTGCTTAGTATCCCTTCAAGTCCTGCTTCCAAGTCATTTGTGAAGCTATGTGGGCTGAATGTATGTTTTTCATATTAATTTACGTGGAAGTTTTCAAGGGAAAGTAAGGAGTTGGTAGTAAAAATTTTAAGAGGCAAAACTACATGTTTTGAAAGCCAGGATTTGAAAACAGTAAGACAGTAAGATTGTAGTTAAATATTAATAGCTAAGAAATAATTTAAATTGTTAATACAAAAAATGGTTTTAATTTTTTGTAAACTGTTTCACTATAAAAGAAAAACATGAAAAGCAAGTTTGGCAGTCAGAGCTATTTGTCTTTTTATCAATATTTCAAGTCTTGCATAGTCAGATAAAGAGCAAAAGATAGTCTGTATTTTCCTTGTTGTAGTTATACCTGTGCCACCTCATTCCCTTTTAAAGTTGTGCATATGTAATCAGAATTCAGGAGTCTGCAATACCCCAAAAAAAATGTGTTTAGGTGTCTAAAAGCATGTATTTTACTTATTTGAAGTGAGCAACAAGAAAGTTCCATGAGCATCTCTTCTATAGTCACTTTGCAGGTTAGAAGTGTTATTTGACACAGGACCTGAAATGTAGCTGTGGAGCTAAATACACTGTTCAGAGAGAAGGTGTGTACAAGTGGACTTTGTTCCTGTGGCTTTTAGAGGCTTCACATAATAAAAAAAATTGGAAAATACTCAGAGAAAAATCAGGGGGTTTACAACTCTTGTCATTTCATAAGAATGCTTCAATAAGCTACTTCTCTGGAAAATAAATAGTTCCCTTTACTGTTAAAACTGCTTAAATAAAGTGAAGAAAACATTAAAAGAACATGATTTTTGACATAAAAATGCCTTTCAGGTGAAAGGCCAAATGGGTACCAAAACTCCAGCTAATACAGTTAATCTCCTTGAAGTGAAAATGGCAGTCTGCTAGAGCTGGGTGTATAAATTAAAGATTTTACACTGAGTGGTTTGAATGTTTTTATTTCAAGGACTGTCTTAGTTATAATTTCGAAGCTTTTACATGGAATGGCTTTGATGTTTCTTCCAAGGACACTTCTAGTTATATTTTGGAAAGTTTAAGATAACCATCCACAATTCACAGGATAGTAGAGTTCTGTGGTTTTTCTTAACTGGAAATTTTAGGGCTTGAGTGTGCCAACGTTCAAGTTCTTTGCTTAGGTTTAAGTAGTGGTAGCATATTACTTTTAGCATTTAGGCCTTATTGATGACAGAAAACATATCATTATTAGTTATATAAAAGTAATTTAGCTGTCTCTTGGAAGCACAGGTTTTGGAAAGAGATTGGAAGATAGAACTGGAGGTTTCCCAGGTGTAAATATGGTTTGAGTAGTATCCTCAGGAAAAAAAAAGTCAGTTTATATCTCTGATATCTCAGATTAACTAAGATTATCTTTAATTTTCCTTCCCAAGAACTATTATATCAGAAAACAGCTATTATAATATACTATCTTAGTGTTCAGTTTTTGTGTTAGACAAAGAAACATAGTCATTGGGGAAAAAATACAAAGTTTCAGCATTGAGTTCATGTTTTTAATGGCATTAAAATATGATGTCTTTTGACTACACTCAAGTTCTCAGCTAAATAATAGAAATAGAGCAATCTATTTCATTTATCCCATTTGAGCTGTCTTTTGGTGCAGCTGTCTGGTTGTCATGTTAGAATAAACCAAGCCACATGTTTGGCTTGAATGAGAGTTCTTGAAATTGATTCAAATTGAGTGGGATGTTCTTTAATAAGTGAAAAATGGAAGTCTGCTATAAAATCTACAGGCTGCACAGCTCATTCACTGTTGTCTGAAGTAATAGGGGACAGGGAAAACGCCCATGTATTTACAGTTGCCTCTTGAACATGGTTCGACCTGCAGACTGGAGACCACTTCTTGCTTTCTGCTTTTCACTGAGTTTAGACATCGGATAGTGCACAAGGCCAGGTGATGAAAACAAGTTGTAAGATGAACTTCCTGAGGTCGTATTTTAGAAATGCTTGTGTTTGAGAAGTGCCAAGACACGAGAAGATTCAGCATATTCAGTGGTGCCATTACTAAGCCTCAGGTTTTAAATTTGGCTGGGTTTGAGCTGTCCCTCTGGAGAGATAATACCTCTGAATAAATGCATGTCTGTTTTGGCTAAGGTTGTAAAAGGATGATATGTCTAGTTGGCATCATGTTTTAAGTGCAGTATCATGTACACAAGGGAGACATTTGTACATAATTGAGAATGGGTTTTTTATGACGTTTTAGTGGTCAAAGCAGTAGCCTCGTATGATGCTACAGCCAATTCTGATGCCAGTCTATTTACATAATTTTTTTCAAATACAAAAGTGAAATGTTGGTGGCCATCTGGTTGTTTTCTCTGCTTAGCAGCTGATTACTGAGTGTTAAGTACTGTATGAGTCTTCAAAAGGCCAATTTGAAATGCCTATTCATATTACCTATTTTTTGTACTTAAGGCAATGCAGGTGCAATTCATGGGACCATGAGAGCCAGGGCAGTATGTAGTCGACAGAGGTAGATGCTTCCCCAGGAGGATTATAAGACACCTCACTGATGAATGTACAGTAGATTGTAGGAATGTATCCTCTGTCTCCATGTTTAAGCTATTGTTCACCACCATGTGAAATGAATGATTAGTTAAATTACAGCTGAAAGTCTTAACATCACCTTCTTATGTTTGTAGCACTTCACCTAAGCTTATCTGATACTTCTGCGTTTCAATTTTTGTCTGGTACAACAATAAGATCAGAAAAAAAATTCAGGGGTTCAAGCGTGTTGGCTTTCTGGCTCTGTGCAAACAAGCCTTTCTCTGAATTTATTAGTTCTCCTTTGAGTCTTTGTTTCTTATACCAACTTTTAAATTTTCTTCTAATATTCAGGGTAACAAAACTAGTGTATTTTTAGGTACTCTTTATAGTTACATAGTAGTAAAACCTTATGAGGACAGCAGTGTTCTTGTGATCTGCTTTGTGTCACTTGGCAGTGTGTTGCCTTAGTTCCTTCTGTGAATGCTAGTTATGAAGTAGTGAATATGACTGGAAATTAACAGTTGAGTGTAGCTTCTTTTTACAGAAGCATTTTAGAAGTATTCAGGAATATTACGAAAGGGAGATATCTGGGAAGAACTTTGTTTAAAGTTTCAAGAGTTATTAGAGAGGTGGGCATTGACATACTTCACTTAATAATTGCCTTTAAAACTTTTTTTATCCTTTGCCAATTACCATTGCAGCGCATGGACATGGATCGTCGCAGGGAGGATGCCAGAAACCCTAAACGTAAACCTCGCTTGATGGAGGAGGATGAATTACCATCCTGGATTATTAAGGATGATGCTGAAGTTGAAAGGCTCACATGTGAAGAAGAAGAAGAGAAAATATTTGGAAGAGGATCTCGTCAGCGCAGGGATGTGGACTACAGTGATGCTCTCACAGAGAAACAGTGGCTGCGGGTAGGTTGTTGGTTGGTTGGTTGTTTTTTACACTTGAAATTTACACATTTGTGGTAGGTTTTTTTCTCATTTCGGAGACTGCACCAGGGAGAGCACAATTTTAGGCCTAAAATATCCTCATTATCCAGCTTCTGCTGCTATGTTGAAGATATAAGTAAGTTTTGAACTGCACTGCACAAACTTAAATCAGCGTTACTAAGTGCTGAGTCAGGACTATGATAGCATTCTGTTGCAACTGTTCTTATTTGCATGGATCTTCAGGTACTTTTGTGTGTGTCGTCTTCCAGATACATGGAGAATTGTTCAATATTCATGAAAACCATTAGTCAGTATATATTAAAACTTTCTGTGCCACACAAGCTTATTATATTTTTAAATGCCTATATTTAATCCTTTTAAGAGTTCAGAAATTTTCACTTAAATTTTCTTTCTCTCAGGCTATTTAATTTCCAAGTATTGAGCATTTATTAGCTCCACTGAGATCAAAATATTTGATAAATGATTTAAGAATTTAAGACCTGACAGCAAAGATTCTACACTAAACTAACACCAAATCTGGGATTTTGTCTCTTGCTGTTCTTTGAAATCTACATTCCATGAATAATAATGCATGTGTCTTTTCAGTGTGGTAGCAAGAGCATGGTAAAAAGGTGATTGTTGGAAAGGCTTTTCAAAAATTTTGTTATAGTATGATTTCCAAAATTTATAAATGAAATATTGTAAGTGGAAAACTAATTTAAATGGTTTGACAGAGTAAGTTTTGTTTTAAAAACTCATCTGCTTGATTACAGACAATAGCAACAAGAATATACAGTGTAGGTTTTGTGTAATTCCCTAAAGATAGGTAAAAATCTTACCTACTTAGTTTAAGTAGGTGGGATGTTTGGGAGACTGCATGGTGCGATACTGTACTAAGAGCTAATATAGACCTGTTGCTTAGGGAGAAAAGGCCTGAATTATTCACCAGCTGTAAATTTAAGCAAGTCTGTAAAACTGCAGAGGTTTGATACCTGACATTTTCAAGTTGAGAAGAAAGACCTAGAAAAATAAACTCCTGTTTGGATTCTTGAAGATTTACCTTATCCTGCAGTGGAAGTGTATGCAGTATAGTGTACATCTGCTCAGGGTAATTTTAAGCTACTTCTTTTAACGATGGAACACTCTGGCTATGGCAGCATAGAAGTTAGCTTTGGTTTTTGTGTTTCGTGACTTCACTTGGCTGTAATATTTGTTTTGAGGGCTTTATTGTCAAAAATAGCAGGCCTAAAAGAAATCCCATGATCCCTGTCATACTGCAGAAAGAATCATACAGTCCTATGTCATTTATAATAGAAGATCAGGATCTTACCTCTTCTAGGCATTTCTGAGCAGTGAACTTAGAAGTCTGCATTGTTTCTAACTGGCTTTTTATTATATTTTATTTTGATTTTCCTGTAGGATTTTCATCTAATTACATGGTCCTAATAACTCTGCTCATACAGAGTTGCCTGATAGCACTCTTTTTTTTAACATTTCTTTGTGTCATAGGAGAGTTGTCCCCCAGTTGAGTAAATTCAAAAGGGTAGCAACCATGATTATGCAGTCTTTTCCCATAGTTCCTGTTTTCTGAATCTCTTGATTGTTTTCACTAACTTCCCATAGTTGTTCTACATGTGACTGACATAATTCTGCAAGTTTGATCAAAAGCTAGACATCAGAATTCCAGATGCATTGTCATTTTAATAAGGAGGAGTTCTTTTGCACAACTTCTGTGGTACAACCTCATAGTTCATTTTCTAACATGGAAGGTATTGTCTCATGTTGAATTTTTGATCCGGTGTAAGACCTTAATCCTTTCTGTGGCTCTACTTCCTTGCCAGCTTTTCAAAACCATGTTTCATACAGTTGATCTTTCCTTTCTAAGAGGATTTAGCATATGCCCTTGTTGAACCATTTTCAGGTTTTCTTCACCAAAATTACTCCCAATTTTAAGCCTGTCCTTGGGTGAATTTCTGGTCAACTTGGTGTTTTCTTGAGATTTAGTAGGCATACCTTCTATTTTGTCTTGCTGAAGACAATAAGAACACTGAAGTGATGGACCATTTGATAAAAAACTACAAAGGGCTACTCTGAAATTAATTTCTTAGCAGGTCTCCATATGCTTTTCATTGTTTGCTTCTGAGATTGTATTATGAAGCCAAGTTAGAAACCTTGCTAGGCAAAATGTAGATATACTACATATACTACCTTTTTTCTCCATGTCTTGTTCTTCTGTTGAGAGAAATTATTCTTGCTTCTCTCTGTTGAGTAATTAAGCAAGTTTTCAAATTCACTAAGTTGCCTCAGGACAGACTGCTTCATGGTGCATTGTAATTACTACTATAATTCTACTGTATACATAGTTTGACATGCTTTCAGGTGCACTTGAGGGTGTGATGAAACAAATGGAAGCATAAGAAGTGCTAATAAGAACTCCTGGCTCACTGGTGAGGTTCCAGAGACCAGTGTGACACCTATTCACAAAAAGGGTAGAAAGGAGGATCCTAGTAATTACAGACCAGTCAGCCTAACCTCAGTGCCAGGTAAGATAATGGACCAATATTAAGTGCCATCACGCAGCACTTACAGGATGGCCAGGGTGTCAGACCCAGCCAGCATGGTTTTAGGAGGGGAAGGTTGTGTTTGACCAAGCTTGTCTCTTTTTGTGACCAAGTGGCCTGCCTGGTGGGTGTAGGAAAGGCTGTGGATGTTGAATATTTGGACTTCAACAGAGCCTTTTACACTGTCTCCCACAGCACGCCCCTGGAAAAGCTGGCAGCCCACAGCTTGGACAGGAGCACTCTGCTGGGTTCAGAACTGGCTGCATGGCCGGGCCCAGAGGGTGGAGGTGAATGGTGCCACATCCAGCTGGGGCCAGTCAGCAGTGATGTCCTCAGGGGTCTGTGCTGGGACCTGTTTTGTTCAGTATCTTTATTGACATGGATGAGGGGATTGAGTCCTTCATTAGTAAATTTGCAGATGACACCAAGCTGGGGACATGTGTTGATCTGTGTGGAGGGTAGGAAGGCTCTGCAGAGAGACCTGGAACGGTTGGATGGATGGGCAGTGTCTAACAGGATGAAGTTTATAAATCCAAGTGCCGAGTCCTGCATTTTGGCCACAATAACCCCCTGCAGCGTTACAGGCTGGGGACGGTGTGGCTGGAAAGGGACCTGGGGGTGCTGGTGACAGCCAACTGGACATGAGCCAGCAGCGTGCCCTGGGGGCCAAGAAGGCCAAAGGCATCCTGGCCTGTGTCAGGAATGGTGTGGCCAGCAGGAACAGGGAGGTCATTCTCCCCCTGTACTCGGCACTGGTGAGGCCACACTCGAGTGCTGTGTCCAGTTCTGGCCCCTCAGTTTGGGAAGGACCTTGAGACGCTTGAGCGCATCCAGAGGAGGCAACGAGGCTGGTGAGGGGCTTGGAACACAAACCCTGTGAGGAACGACTGAGGGAGCTGGGGGGTGTTTAGCCTGGAGAAAAGGAGACTCAGGGGTGCCCTTATCACTCTCTACAACTCCCTGAAAGGTGGCTGTAGTCAGGTGGGGTTTGGTGTCTTTCTCCAGACAGCAACTGACACAACCAGAGGACACAGTCTCAAGCTGCACCAAGGGAAATAGAGGTTGGATATTAGGAAAAAAAATTTCACAGAGAGGGTAATAAAATACTGGAATGGCCTGCCTGGAGAGGTGGTGGAATCACCATTCCCAGATGTGTTCAAAGAAAACTGGATGTGGCACTCAGTGCCATGGTTTAGTTGAGGTGTTCAGGCATGGGTTGGACTTTATGATCTTGAAGGTCTCTTCCAACCTAGTCATACTGTGATTCTGTAATACTTTTTGGTCTCTTCAGTGGCATTACATTTATAATGTAACATTGTTTGTGCATATTCAGAATAAAACTACCTCATTGGATAGATAATGAAATAAAGTAATGTAAGTTTTCTGGATTTTTTAAAATTATGTTACTTTTCATGTGTGTGAAACAGAGTTCTTTGTCACCCATTGCGCTCTCAGCAGAAGTCACTTTAATGTCTTTGAGAATATGTTTGGTTTTCCTGTAATGGCATCTCAAGAAGATGTCGTAATAATAGTGTTGCACAGCATATTCAAGGGAATACTTAACTATGTAAACAAAAAAAACAGGTGGTAGATGACATTTTCCAAAGGTAACTATGGGCCTATTTTTATTGCAGTATTACAAAATAAGGAGATTTATTTACCAGCAGTGAGGGATACCCCTCACTTTTCTTCTCTTGCTGTAGCTGCTTTATAGCTTTATAGCTATCTTCTTACAGAGTTTTCTGAACAAAACCTTGTGTTTCTGATCGGTAGGTTGGTTTCATAATATTGGTGTGTAGTACTGAGCTGTCTCTTTTATGCCTTGGGGAGCTGACTAGATCTTTTTCAAGGTGTTTTGCCTCATTCAGCAGCCACTGCTCTTGATTGTGGAATAGGTGCTGGCTCTTTTTAAGTTAGACCCTGAACTCTCTGCTGATACATGACCAACACTGAAGAGTATAGTTCTGGCACATCCCAACAGGACCTCAAAGACAGTGTACCTTGAGGTCTGTGTGCATGCCTGTACACTGACCAAATATGCCAAGCTCCCTTCTTGCTAGGAGATCAAGTGACTGCCTGTAGAAGCAAGGGACAAAATAATAACAGAAGCCAAACCTGTGATCATTGGTAGTATTTACTGAGATTGTGCTGCTGCCCAGAGCAGCCTGTCATTCGTTGACAGTCTCCTAGGAAAACTCTTAAGACAGTAACAGGCTTCATCACTAGCTGTCGCTGCAGCTCGCTGTTCTATAACCGTTGGCATGACAACAATATTTCCTTAAAAAAAAAAAATCTGGAAGGAGGAGTTTGCTTCCCGATCTACAAAGCATTTATATTCTGGACGTATTTCATGCTCTAGCAGATTCTGTCCCTGCACCACTTCTACAGAACTGCAAAATACTTTGCTGATTCCCATGGCATACTATTTTTGAGAGGGGTCATCTACTAAGAATTTGATTGCCTGAGACAGGCTTCAAGAAACAGAAGATTTATTTGAATAGGTAAAAGACCCTTAAGACTCTTGCATCTGGTTTCAGCTTCTCATACAATTTAATTGCTGGCTAGGTGACATAAATAAAGTCATAGTCTCTAGTTGTCCTTGTTAATTTGAAATAGCTTTATATGCTGGCCAGGGAAGCATACCTGATTACAAAATTAACAGCATCTCATTTATGTCAGGCAGACATGTAAAAGTCATGCTTGTTTTGCTGATATAAAAATGGTAAGTGAAATTCATGCATTTGGTTTGTAATTAGTCTTACTTAAAGAAAAACAGTGCTGTCTTTCACTCATACAAAATATCTGATGATACTGTTTAGCATAGTCATGACATAAATTTTGTTTATGTTTACTAAAGTTACATGGTGTAATAAACTACCTAGCAGGAAAATTTTTTTGTGTGTTTTTAACTGTTTCCTCATCAATTGGAACTTTAAATTTTTGATTTTACACACTTTCTAATAGTCTGTTAACAAGTTTGATAGCAGAGATACTAAATTTGGGTCGATTTGTTGGTATAACGTGGTATAAATTACTAAAAGTTTTCAAGTAGGTTTGTGTTTCCTTAGCTTCAGTTCTATATATATAACTTCAGAATCAATACTAGGAAAGTATTTTAGGACATATTTTTGTAAACTGGGGTAGTGGAATTTGATTTTACAGTAGTGTTTTGCTGATGGTTAGGATCAGAGACAGACACCAGCTGAAGGGATAGTGTAGTTTTCTATAATGCAAAACTGCAAAGAATCACAAAAGGATAAGCTAAGCAATGCATCTAATCAGTATACAAAAATGCCTACAGTGATTAAGAAAGGTTACAGTTTACCCTGCTTTACCCTTCATCCAGATCTACATATCAACCCAGGGAAGGTGTCGCAGTGAAGGACTGGAGAACCATGTCCAGCAGCTGGGAAATCCTGTGGTGCATCCACCTTGCAGGCAACGAGGCTTCTGACTTTGCTGTGAGAGTAGCCCAGCTTTTATAATAAGCAAGCTACCATTACTTCTAATACAGAAACATCAGGTTTTATCCTCCTGTTGGGTTTCTCCCAAAGCCTGGCCAAGGCTCAAGGAGGAACCAAGGGAGTTGTCTTTGATCCTCTGCCCACAAACAAGGCCAGATGTGGCCTTGTCCCATTTCTAAATACGGAAAGGTAAATACGTGTTTCACCAGTGAGCAGGTACATATATCATATTGCTAATAATGCTTCACTGATTAATTGATACACATAACTTTTGGTTGGAGAGTTCCATCTAGAGGTCAGCTTTGGCACAGGGCCTGTTGTTTAGGCCTTCCTACATTAAGAACTGAAATACATGTGTGTAGAATTAGGATTGTAGTCTGTAGTAGTTTTATTCGGTATTGGAGGCTGAAATTCATAGAAGGAGGGGAAAAAAAAAAGGTTTTTACCCGGTGGATAGTTTAGCTGTGTAGTTTATGTGCATAATACCCCTGCAGCCCTGGTTATCTCTCTTTGTTTCTACTCTATAACATTTTTGGTTGCAATTGCAAAGTTTCCTGAGTTGCTGCTAAACCTGTTTCACAATCAAGTGAGTATTTGTGCAGGACATTTGAAGAAAATTGCATTTTGATCTAAACCCTGCTCTGTAGTATTGAATTGCAGATGCAATTGAATTTGTTAAGCTGCACAGGAAAAGAAGTCACATGTAAAAGACTGTTGCTGGAAGATTAAAAAGTTCATCATCCTAGGGTGTTGTCTATTTTGTGACCAGTGATCATCAGAATGCTCCAGGTACTGTTTCCTAATATTCAGTGTGAGGCTGATAAGTTTTATGCATGTGGAAGCTGCTTTTTGAAAGGTTATAAAATTGGATATGACTTCAAGGCCTCATTGAACCATTTTTGTATTTGGTATACTTACTATCTATCTTTCATGTCCTTTCCATTAAATTCAATTCAGAATCTACTTAAGAAAAGGAAAAAAGGATACTTTCATATTGTAGTGAAATTAAAACTAGTGAAGCAGAAAGGGTGTTTTCTTGGTTTTTCATGGATTAGAGGGAATTTAAGTGCATCTGCCTGATAGCTTTGGTTTGCTATTTCGGCAGGATAGCTTTGTTAGTTTCTGAGGGAAAGAGCCTGATCACACTGGATGACTTTCTCAGAAATTCTCTTGTCTTTTCTCAGAATGTGGAATAAGGGTCAAGAGTATTAATTTTGGAAACTAAAAAAGTAGCTTCTTAAATGCTGCTTCTTCAGAGATATTCTCCATAAAGAAGTTTTATTGTTTGATAATTTTTTTTGGTGAGAAATACTTCAAGTCAGGAAATCTGAACAGCTGTTTATGAGGAGTACCTACCAGTAAAACAGTGTCATATTTTCATAGGATGTTTTTTATTTCAGTCTGATTTTGACTATACAATGTTACATGTAAGGCACCATAACACATATTAACGTGCCTTGAAGTGGAATTGTGCATCTATTCTCCTCTAGATAACCTTAAATAGTAATGCCAAATAAATACTTATTAAAAAAATGTGGGGAGTACTGTTAGCATTAGAATAAAATAAACTTAATTTTCTTTGAAATAGCTGTCTCCTCTGACATACCAAGTTTATATAGCCTGGAAGTTGTGAGTTAAAAATCTGGGTTTCATGTTTTGTTAAATTATTACTGTTTCAAGAGCAAAATTTTTCAGAAGAAGAATTAGTCCCTGTGGTTAAGATGCCAGAAATACTCCTTACATGGAAGTTGAAAATTCCAATCAGCTGCTTGAAGGAGATTGAGGGGAGACCTCATTGCAGTTATAACTTTGTTGTGAGGGGAAGTGGAAGGACAGGCACTGATCTCTTCTCTGTGGTGACCAGTGGCAGGACCTGAGGGAATGGCCTCTAGTTGTGTCAGGAGAGGTTTAGATTGGGTATTAGGAAAAGGTTCTTCACACACAAGGTATTTGCATAATGGAAGAGACTCCCCAGGGAAGTGGTTACCAAGCCTGACATAGTTCAAGCAGCATTCACACAATGCTCTCAGACTCATGGTGTGATTCTTCTGGTTCTCCTGTGCAGGGCCAGGAGTTGAACTCTTCCAACTCAGGATATTCTATGACTCTAAAACTGAAACAAAACCAGCTATTAAGTAATTCACAAAACCCACGTGAACCAAAGTCTGCATTGGAGATCTAAAGCATTGTTGTTGCTGGGGACATATATGACAATGGAACAAGAAGCGGCGAACATTTTAATATTTAGGTCCACTGCATTGTTACATTCTCTGACATGACTTGAAAGTAACAATGGTGGCTGGTACAGTAGCTAACCTTCTGTCACATGTCAGTTTTTTAAGAAAGACATTACATTTTCATATGTTGATTTGCATTTTTGACATGGGTAAGTTACCCATACCTTCAGAGTGTATATTTTGGCCAAAGTATTTATTCACTCTTTGAAAAGGGTGCCATTTAATATTTTGCCTTGTCATCAGAGGCAAATTGTGAGACCTTTATTGTAAAAGGCTGTCTTCTGAAGGTAGACCTGAGCACGTGATGGAAGGCTTTATGCTGATGTTTTTATGCAGTATGCATATAGGCAAAATAATTCTTCTGAAAGATTGGTGTTTGTATGCAGAGCTCTGCTTCTTCTATAGAAACTACTTCTATAGCAACTTAAATGATAGCAATTTGTCTTTTCTTTTAAGTAAACAAGTATGGAAGTACTAACTTAACAGATATGGAAGAACACAGAGGTTTCAGTCTGAATCTCTCAAAAACTATTCAGCCAATGCTTAGCATGTCATGACTGTCAGTCATCCTGAAGTACCCTGCTTGATGAGTACAGTAGTGTACTTACTTATTCTAATGGTAAAATTTTAACCTTAAAAAAATCCTACAAAAACTTGCAAGTAACCACAACCATGTAATTTTGTCCCATACTCTGAAATTTGCATGTTTAGCAAGTTACAGATCATGGTTCCATGGCTATTCATTATGTATTCTTTTCAGAGGCATCTGACATTTTTAGCTGGGTTTCAAATGCAGAACCAAGGACTTTGCTGTTGCTTACAGCCTTTCTTTAGTTTTTTGTATATGCTCTATACTATACTATACTATACTATACTATACTATACTATACTATACATTATTTTGTTGGGAAACTTCATGTGCTCTTAATTCATTGGCTTTTCAAGAATTTTTTGTATTGCTTGTAGGTAATAGTTTGTGCTCATCAGACTGGGATTTGCAATGCAACCTATCCCAGAAGAACAAAAAAGCCTTCTAGACAGATACTGGTCATGTTAGATTTTTACTTCTAGGGTGTAATATGCATATTAAAGGGTCAGGATCTACTGTGAGTCCTGGCATGGTCATAGAACTGCACCTTCAGAAGCATCCTGAAGACATGGAACCCACCACATCAGTGCTCAAAGGTAGCATCACAACATACTGTTTTGATACAAAATACATAAAAGATATGTATAATTTAGCTTTTTTCCAGCAAGTTTTCCAAAGTTTTACTTAGTTTCATTCCATGCAGTCTTCTTCCAAATTCTTCTAAGTTATTAAAAAACTGTACTGGAATTGTCATAAAGGGATGCCTCCTAGTATTTATTACTTAAGTACACTCTATTTCTATAAATATTTCCCTCTTTTGGCACAGGAAGTGAATATTCTAATCTCTCGCAACATGTTTTTGTCATATCATGCTCTCTTAACTCTGTGTGCTTCCCATTTTTAATTGCCGCAGAGTATTTACATTAATAATGATAGATGTTTAAACCAAATTTCCCATGTTATTGCAAAAATTCTTAAACTGTTTTCTGTGAATAAGTAGATACAAGAGATCTGTGAACATCCACTGAAAAATAATTAAGGTGTAATGGTTTCTGAAAGCTATTACTTTTTTTTCTCATGTATTTATTTTTTGCAAGATATTTTATCTGTTTTGTTTTGAGTTTATTTTCCCAATTTTGCTCCCATTTACTTATGTTCCACATTTTAAACTTGAAATAAAAGATTACGCTTGAGAATATGTGAATATACTTAAATGTAAGAAAGAAAAATGTGCGAGTGAAAATATTTGATTGTATGACTGTTGGCAGTAGCTGAGTTTATTTCGACATACGTAAAAATGCCAGCTTAAGCTTTGTACTATAGACTTCTCTTGTTACATCATTAAGAGCCATGGGTTTCAGGGCACAGAAAATTTATGTTCATCTTTAAATTAGAAGCCTTGTGTTAGTCTATTATTCTGTTAATCAAAAAAGAGAGAAAACTTCTACTGTTTTTCTGAGCAGTTTAGAAGGCACCCCTGAATATCTGTTTACGTGAGAGGTAAATAGTTCATTTATTGTAACACTACTGATTTATCTCAAAATTAGTGATTTCATGCTGGAAATCTGCTGATTATCCCTCTTTGTTTTAGTCCCCACCTGTGTTGTTTCCATAATGGAAGAAAAGGCATCCTGTTCTTCATAGGAAACACTCTACTAAGATACGGTATCCTGCTGTTATGTTGTAGAACAAGAGTTTGAAATGGCTTCTTACCTTTTTCCAGTGCTTAGAATTGTCAATTTTATCTTTACCATAGAGCAGATGCCTGTTGCTGCAAATATTTGCAACGTTCAGTAGAAGCAAATGTCCTGGAAAGAGCCAAGACTGCAGTTTCTTTGCAAAGAGTTGGTGTGATGAGGGTATAAACCCTGTCTTTATAGCAGGTATTTTTCTGATTTAATTAGTAGAGTCTTAGAAGATAAAGCAGACAATTTTGTTTTTAATGAAGAAGGGCTAAACGCCTGGACATTTTTTTCAAAAATAATTTTTAAAAATCCACTAATTCTCATTCTCAAATTGAATTTTAAAAATCTTTTTCATTAGGAATAAAATCAAACAGAAGAAATCTTTAGTTGTTAGCATTGTGAGCTGCAGAACATCATCCACACTGCTAGTCTGCCAGTAGGTGACATTACGAAGTAAAGACTTCCTACTTTTTCCACAACAAAAGGATGTCATGTTTATAAAAAGATAAATGTCAAGGGAAAAAAGACAAATTAACATTGCTTAGAATTACTCAGAAACCTACAACAGTAACAGTATTTTGCGAAATGTGAGATAAAACACAGCTGTAAATACTTGCCTCAGAACTTGGAAAATAAGCCATCCTGAATAACTATTTATTTATTAGTAGTCAGATATAAGTGTGTTTCTGATTTGTTTTGTATGCATGATCTCCCTTGTAAAGCAAACAACGTCTTAACCTTAGTAGGAGATGATAAATCCTTGGAATGCTGAATTCCTGTTTGTTCTTGGTTTTGGATGTGGTTATTATTGATGAGTATTTCCGTAACTTCCTCGCAGCATATTTCCTCCTCTTCTGTGTCATTTATCTGTGAGCCTGAATGGAGTGTATGTGCTAACAGAAATACTACTAAATTAAACTTTGTTCATGACTTCTGAACTAATCCATGAACTATTTTAGCAAATCATTAAAAATTAAATTTAAAAATTACCTCTGAAGAACAACAGGGCAATAAATCCCTTCAGTAAAAGATTTATTTTAGACCAAAGAAGGAAGGAAGTTCTGGAAGCAAAACCCTCAGTAAAAGCTAATCTATTGCAAGCTATGGCTATTTTCCTTCTAAACTTTTGAGATGCCAGGGAAATAGAGAACATCTGTTCTCAGACAGAAACATGTTTAGTGCTGACTAAATTCCAAGCTTATTATTTTAAAGAAATTTAGGAAAAAATGAAAAAAGTAATCAGCAGCACCACCACCCCCTGGCACCCACCTTCTCCTGATGCCTATCAGAAAAGGTGATTTTCTCATGCAATTAACTTTCCTTGCCCCTTGTGTAGGGAAGATAATGTACTTGTTTAAGAGAAAGCATAATTCTAGTACCAATTACCTCACAATGCCTTTGTCAATATAGAGTTCTCTACACTCCTGTAGTAGGCTTTCCTGAATCAGAATTCTTAATAAGACTGATAAAATTAAAAAAGGGGAAAACCACCCCTATTTTCACTTCCTTGCTGGGTAACCCCAGTCACTAAATGCTCCAGAATCTTTTCTATGCAACAAGCATCTGTGTCTCTGACATAGTGAGTAAAATAAATGGGGAGAAAATGAGGCATCTCTATCACAGCTTAGATTTTACTTCAAGATGGATTGCTTGTGAATCTGAAGCTGGGAAACATGACTGCAGTATTTTCATTACAGACTTCCAGTGTCTTTCTTAACTTAGTTATATCTCACTCAGTCTCTCAATTTTACTTCCAGTCATACTTCCAAAGATACCTGCAACTATTTCCAGTAGCAGTCTGCTAACGATATTTAGTCTTTGAGTTATCAGTTTACTTTAAGGTTCCGAACTATATGAAGGCAATCTGAAATACTCAGGATACCTTGTACTTGAGAAATGCCTTTGTAAGGTTCCTTTTGGAATACGTTTGTTTATAGTCTGGAAATTTTCCTGTCTGATATTTCACAAGTCCATTATAAATTGTCCTCCAGTAATGAAGGAGAGAGTTTTTTCCCCTGTGTTCAGAAGCGAGTTTATTATTATTACTGTAAGTGACAAGAATTATTCGACAGGTTATCTAGCTTTCTAAAATGATGGGAAGATGGTTTAGGCAGCACAAACAAAAAACCCCATCACAACAGAACAGTTCAGTGATAAAGAGTAAGAGGATGATATCAATAGTTTCTGGCATAGAGTTATTTTAGATTCCTCTCCCATGTTTCTGTTGCTCCTAGATGAGGTTGGCTTGGTCAAGAGGTTTTTAAAATTAAGTCTCTTTAGCAAGACATTTTGAAAACTGAAGACAATTACAGACTTTTAGATCTTCTCAGAGTGTGGCTAAGTAAATGTAGACCACAGAATAGTGATGATTTTTGGGTAGTTTCACATTCAGGGTCTTGACACAGTGAGTATGTATTTTCTCAGTGCTCTGATTGGTTGAGTAAAGTATCTTTATAGTCAGCATGATACAGTTGTTTCTTTCTGTAACCCAATTCCTTCCCTCTAATGGAGCACTTCCGCTGCTCGCTGAGCGGGCATGCAGTGGGGTCCTGGTATCCTGAGTAGTTAATTGTGCTCTTCAATTTCTCTGTCCCCAAAGTTTTTGAAAATCTCATTGGTGGAAAATCAGCTTGAGAAGTTCCATTTAACATCACTGTTTGCCTTTTGGGGGAGGGATAAATGAGACTAATTACAGAGTTTTTTATTTCTTTTTAACAAGATTTCACTTTTGAACGGAAGAAAATTTTATGCACTTGTCAGTGGGTTTTGTCATAACTGAGAGAGTTTATCAGTGCTGGCTGTGCATGCTGCTTTACTTAATAATTATAATATTAAAGATGAAGCTTCTGCATTAAGATATCTTATATCAAGATTAAATATTAGGATATTTGACCTGAAAAATATTCTCAGACCCAAAAGAAAACATTGATGATAAAAGCTTTGATCCTATTAATATTTGAAGTCATTACCTTTTTTTTTTAATATTATGCTTTGTTGCTTTGGTTAAGGCCATTTCTCTTTAAAGATAACTCATATTTTTGTATGGTTATGTTAGACCATTTTGTCATCAGTCTTTGAATCAAAATTTAGGAAAAACCTATAATTTACGTTATTGTTCTCCTTATTGTCTAATTAAATATAGGCAGCTGGAGTTTCAGTGGAAATAATTGGGAAACTATTAATAATTTTCAAATGCAAAACAGAAAACAGTCTATTTTCTCCCACTTTTCAAAAAGATGCTAGTTTCAGTGATGTGACGACACAGACTCTTGCTTGGTGAACATATGGCCAAAGAACTCATTTACCATATTTGGTGGAATTTCATCTTGTCTGAGAAGACTATGTATAACAAGTTGATATGTTTTTGCAATAATTGCATTTTGAGTTATTAGAAAAAACAATACTTTGATGAAAGCAAGTTAAAACTGGATGTAATCACAAATTCTTTGCCTTTGACAGATTGTGGTCTATATTCTGTTTTAGTTTAGTCTCAGAAAAACTAGACTGGTGAGTCTGTTGTGCAGTAATACTCAACAAGGAGACAAAATTGAATTAAAATAGCTCTTCACCAAACTTTAAAATTATTTTCAGGTGTTTATTGATTGCACTGTTGATAGAATATCTTAAGCGCTTTAATCTAATTGTCAAGTGTTAAAGGCATTTTTCCTCACAGTCTTTATCTAGTATACTGACCTATGTTTTTGCATAGCAAGATACAATTACGATGTAAAGAAACTTGCTGTACAGAGCCAAGAAACAGTTCTAATGTGAAAATTAGAAGCAGTCCCAGATGTCAGGAATGTTATTGGTAAAAAAATAAGCAAGAGAACTGGATTTTGAAGAGATCTATTTAAGAATGTGAACTGCAGAGTGAAAAGTTGAAATCTTCATTGGTTGCCAGATTTAGTCTGAGAACAAATGTAAAATAAAGAATAGTAGGATTTCAGACAGAGCAAGACAGAAAAAAAACAACAACAAAACAAACAAAAAACCCAACAACAACAAAAAAAGGTAAAACAGGAAAACTTTTCTTTGCATACCAATACAATATTCCAAGAAGGATCATGTTGAAGAGAGAAATTGGTAAGGCTAGGTAGATGTCATTTTAGGGTTGTCCCTAGGGTTCTTTTCTTCCTTTCTTCTCTTCTAATGTGGTAAATGTGATCTTCATTCTGCAAAGCAGTCATCTGCTGTTCATTACTGCACTGTGACATGTTTTTTGGTTTTAAGTGCTTAACAGCCCTAAACCTTAGTGCCTTTTGGCCAATAGTCAGTAGAGTGCCCTGTTAAGTTACTTGTTGTTCCCCAAAAAGCTCATTCTTTTGGAGATTTTGTATTATTGGGTTAATATTTATGTTCAGAGATTTGGTAAGGAGGTGTGTGTTTTTTCTGATCACCTATGTTTAAGTGCTTTCCCTTGAAATACTGAGTTTAATTAGCATGCTAGGGTATTTCTTCACATGATAATGTTAGTTAGAATAGCTGTCTTTCAACTTTGCAAGTTGGAGAGGCACAGGGCATTGATGTTAAGGGATGCAGCAAGTTTTCTGAATATTCATCTCGTTAAGATAAAATTGGAGAGGGACACAGGAAGAGTTTGCATGTCCTGTGCTCATGTCTTGTTTCATCTGAACAGTTTCAAGCAGACTTAATATACGGCTCTGTGCCACTTCTGCTCTGTGTGTCCAGTTTTTAGACTGTATGTAGTACCGATAGCTTTCACTATGTTTCAATTTTCTAGTTATCTAGAAACTATGTTTCAATGACCTAGTTATCTCCAGGAAAAACAGTTATGTACTGCAGTGTTTAACCATCTAAATGAGACAGGCCTTAGACGCCAGAGCTGATTTTATACGAGCACTTCCATTGATTCACTCTGCGACCACACTTGAGTTACCTGATTCCTGTAAAATTATTTTAAAACATATTAGTTTTATAAGGCCTACACAATTATTGACTTGCAGAACACAGTTGTGAAACAAAACTGAGCTGTTAGTACTAAATACTTATTTGCATATGTAATTCTGAATTGAAAAGGTGTTGAGTCACAGTGCTGTATTATCACCGACAGAATACATATGTAGTATCCTGTCTTTCAAATGGAGAAAAGAAACAGTTTGCATTTTATCCTTACTTTTTTCCGTTTGGAGCTCATGTATCAGTATTGTAACGATGTTCCCTAACAATACTTCCACCTCAAAACAACTCTTCTTTAGGAAAGATGAAAATCTAATTGCAAGCAGCAATAGGGAGTAAAAGTGTCTCAGAAGTAACTTCTGCTTGCCTTCTGAAAAATACATATTTGTTCTTGGGAGGTGGAAGCTTCTTTTTGGAAGAAGACAGTTTAATTTCTTTAATCCATGGTAAGTGTGCTCTTGCCTCTTTAGAAATGAAATTGGTTTGTGTACATGGACTAAGTTACAGCAATATGCATCAGAAAAGCAGGAACATTTTGTCAGTACAGAACTTAACACAGGGTCCTCATATTTCACTGGTGTATCTGCCTTTCATGCGATGCCTGACAACTTACAAAATTTGACATTAAATTTTTACAGCTGTCTTTGAAAAAAATGAGGTGTACAGACTTCTTTTGGTACTGTTCTGTCCAGTTTCCTTAATGGAAGGAAAGTGTTAAATTTTTATTTGTGTACTATTTTCCTTGACTCCCTTGCTGTTCACCTCACTAATCCAGAGGCATTTGAACATGGGAGATGTCTGTCTTATTTTGCACTCTGACACAGCCCATCATCTGTCAGGAACTGGAGATTTGTGCCTGAGATTTGTATCATAATCGTACTGGAAAAGGTTTGGAACGGCATTCTCTTCAGTGTGGCACTTAGGGCCTGGAATAGTAAGCCTTTTTAACAAAGAGCTCTGTCAGATGAATTCGCTTAATAAATATGTTGCTGCTGATACCCACATGCTTGGATCATATGTGTAGAAGTAAGCACAGAGCATTAACCTATCTGCTGATAATTGATTCATGTGATACAGTTTTAAGCCTTCTTTTGGGACAGAATAAAGCATATAGGTTTAGTTTTAAATGCCATTGCTTATGTACAAAATACAAATTTATCTCTTGAGAACAAATGTTAAGAGTTGTAATAGCAACATTTTTGTACTGCTTGTATTGTCAGAATGATTTTCGAGTTGGGTCACTAAGATCTTAAAGCTGTCTGAGTTTACATTGATGCATAGAAGTTTTGAAAACTTAATATAGTAATAGATTGATTTATTACTGGTTAAATAGAAAGTTTCATGTTTGATGGTAGATTTATAGTTTGCTAAGAGTTCCTTTGCTACCTGCTCGCTACTAATTTTAAGAGTGCAAGAGTATATGTTAGTTTACTTGGGTTTTATTTTTATCATTTGTCTTTACTGCATTGCTATATGTAATATTTTTAAAAATCCCAATTTTTCACTTTTATCTTCTCTTTTTGCTAATATTTATTTCCCAAAATACTGCCTACTCCAACCAAAAATTTTATGCAGAAATCTAAAGTGAGATATTGTAAACTCTGTGATGACAAAACCACTGTGATTTCTTTTTGGTGGTAGAAAATCTGTTAAGCAAGCAAAAATATAAATATGTTGTAGTTAAGTGAAGTTTTCTGAAGGACAGAAAAATCTTAACAGAAAAAGTTAACAAAGTAAACAGAATGATTACTTGGCTGTTTGTTTTTTTTTATTTCTTTTAAATCAGAATAGATTATTGTATCAGTTTTAGTAACCAAAACTTGATCTGTTCTCTGTAGAGCAGTAGGAATACATTTTCTGTAATGAAAGCATCTTTAAAATGCATGCAAGCAATTTCAGTTTTAAAATCATACATGAAATTGTCTAATTGTGCTATTATTATTAAAGTAATAACAAGAATCAGCTAAAAATCTAATTTGAATGCTTAGACTAATAAGGGGAGAAATATGATAAGTAGTTGTCAATATTAAAACCAGCTGAAGGAGGAAGGCTTCAGGCCTTGTAGTAGGTAGAATGAAACAGCAGATTTCAGTATCCACAATCCTTTCAGTATTAAATTTTCAGTAAAATAAAATTACTTGTATATGAAAACATAGCCTTTCCCCAGCTCTCTTTTTTTTCCTGATCAGCTGATGAAGAGACTAGCAGCTCGCTGCTTTGCTGGCTTGTTAATTTTATCCCCACTAACTGTGATTTCCGATAGCCGGCCTGCTGATAGTGGTAAGGTAAATATCCTTTTTCATTGCCGTCTTGAAGATTCAGTAGAACTACATCACAGGCATGTGTAGGTGTGTAACACATCAAAAGTCCGTGTTCTTCGTATTTCAATGTACAACTGAGTGCTTGAGGAGAGCAATGACATTAACTGTTGACAGCCTTGCATGCTGTATTTATTGTTAGCTTTTCTAGCTTCCAAGATATGCAGAGAAATTTCCTTTTCTTAATCTTCATTAGCCTCTGTGGTTTATAACGCATGTCCTGCTTTAGCCAGATGAATATTAATGAATTTGTGTGCAGATTTTTTTTCCCCTTCTTCTTTCTTTCTAACTCATCAGATCTCGAGCTTCCTTCATAGTGAATATCTGAATGCTAGAAGCATGATGTAAATTGTCTTTTGATTATTAAGGCCTAGTTCCAGGCTGTCTCACAGGATTCTGCTTTTGTGTTTGTCTGTGGATTTGCACATCGGAGGATGCATAGGAAACAGATTTCAAAATCACACTGTTTTATTGAACATGCCAGGTTATTTTGTGTTGTGAATCAGGTTTTGTTCACAAAATGTTTTTGAAGAGACATTGTACACAATTGAGAAAAATTATGTCTAGGCTGTAATCACTTTTTTATATTGATTGTTATGCTCACATGATCATAAATATTAGCCATGTTTGGTGCTGTGGAGAAATGAAGGTAATTGCCTTAGGATTAGAGCTCTTTCAGCTACGAGAAAGGATTGATTAGCATTTGCATGTACTCAAGTCAATATTGAGAAGCAAAAGCGACAAATATCAACATTAGTTATGTTCTGAGAAAGCATTAATCAGAGAGCCTTAGTTTTAAGATTTTTTTTTATTTGTTATTTTTAATTTCAGTTGTCTTATGACCTGGTATTTTTATTTCTTTTCTTTTGTTTGCTTTCTCAAATCACAAAAAGTTCAGCTTCTATATGACATGGATCTGATAGTGTGTGTGAATAGGTTCTCTCTATTCTTAGTTTGGTTTTTTGTAGCAATTTTTTTTCCCTCTGTGTAGAGCTGCTGTGTATGGTTAAAAGCATACATCCAGGTAATTGAAACAATTGAAATTAGTGTTAATTGTCTATGACTGCGTGTACAGTTTAGTTTTTGGGATGGGTTTTATGCGTTCCATGTTATGAGTCCTGTTTACAGCAAACCACCATACTGCCAGGTGCCTCTGCCTACCTCATAGTTCCTATTCCAGAAGAAAATTATACATTTTGAGATTATTTTAACACTTAGGTGATTTAAAAGTTGCTTAGAAGTCTTGGAAGAGGAGTTCTTACTACATAAAGTATCTCTCTTTTGTGCGTATGCACAAAGAGCTGTGTGTGAACTGGCTTTGGGAGCTGAGCACACTTTAGACTGTCCTGTTTGAAAACATATGCTATCAAAGTCTGTTTTGCATGGAACCGTGTAACCCAGAAGTGACACTGGTGTGAGAAAATGAGTTTTCTGTACATTTACTGAGACAATGCCCCAGGTTAGTATGTGTGAAATGTGATTTGGTGCAGAATTCAAGGTTCAAATAAAAGAACGTGGTTTAGATGATAGTGGGATCCTTAGGAAAAGTTAATATTTGGTGTCTCTTTGATTGCTGATATGTCAGTTTCTTATATTCTTGTTTGTAAATAAACAGAACATTTAGAGTCAAATTATCTGCATTCCGTAGAATTGCAGAGGGCTTTTATTGTTGTTTTTAAATATAGTTTTTTATTTCCCTTTGCAATATCTCTCTTGTTTAACAATCATACTTTTTGAATCCATGGTTGTCAGGCAATTGAAGACGGCAATTTGGAAGAAATGGAAGAGGAAGTCCGGCTTAAAAAGCGAAAGAGACGAAGAAACGTGGATAAGGACTCTGGGAAGGAGGATGGAGAGAAAGCAAAGAAAAGAAGAGGCAGACCTCCTGCAGAGAAGTTGTCACCCAATCCACCCAAACTGACAAAACAAATGAATGCCATCATTGATACTGTGATAAACTACAAGGACAGGTGAGCTTGGAGACAGTCTATCTCTATTACACGTGCTCTCTCCCTCCCTGCTGATACCATTCTCTGCCTTTTATAATGGCTTCATATTTTTCAGTCCTTAAAAAGACATGTTGACACTTGTTTTCTGAAGGGTAATTCCTCTTAGGGTCTGATCCTGAAAGTCTCACGTTTGTAGAGGTTTTTTTAAGACCCATCTGATAGAAAGTTGTTGAAACACAATTTTAAAAAGTAAGAAAAAAGTAAGTGTAGAGCTTCTGCTTAGGAATGTAGTAATTCTGCTCAAGGTGTGTACTTAAGAACATTAAGCTTGAGCGGGGTTTTCCTTCAATTTAGTAAGCACGTGTTGAAATTAATCTTTTCAAAGACATGGCTACAGATTTATGAATTCAAGTTTACATGGATCTTACAATGAAAAACTGAAAGACTGCCCAAAATGTGTAGGGCTCATATAATGAGCATTAGAGCTGCCAAAAGAAAAAATACAGAAATACTGAAACATAGAAATGGGAGCCTGTTTGTCAAGGAATCCCCATTTTCAGCATAAAAATATGCAAAATAGTTGGACTTCAGGGAAAAATACTCTTCTAATCTGAAATGTCATTTGAAGACTTCTGTTTTGCAGATTTTCAAACTGCAAATCACCTATGCTTCATGAGCGAGAAATTAAGAATTAGTTCATAATGTCTTTGAATCAGACTTGTTTGCAGAAGTTGTATTTGAACTCAGTTTATATCTGCCAAAAATCAGTAAAGCCTTCTTGTTTGCTTATCCCTTCTTTGCTGTACATTGAATTACATAGATCATATAGTGCCTCTTATAAACTAAGTTAATACTAAATGCATTGAGAGAAAATCAAGAAGTGTTTGCATTAAGTGACCCACATCTAGATGTACCAATGTATTTTTTGCCTGTAAACAACTTTCAGTCACTGACTTTAAATGGCAACTTCACTCTGCCCTTTTTTGCAGCTACTTTTCTAAGTCTGCATCTGTTCTAGCTCAAGGGTAGTTTAGGTAGTACTTGGTGAAGCACACACTGCTGTGATATGTGAGTTTTTTTGGACATAAGTGTTAAAATTAACCATTCTGTGATCTGTGGGCTCTCTCTAGAGTGCAGCAAAAAGTATCTTATTGTATTGCAACAGCATTCATATCAACAAACGTGATGAGCAAGAAGCTGACTGCTTCCGTGACTCTCAGTTAACAGAATAGCTGAGAAGGGAGAAGGGTTTAAGTTTAGGTATTCCATTTAGGACTGGAAGGAGGCACCTTGAATTTTGGATCCTTGGCCTTGAACCTTCCTTTGAAGGGCCAAGCACTTCTGATCAGGATATCTACTTCTCACTTTTGAAATAGCAAGTAAAGTTGCTTCCACTAGCCTTCAGTAGGGGATAGCTACTGATAGTAACTGATGGCTTCTGGGGAGGTTAAAGATTTTTATCTGATCTTTGTGCCCCCAGGAAGTTCCTCTCTGATTTAAGTCAAAAAAAGTTAACAGCTGAGCTATTGTATAGTGACAAGGCATTCTGTTTCCTCTCCCTGGAGCCCACAATTTATGCAAGACAAAATTACTTCCAATTGAAAAAGTGTATGGACCTCTATTCTGTAAGGAATTAAAAATACATCTTTAACTGAGCTCTTCAGTGCTGTAAGTTATAAGGAGAAGTTCCAAGTTTCTGCATTCTGATTTTTTTTGTGAGAGAACATCAAACCACCTAATACTATGAAAAAATAGTATTACAAATTTAGGCATCAGGGAACTTTAAATATCTTAAAATATTTAGAGTTAACTTGCTCTAGAGTTCAATTAATATTTTCAGGATTTGCAGCTGTAGAATTAAGTGAGTTTAGGCATTGGAACCCTTCAATTTTGTTGGGGGTTCGGTGTTTGTTCAGCTCTGGGCTTTTGTGATTGTGAAGGCAATTGGGGCAAGTATAGAGGGACAGGTTAATTGGAAGAAAAGTAGGCCATGAGTTTCATCTGGGGAAAAAAATGGGTTTCATGTATTTAGTATTTGAATGCTTTAAATCATCTTTGTCTTTAGCTTAAATCAGTGGTAAAAGATGTTCATCTTTTCTTTACAATAAGTCCAGAGGGCTCATCTGAACTATGGAGAATTGATTGTGTCCCGAAAGGCGATCAGGTGATACCCATCCAAAATCTTACTGACTTAGGGCTGAGTTACTTTGTCAAAGCCAATTCTACAATCTTTAATAAGTCTTGTGCAGATTAAAGTCCAGCACAAAAAAAAAGTGAAAAGAATACATTACTAAGCTATTAAGTCTCTCCATGTTTTATCTCATGTTTTCCCTTGCTTTTGAGGAGAGTTGCTTTTAAATGCAGAACCACATTTCTGTTCTTTTTAAAGCCTTTTTAAAAAAAATAAAGGTAAAATCCATGGTGCTCACAAAAATCTGAAATTCTAGTTGTCTGCTTTTCTGTGGTGACACTGTAATGTTGATGCAGGGAAGGATTCTTCACGTGCTTTCGTAACTGTCTAGAACTTGACCTTAGTCGTAAATGTCTGGGGATAAATACCACCCTTTCCTCCCTTACTTAAAAAATATCCAAAAAAATTCTGAGGAAATGAAAGCTAAAGATTTCAGTAATACAATGAGCTCTAGTAAATAATAAATGCACAGTCAAACTTAATGTGATGACAAAACTAGTTTAAACAGACATATTAGCAATATTTTAGGTAAATTTTTAGTGTGAATAAATGCAGCATATGATTCTCAAAAAAAGAGAATGCAGAGGTCATTATCCCAGTACTTGTAAACCTCAGATAAAGAACTCTGTGCAAGAAAGTGGAAGTCAGCATTGAGGTCAGTTTGCTCTTCCTCTGTATCGTCAGTGCAATTTCAACCTTTTAATTTAGATTTTTATGCAGTACAGTTTAGCAGTCCTCCAATTTCCTTTTATTCCCATTGTGAATCCCAATGTGATGTTGATTTTAATGAAACATTCCATTGGCAATAAGTTTAATAGTTTTTCAAGAGCAATTTACAAGTAAAAGCTGATTTTCTTTGGATATTTGTAGAGAGCTAGAGACACACTGAAGGAGAAAAACTGCAGTGAGATTTGACTTGACTGACAGCCAGCATTAGTTTCCTGAAATTATGGTATCTAGGATGTGTCCCATATAATAAGGAAAATACTTAAAAAAGGAGAAAAAGGACAAAGATGGAGGACACTGAGAATGTTCAGCTTGCACTGCTTCAGTGCCTTTGGTGTGAGAGTTGTTGAGGTCTTTGACAAGTTGACAGTACTTGATTTACTTGCAGTGTCTTTAGCATTGGATTTCAGTATGGAGTGATGTGTTTCAAGATTTTCTTCATATTGACAGGCATTTCTTTATTTTATCTTCATATTTATCCTTGTTAAACTGGAAACAAATAGCTGATACCTCAGTCTGAAGAACTGTGGAGTACATGCTCCAAATCATTAAGTAGAAATTACTGTTGAAGTCACTGCTACATTTTTAAACTGCACCTGTGGTCTCATTACTCAGCTTTCAGTATCAAACCATAAAACATGTAGTGGTGCTACAGATTCAGATCCTTTTTTATTCTTCTACACTGCTTTGCCATAGTAGGCAAAGCTGAATTAATGTAGGTTTTATCTACACTCGTTTAAAATAGAGAATAGATCAGTATTGAAGCAAAAGTAGGAAAGAAAAGATGGTCAGAATCATCTGACTTCCAGTGAAAGATGTCTCTGCTCACCTACAGCAGAGAAGTTGAACTAGTTTATCTTCAGAGGTCTTTTCTGACCCAAACCCTTCTATGATTCTGCGATTTTGCTAAAGTGTTTTAGGGTACCATAGGAACATTACCAGCTAGTATGAAAGAAAGGAGATAGAATGAGTAAGCTCATTAATCTGAGTGAAAATAAGTAAAAATACCTAGCTGAAGGCGCTGTTAAAAAAGGTACGGATAAACTGGAGAGGAGAGGTCTTGGAAAATTGGTGTTGGCCTAGATCACAATGTATTTATGATATGTATTAAAAATGAGGAATGTCCTGGCCAAGAGTAAAACATGCTAGTGGTGTGTTAATCACAGCAGACTGGACACAGTTATGTCTGGTGTAAAAGAAATGGCATGAAGTACACTATCTCAGAGTGCATTATATGGTACTCAAATAAGTACCAAAAAATAAGAAACATTTCTTCTGAGTCAAGTGCCAGTTCAGGTGGCACTTACAGAAGAAGAATTACCTGAGAACTGAGAATTATGATCAAAGCCAACTATGATCCATCAATACTGTCCAGACATAAGAAATCTGGAGCCTTATTGTGGCGCTATTGCCAGTGTGGATATCGAAATACTCATTATGGGTGTATGTCATTATATGTGATACTGTTAAAACTTGTATATGGTACCTGAGTGCTTTTCCATTCAAGAAAGATGCACCAAGAAAAGTGTAAATAATTACTTCAGTGATAAGTAGCATGAGAGAGTTTTAAAGGAGGAAACAGCTTGGTTTGTTTATCCAGTCTTGAGAGGGGAAGATGGTTGCTCTCAGTAAATTCACTTGGGAAAGAAGGGAAGCATAAATACAGGAAGTGTAGAAATATGTAAAAATATAAGATGGTGGTCACAAGGTTATATGACTGGAAGCATTTATTAATTCATACAAGTTATTAATTAAGAGTTCTGTAATCTTTCCATATGGAATGGTAGGACAGAAATAACTAGATAGATTTGGCCTTTGTTCCTCGATTTAAAAAAGTTCTATATGATTATTTACAATAACAAGACCCTAGATTCAGGGACTTGGAAGCATGTTTCCAGTTACACATTGATCCTGATTTTCCCAAGTAAAGCATCATCTTTGCAGACTCCATTTGCAGTACATATTAATCTGAGATTTTGTTGCAATTACTTCTTAAACTAAGATTTAAGTGCCATTACACCCTTGTACCTTATTCTAACCTCGCAGTGTAAAACATCTGTTTAGAAGAGAGCAAGTTGCAGTACATCAGTCCAACATTACTGTCACATGTTTTTCCAGTTCCCATGCTTTTAATTTGTCTTTCTTACCCTGCAAAATTGGGAATGTTCATAGAAATTAATATCATGGAATCATATGTTATGTATGTTATGTTTTCACAACACAAAATCAAAGAACCACAGAATGGATCAGTTTGGGTGGGACTACAGCAGGTCATCTGGTCCAGCCTCCCTGCTCAGACTGGGTCATCCCAGGGCACATGACACAGGGTTGCTCCAGACATTTCTTGAATATCTCCACTGAGAGAAACTCCACAGTCTCTGGGCCATCTGTTTCAGTGCATGGTCACCCCCACAGTAAAGCAGTTCTTCCTCATGTTAAGGTGAAACTTTTCTGTCCATTGGTATCTACACGTTCCCTCTCGTCCTATTACCTGGCACCACCAAATCAGTTTGACACACGAAAGTAGTTTGTATGTCTACTTAAAATGCTGTAACCTTTTGAAAGAAGGGAGGGTTTTACTGCTGATAGCTTTTCTTTCATAATAAGGAAATGTTATGCCTCATTTGAGCCCCAGCTGCTTATCTGCATCATACACATGCAGGCCTAGTCTCTTAAACTATATTTTTTTCTCTGCCTTCTGGTAGTTTTCCTCTTTATGTTTTTTTTTTCAGAGGAAGACAAGCTGTAAGTGTAGCTTTCTTTTCATGATTACATAAATATAAATAAAGTAGAGAAAATGAATAATACTTCATCCTGGCAGGATTAGGGAAATGTTTGTCCCTCTATAATTGGCACTAGCGAGGCCACACCTAAAATCCTGTGTTTTGGGCCCCTCACTTTAGAAGGATACTGAACTGCTGGAGCGTATCCAGAGTAGGGCAACAAAGCTGGTGAAGAGTCTGGAGCACAAGTCCTATGAGGAGCAGCTGAGGAAGTTGGGGGGTTTTAGCCTGGAGAAAAGGAGGCCTAGGGAACATGTTACTGCTTTCTTTCTACAACTGCTGCCTGAGACAGGTTCAGCCTCTTCTTCATGGTGGCAAGTAACAGAACAAGAGGAAATGGCCTCAAGTTGACCTAGGGGAGATTTCAACTGGATATTGGGAGAAACTTTATTGAAACAGTGCTCAGTCATTTGACCCAGCTGCCCAGGGAAGTGGTAGAATCACTATCCTCAAGATGTTGAGATGGTGTGAGGATGTGGCACTTAGTGGTAGACTGGGTGCTGGCTTAGTGGTTGGAATAGATGATATTCTAGGTCTTCTCCAACATAAATAATTCCATGAATCTGTCATTAATACCTTTCAATCCTTCAACTTCCTTACAAACCCACTGTTTTCTTCTGCCTTGCATCATAATTTAATGTTTCCTGGATACCAATTTGATACTACCACTAGTTTGCATTAACTTTGCATAAATATCAACAGCTGAATTCAACAGTCCTGGGATACTGATTGCTTTGTTCCTTACAGTGATTTCATTTGTCCCCCTACGTGCCATCTGATGTATTCATAGATTAAAAGTAAGGGCCTGCGTGATGTAGCAATTAACTTCACAAAATCTTCTCCTAGTATCACGTAGCTGTTGACCATATTCAAATAAGGACAGAAAAAAATTGAAGGGTGGAGTTTTTGTGCCTTTTGCCTGCTTGGCAAGAGACTACCCCTGTCTATAGTGCTCAGCATTTTGATGACACACCTCAGGGAGAGAATATTTTCTCTGTACATGAAATGGATTTTACTCATAGTCTTTTTTTAAGCTGTTTTTTTAAATTGCCAGTTTATAACTGTTTTAAAATGGAGAAAAACACAGCCATTACTGATCTAACTAGTAAATAATTACGCCAACTGGTACTCTTGGATATTCAAACACACAAGGTAAATAATTTTTACTTACATTCAAGCTCAAGTTATGGAGTACATACATATGTCAAACCCCAGGATTACATATTTAATTATTTTTATCCATTTCCATTTCAGTGGTGGAGACAGGTTTACCATGTATTGCTGTAGTCATTTCCAAAAAGGGATCTTAAACACTAATGAAAATTAATCATGTCCCTACATAGCTGGGTTACTGTTGGAAGTCACTATGTCAACTCTTGTAATTCTCCTCCCCCACGCTTTTCTTTTAAATAGCATTTTGTGAGTTGCATTTGATTTTAAAGTTGTAGTTTTCAAGCCATGGTTCTGTTGGTGAGCACTCTGACTTGGGCAAGCATGCAGGACTCTTCATTCTTGAAATTGAAGAAACTGAATTGAAATTGAATTTCATTATCTATTAAAAGTTTGAAATTTGCCAGAAATATGAGAACATATTGCAGTTTCAGCTTTATAGTTATCTCTCCTTTTAATGCCAAAGGAGAAAGAGTGTTGATAGTAGTATACTTGTAACAGGCCTGTGGCAGCTTGTTTCTGGCCAAATACTGCCAGGGAAAACAAATATAAAAAGGAGCCTCATACAAATGGGGTTCCTGCATTTCATTTCACCAAAGGTGATACTGACTAAAATGGTGGAATTATATGCTGGTATGCATCTTGTAAGCAATTTGACAGAAATGAGAGACAATTGGAAACATTGCACACAAATATTTTTCTAAGCAAAAACATTTTCTAAATAAGTGTTATTTCTTAATGCTGTTTTTACTTGTGCGTATGCAAGTGTTTTTAATGTGAGCACACATGGGACTAACATGTTGAGCTGATGCAGTAGCAATGAACTGTCACAGTTCTTTCACAGTCAGATCTTTTAATTTATTCTGGTCCTTCTTTTCAGCATGTAGCCTCCTAGTTGCTAGGCAACCATAAGTGGTTTTTTTTTTTTTTTTTACTGCACATGATTTTTATGTGGTAGTTGTTGTGGTTATTATTTTCTAACTACATAAGTGAGCAAAAGGATTAAAATCAGCGTTGCATTAATAATTACTGATTTTTGCCTACTGTATCCACAGCACAGTGTTTGAGATTGTTAGAAAAGATCCCTTTTGTTTATAGCATGGATGCACATATACAATGGGAGTGCAAGATAGTTCTTCTTTGTGGGAGTAGGTTCTATAAAAATGATAGAACAAAATAAGCTGTTATTGATCTGAGTAGACAAAATCAGGCTGTAGTCTTCTGTCGTGCCCTTAATGCTTTTTCTTTCATGACCATAAGTGATTTTCAGTAATTAATTATATCAAGCAAAAGCTTGAGGGTTTTCTGTGGCATTCTTTGTTTAATAGATTGTGTGAACAAATTATAGTTGGCTGGGTTTGCACTTGGAAAGTAGAATATTGCTGTTTAATAATTTATGAGTTGTATTTTTAATACAAAATACCATATGAGGGTGGGTGTGTAAGAGAATGTGGATGTAAAAAGAGAAAATAATACAGCCGTGAGATTAAAAGCTATAATCATCAGAAACTACTTCAGTAGGACAAATAGGCTAAACATATTTTAAAATTTGATCAGAATTAGTTTATTAGTGACTGTTTCATTTTTACTGAAGTAATTCTGTTCAGTACTAGACTCTGAAGCACAGTTGCAGAAACCCAGCATCAGTGGTTCAGTAATTTTACTCAAATAGGAATTTCTGTTAAGGCTGCTGAAATAAAACACAGCATGATAGTCCTTCTGTATAGCTAATCCACTCTCATAGTGTAGCCCAGTGCAGGCAGGTAAATTACAGTGCTGTGTAATGGTGCAACAGGATACTGCTTTGGTTTTTTTTGCCTCACAGTCAGTGCCTTGAGTGTATAAGGTGGGCACTGATCCCTTAGGAATAGCTGAATTCTCCCTAGGCTTCTGTATAATGTTCCTAAGGCATCTGAATGTTTTGCAGATATAGTAATTCTTTCAGAGTATTTTGTGTTCATTTTATAAACAGGGAATAGAAATTTAAATTTTAAGATACTGTTTGAGCACCAGAGATCCAGTTGCTGGTTTTCATAGTGTTGTATATGTTCAGAAGAAATTCCAGATTTCAGTTGCAGCTGTTACTGCTCAACACTTCCCTCTGTAAAAAAAAAAAAAAAAACCCAACAAAAAAAAATGCAGTCCTCAAATTTCAAATTAATAGAAACACACATTAATTCAGTCAGTTGTGTAGAATGTATATGTAATGCATTGCTTTTCCTTGTATTGCTTCCAGTTTCACTGTGAGAGGGCAGTCTGTGATGAAGACAGGTTCTGTCATGTAGCATGACACAGGTCAAGAACAAGGCTGGTGCCTTTAAATCCATTCTATAAACACTTGGACAGGGGAAGTAAAAAGTAACGAATGTGTGAGTCCATACCAAAGGAGATGGCAGGTGCAGTGGCCAAAATTTCTCAGTTATTTGCTGACAGGAGAGAATAAGTAAGACTTGGCTGTGACAATTACCTGGCCATTGTATGTTTTTGTCTATTTCAGTAACAGGGTTTTCCCAAATAAATTAGATCTGTTGGGTGAAGTTGCTAGTAGCTGCTGCTGAGCTGCCAGTGGTCTCTGTGGGTATCTGTCCCAATGGCTGTAAGTTGTAGGAGGAATATGTAGACTTCACTGTCCTCTTCTGGAACAGGGATGCGCCATGTGCCTGCTGCTTTGTCTCACCTGAGCAACCACACCCAGGAGCACACTCAGGTGTGTGCCAGAACTTGCTGAAACCCAGGAGGCAGCTTGGCAGCTACTGTTGAGCAGGCAAGGGCCACTGCTGCTGCCGCTGCTGCTGCTGCCCCTGCTGCTGCCACTGCTGAAAGTCTGACACAACCGACCAGGATGAGACAGCGGCTTTTGGTTTGTAGGTCTGTGTTTAACAAAAAAAATAGTCTAGCTGCCTGTTGGTGTCAAAATTTCTGTAGAATAGTGCTGATCAGCAGTCTGCAATTAGAGTATTTACATTATTGTCCTCTCTGATGGAAGGAGCAGCATTGTTTCAGGACCAAACTGAGAACAATAAAAAATCATGGATTAGATGAGCACCAGATAAGAAATGAGGAGAATCTATTTATTCCTTTTTATTCATTAATCTATCAGGTCTATAAGAAAAATTGTACCTTCTCAAATTCTGATGTTACCTCAGGCATTAAGAAATGCATTCTGTATAGTAAGCATTCATTGCTTTCTTAAAGGGGAGAGCTGTTGCCAGCGTTATGCTTTTTATCATCCTTATTTTTCATTGCAGAATTGCTTCAGTTAACCTTCAGTTCAGCTTTAGTTTAATGTCTGATAAGATCCTACACCGCTTTGAAGGGTGTTGCAAGAGAAAGCCCAGGGGAAAAGGAGTACTTGGTAGCCTCCTTGCCCAACTCCTGTGGAGTTTGATGTTCCTGAGATACTACCTGAAAATTCAGCTGAGAAAACAGGGCCTTTCTGGAGCAGCTGGGAGAGAAGGAAGCATGTGAATGTGAACTAGGGAATGGTTGTGAATGCTGTGTGTAGTTCTTCACAGGACTGCTTTTTTCTGCTACTCTGTGAAAATTACATGCACATGGGGGAAAAAATCCAACCAGAAACAACACAAAATCAGCTGAACCCATAAGTGTCATCAGCACATTTTCTTTCAAGGTGACTTGTAGCCATGTATTGTTTGGAAAATGACAAATAAGAAGATTTTAAAAAAAGATCCTCAATACGAAAATGTTATAATAGCTATTAAAAGAAGATGAACAGACACATCAAAGTTTACAGGCAATGGTCTGATAGTATAAAAGATTTGTGGAAAATCTGTCATTTTATTTCAAATGAATGAAGAAGTACAAATGGCAGTAGTGATTTTCAACATCATTGGAATGATCTTCCCAGAAACCCCACACTCATTAATAGAAGTTACTTAACTTTTTGGTTGTAACATCAAGCTAGTGTAATAGCAATCAGCATATAGTATAATGGAAATCAGTATGGTTTGCTATAATGAGGAATTACAAGACTAACTATATAGTGATCAAGAAGAAGACAAACTTAAAGAGTGACAGAAGGGAGAATTGCTAAAAATTACTGAACAAGGAAACAATAAGAGTGTACTCAGCAAAAGACTGTGGAATTCAGATGCAAATCCTAATTCTTCTTTCATAAAGCCTCTTCTACATTTTCATCCCTAGTGATGATAGATGTCACTGACATATTAATGATATGTTAGAACAACAGTTTCAAATTTCAAATTGTAAGTTAATGATCTGTACCAAATTTAAAAATCAGGGATCAGTTTCTAATTCTTTGAAAGAAAAACCATTATTTTATTCCATTATTTTAATTTTTTTTCACTGTTAGATAGTGTGTGTTTGTGTTCTGTGAGAAAGTTGTAATAATTCCTTTCTGTATGGCTTTGTTTTTCTCAACAGTTCGGGACGGCAGCTAAGTGAAGTCTTCATTCAGCTCCCGTCTAGGAAAGAACTACCAGAGTATTATGAATTGATTAGAAAACCGGTGGACTTCAAAAAGATAAAGGTAAGGAATGGAGGAATTTTGGAAGTTCAGGTTCCTCCATTTCTTTTTGTTTTACAGAAGTGCGACGATGACATTGTTTTTAAAATAACAATATTAATATTTCATGCCACCTGTATTGGTGGGTTAGACTTTAAACATTGTCACACAATTTGTTAGCAGTTTTGTTTAGTGTATATTGCAGTGTATCACTGTAATTTCAAGGCCAAATCAAACTGTAGTAATGTGACAGGGATAACATCTCAGTGCCTTTTTTGCAAAGACCTAATTGTGAATCTGTCGACAGATTTGGTAAAAAACACACTGTTGACAAAGATTTCATAGTTCTAGGAGAATATACCTACACCTACATTTAAAATCACAGAACCATAAAAATCCTGAATTAGAAGGGGTGGACACATATCATCACATCCAACTCCTGCCCCTGCACAGGACACCCCAAGAATCGCACCATGTGCCTGAGAGCATTGTCCAAACAGTTCTTGAACTCTGTCAGCCTTGGTGCTGTGGCTGCTTCCCTGGGGAGCCTGTTCCAGTGCCCAGCCATCCTCTGGTTGAAGAACCTTTTCCTGAAATCCAACCTAAGCCTTCCCTGGCACAACTTCAGGCCATTCTCTCAGGTCAACACAGAGAAGAGTTCAGTGCCTGCCCCTGCACTTCCCCTCATAAAGAAGTTGTAGACTACAATGAGGTCTCCCGTAAGTCTCCTCCTCTCCAGGCTGAACAGACCAAATGATCTCAGCTGGCTCCTCATAGTGCTTCCCCTTCTAGAACCTAGCCTCATACCTTGGAAGAGCCAGGGCAGATCTAAACAGAGTTTGGTAGATGGGGTCTAGGCGGCATGTTATAGCTTGGGTGATGTCATAATTTTATATCTTTCACTTGTGTTACAGTTACTGGGTTTCTTTCCTAGAAAGACAAAACTGGAATTCTTTTACCAAAAGAGCTCCATTTCTCTTGCTTTTAACCCTTACAGTTCACAAAGAAATTGCTTAATTTTTGCTCTTTTACGCTGATGCATTTCTTGAATAATATGCTAACAACATAGTTGAAGACATTCTATATTTTAAACCGATACTTATCTTGATGCTTAGGTAAATTTTTTAAAGAGAAAGCTTTTAGTGTGTTGAATCAAATATTAATTCATTTTCCTCTCTGCTGTTCTTCTTTCTTTACTGCCTATCAATACTTGTCTTCATTTCCTCAACAAATGCAACAGGAAAGAATTCGCAACCATAAATATCGGAGTCTTGGGGATTTGGAAAAAGATGTCATGTTGCTGTGTCACAATGCACAGACATTCAACTTGGAGGGATCTCAGGTCTGAATGAATTAATTTCTGTTAAACATACGAGTTTTCCCTATCTAACATTTTTAGTGCTTGTTGATTACTATTTTTGTATATAAACTCTCTGTTTCAGTTCTTACTTTGAGTAGAGAAAAATGTCTGGATTTTTAGAATCCAGAATTCACTGGACACTGCTGCAGTGTGTATTTTCAGAAAGTTCGTTTTTAGTGCTAATTCTGAGATCAGTTTTTTCTGATCTGTGTGTACTTTAAAGCTGCAGTAAGACTGTTTGGATTTGTGGTGAAAAGCAGTGTGTGGAGTGATACATCAGTTTAGGTTTTCCACATTGGATCACAGAAGTAGCAGATGTAACAGTACAGCTCTGGGACAGGATGTTGAGGAATTACATCATAGAAGGCTCTTCAGTTTTGCTAATGGAAGATAAAAATTCAGGATTGTCCATCAGTAAAGATCTATGTAGCCTCTGAAGCATCTGTTTTTTAAATTTCTTTTATTGTTGAAAGATGAGTCTCAGGCTTAGAAGGCAAACTCTTCTCAAACAGATGTTTAGCACACATGAATGGGCTCAAAATTCGGAGCAGTGTGCTGATGCAAAAGGAAGAACTATGAAATTTGGATGGCAGATATGCAATGTAAGATAGATAAGAAAGTTGTCGCACAATACAGTGAAACACAGTCTTCGATGATTTTTTTTTAGAGATGAGATACAAAAGTATGATGCAAACACAATATTCAATTGACCAGAGACCCTGAAGACAGCTTCCCTAACATGAAAGAGATTAAAAAAGATTTTTTTTGAAGGCTAAATAAAAGTAAGCTGAATGATGATGCTGCCAATAATGAATGTTTTCTTAAAATTTCTAAACATTAATAACATTTAGCTAAATTGGGGAGTTTATGTTAGATTTTGAGAACTAAAAATGAGTATGGAATTATGAAGAATTGTTGGAATCAGTTCATCATTTAGTGATTTATTTTGATATCAAGAGACAGAAAAAAATATTTCTCTAATATGTACATGGGATTTTTTTTACTGTCTTCAGTTACATGGAAGCAACTACAAATCAGCTGAAAATATTTTTTAAAGTAAATGAATTATGGTAGAATTCTTGGGACAAAATTTTGCTACATGTTCACATGTAGATTTTCAGTTTACTGCTTATTCATATAGCAGTAAAATGGCTGTAAGTATCTAATTATAACAAGAGAGGGAAAAAAAGTGAAGGAAAGTTAATAACAAAAAGTATAAATGAGACTTCAGAAAATGGTAAAGGTTGGTAGAGGAGATAAAAAGAGGTAAAAAACCCCAGTAGTGAAATGGGGAAAATAATGAAATTATTCACATCAGAATGACTCATCCTGCTTATGGAAAACTGGTGTCTTGTTAGGCAGAGATGGTAGAATTGAGAGGAGTAATACTGAGTGGACAGAAGTGTTAGTAGATATTGCTACTCTGTTTGGAAATAACATGTATCAGTGTTGTAGTATTATTTTCTGTTCCAATGAACCAACATTAATATTACTTTTTATATCATGAAGGCCAAATAATGTGTATCCTAAGGGGTTTTTTCTTTTTTTTTTTCTGTAAAGTTCTCAGAGCATTCGTTTTGATTTCCCCTGAGTCACAGGGCACTTCTGCAGTAGTCCTTCAGTTTTCCAGGCTTCCATGATACCTTGTGTTCTTTGTCATAGTTCTGGTCTACCTTTGCTCTGACATTACAATTCACTTCAGTAAATTAGATTATTTTTGTGTGCACTCAGAACAAAAGGGCTAATTCAGGTAGTTGTTTAAGCACTCAGTGAACTTCAAGTGTTCTCTTAGTGTGGTGCCTGCTGCTTTTCCTTGGCATAAAGCAGTTTCATCTGAGATGGAACCATATTCAGGGTTTTCATGGATAGAATGACTTTATGTGTTAAGGCTTTTGTCCTCAATGAAACCTCAGCTTTTTAAAAAGCTTTTCAGGTTATAGTGGTCAAATGACACACAGATGCATACAGGATTAAAGATGTTTGTGTGTCTCTTCAAACAGAAGATTTCTCATGAATGTTGTAATTTGTTGTGAAGTTCTTTTGTTGTTGCTTCTCCCTTTATGAAGGAAGTTCTACTGTCATTGCTGCTTGATTTTTTGAAACCTGTTGGAATTGGGTTTCTGTCAAAATAATAAAATTCCTATTTGCACAGCTATTCATGAAGCAGCCACAGTGGGGCTTGTGTGTATCAAAATAGATAGGAATATTGCAAGTAATTCCACATAAAGAAGGTTAAAATAATTTTTGAAACCTCTGTATTTCATTAGGAAACTGTTTGAAAGTCTGGGTCACATTGATGCCCTAAATATGTAGTGGCCAACATTAAAAAAATAAAATGTTGTAAAGGTCTTTAATTCTTTTCATCTTAGAAAAGTGCTTTTGTGAGAAAGAGCAGAAGGTTAGTTGAAAGAGCCATTCCTAAGAACAATTAATATCCTAGGTTTATGTATGTGAAAAATAAATAGTTCTCGAGGAACTTGGTAGGTTCTATCAATAGCTGATTTGAAAAGAAGTAGGTATAAGAGAAAGTCAATTATTATTTGACTTTAAGGAAGGAAGTTCTGGAGTCTTATAGCTCACTAATGTCATAAGATAGGAGAGCAGCCTTCTCAAAACATTCGGGATTATTTTTTATAGATAATAGATAAAAATAAAAAATTTTACCATGACTAAGAGCAGTCAAACATCTCAAAACAAAAAGCACAGAGGAACTCAGAGAATGGGGAGCAATCCACAGTGAAAGGCAATTTTTCAAAAAAAGCACTTAGTGGCCAAGTGAAAAAAGTAGGAATTGGATATTTCATATTAAGTATCCTGAACAAAGTTTTTTCTAATTCAGCTTGTTGAACCCATGAAGTATTAGAGCACTTGTATCACATTTAGGATACAGACGGCATAATGGCAGCCAAAAATCCTTCCATTATTTTTGTCAGAAATACCTAGTGTCACTTTATACAAGGAAGTGTGTCATTCAGCCATAGGAGTAGAATGACAAACAGCCAAGGTAGATGATGATGGTGATGATGATGATGATAAAATCAAATGCAGTTTATGACTCTGTACTTTTCTAGGAATGATTCTTAATTTTTTTAAGCTCAATTGTGCAGTGATTGTCTTCTGACATTTTACCAAAAAAAACACACAAGGACATTTTTCAGGTGATGACAAAGAATCTGATACTCAGCAACACAGCAAGATTTTTACTTTGTTAAATCTAAGAAAGGTGTTACAAGCCAAAAGTAGTCATTCTCGAGAGTCCCCTCCTGCTGGAGGTTAAAGAGAAAATCTAATGTACCCAAGATACTTTGGATACTAGAGAATGTTTGATAGTACATGTTCAGTTTAGAGGAAGCCTCAATTTTTTTTCAGTCTTTTTAGATCTGAGAGGAAGGAGGGGATGAGCTGCTTGGGATTAATTATTTTCCTTGTAGCCTCTTTGAATTTCAGAAAAAAACTAAAGATAATTAAATGAGGGTTAGCCATTTGTCATTATTAACTGTATTGTCAGATGATAACTCGTGTTTTAATTATGCTGCTTACTGCTGAAGTCTGTTCCTTTGGCAGGTTTTCAGGGTGTTATGATCTGATGAAAATGCACAATAGTTCCTATGGTAGTAGAAATAATAAGAAAAACACTAGACATTTTAGATGTAATACCTTGTAAGAGTTGTTTCTTTGCAGCTCACTACTGACAAATTTCTTCATTTAGAGCTTGAAGAGTGAATGTTGGCATTCCTTATACAATTCATGCAACAGATATTATTGCTTGGTATTTGAAAAGGCCACGTACTCTGTAGACTTGCGCTGGAAATTTAGGTCTATGCTGTGAATTTCTGATTCTGCTTGACTTCATGGTTCTGACAGAGGTTTGTACCTGTACTGTAGATCTATGAGGATTCCATTGTTCTTCAGTCTGTGTTCAAAAGTGCACGACAGAAGATAGCCAAAGAAGAAGAAAGTGAGGATGAAAGCAATGATGATGAAGAAGAAGATGAGGAAGAAGAATCGGAATCAGAATGTGAGTCCCCAGCTAGATACTGACAAGGAAATATATCAGGGGATGGAAGAGCAGGTTTTGCTGCTTTTGCATGGAGACTGATTATAAGATTCTGTTTTCTTTTGGTGGAAGTAGTTTCCTACTAAGGTTGCTTGGTGTAACATTGTTTTGGTCTTTCAACTAAGTGGGTGTTCTAGCTTACTTCTATTTAAACTACTCCTAAGCAAGAAACAATTTGTAGAGGTGCTTTGTGGGCAACCATAATTGTTTATAAGCCCTTCAGGGCCTGTTCATGCTTTTTGTAAATGGAAGTGCCTGTAAAGGCTGGAGACAGTCTTTATCAGCAAGTGGTCAACCTTCAGGCATGATGTGACATACAAAGTTCATCATATGGTTAAGAAACAGATGATGTTGAAAACACTCTTCTGTGTGACAAGGACTGAGTGAAACTCTGATTGTTTCAGACAGCTCATTAAGTCACTGTAGGTTTGGAAACATGATGAAGTGGAGAAGGATGGCTTCCTTCATTGCACTTTGTGCCATCCAGTACATCTATCCAAATTCCAGCTACCCCTTTTCTCTGGTTACAGAAGCTGTAGTGCTTGGCCCTGAGTTATCTTTCCAAGTGTGTCACACATGTGTGCTAAGCATGCAGCTTCAGTAGATCATTTGGAAATGAGTGGATATTCTGGAATCAGAATAACATGTGCTTTAGAAACCTGTTAACTCAAAATTTACCAGTAACCTCCACATAGAATTTCTCTACTTTAAAATACCTAAAAAAAGGTCTGTTTATACTAAGGCTAAATATTTCTATGGTAAGGAAGAAAATACTTTTAAATGTGTATTTTTTCAAAGGACCGTATACTATCTGTGTATACTATACATTCTGAGAATCAAAAGAAAATGGATATGGTCAGCTAAAAGTTAGTCTTTATAGTTTAAAATATTAGTGTTATAACTATTAAAAACAAAAGAAATAAAAGCAAATACCTCTTGCTTTTTGTTCCACAGTCCTTGTGAAGTCAGAGGGGAATGCCTTTTCAGGCTGCTACCAGAGGTGAATTTCTGTGAACAAGAGACAGCATTTAAAGTTGATAAGTGAATGTTACAATAATGTACACTGTTGAACTTTTTGCAGCAAAATCAGTGAAAGTCAAAATCAAGTTGAATAAGAAGGATGAAAAAAGTCGGGAGAAAGGAAAAGGCAAGAAGAGGCAAAGCAGAGCAAAAGCCAAGCCTGTCGTGAGTGATGATGATAGTGATGAGGATCAAGATGAAAATGTAAGTTTTGTTCAGTGAGACTGTGGAAGTGGTTGCAGTGATTGCGTCTCTGCCCTGTCCTGCTTGCTGTCAGAATTCTCAACTATTCATGCTTAAGCACATATTTAACTTGTAGTGATCATCCTGAGAGAATTGGGTGGGGGTGTTAACTGTACCTGAGTGTGTTTATGAGATCTGATCCCAGTGCTGGAAGACAAGAAGTCTAAGAAGTTTTGAGCTTATTTCTTCGAGCTGTTCCTACATTCATTGAACCTTTAAGTCTCATGGTCTGTTCGCATTTTTCCACAGATGAAAAACTTACAGCTTGATTATTTTTTACCTTTGTTTTAGTGGGTGCTTCTGTTATTGCAACAAATGAAAATAGCTGTCTTCCCAGTTGTTTTTAAATGTCTGGATAGAAAGAAAGAGCTGGTGTTTCCTGACTCTCTGTCTTCCCTCTCTAAAGAAGTCTACAGCCATTAGATGAAATTTCATGAAAGAGAAATACTAGATAACACAGTACCTTTCTTCAGGCTATCTTGATTTGTCACTTTAATTGTCATATTTCTTCCTCATACTTCCTTTTATTTTTCCTTCTTTAACAAATTCCTACAGAATAGCTGGAAAGAATTTCTGACTTGTCTTGTGTCTCTTACCTCTAGGACCAGTCGGAAGCAAGCGGAAGTGATGATGAGTGATCCATAGGGTTTATTTTCTTGGCAGAACTGACCCCTTCCCCTTCTCTTCTCTTTTCTCCTATTTTACACCCAGTGAATTCTTTTTGTCAAATAGACATCGGGTTGTTTCTGTATTCTCATTCTCTATAAATTAGCTTTAGGATAGTGCCAGACAAACATATGATATCATGGTGTAAAAAAGGCAAAAAATGAAACATATTGTGACCAAATGGGCCTCAAAAAACAACAAAGAAACCTTTTGAGGGAAAATGTGAGTCGATAGTATATTTCTTGGGGATAGTTTTGACTTACTAATGGTTTGACTGTGCCTGGTTTTATTATTTGGTAAGGTTTTTTTCAGTGGCATCAGAAAGGCAACAAAAAAAATCTTTTGTAGCATTGATAACCAGGAGAAGTCATTAAAAGCCACTGGTTATTTTATTTTTCATCAGGCCGTTTTCAAATTTTTTATTTGTCCTGTATTGGTTTTTTACACTGTGGTACATATATGCGACTTTGTTTAATAGCTTATAAATGTTCAGTAGTTAGCTTTCATACACCTTACCGCATACACATTTTTCCACTTTATGCTTGATGATCTTCAGAAAAAGCCTTTTTGAATTGTATCAAATTTATGTCTACTGTAAACTTTGCTTAACTTTTTTTTCTCTATTAAAGAAGTTGGTTTAAAAATGCTATTGAATATTGCAATCTATATAGTGTAACGTATGGCTTCTTTCATCAGACTGATCTTCTATGTTACCAATGTGGATTATCACCTTTTCCCTAAAGTGTACTTAATCTTTGCTTTCTTTGCACAATGTCTTTGGTTGCAAGTCATAAGCCTGAGGCAAATAAAATTCCAGTAATTTTGAAGAATGTGGTGTTGGTGTTTTCCTAATAAAGAGATGCGGCCTTGTGTTACAAGTTCTACAAAAATATTTTTATAATAGCAATGAGAGAGCAGAAGTATCTCCTGTAGAGAAGTCCACTTTGGTCCTTCCTCAATGTAAAATTCAAATATCATAAAAGTATCTTCTGAGATGGAGAGAAGATATGCAATACATGTTAAAGAATAATAAAATAGAAGTAGAAGACTGGTACCTTGAAATAAAAGCATAATTCATTACTTATTTACAATTACAGTGATAAAGCAATAAAATAAATTTTTTTATTTTTCTTTCAGGAAATATATATCCATATGCCTTAGTGGGCATGAATACAGTTAGTTATGCAGGCAGTCAGACCACCCAGAAGTCAGTTTATTTAAAGTCTTATCCTGAGGTATCACAGTGGTGATGCAATATGATGCAGTAATCTAAACGTTTGAACTATGTATTTGCAGTTAACATTGCTACTCTGCAAAATCAAAACTTAGATTTGAACATATCTTGTGTAAAAAATGCGCAAGCTTAGAAGCCTCTTTGTAAACAGAACATTTCTTTGTTATATGAACTTCTGAGACTGTGTCTTCAATAAATCTCTTCATGCTGCCTTGCAGTATGTTAACTGTTTCAGTTTCTGTAGCTCACTTGAAGAGTGATCAGTAAGTTGGACTGGTGTCCATTTGCTTATATTAGTCGTGCACTGAGAGAAATCAGCTTTGCTTAGCTTCAACAATTTCAAACATCTTATTCCTAGTGTGAATGGAAGACGCACTATTTCACAGAGAGGTATCATTGATCTCAGAGCCTCACATTGATGCTACCAGTGTCTGAAGCAGCATTGCAAAGAACAAAGTCCTGGTGGACACCAAGTGAGCCAACAATGTGTGAGCCAACAAGGAACATGAGCCAACAGTGCGTTATTTTTGCAAAGAAGGTATCCTGGACTGTATTAGGGGGAGTGTTGCCAGCAGGTCCAGAGAGGAGATCCTTGCCTTACCTCAGCACTGTTGAGATGTATCTGCTTTGTCCAGTAGTGGACTGCAGCTGAAGAGAAGACATGGACATACTGGAGACTCAAGTCCAGGAAAGGGCCAATGACATAGTTAAAGGACTGGAGCACATGGCATACACAGGGAGTCTGAGAAAGCTGGCACTGTTCAGCACAAAGAAGAGTGGGCTCAAAGGCATCTTGTTGATGTGAATTAGTACTGGGAAAGGGAAAGTGCATAGAAGGCAAAGCCAGGATCTTTTCAGGACAGGACCAAGAGGCAATGGGCACACGCTGAAATCATGGGCAGTCCCTCTGAATATTGTGAAGCTTCTACTTTGAAGGTGACTGAGCCCTGGAACAAATTCCCCATAGAGCTTTAGTCTTCCTTGGAGATACTTAAAAGCCACCTCCACGTGGCCCTACTTGAGCAAAGGGATTGGACCAGATGACCTCCAGAGGTGCCTGCCTATAGTCCCGTGATTCTATGATGCAGGATAATTTAGTTTTCAGTGACAGTTTCGTAAGACCATACATTCCATAGAGAGATGTTATTTTTTCCCTGCAAAATGAACCAAATCTAGTAACCTGTTACACATGACAAAAGCATGTGGCAGTAGGTTCCAGTCACTGCTGGCCTAGACTGGATTTAAAAACTGATAACTTGGATATAAAAGGCACAGTATCACATTACCCATCAATATTTGGTCAATAACTGTAAGTCATATGATGATACCAGTTTGCATAAAGAAATACAATTGAATTCTTACTGCAGCTTCTTTTATCTGTTTTAAGTCTTTTCAAAATATTTTGAATTTCCTCCCTGAGTTTCAGAAAACCCCCAGAAGACCTGCAAATATTTTTTAGCCTTAAAATAAAGTAGATTTAGGATGTAAGATATGCTTATGCCTCCACTGCAGTTGGTCCTGTTTTTTTGCTTAGGATTTTAATTCATTTCTACCAGAATAGAATTTTGATTGCTATCTGGCTGTTTCTCTGTATGAATTTACTGTATTTTTCAAGACGAGTTGTTTTCCTGGCAATCTTAGTACATTACTATACAAAAAAAAAAAAAAAAGGTACTGGGAAAATTGCTGTCATGTGTAACTTTCCTAATTGTTTACCAGAAAAAGGAGAAAATCTTTACTTAAGTTACAAATCTGTGTTTAAGGTGGAAATATTTTCTCCTTTTCAGAGTTCGCTCTCTAGTACAAAGTGACAAGCAAAACACTTAAAATACCTTTTGGACTGTACCCAAAAAAAGCACAGTGCTACAGTCCATACGGAGGAAATCAAGCTCATTTCCTGCTGCAGTTTCAAAAATAGTGTAATAAAATTGGAAATGGTGTAGCTTGGGCTCTGATGAAGACAAGAAAAATGAAGTAAATAAAAGATATTTTCTTGATGCATTGGTTTCTCCAGGGAAATAGGCAGCAGTTTAAGTGGGCCAGATGAAAAACATTTAACATCTTTTATACATTTCAGATGCTATTAATAATATTTCTTTTCCCCTCACATCTTCTGAAAGAAACAAAGACAATACAGACTCTTCTCATCGTTCATATAAATGGCTTCCTCCTTAAATATGCCTGGTCCTTAGTGCAAAGTATTTCTCACTCCCTCAGCTCATTAATGAAGCTGACGACTCAATGATTATGGAGGCATGAAGACACAGCAAATGCTGCCACAGCCTCTGTGCACACTGAGACAAAGGCAGAGCTGATGCAGTGGTAAGTCTCAGAGTTGTGTGCGGTTACTGAGCTGTTGATACACACTCAGTCCTGTCAGCTATCTGAGCATTAATAGCTCTGTTAATAATGCCCAAGCTAATGTCACTTTTTCATGAATGCTTGGATGATCAGGTTTACCAAACATAGTCTAGCCTGGAAAACAGAATACTAAAAACAGGACACAGAATATTAAAAACAAAATTAATTTTTTAAAAAGGGACTTTTTAGCTGGTGTCTTGCTTTCCCCTCTGTTCATCTCCCGATAAACCTCTGAAATATTTTAAAGTTCCTGCAGTTTTTGAGTAGGGACTTCAACTGTACGCTGAAACATAGGTTCACAAAAGGAGCTAGCAAAAGTATTTTACATGATTGTTTTGATCTTAAAGAAGAAGAGGAAGCAGGTTCAAGGTAGGCAAAGAGGCGAGTGATACAATTTTGACTCCTTTGCATTTGACTTGTATATTATTTGAGGAGTCACTCATCCCTAATCTTTCTGTGCTGAAAAAAGGTGTAGAGGTAGGTGAGAAAAAAGCAATAAGCAAAAAGTGTGAAACAATTAGCATTTACCTAATTCGGTTTTGATGGAACTGGGCATTTCATTCAGCAGGGACAGAACTTCAGGACTGTGCAGCCATATGAGTGTTTAAACAGCAAGGACCATGTTTGCACAGGGGATAACTTTGTTCATTATGTTGAAAAGAAAATGCGAGGAAGGATTATCCAGAGGCAGCCCGCCTATTCTCTGTGAGGAAAGTCAGAAAGTATATTTTATTCAACAGTTATTTAAACATGATAGAAAACAAAAGTTTGCTGGACGTTGGTACCTCATTCTCTCTTATTTCCCCTTAACAACCAAGAGATCAAGTGAGAGTAGGTTGGTGCAGACACAACAGTACTTTCTCATGTAGAAGTCATCTGCTCTCCAGATGCTAGTCCTTGTCTCTCCATTAGCTTGATGAGAAAGCTACAGCATGGCAGTGTTTACCATATTTTTGACTTTATGTTCACACAGAAATGGGTATGTTGAAGAACATACCGAAGTCTGCGCCTTGATCAGACGCTGTTATGTATTCTCCTGTCTATTCTAAAGAGCTTGTATTTCAATCTGTGTGGTGTTTTTCCTTCCTTGTTATATTTGTGACCACAGCAGACACAGTAAGAACAAAAATTTTATCCAATTAGATGGTGACAGCTTCTGTTTTCTTCCCCTCTATGCCAAGTTGCTGTCAAAAAGGCTGAATCACAACAAATTGCTGCAATGTTAAGTTACTATGTTTTCAGAGGGACAAGAAAACTTGTAGATTTATACACACAACAAGGATCATTTTTGTAACTTCCAATTTAGGTAGCTGTTTTGCTGGATTTGTTCTTGGTATTCAGTGTCATGTTTTCATGCACAATCCATTGTGGTGGTGACATATACTGGTGTTTCATTGCATTTGTCACTTTTGGTTATGTATTGCATCATCTTCCACCTGCAAATGCAAACTTTACATCAGCTATTCTCATGCCAAGAGATGGAGATAGAATCAAGAGAGGACCCTAATACTAAGACATTCATTCATTGCAAGTGAAAGATAACTACTTAATGCAGATGTAATTTTTTTTTTTTCTTCTCTGAAACAGACATGGCTTCTGGTAGAGGTGAATTGATATCCACTTGTATTATTTGTATTATGGTTTATACTCCATTTTGCAGTACTAATATCTGTTATGTGCATTCTGCCCTTGGGCTTCCAGCATAGCTTCTCTTCTCCTCATCACATTCCATTGGAATAAATTTTGTATGAACTTGAGTGCCTTACAGACTTAAAGAAGTCAGTGCTTAATTGTGCAGCATTACTTCCCATATCCTTTGTCATTCTAACTTGAAATGAGAAGAAGGAGGAAAAAGGCATTGCCTGATGATTCACTTAGAATTTTGCTTTTTCTGAGACCAGAACACCTTGTTTCTATTAATGCAGTTGTCTGGTGGCATAACCCTAGGGACATGTTAGTGCTCCTGCACTTTTAGAAGTTTCTTTGAGTTATTCTTATGGTCAAAGAAGAAAGCAGTGAAGCTGAGCATATCAGACATTCTGCAGATGTACAAAAGACGGTAAGTGTTCCATGTCAGTGCACTTAAGCACTCAGAAGTAGTAAATAGGTACTTAAAACTGTGCAGTTACTTTCAACTACATAAGGGGCAGTCTAACCAAAACAAGAACATTTTACTTCTGCTTTAGAAAACCTTACTAGACCAATTTCCACTGCTGTATCACTTCCCTGAATGTAACTTTTTGTTCAGTGTCTTCATGCCATCTTCTACTGTTTCTGTTTGATAGTAAAGATTTAAGTTGAAGATATTTTGAGTCATTACAGGAAAATGATTCATACTGGAGGGTGGCCAATGTAATGCCCATCTTCAAGAAGGGTCAAAGAAAGGTTGGGGGAGCTACAGGCCTGCCAGTCTGACCTCAGTGCTGTGGAGGGTTATGGAGATTGTTTTGAGTGCCATCACACAGCATGTACAGGACAACCAGGGGATCAGGCTCCATCAGCAGAGGTATGTGATAGGCATGTCCAGCTTGTACAACTTGATCTCCTTCTTGGACAGGGTTACCCAGGGAGTGGGTAAGGGAAAGGCTGGGGGCGTCATCTACCTGGACTTCAATGACTTTGGCAGTGACTCCCACAACATTCTCTGGGAGAAGCTGTCAGCCCATGGCTTGGACAGCTGTATTCTGTGCTGGTAAAAACCTGGCGGTATGGGACCAGAGACTGGTGGTGCATGGAGTTACATCCGGCTGGTAGCCAGTGACCAATGGTGTTCCCCAGGGCTCTGTACTGGGCCTGATCCTGTTTAATATCTTCATCAGTGACATGGATGAGGGGATTGAGTGCACTCTCAGTCGGTTTGCAGATGACACCAAGCTGGGTGGGAGTGCTGATCTGCTGGAGGGCAGGAAGGCTCTGCAGAGGGATCTGGACAGGCTGGATCATGGGCCCAGCCCAGTGGTGTGAGGTTCAGCAAGGCCCAGGGCTGGGTCCTGCCCTTGGGTCACAGCAACCCCAGGCAGTGCCACAGGCTGGGGCAGAGTGGCTGCAAAGCTGCCACAGGAAAAGGCCCTGGGGGTGCTGGTGACAGCAGCTGAGCATGAGCCAGCAGTGCCCAGGTGGCCAAGAAGGAACTGGATGTAGCACTTGGTGTCATGGTCTAGTTGACAAAGAGGTGTTTGGTCAAGACTGGACTCTGTAATTTTAGAAGTCTTTTCCAACCTTAAAGATTCTATGATTCTGTTAATTTTTTCACTATTTCTAGGGAATCTGAAGGATGCATGGATGCTGTTAGCAGGGTCCATGCTTCCATAACAGAATCAAAGTACATTGCACTAGTGATTTCTCTGAGATGCATAGGTTAAATAAAACAAAACAACAACAACAACAACGAAAGCTTGTCCTAAATCTGGTGAGTTGATTATTTCTACTTACAGGCAAAAAAAAAAAAAAAAAAAAAAAAAAAAAAAGGCTATTACTGTCTATTTTTCCAGACTCAATTCAAAGCATCCTCCTTGTTTCCAGAACATAAATGCCAAGTTCAGCTGACTTGAGACTCAGACACCAAGCTGTAGGTTAAGGGGAGAAGCATGAATATATTAATCACAACCATTCAAGTGATGGATTTTTTCTTTCTGCCATGCAGTGATTGTGTCATTCTGACTACTTCTGGGGCTCATGTTCTTTGCCTTTTCCAACTGTGCCATCTTGAAAGTTCTCACCTGAGATGCATTGCTGCAATGATAAACCTTCAGTGCATTTTGTTTAACCTTAGTAATATGGAGAGCTACAGAAACTCTGTAACCCTTCTGCGAAGGCTACATCCACCACAGACATAAACATTTTCAGAAAGGTCGCGCATGTATTATCTTTCTGCTCACAGAAGGGCTGGAGTGTATGGAGCTCACATTTGTCAATGCCACAATTGTGGGCTTCTGGGTAAGGATCTGCAAACAATGCAGATGTCATCATGGGAGGCTGCTACAGACCATCCAACCAGGATGATGATGCTGATTAATTACTCTTTGAGGAGCTAAGAGACACCTCTTAATCAACTGTCCTTGTTCTTGTGGGAGATTTCAACTTGGCACACAATAGCAGGGAATACCACACAGTGGGCACAAACAGGTCCAGAAGATGGGTAGAACTCCTGGATGACCGCTTCATGATACAAGTACTAAGAGGAAAGAGCTAGGAAAGATGCTCTTCTTGATTAGTTGTTTGCCAAACAGAGAGGGTTGTGTTAGTTGAGATTGGTGGCTGTCTTTACCACAGCAACCATGAATAAATCTGGCTCAAAATCTGTTGACAGAAGGAAAAGTGCCAGCAAAACCTCAGCTCTGGATGTGAGGAGAGCAGACTGCAGGCTGCTCAGGGAATCAGTCAGTAAGGTGCCCTGGGAAAATGCTCTGCAGGTGCTGGGGTCTGTCAGTGCTGATCATGTTTTAAACACCATCTTCTGAGGGCATAGGAAAAGGCAATTCCCAAATGCCAGAGGTCAAGCAAGTGAGGCAGAAGATGGCTTGGCTGAGCAGGAATCTTCTTTGGGAGGTAGAGGCAAGAAAAGAAGGTGTAGGCTCAGCAGAAGTAATGTCAGGTGATGTGGGAGAATTACAGAGATGCTGCTCACCACTGCAGGGAGAAAATTTGTCGTGCTGAAGCTCAATTGGAGATGAAGCTGGCCACAATTGAGGGGGACAATAAAAAGAGGGGTTTTAAACGCATTAATAGCATAAGACAGTGGAGAAATAAAATTGTCCTCTTAGAGGATGAGAACAGCCACCTCACAACAAGGACATGGACATGGCAGAGATGTTTAATGCTTCCTTTACCTCTGTCCTCAATGCCAATGATGGATTAATGGGTCCCAGGGCCCTGAGTTGGTCGCTGTAAATCTATAGGGCCCAATGGAATTCATCTGAGAATACTCAAAAGAGCTGGCTGATGTCATCACGAGACCTCTCTCAATGATTTTATAATGGACTTGGGAATCCAGATAGGTCCCAGTTGACTGGAAGCTGGCTGACGTCCCAGTTTTCCAGAAGAGCAAGAAGGATGAGCCTGGAAACTCCAGGCCTGGCAGTCTCACTTCAGTGACTGCCAAAATTATGGAGAATACTATTCTGGGAGGTATTGAAAAGCACCTGAAGGACAATGCAGTCATCGGTCACAGCCAACATAGGTTCATGATGGGAAAGTCCTGCTTGTCAGAACTGACCTAATTTTATGACAGAGTAACCCACTTACTTGATCAAGGGAAGCCAGTTGATGCAATCCTTTTGGATTTCAGTGAAGGTTTCAATACTGCCTCTCACAGGATCCTTCTGGACAAAATGTCCAGCACACAGATGGGTAAACACATCAAGTACTGGGTGAGCAAGTGGCTGATGGGTCAGGCACAAGGGGTTGCAGTGAATGCCGTGGCATCAGGCTGGTGACCTGTCACTACTGGGGTTCCACAGGGCTCCTCCTTAGGCTCTGCACTCTTCAACAAGTTCATAAATTACTTGAATGCAGGACTGGAAGGGACATTATCTAAGTTTCCAAATGATAAAAAATTCAGAGGAGCTGTTGAATCCCTTGAAGGCAGGGTGGCCCTGCAGGTAGACCTCAATGAATTAGAGGGCTGAGAGATTACCAACCATACAAAGTTCAGCAAGGGAAAGTGCTGGATTCTGCACCTGGGATGGGACAGCCCTGAATGTGCAGACAGACTGGGAAATGAGATGCTGGAAAGCAGCACCACAGAGAGGGACCAGTGGGTCCTGGTCGATGGCAAACTGAACATGGTCAGCAGTGCCTCAGCAGCCAGGAGGGCCACCCATGTCCTGGGAGCATCAGGCCCAGAATGGCCAGCCAGGCAAAGGAGGGTGTGCTCTGCACTGGGGCAGTCTCACCTCGAGTGCTGTTGGGGAGTGTCCAAAGGAGGGCCACAAAGATGGTGAAGGGCCTAAATGGGAAGCCCTATGGAGCAGCTGAGGTATTTTGGCTTGTTCAGCCTGGAGGAGACTGAGGTGAGACCTTACTGCACTTAAAACTTTCTTGTGAGGAGAAGAGGAGAGGCAGGCACTGATCTCATCTCTGTGGTGACCAGTGACAGGACCTGAGGGAGTGGCCTGAAGCTGTGTCAAGGGAGGAACAGGCTCCCCAGGAAAGGAGTCACCAAGCCTGACAAAGTTCAAGCAGCATTTGCACAATGCTGCCAGGTGCATGGTGTGATTCTTGGGTTGAGTTGGACTTGATGATCTTTGTGGGTCTCTTCCAAGCCAGCATATTCTGGAGAGTCCTTGGAGTGAAAACTAATTCAAAGCAGCTCTTCTAGGTGAACATGCTTCCCTGTCTGAGGCATGAGGACTAATAAAAGGTAAACTTACCTTTTGGTAAGCCCAGCTGTGTGAGTGGGCAGCTGATCCCCTTTCAGAGCTCAGGTGAGTGCAACCGTCTCATCCCCACCCATCACATCCCTGCTGAATTCAGCAAAAGCCTCACTGGCTGTTCCGCCTGTGTCACTGTTCCTCAGATGAGAGTGCTGCCTCTTTCTTCCAGACTAGTTTTTTAATAGCTTAATGTCTGTATAAAAGAGATTTCTGGCTCTTGGAAGCAGTCATAACCTCAGTGAGTAACATACAGTCACAAATGGCTTCCTCAGTGCTTTCCAAGAGTTTCGGGAGAAGCCCATGTCATGCTTTCCTTTTCTGTTTCTTGCTGCTGTAGATCCTTTAATGTAACTGTGTGATCAATCAGAGTTACATCAGGTGAAATCACAGACACTATCCTGACAAAATAACAAAGGCACTATCTACACTGGTGGTAATGGTGTCTCTCATCTCTAACCACCTCACCTTTCTGAAGTCCATCAAGTATTCAACTAGGGGTTGTTCAGCCTTTGGAGTCACTGAGCAAAAAGAAATCTCAAGTTATTTTTAAATTAAATGAGCTTGCACAGTAAAATGTTTTTAACTCATGCCAGAATTTCTTCTGTCCAGACACAGGATGAACAAATACTGTGCCCAATAGTGACAGCTTCATGAAAAGATAACTTTAAACTCAGAAAAATACCTACCATACAGAATTCACAGCTTTCTTTTCAAAAATAAGAGATTACTCATATGAGACCACTTCGCACTTCGCTGCTAAAAAAGAGAGCAAACGGTGCTCTGTGAACTTGCTAATAGAGTCTCTCCAGCACATCATGCATCATAACCTCCTATCACCCCTCTCAAACGTGAGCCCCCACCTCAGTCTTATGGTATACTTTGGTGTAAAGCACTGGGATCCATCACATGAGAGGTCTGTTTTCAGTCTAACAAGGTCTAACAGAATACCATGTGATATGACTACAGCAGTCAGTCTTGAAAAATGCTGCACAGATAAACATGAAATTTTTAAGCCTTAGTGTTACAGAAATGTACAGAAATAGTCTTCTGTGAAAAGTGTAAACATTTTCAGGAAGGTCACACATACATTACCTTTTTGCCTGTTCACTGGTGGGGCTATTTTTCCTCCTAGTTTTGCCTGAAAATACACCCTGTCTGACATAAACATACCAATTGCCTTCAGCCAGCTTGAACACCCAAGTCAATGCCAAGGTTTGCAATGGACTCAGTTGTATCACAGAACCAGAGTATTCTGAGTTGGAAGGGGCCCACAAGGATCATCAGTCTGACTCTGAAGTGCATGGCCTGTACAGGGATCAAACCTGTGACCTTGGCATTATCAGCACCATGCTCAACCAACTGGCAGCAACCCATCAACTATGTCCTAAATTATCCTTCTGTGCACAGGATTAAATTTTTCCTTTGAGATGTCAGACAGCAAGGACAAATTAACTTTCCTAACGGCAAATCTGGGGAGACTTCTAAAGGAAAATGGAACTCGGTAAGTGAGGAATGAGTAGAAAGTTTCAAACCAACATATTTTCACAACCAACAAAGTAATTTTTGAGGTCTCTACTGAAGCATCCTGTGTCATAGAGCATCTCTTGTTCTATGACACAGAAATTAATTTCAGCCTCATGGCAGGCCTTACAAGCACGCCTTTGAATGGCTATGAGAAGCCATGTTAGTCTGTGTAGCCTCTGAAAGCCACCTCTGGCCACCATGGTCTTTCCATTCTAGAAAGGAGCTTCTTCATCACCGAAGACAACACAGGGAAATTTGCTTTCTCAAGCAACTCATCTTGACCATGTTAAGCAACATTTGCCAGGAGTGCTCCAGCCTGAGAGACAGGCAGGTAGAATTAATGCCAAATTAAATCCCTGGTCCTATTTATGTAAGTCTTAATTCTTGCACAAGTTATTGCAAATTGCAAGCAGAATGTTTGTTGTAGGAGGTACAGAGCTGAACTTTCACCTTTTGCTTGTAAGTGACTGGGTACCCATGAAAATATTTTGAAATCTGAGTGGGAGAAAACACTGTTCTAGGCTGAAGGAATATATCACTCTTTAGGCACTTCAGTCATGGATCTTTTTAGTGCATCTCAATTACTGAGAGTTTTGCACTGAGGTGCAGAAATTCAATAGGATTTGAGTTATGCTGTCAATACCTAATGTAAACAGCAAGCAGATGACAAAATTGTCATAATCCTTGTCTAAGTAAATCCAGGCTTAACTTCTATTTCCTCCAGTTTGAGCTGAAGCTACCAGGTTCAGATCTTATTGTTGTTACTTGGAATCTTGTAGTCACCTGTTTTTATTTTTATTGAACAGTACTTCATTCTAATTCACACCTACATGACTGCTCCTACTTTCATATGAATGTTATATATATGGTCCTTCACATTGCCTTTCTTCTGTCCTTTGCAGACTCATGCAACAGCTTTGGAAGGCAACTGTCTGTGGCAAGAAATAAAGTTTGGTTTGGGTTTGGGACTTAATGCTGTCCCAAGATGAGTGCTGTGCTCTTGCCAGCTCACATGCTTCAGCAGAGTTTTGCTGGATCCCAAAAGTCCTTTCCAAAGTACCACAAGGTTTAAAAACTAGTATTTCAAAGATATAGGAGAAATGGGAAAAATAATAATCAATTAAAAAAAAACCACTAGAAAAACCACTCTCTTAGAATACTTACTGAAAGGCATTAAAAATCAATTAAAATTGGAAATTGGAAGAGGCCTTTATACAGTCAACATGAGCATGCAAACTATGACACAGGTGGAATCATTAAATAGAAAAGATAATTACCTTTTTCTTTAGAAAAACTTAATTGAAAGTCTTAAAAAGTAGTCTAGAAGTCTTCTTGCCCAGTTGTTAACTTTGATGTTTTGCTTATGTTTCACTGCTTTCCATGGAATAGAATAGAATAGAATAGAATAGAATAGAATAGAATAGAATAGAATAGAATAGAATAGAATAGAATAGAATAGAATATTTCAGCTGTGAGGGACCTACAATGCTCATGTTGCCCAACTACCTAAGCATTTCAGGGCTGAAGAAAAATTAAAGCATATCGTTAAGGATGTCATCCAAATTCTCCTTAAACAATGACAGGGTCAGTGCATGAACCACACCTTCTGGGACACCCATTCCAGGATATTGTTCTGGTAAAAATATTAATCTCTTCTGTGAGTTCTAAAAGACCAAGGGAGAGGACAACTCCCAAGAATCCTTGTACAGCACTGGTATGTCTCAAGCCTAATGGGAATGCCTGAATTATATCAAATGCAAACATTACCGAAGAATATTGATTTAAGCAACAAACAAACAAACAAACAAACAAACAAACAATATCTTTAGGCATGTAAGTACTTTGCTTTTTTTGGGATTTCAATGGGAGAAACACACTTTGCAATAATATTTCCTGAGACAATCCATCAGCTTTTTGGTTTTATGACAAGGGTGATCCTGAGTCTAAGCACATACATAGCAAAGGAGCACATTTATGCTATTTTAGGACATTAGAAATGTAACCCAGATTTTGGTATGTTACAAAAACATTAAGAAAACATTTAAAAACTTAAAATGAGGTTGTATAAAACAACGACTACTGCACAAGGATGGTATTTGATTAACAGCCATGAACTTCAGACACTTTGGGGTTTTTCTCCTTGAAAATTAATGCAATTGGAACATATTACAGGCAGACGTTAAGTCATAATTTGAAGTCTCTGAGACACTCAGTGTTCCTGGAGCAAAGGAATGAACCCTGAAAGCAGGGAAAATGAAGATCAGATGAAATGTCAGGAAAGTTGGGAGCTGCAGGGGACAGAAGAGCAGGCTCATGACAGGACTTGGTCATGGTACATGGCCAAGGTCATGCTTAGATTCTGGCCCACAGGCCATGGAAGATCAGTGGGTGCCACGGCCAGGCAGGGCTCACTGGTGACACAGCCCAAGCAAAGATCAAAACCAAGAACCCCACTTAAAAGCAGCTTCCAGGGCGAGTCGAGATGATCTCTCTAGCTGAGGCTTCAACACCTCAGGGTCTGGTTTACCAAACCTTTGGGGTTTGTTTTTTTGTTTTTGGTTTTGTTTTTCCTTTGAAAATAGAAACAAATTGTTCATATTTTGTATCTTGTCCAGCAGACCTGAGAAGATGCCAGCAGGCCTTCTCTGTGTGAAAAACAAGCCAAGAGCAACCCCTGGTGGATGCCCTCTCTCCCCACACTGTCCTGGCACAGGGTGGGGCAGTCTGGGGATGCATGTGGTTCTTGAGCTCCTGGCTGCTGTGAGACAATGAGGGGGGCACTGGTTTCCCAGAGCTCAGGGAGAACCCCACCTGCAATCAAAGATTCATTATTTAGTTCTAGCACCAGGTAGCAAAAAGGAAAAGTCAATGCCAAGGTTGCCTTCTCTGTTTACACCTTCTATGCTTTGTTGCTAACAAAATATTTTGCTGGTACAGAACCTTTCATAATGTCTATTTGAACCCTCTCATACACAGTGCCACCCTGTCTTTCTTAGGATGTTTGTAACTAGAAGCCTAAAGTGAAGTGAAACAACAGAGTTTAATAAACTAATCTGTACTACTGAATCTGGGTGCGATAATTCTGTACCACTGAAATTCTGAAGAGCTCTATCCTGCACAATCAAGTGCAGGCCAGTGAATGTGCATAATTTGCGCAGATGAAGTAGTAAAGTGAGACATGATCATGCATTCTCTGTAGAACCCCCACCATCAACAAACCACTATTTTGAGGTACACAAGCACCAAGTCTTTAAAAGACAAGCAAGAAGGGCTGTTTTAAAACACCTCCTCCTCTGGAAGGCAGCTGTGTGTATCAACAGGCTGATTACTTCAATGCAAAGTTTTACATCTCTGTGTGCAGATGGACTGTATGGATGAAAATTGCTGTTCAACAGGTAGGAAGAGAGCTGAGTTTTCTTTAACCATCAGTTTTTAGAGCCTGCTTCCTTATTTTCATGAATATAGTGTCTGTTTCCAGGGAAATGAATCTTTAGCAGAAGCAACAGCCAAAAGTATCAACACTGGGAAGCAGGGAAGTGCTGAAGTCCCGAAGGTGAGTGTATGGACAGAAATTACATTTAGGGGCTCTTAATTGCAATTTTTTTCAGCTTGCATTAGTCCTGGGCTGTTCCTCATTACTTTCTCTCTTCTCTCTGTTGCTTTTCCTTGAGTCCAGAAGGAGAAGGTTTTCCCATTACTGTCATATTTTTCACTAGCAAGGCAGCAACAGCTGTCATAATGCAAAAGCCAACCTGTGAAATATATTTAATTCTTAACTCAATCAGTAACTTCAGATGATCATAACTTCTTATTGATGCAGTCTTCTTACTTTTAATGTAAAAAAGCTTCTTGTGTTCTTGTAGCATACAGAACACAAACCTTGACTTAATTTCCAAGAAACTCAAAGCCACCTTACTGTGTCAATAGAAGAACTAAAAAAAAAAAAAAAAATTTCCTTACCTGCAGGTCAAAACAAGCTGAAATATTCCATCTATGACAGAATTCCAGCTGGTGTTTGACCAAGGAATAGTGCAGCAAAGCTGAGCACTGTAACCTACAGAGTTTTCAAATCCTGTAATGATACAGAAATCTGAAATCTCAGACAAGAAAGGGAAAGACAACCTTTTCCTGCTTCTTCTGTTTTTTCAGTTTATAGTCTCTAATGACTGTAAAAAGATGAAATCCCTGCAGACATCCCTGCCCAGAACCAGCAGGCTGCACACGGATGTGGGTCACCACCAGCCCTGGAGTCTCACCCCATGTGACTTGGTACAGTCTGCTGAATCCTGTGATGGGATCCCGCTGTGTTCAGCAGGATCTTCATTCTGCCTGTGTCTTAATTAGCTGGCATAATACAGTTAGCTGACATTCAGATCTTGGAAGAGCCTGTTCAGGCTGAAAGAAGTTTCTTCCTGTCCAATTGACCTGGAGTCTGGAAAGAAGTAGATCAGCTGTTTTCTTTTCTGGCTACAGCAAGTCATTCAAATAAAGTGCTTTGTTTGTGTCAGTGTTTTTGTCCCTTTGTGCCAACTAAAGCCTTTCCGGGAGGTTTGTAAGTTTTCTCCTGTATAAAGTTGGCTTTCTTGAATATTTATGCTTAGAGCTGTATGCATAAACTAATTAAGAAAATAAATTAGGTCCATAAAAACTTGTTCTGTTAGGAGCCACAATAGTCCTGAATTTTCACTAAGCATTTCTGCCCATGTTTGGTCAGAGGGTTTAGTTTTCTATTTTTATATGAGTTCAGCTGAATTGTTTAATCCGGCATTATATGCAGGTGTCTTTTTCTCTCTCTGTCTCTCTCTCCTTTTTTACCTCTTAGGCTTTTTTGCAGCCTACCATTTCTCCTGCTCTGTCCTCTTCTCACAGTTTCCCATAAAGTAAGTGGCTTTGGGAATTAACTAATTTAGTTTGGCATCTTTGGTTAGCATGGCAGCCTGCGGCCAAGCAGGCTTAGTGCTGAGTCTTTGGAGCATACACTGAACATCACCACCAGACTGTGACTCATTGAAAGTCACCGTTGTGTACAGGCCCTGTTGTTGGTCCTGCAAGAGGGAATTATACCACAGATAGCCTTGCTTTTGCCATATCCCCATGTTTAGAATTTTCATTCTTAGCACAGGTCTTAAAATTTTCTTTTCTTTATAGTGGGACTGGCAGTGTCTGAAAAAGTGGAGTTTTAGCAGTTAAGGAATTAAATGGCAGGAATATCCAGTCCATGCTTCCTTCCTGGCACTTCAGCCAGCTTTTCTATACCTATTCAATTCAGTTTAATAAAGAATTGCATTCCCACTGGGATTGAATATGATGGTTCAGTAATCTACATCATCGTGTTGAGCTCCTGGTTTTTGTGCACATATGGCTTTCTCTAAGGAAGCTGCAGCTCTTTTCTGATGATGAAGACATATGTGCTAGAGGAAGGAATTAAAGGAATTTAATCCTTAAGTAGTATTTTTGGTCAGTGGAAAAAAGTGAAACTAAGATTTAGCTCCTGTGTCAGAGTGTCCAATTGATTGGATGTCATGCTCTGTATGCTTCTTTGCTGGAGTCCAGTCCATATGCTTTATGGATGCCTTAACTGTTCTAACTGCACTGTATCTGTAGTGCATCTTTGTATGAGATCTATTGTTCTTTCTAGTCTGCAGTCAACCAGATTTAATAAAACTTCTGAGTTTCTTGCGGAATGTGATCTCAGAAGAACCCTACAAGGTCTCTATGGCAAAGTTAAGCCAAATAAATCCTAGAGTTGTTTGCAACACAGATGACAAAGAGGTTCAGAAATGTAGCTGTTGTGAGCATTACAAGACTGGCATGAAAAGATAGAGATTCTTAGACTTTCCTTAGAGATCTCTAAGGAAAATGGATGACTGAATGTCATTCTGCAAGCCAATGAAGACCTTGGATGGTGATAAATGCAACAGAGGGAGCCAACAGGGAGCAGTGGTTTGTGTGGAAGTACACAAGATGGTCCAAGAGCCTTTTCAAGAGCAGCATAAATGTCACTACAACAGCAAGTCAGAGCCTGACATGAGCCTGTGTCTGTAATGTAACAGACTATTCTCTCCAAGAGGAAGTGTTTTACCTACTGTGCTTTTGCAGCAATAAACACCATTTTCAAGACATTTCCAATGCAAGAATAAACAACACTGATCTTCCTTACATGGCTCAACAAGACATGAAGCAGAGGTGCTTGGCTGGACCTGATACTTGCAAACCAGGAGGAACTGATCAGGAATCTGAAGATTAGAGACAAGCCTGGTTGCAGGAACCATGAGATGGTGGAGATTAGAACCCTTAGAAAAGGGAATAAAGCAAACAGCAAGACCACCTTGAACTTCTTGAGAGCAAAATTTGTCCAGAGATCTGCCTGGAAGAATTCCACAGGATATGGCCTTGGAGAGAGGAGGAGTCCAGGAAAGCTAGTGGATGTTTATGGTAATCTCCTCCAAGCTCAAAAACAGTCCATGCCAACAAGCAGAAACCAAGCAAAGAGGGCAGAGGATGAGCAAGGAGCTCCCCACTAGACACAGACATAAAAAGGAAGTGTACTGGAGGTGGAAGCAGGGAGAGGTGTCAGGAGGACTGCAGAAGTGCTGTCTGGTTGTAGAAATTGTCAGGAAGGCCAAAACTTATTTGGAAGTGAGTATGGCAACACACGTGAACCCCAATATGGAAGGTTTCCACAAGGACAACAGCAGAAAAAGACCAGAAAAAACATGGCCCCATGCTCAAGTGGGCAGGCAGCCCTGTAACAAAGGACACAGGAGTAGTCAATTTCTTCTTCACTTTTCTGATTACTGAGCTTGCTCTCAGTGATCTCAGGGAACAGTGGGAAAATCCAGAGCAAAGTACATTTGGTGCCAGTGGAGGATGGTCAGGTCAGGGAATATATATAGGTAAGCTCTGATGGCCCCAATGCAGTGGACCCACAATGCTGGGGGTGCTGGCCTGTGTCCTTACAGGCTGCTTGCAACCAAAAGGGGGTGAGGAGAGAGCTGTGAGGACTGGGGGGAAGCAAGGGTCTCTCCTGTCTTCAAGAAGGGGAAGGGGAAGCTGAGGAACTAGAGCCTGTGAAGTCTCACCTCAGTCCCTGCAAAGGTGATGAAGCAGCTAATCCTGGAAACCATTTCAGGGATGTCTGCAAGAAGGTGTCTGCAAGTAGTTGGTATGGACTTACAAAGTGGAAAACCCGCCTAACCAAACTAATGGCCTTGCACAGCAAGGTGACTGGCTTGGGGTACGTACCATAGGAAAGAAAGACTGGGAAATAGTTACTCAGAGCAATGGCCAGAGGAAAACTAGGTTCCTGCTGTATGTAATAGATTCAAGAAATGTTTACTTAGCATAAATTTGGATGCCTGCTGGGTAATTTTTATATTAGCAGTGACAGCTGCTTGCTACAGCAGATGAAAGTACAGTGCTGCTGCCCTCTTTGTGTTTCTTTCTTATTCTGGTACTGAGTCTCCATTAGCATTTCTGGAGGAGTAAATACGTTGATTGGGAAAAGATTACTTTCTTTTAAATATTTGACATGGGTGTGTTATCAAGACATCAAGAGAAAAATGCAAAGATAAAGGAGATGTTGTTTGTCACTGTCTGCATCTTCAGACACCCTCCACTACAAAAAATGTACTTTATTTTTAGGAAGAACCATAATAGAGCTGACTGCCACCAAGTGACATCTCTTTTATGAGTGGACTATGTTCAGCAACTAATGTGAATTTTGCTGTTAGAGTTGAGGAAATATTCCTCACCTTTGACCACCTCCTTTTCTGCTTGGGTCACTCTCCCTGCCAAATAAAGGAAGGCAAAAACATGATTAAAAACTGCTAAACTAGCCACAGATACCCAGAATGGGATCTGTCCTGCCTCTGCCTCTTAACAGAAGGCAGTATTAGATATATTAGAAGAACATGGAAGAAAGACTGTCACTAACAACTCAGCACAAAAGAGAAGCCTTTTTTTAGCATTCTCATGGAAATGGCACAATGATTTTTTTGATAGTAATTAGTCTTTGACAGCTTTTTGTAGCAGGAAATCATGCTGCCACTATCTGTTATCCAGTCCTTCCATAATCCTCCAAGCCTACTGACAATAGATTCCATGTGGGCTTATCTGCATGAAACTATTTCCTAATATTAATATGAAATGCTTTTTCTTTACATTTGTTCTGTTCTACTATTATAAAGGCCAAAAAAAGAAGGCATTTTCCCTAGACTTATGACTAATATTTTACCTTTGTGTGAATCCCTCTTTTTCATCATGGATGAAATCCTGCCTAGAGAGAACTACTGCAGTGACTTCTTTGAGCCAAAACCATGTATTTTTTTTTCCCTTGATTCTTGAGCTATTGACTTTCTCCTTTGAAAGACACTTTGCTTAACACCCCAGTGCTCTGTCATTACTTTTGTTCTTCTGTTACTGTTACATCTGTCTTGAGCTACAGTGAGCAAAATCAAATGTTTTTTATAGGCTGTACCATCACCATGGTTATCTGTATTATTTGCTTGGAATAGAGAAAGATGAGTGTGCCTGAGTGGGAGGTAAAAAAAGACTATCAGGTGAGATATATTAGGAAGTGTCTAAAAAGACTAGTATTGCCAAGTTAAATTTTTGATTTTTAGTGGATTTCTGTGTGTTTAAAATTACATGCACCCAATTATGTGGAAGAACATTTTCTGTGATTTCTTTCAAAAGTTTGATCTGTGTAAAAGCTGAGCAAGATTGGTGTTTCTGACAAGTTTCAGTGGATACAGAACTTCAGTACTGATGCCCAAGTAATACCGGGATTTCTGGCTTAGTCATGGGCAACACCAAAGGTGTGAATGTTTCTCTGGAGCTGCAGGTGCCTCTCACTTTGGGAAGTTGTACTCCAGCTGCTCCAGGACTTGTCATGGGAAACAGGAATCAGCAAACCAGCAGCCTTTACCTGGAACTGATGTGTTCAACGATGTTTTCAAGAGCTGCTTGGGGTTTTTTGCATGATGTTGCCTTTGTGCTGGTTCCTTGTAGATATACCAAACTCCCAGGTGGCTGTTGCTTACCTTTCTCTCACCTGTGCTTTCATGATGAAGGACACCTGCCACAGGGAGAAGAAGATAACTTGAGAAGTTTTGTCTTTGTAGGTGGTTTCAGTCCAATTAACAAAGTAGGCTAATTCTGGTGAAAGTGCTTATCTTTGTGACACATCCAGGCGATCTAAGTAGGACAAGGAAACTGATGTACTTCTCTGCTGCTGATTCTGAAGTGATACTTTAGGCGTTACATGCTTACCTACCGCTGTCTATGCAAACAGTAACTACATCCTTGCCCTTAGCTGACACCAAAAAAACCCACTATTTTTTCTCTGAATAGCTTTAAGTCTTCAAAACAAACACAAACTTCATAGGAAGACCTAGGAAAATTTTTCTGCAATTTTTCCATGCAGCTCCTTCTCCCCTCTTAAACAGCCACAGCCACAGCCACAAAAGAAGTGAAGTTCAGTAAATATATGAGAGTATGACCATGTTACACAGTTTGGAGGACAGCCATTTTCTGTGAGGCAGGGTTTTACTGTGACACACTGTGTTCCTCAAGCTGGAAGTTAAATAAAAAGGCAGTAGGAAGTATCTCCGTGTGTGCTACTTGAGAAGCCCCTGTCCTGTCTATGTGCATGATGCTCTCTTTGCTCTCATAATGACAATCTAACATGGAGGGATCAGGAGCACAGTGTTCTAGGATTAGAAGGTTATGTGTTGTAGAGGGACATTAGTTGGAAGATTGTACAGTTGTCATTTTAAGTGTATAAAAGATACAGACCAGTAAAAGAGCAAACAGGCAGTGCAGGTTATGCAACATTTTGGTAAAAACTGGATGAACTTCTGGCTGTAATATTGTCACACAAGTAGTAGGATAAAAGTCTGAATAAAACAAAATGAAAGTGATTGCCCAACGTATATTTTTATTTACAGCCATGTCTCCTATACTACTTCCTTTCTTGGGAATTTATCTCATACACTGCAATTTAATCGTGATCATCTTAGACACAGATTCCTCTTGGAATCTTTTGTTTTGTTGATCAGATACAAAACAGTAATAGGTTTAGGTTTGGTGGTTGGTTTTTTGTTTGTTTTGTTGGTTGGTTGTTTGTAAAAAAAAAAGGTGTTTTCGATTTAAGGGAAATGCCACTCCAAAGGGATTTTGTTCTGTGCCATGTAATACAACTGTGTTTTTGTTACCTGTTTTTATTAAATCCTAAGTTCAAAATGCTCTGCTATGTCACTTGCAGTGAGTTCTTGTTTGATGCACTCCCTACAGTTCTGCCCAGCTACTCGGTGCAGAGTCTTGCAATTTTGAAGGCAATGAAAGCATTGCCTTCAGAAAAAAAGAAAAACAATTATTGAGCAGGACATGGCAAGAAATAAAGAACCCACCATTTTTAATAGCTGATTTTGGAATTTAACCTTACCACTAATTGCAGCAGTGTTATAATCAAAAAGGAATCCCATGTCAGTGAGCTTATACATTCCATTTTGAATGAAACTTCAAGCAGCACCATTCCAGGGTAAAGGTGTATGATCTGAAATCATTAGATTGGATTCACTCTTGGAGCACAGTTCTGCTGAACCCTGCTGAACAATGCTGGTAATGTAATAGCCCCACAGATACACAGTGCCTCATCTCTTGTCAGAGCAAGTTATACCCCAGACTTTAATTCACACTAACCCAGCTGAAGTTTGGCAGTCCTTGGCTGTTTCCCCATCAATCAGACTGTCATTTACTTTGTTTTTTCAGCACAACACCGTTGATTAAAACCCCAGTTTGTGGGGTAAACATCTAGTGGTTTTGCCTTTAGAAAAACTGATCTGCTGATGCATCTCCATCAGTTGAAATCTTTCCCTTCTGATGAACGGAGGTGAGAAGGGAAATAAAGTGTAATAGGACTAACATTCCTCAGAAAAAATTATTAACATGTACTAAGACAATTGTGAAGAAATACAGTTCAACAAAACACAGCATTATCATAAGCCTCAAGTTTTGTGCATTGCAAATAATTATATCTTTCCTTTTGCACTAATATAACAGCAGATAATTATTATTCTGTGCTAACAGCCAGTTGTATTAACATTCTCCCCAGTTATGTCCACAGACATTCATAACAACATGCTGAGTACAGAAAAGATTTGCAAATGTTCTGACTTAATTTTATATCTTTAGTGTTGGAATCGCTTTTCAAATTCAGACAGGTAGACAGACCAGTCCTGCTCTCATCAAGCTTAATGAAATTTGAAAATTGATTTCAAAAGAAGCAGCACTGGACTCCCGTCAAACACAAAATTTAAGATAAAAGTGGTGGTGAAGGAAGGCATGAAATTTAAGATAAAAGTGGCGGTGAAGGAAGGCTCTCATTCCCACCTGCCAGTCTGTGTGGTGTGTGTATGAATAGAAGGTAGGTTACATAATATGCTTGTCACTCAGGAGATACATACCCATTTTCTGGTTTGATTTCACACCCATCCTTTACAGCATTGTTTGATAATACATGAAAAATTCCTGGACCACATCCTCTGCTTATGTAATAGGTGTAAAACCTGTAACTTCCTAAGAACTGGTCTAGCATGGTGCTCTCTAAGTGAGGACACAGATTGTGATGTGCGCTGCACCACAGAGAAATTAGCGCTGTCATCCTTACAAGTAACAAGCTGTATGACTTTTTAAATGCAGGATTAATTTTGTTGAAAGCAATACCACTTATCATAGAGTATGGCTGAATGCCTCACAGAATGGCTGAGGCTGGAAGGGACCTCTAGAAGTGTTCTGGCCCAGCCCCTACTGAGGCAGGGCTACCTGGACCCAGCTGCCCCAGCCTGTGCTCAGAAGCTCTGCTGCCTTTGGGTGTTTATACACACTGACAAGACGAAACCTTTAGGTGTGTGTGCTTCTCTGAACAGCTTCCTTGGGGATCATGTATGATCCTTTTGTTGTTTTATATTTCCCAGCAAGAGAGTTCTAATACGTACTGATATGGACCAAATAGATTAGAAAAAAGTTTAAATGCTGTGGATTTGAACTTTGAACATTTCACATGCAGATGTTGTGGTACTGCAGTGTAAGTAAAAAGATTTACAGGATGTCTTTTACAGACAAATTCTGAAGTGCTATCATCTTTTATGAAGAATTAGCTCTCAATTTTGATTCTCTTACTGTAAGCTCAAAATAATCAAACTGATTGGCTCCTTTCTTTTCTCGTAGCAATTCTGCTTAAGAAGCAAAGCACTCATATAAGAGCCAAGACCTGATTTATGTGCTAATTGCTATTAGGACAAAGAAACAGGCACTATTTGAGAGTCCTGTCCTACCTTCAAACACATGAATGAAATTTTTGTTTGCAGTCAAGAGACTGCTTGGGTGCCTGTCTATGAGTGGGCTCAGAGATACTGCCCTTTCCAAGGGACTCTACTGAAGAAAAGACACTGCAAATGACATGGGGACTCTAAAGCAGTTTTCCAAAATACTTAAGGCAGGTCGCTGTAGCTCCATCCCACTCCCAGAATCCTAAGCATTGTGAACTTGCCTTGTACTTGGGTTCTCACAGCAGAGTGAATCAAGGCCAAGTGGTGTAAAGTGTTCCCATGATGTCTTTCCTGGCCTCTATCACTTCTGTCAGTCCCATTAGGCTCAATTGCCTGGAAATGTTTAAGTGATGCAATCCTGGCAACGCCCCCACCTTGGCAAGCCACATCTCCAGTTGCTGTGGGAGCTCTCAGAGGTCCCTTTTTCAGGAACAGGTGCGCAGTTAATTAGTTGGAGAGATTTAAATACAGGATCAGACTTCACGAAAGGGGAAAGACCACAGGAGAATCCCCAGGGTGGGTACAGCTTGCAAACAAAGCACAGGTGATTCAGCCCTTCAGGGCAACCGGTGCTGTGGTTTAACCCCTGGCGAGTGTGGATGGGCAGAGAACTGTCCCCAGAGCTTTAATGTGCAGTTAGCTAATGTAAAGCAAAACTAAACTGGACAGATAAACCCTTCCTTCTCAAGCCAAGCAGCTGTTGCATTAATCCTGCACTTGTTTCCTCCTTCTGTCACACTCTCTCTCCCAGCTCTCCCAATCCCTCTGTCTACCACTCACTCCCGTGTTCCCAAGGACTTAGTGGTTCTCAGGACCAAAGAGAGCACCAAAGGACACAGCATTTGGATGGCTCCCAGGCCTGCTCACCGAGGCCTGTAACATAAATGGTATTTCAGCAGAAAAGTTTACTGTTGTGGGTGGGGTTCAAAGCACAGGCACAGGGACTCAAAAAGAGAAAACAAAATCCTGAATTGCTAAAGCATGCAGGTAATGTATCTTCAACACCAGACAGCAAGGTTTGCAAGGAGCCTTTGAGACCCATGGGTTTATCCATGGAAACAGCTAATTATCATAACAAGAAAGGAAGGGAGGCTTTTCCTGAAACAATAGTGGGACAGGGGAAGCATAAGCAGATAGCAAGTGCCACCTCTAGATGAGAGTGAAAGGTGGATCCTGGAATCTGCTTCTAATTTTCAGCACTTAGCAGTATTTCTTCTTGTTGTCCCAGTTTGCCTGTCCAGCCTGTTTTGTTGTGTGGTTCCTGGCAGGATGCTGTCTGAAGCTCTCCTACAGTTATTGTCCATAAACATGGTATATTTCTGTCAACTGCTGTCATGCTTTGTTCCCTGAGGTGGTGGAATTATGTTGTAAATTATGATATAAAAGTCTAATTTTTTGCCCCAACTCTGTACTATTTTTGCTGGGTAACCAGTGTCACTGTATGATGTAATGCCCTTGGCATGGTAACATTTTTTTGCTACCAGAGTTGAAAACTGCTGGATGGCCTTATTATATTACAAATCCTATGGAGACTACAATAACCATAATCTAAATTAAAATACGATACCTTCCTTCCTAAATTACTAGACCCAGAGGGATTGAGTGAAGGACATTGGTGAGTACGTTAGGTAATCAACTAATATGTTTCAATAACTGCTGTTTTGCAAGTGATATTCTATGTGTTTTCATCAGTCTATTTCCATTTGCAGCATAAGCTCCTGTATTTGTCTCCAAGCTCTCTAATGATATTATTGTGATAGGCAAGAAAGAAATTACAGTCATCTGTAGAGAATGTTGAAAATGTTGAAGACCACAAATGGAAGGCAAAATCTAAAAATTTTAGATAAATCAACACAATTCAGTACCACTAAAATTTCTTTAGAATAACTTGCATCAAAGGCTAGAATCGATCCTATGTGTAGGTACAAAATATTGTAAATACCTATGTGGAAAAAGGTTCTTTTTCTCTTGTCAAATGTCATTTGTATTCCGGCTGTACTGTGTTCTTGTGCTATTGCTAACTAGCAGGTCTTTTTGCATTTCAGTTTAAATCAAATGAAAAATAAATTACATGGCCTCTAAAACACGTCAAAGAAGGAAGCAGAGTTGCTTCAGCGGATATTCTATTCAAAAAGAAGAATGGATCCGGTTTCTAGAACTTATCCTGGGCGTGGGGCTGACACCTAGGGAAGCTTTCTCTTTGCTGTCACAAGAACCTGCAAACATCCTAATCAAAACAAAACCAAATCACATAAATTTCCCCTGCTCTCGTTAGCAGGGTTGCTTTGTTATGCAGTGAGAACAAAAAGGAGCAACAAAAACGTGTTACTGCTTTATTTTTCTGTTGTGAGGACATGGACAGGTGCGTCTGAGACCCGGTGGTGTGGCTGTAACACAAATTGCCACTGCTAGGTTTTGAAATCTCTAAGGGAAACACTCTATCATCACCCTCCACTGGCAGCAGGTTTCTCACTGATGCTGGAGAAGTGAGCCAAGGCTGAGCTCCCGCAGCGATGCAGGTGCGACTGCAGACCCCCAGGCAGCGAGCAGGGAACGCGTCCCATCCCCGGCCGCCTTCCTGCCGGAGCTGCTCCGCTGCCAGCACCGCTCTTCCCTTCTCTGCGCCTGCCTGTGGCACCCCCGGCCCGGCACACCTACTGCCTCACACACCGGGCAGAATAATGTTAATTATTTTCATCAAGGAATCCTCCTGGGGCATTAAATGATGCTTTGACATTGTGAAGATGAGGAAGCTATTTAACATTCAGGCTGTAATCCCACAGTCCTTCCCTACCCACAGAAATCCTTGGGTTTGAACGCACACAGCATGTTGCATGGACTTAGTGTCCTGCCTCATAGACAATTCAGCTTGTGTTTAAACAGGATGAGTATGGAATATGTTTGATCTCCCCTGTTTACTCTCACTAGCCTCTGAAGTCAAAGACCTGCTTATGCAAGCAATCTGCAGGGAGCAAGAGGAGGCTGAGGTATAGGCTGTAGCCCAGTCAGTTTTTTGACAATAGGGTAATTTTTATAACCCCTCAGATGCAGAATTTTTATACCCACTCATGAACTCTGGTGTTGTGACAGCCATGGTTTCTGGGGAAAGCTAACGTGCAGCCAAGTCTGATCTAGCTGTCTCTGCATCTAGACACGACTGACCTAATTATTCCAGGCGTTTGTGCATCTTGAAGCTCTGCTGGTCACAAGTGGTTAGTAACAGTGAGCAAAAGAAACTGGCTCCCTACCCCCTTTCTGGTTTTGCAGGCAGCTCTTACCAGGGCACCTCTGCTGTCTCACTCTCTTCCCCAGCATACACCTTGGTCTGTGGTTTTGATACCCACTGTCATTCTGTATTTTGGTGCTTTCTTATTGCATGGCTGCTTTTAAACTGCTTAGAAACACAGCCTATCTTCTCCTCCACTTTATTTTCACAGCCTTCTCCACTGTCTGCAGCTGTAGCTGTTAAAAGAACTCTGCTGTGAAAGCTATTCCCCTGAGCTGTGGGATTTGAGAAAATGGTTTCCTCATTGAATAATGTATTTTTGCACATGGCAATACTGTTTGCATAAGGAACTCAGATGGAGAATGGTGGGCAACAGGCGGATCACCAATGAAACACATTTTGTTACCAGGGAGTATGAGATTGAAGTTCAGTGTCTTCTTCTGATCCAGGAGATGGCTACAGAAATTCTGTGGCGAAATCACGAAGATATTGATGGAGCTGGTTCCCATGGACCCTCATGCTCTCTCTGTGACTAGTGTCCTAACTATTTACGTGCTGCTGTTTGATGTGTAATTAAACCTGCCACACAAAGTGGGTGGACTCATTATGGAGAAGTCCCCTGCAAGAGCCCTGCCTCAAAACCAGAAAAGTAGACAAAGGTGTATGGAACATGAGTCCCTTGTCCTCCATGGTTAGAAAGAAGCAAGACCTTCCCTCTCTGCTGCTCTGCTCACCCCTGAACTTTGTGCTGTTTCCTCTACCTTTGTTACACAGGCTGCAAAATCAAACATTTTTGATTGTTTGGAATGCTAAATTTAACGGGCACAAAAGGGAAATGTTCAGGTTTCCACTTAACTGGTAAGCGTAAATGATCAAGTGAAGAGTGGAATGGTGGGACTTACTACCACGGTAAGGATGAGCAATTGCAGTGCCCATCCAGCAGTCTGACTACTCAGACTCCCTCTTCCCTGAACTCCACTGCTGGGCCACGCACCAGATTGCAATGGCCAACTGCCCCCGTTCATCTTCCTTGTGTTCTAGCCTGTGGAAATGTGCTAGCATCAGCTGCCCTCGCACAACATGCCCCTCCTCTAACCCTGTCTGGCTTTCATCTCTCCGTTTGCTGTGCTATTACTTCCAAAGCACTTTCAGATCTCATTTTTCTTCCTAGAAATATTTATTGCTGGACTTCCTTGCACGCGAGCAAAATGAGGGATACAAGACAAGTCCATCAGCCTGTTCACTCACTTTCAGAGTGAACCTCTCATGCACCTCCACAAGAAACAAGTGTGAGGCAGCTATGCACCAAAACTAGGAACCACCTTTTTGCTTTTTTGATTTTTTTTTTTATGATTTCTTTGTGATCAGCAATTGCTTTGTGATTTTGTTTTGTTTTGTTTTGTTTTGTTTTGTTTTGTTTTGTTTTGGAGTCATTTCCTAACACCAACAGTTGCCTCACCTTTTATATGACTGACATGATAAACATTCTTCTGGGAAAAAAAAATAAGAGCATCCACAGAAACATTTAGCTGCCTGTTTCATGGATTTCACTCCTCTTCTTTTTCCCTCCAATTTGTTTAACTGGTTTTACTATCACTTTTTTCTCTCCCAACACACAGCACTTGTGACCATCCTCCCACACATCGCAGGTGCCAGCTTATCACCAAACCATGCCTGCAATCTTATGAATCCTAAAGTGGCAATGCCCAAAACTGAGCAATTAACAGGAGAATCTCAGGGGGTTGTTTATCTATGCAAATACTATGTTTCTGGCACACATGCTGCAGGGAAGGCTGTACTGAATTCTTCGCCCAGGCTATGGTTCAAAACAAAACAAAAAACCACAGAAGTTTAAAATAACAGAATACCGCCATCTGTACTTTTTTTTTTTTTTTTTAATCTGCTGAAAAATGTGTTTTTCTAGGTCCTGACGTAAGTTTTGTCCCTGGACCCATCAGTACTATAGAAAACAAGCAGATACCTTTTTCTTCCCAATCAGTATATTGTCCTTTTCTTTGTTTAGGCATTTTGAACTGAAACTGAACTAAAATAATCTGAATATTGCCCTAGGAGATCATTAATAAATGGCATGGAGTCACTATATATATGAAAAGTTTCTCAATTCATTGTCCCCTTCTTATCCTCTCTCTTCATTTCTTGTGTCCAAGAGGCAGATAACTGCAAATGGAGATTTGCAAAGCAGTGAAGAGGATTGATTTTAATGGCAGATGCATGGCTAATCCCATACAATGCTTTCAGATTTCAACCCCCACTTCATAGTGGCTGGAAAAGGCTGCAGAGTTTATCTGTGAGCTAATGCACATGTCTGCTAAGCATTACTTTTCAGCACAGTCATGTGGGCACTGTGCATGGTGGCCCAGGAGGGCTGGGCATTTAAGAGGGGCTGCTGCAGCAGCTGCAGCACCACTGCAACCCTCTTCAAAGTTGTTTGGCTTGCCCTGGGGAAAGCCCCCATCTCTGGGCTCCCAGGCTTTAGGGCTGGGATGGTGTGCACCCCAAGACTATGTGTGTCCATCAGTGCAGTAGTGCTTCCTGAACTAATCCATGGGTTCTATTAAAGAAGGGTTTGTGGTGGGCCCCAGCCATGTCCCAAGCACCTACATCAATCTGAATCCTCAAAGAGCTCTTCTTTTTCCCACTACAGAGCTCTGCACTTGTGCTCCTTCCCCAGCACAAGCCTCCTCATGCGGCAGTCCATGCACCCATTCAGCTTGTGGCCCCTCTGCTGCCACAGTTTTGGCAGCAGTGCCTCTAACTGGCACGTGTAGGTCCCACTGTAACCTGCCCCTACTGCACTCCCAGCGTCAGTCAGAGCCCCTCTTAAAATGAGGTTTTGCTGCATTTTCCTTGGAGGATGTTAGCTGGCTGATGGGGAGTCCTCACATAGCTGTGTGTCCTGGGATGGTGATTAAAAGCTGCAATGTAAAGTCACTGTTAATGGCAGAGCAGCAGGAGGGCAGTCTTGTGATGAAATAGGGGTTAGGTTGCCTGTTTACAAGTATGGCATTTAATTGTCACTAATGCCATTATTATGTCTATTGTATGGATATATATATCGTTTTTCCTGATATAAGAAAGCAACAAACAGTATTAGCCTTTTGGTATATACCACAGTATCCACATAAGCTGTGGGGACATTACAGTGTGCAGAAATCTTGCCTTTGTATTCTGGCTGGTGTGCAGGTGATGATGGATGCAAGCAGAGACTTGCCCCAGGGAGGGTGCCCAAATCCCAAGGAAAGGGTCAGAAGAGACCAGATGGCTGTGGAGGGTGGTCCCTTGTGCTGTCAAGGGACAGCCCTGCCTGCTTGCCTCTTCAGCAGCTTTGTCCCTCAGCTCCCAGGGCAGCCCTTAGAGCAGGGTGCTGCGGGGGCTGCTGAGATGGTGGCACTGCAGGCAGTGGGTGGGAATACAAACCTGTTTCTGGGTTAGAATTCCCAGGAACTCACAGCCTGCAAGGAGAGCCAGGTGAAATGAAATGCTCCCAAGGGCAACTGCAACAGCAGCTGGATCCCTGTCCCCAGGGTGCTGTCTCACCTCTTGCCAAGGGCAGAAGACCCTAGACTTGAACTTATGAGCCTTCCTGCAGGGCCAGGAGAGTCCCAGGGTCCTCAGGAGCAAGATGGGCTCACCACCTGGTAGCCTGCTGGGATGCACAGAGCCATCAGACAAAGCTCAAGCAGGAGGGAAAGCAGGAAAACCTGACATCTGCTTCCCACCCAGCTTCCAATGCTCAGATGCTTCCAACAGCATCAGTGCCCTTGAGGTTTCCATGTCCTCACTCAGATTTGTTTGAGTTCTCCAGAAGGCTCAAAGTTACTGCAGAAGAGGGATTATTCACAATCAGAAACAGCTGGCTCCCCCTTAGGACTTGTTTCCTTTGGATCTATGCTTAAATTATGCAATTTTTAGCATCTGCACCTTGTTTCCAGATGAAAGGAAGCAGCTACAAAGCTCTGATGGGTAGAGCACAGTTGAATCAGCTTCCCTGTGAAATGAAGTACCACACACCTCAGAGATGATCCTGAAGGATTTTCCATGTCTTTTTTGCACATTTTTTCCCAAGTGAGGGATGGTATGGTACACAGACAAGCCCAGCTGCTATCACATCTTTATTTTTTAAGTAGATTTTAGTTGTCTTGTTGTATTTGTATTTGTGCTTGATGTTCAGGTTTTTTGGCAGATGATTTGAGTTGTATGGATGTATGAGAGACATTTCTCTTCCTTCAAATGCCCAGGTGATGGGAGGTTTTGTATGGATGAAGCACAAGATTAATGAGGGGCTACAGGCAGAATTACACAGACTGATTATCTGAAAAAATGATAACTTGCAAATGGCCTTTATCACTTTAAAATATGTTTAAGAGCAGGGAAATGACCGTGTCAGTGATTTCCAAAGTGCTGAACAAAAGTCTCAGTATAATCTTGGAATGTTTTTTCCTGATTGTTGTCAGATGCTAATTAGGGAAACAAACGGTCATTCACCAAAGATGTCTGTATTTATTTCAGACTTGATTATGCTAACCTAGAAACAGGATCAGACAATAATCCAGAGGCTACTCTTTAGCTTGTTGTTCAGTCGGCACTAGATAACCATGTTATGTCACGTATTTTAAGATATAGTGATTCAGAGTAATCAAGCCAGGCTTGCTCTTTAGCCATTTCTGCTCTTCTTTGTGGAGAGATTTTACCTCTGAGTTCGGAGAAGATATATAATCACTCACTGTGAGAAAAGAAATTATTTTACAAGAACAAATGCTGGTTGCCATGGTTTCCAAGAGGGAGAAAATCCAAGGTCATTCACTGAAAATACTCCACAACAGTCAGCAGTGAGAATACTCCCTCACCCCGCCGAGTAACCCTCCCTTGTTTGTGGATACATTCCTCCCATCTCCATTGGTATGCAGCTTCCTGTTTAAGCCACAATAACACTGATAAGAACATGATGTGAAAAGCCTTTCCAGTTTGTCTGGAAATAAACAGTCAAACCTGGATATACAAGCCTGTGGGATTTCACAGCTGGCTGCTTTCTGGCTCCTCGGTGCATCTCCTGGAAAACCTGATCTACCTGCCGTGTTTGCCAACCAGAGACTTGCAGGTGTAACTGGGAAACTCTCACCTGAAGGAAAGGCCTGAGTAGCCCCACATGGATGGGCTGGCATGTGGACAAGTAAATGGAAAAACCACCAGAGACAGAACCCTGCATTTACAGTTATGCTAGAAAAAAATGTCAAAAGCTACATTTCCAGGGCTGCTCCTCTGGATCTGAAGTAAAAGAAAAATCATGTTTCTTTCAGTGACTGTGGTTTAGGGCACCATAACTGCTCCTGAATGCCACAACTATGTGCTGTTGACAGTAACAAAGATGGCTTCAAACAAGCAAAATCCAGCTCTGTGACGCTTCAGCGTCCTAACCAAGATGTCAGAAGTTTCTCCTTAAATTGGAACTGCCAGGACAAGTTAATTAATAGATAATACTATCCACCTGTTTGTTTGAAACAACAAATTTTCATTCTATCATGTATTTACAGGGGCAGGCAAAACTGAGCCTTTTGCTCATGTTTTTACAAATGTAAAATCTCTGTGTGCATTATGCCATGACAAACCACAGTTCACTAAACTTGACTCATGAAAAGTAAATGCAACCATCTAAGGTGCATCCAGAGCCTTATTAGTGTAGCAAGCATATTTCTTGCATGATGGGGGAGTGGTGCCTCAATTAGCAGTGCCATTAAATCAGTGACTCTTGAGTACTTGCTAATTTCCACTTCTGTCAATTAAAAAACAACAACAACGTGTTCAATTAGAAGTGACAAGGGAAATTGCTACATTTAAGTGATAGAAATAACATTTTGCAATGGACCATTGGCTGCACTTTGTGCACAAATGCAATTCAAATTGCCAAGCCACCATCTCAGCAACTGAACAACTTGTGCAGGGGGAAAAGTCTTTATTATTAGAGCACCGGAAAGTGTATAGATGCCAATGCAACCAACTTTTGCAGTGAGGTTTCTGGATCCAGATAGGCAAGAGTTCTAGGAGTGGGAATAGAGGTTCTGCTGCTAGCTTGTTATTCAAATCAGAAGAGATCAATGTACAAATTAATTGTAGAGAATGAGAAGCAGGGATGGAGATGCAAGGACTCAATTTTACAAAGGATTTAAGGACCTAAGCATTGTTCAAGTCCTGCTTTTAGCATCTGAATTCCCAACTATGTCCCTAACCCTTCAGCACAGCTGTCACCTCTATGGAAAACCTGTTACTCTCACAGCACCACAGTTTTGCCATAAAACTTCCCAAATGCGTGGGGCTGCTTCTGAACTTTTGTGCTCTTGCCCCAGTGTAAACAGTTCTTTAATTCACTGAGACTTTACTCCCCTTGGATATTGAGATGTCTGAGCCTGACTCCCTGTCTTCAGAGGCTTTTATCAGAAGTACAAATAGAAATTCCACAACTGGTAAATAATTAGAAATGTTCCTCACCTGGTACTGGCAAGCAAGTCCAGGCACACAATAGTGGTGACCCTGGCCTGGAAATCTGAACAACACCACTCTTGTTGGTCTACTTCTGACTCATTATCTGTCCTTGAAGGAATCATGTTGACCTCTCTGTGTCCTGGTTTTCCCAGCTTTTAGATAACAGTGATATGTTCCCACACTGAAGCTATCAGGTTAGAAAGTGCTTACAATTATTTCTCTGTGACCCCTTTGTGAAAGACAGAGGGATCTGTCCTGTAGGAGTTCAGATGCTGACCCCTCTTAATTTCCTCATGTATGTGTCTTTTGATCTGTCTTGTCTATGTTTTCAGACTCAGGTCTAAATTTTTGATTGAGTCAGATATATGACTTTTGACCTGTCATATCTCCAAATATGACATTTGGTCACAAAATCTGCTTTATATAGATATAGGTACTTCAATTGAGTGTACATATTCAAAATATTTGTACAGGACTTATTAAAAAAAAAAGGAAAAAAATAGGAAAGAAAAGGAAGGAAAAAGAAAAAGGAAAAAGGGAAAGGAAAAGAAAAGAAAAAGGAAAAAAGAAAAAAGAAAAAAAAAGAAAAAAGTGAAACCATAAATATACTTAAAATATTTTGCCAATATATTTTTTGTTTTAATTACATTTCCTCAGCCTGTATTGTGAAATACTTAAAAATATGCCCCTCTGTTTAAAACCTAACTAGTCAATATAGAAGACTAGATGGTACTGTTCAGCAGTACCAGAGCATTCACATGACTTAGAAATCCTTAGAAACAAAGAAGAGCACAGTTTCAGGCTGTCTGTGTAATAAAACAACAAACTATTTTGATCGTATATATATAGATATTACTATTTCAGCATAAACGTTCCTTTCCAAACATTAAAAAAAAAAACAAGTTTGATTTCCTTAAGGAGTTTGCAGGGAATCTCTGATAGGCATTGTACTGATACCTGCTAGGCCAGCAGGGCTGGTAATTTCCTTCACTCTCCTAGTACACATATCTAAGATGAACTTCCTGCAGTTTTCCCTTGCTACATTTCAGATTTCTATCCATTTTCTGCTCACTAAATCATAGCTTTTTCTATGTCAGGCTGTATCACAGTCTGACATAAGCTGAGCTGAGGAGGGGAGGGGCGCATGGAGAGACCATCATCACAATGTAATGTTCTTACTTAATGTTTAAAATGCCATTTAGGTTGTCTCTATCTTTCCCTTCCACATAGTTCTGATAGAATTTCTAATTTCCAAAGTCTTGATTTTCTGTTGTTATTTCATGTTTGTCTTTTTCCTGTATTTTTGTTTGATTTGGCTTTTTAAAATTCTTTTTAAAAGCTTTCCGTCTCAGAACTTAACTTTCCTCTTGATTCAGTCTCTCTGGTGGAATTTTCTCATTTCAAAATTCCCTCTTCCCAGCATGTGCATGTGAACAATCCATTGCACTTCCCATGCCTTTCTCTCTGCGTATTTTCTCATTTTATCTCCAACTTTTCCCTCTCCTTGTCCTCAAGGCCAGGCTGTTCTCCCCTGCCTGCCCAGCAGCATCTCTCTTCTCTCCTCCAAACGCCAGCCCCCCACCCACAACAAGAAGAAGGCCTGTAAGAAAAAAAAAAAAGGCAAATTTTTTGAAGAGATATATAGGTGTATACATACTTTTGGTATTTTCCATCTTCTGACTAATCATCATTTGCTTACTGTCTATACATGCTAATCTTCTTGTACAGGTTACAGCTGTTTGCCAGAATTGCTCTACCAAGAAAACACCATTCAGTATGGCAGTTAAGCGATTAAAACAAAATTTCTCCCACAGTTTCACAGTAAAAGTAACAGAATACATCTCCCAGCACAGCTTATGGGCATGAAAGAAATTCACTCTTTTCAGCCACCCCCTCATTATGCACTACAGAAACAAAAGTGCTTTACTTGATCCCACTAACTTACTCTTGTTCTCCATGATGGAATTGATGCTGTCATTTTTGTCCTTTAGATTTTGGTCATTTGGACACCAGTGTAATTTATGTCTCCTCTGATCCTACTTTTTTCCCCTGGTGGTGGCTTGGGAGAAGAGTTTGCCCATGCATGTACACAATGCATATGTGTGGAAGATGGTTTATCAATTTATCTATCTTGCATCTAAGAGTAAAATAAAAAGACAGGAGAGACCAGCTGGGTCTGACAATTTTATTGTACTGATTGTTCATCTATTCTTGTAGGGGAAGGCTGGCACAGTGCCATGAAACAGTCTTGAACTAAAAAATATCCTCTGATGTAATAAAAAGGGAAATGTGTTTTCAGTTCCTGCTTCCTGCATAAGAAAGACACATCATGTGGACCAAATCTAATTATATATAAAAATAAGGAAGGAGAAAAGAGCCAGGTATATCTGCTTTATGTCATCTTTATGTCCATAAAGGAAAAATTCCCCCATTTCTAATCAACAAGTCAATTCAGAGGAGGATATTTTATTAATAAAATCATAAATCCCCAATATTAGTGTAATCTCTTCATATTTGTTTCTCAACCAGAGTTTTGTTCTAATGAACTTCAGCTGATTTTTGAGCCAGAAGACAAAATCCTTTTGTACTTCATGCAGAAACATTTTGGGAGTACCTATAAGGAAGAAGATTAAGCTACCTGGATATAAAGCATGACCAAAAGGAGAAGCCATCTCTAACCATCTTCTGTCACATCTCATGTGAATTGTGGCCTGGTGAAGAAGGGCTGTTTCTGTGATCCAGCCCCTGAGAACTCCTGTAGAGGTATGGAAACATCATCTCTTTGGTTGACTTGATGATCTCATATCAGACCTCAAAATCTTATTCTATCATTTTATCCCAGATGGTGAATTTCTGGGATATTTTCAAGATTCACACTTTCACTGTTATTTCAATCAACCACTGTTGTTTCCTCTAGCAGCTGGTTTTTAAAAACTATCCTTCTTGCCCTGCTGGCCAAGAATACATGTGTTTCTGGATCCAGAATCCAGGGGGACTGTGGAAAGATAAGGGAGTGAATCCTAATCACTGCTGCCTGGGAATGTCTGATGTGGGAACTTGGCTGTGCTTCCCAGTGTTGAGTTAATTACTGTGAGGTGTAAAGAGCATCTGTAAAAGGCTAGAAGGTCAAGATGCTGTGAGAGAACATTGGCAGAAACAACAGGAGGAAGCTGTGGAGTGGTTAAGAGCCCTGGAAGACTAGAAAGGGAATGGAAAAAAACGTGGTTTAAACCTACATTAAAACACTATTTAAAACAGTGTTTTTGTACTGTGTTTATACCTACAGATATGTGAAGCCTTCTACAGGTGGCGCAGATCAGCAAAGTTCAGGATGTCAATAGGATTTCCCAAGCAGGAGGGTTTAACTCTGTTGTGGGTGGACGCCCTGCCACTGGCACTAAGTGAAAGAAAGGGTCAGGAAGCTGCCTAGGAGCTGTTTGGGAGCAGCTCCTTGGGTGATGCGAGGGTTTGGGTCACAGGCCATGAGGGTTTTAGCGGGCTAGATCTAGCAGTGGTGGAGGTATTAACCAGCACTCATCATCTGCCCAGTGTGGGCATTGCCAGAAGGATGAGGCCCCCAGGGCTCCTGGGCTGCTCCTCTGAGATGGGCAGCTGTGGGGGCTGCAGCAGGGTCACTGCAGAAGCCAGGGGAAGAGGCCTGCTCTCTGGTTCCCCTCTTTCCTGGTGTGTCCTTTAAGCTGAATGTGCAAAGAAAGGCTGCTAAGAGCAGCCCTCTGGGTGCCTCACGGGAATCCCACCCCACTGCCACATTTCACTGCCCTGTGGCCTATTGCCGATGGGTACAAAGCAGAACTCATGGCCAGACAATCTCCTTTTGTCTCATCCTTCTACAGGCAGCTGTTTTTCTCTTGGCTTGCAAAGGACTTAAGCTGGCATTTATCCTCTGTAATAAAACAAGAAATGTGTCCACCTTGGCCTCTGTCCAGCATTTTGTCCAGCGGCAGTGAAGAGATCTGTGGTGGGTACAGCTGGAGGTCAGGCAGTGGGGATGGGGAGAAAGGCTGCTTATAAGACATTCATTGCACTGTATGCAACCCTCTCATGTCTTTCCTCTCTCTTTCATGCCCATATTTCTCGAAGGCCAATAACCATCTTATTGTTTCCATCTCTACAGCAATTCCATTATTTCTGTGGCTCTTTCTTTAGTACATAACTGATCTACAAGCAAGAAGCTATTTGGCCTTCTGTGCTCCCTTGGAAGTATTATTTGGTTAATGCTTCATCAGAAATTAAGATATTTGTCCTTGATTTTATACAGTTTAAGATTTTTCTCTGTCTGACCTGCTTCCTTCTGGAACAAAGCCTCAGCCTGAAATGCCGAACTGTAAGGACACAAAGACCTGATGCAAATGGAGATAGTATAAGTCTGATGAAGCTGAAAACTAAACACAGACCCTGATTGTCTGGGTGGTTACCCCTTCCTTCTTCTTGCAAATAATTAATGTGCCTCCTGTAATTTTTCTGGTTTTCAGCTGTCTTTATTCTGGCCAGTTCATAAGACAGTTTCCTGTCACTGGGGGAAGCAATGATAGGCACTCCTTGCTGACACTGTATGAAGCTTCCTGTTTCAGACAGAAATCAGGGAGTAGGTTATGTGACATCAATCTCACATCTACCTTTTTGCTGTCCATACTTTCTCTGCTCTGTCTGCAGCCTGCCACTCTTCTCCACTAAACTGGATTATGTTGAGCTGACTAAGTGACTGTTCACCACCTATGTCCCCTCAGACCACTAAGGTTTGAAATGACAAGAGGTTCTGTTAAGAGGATGTATGATTCTTCAAGATGCTCCATCTTGGCTTGAAACCAAAAGTAAAGGGTGTTGAATAATTAGTGTTGGCCTGTATATCCCTGTGAGGCTAGAGAGATGGGGCTGAGTATGGAAAATCACGTCACTCTGTATAAACATTAACAGCCTCCTCATATCTGTTGGAACAAGTTCACGGAGGTCATGGATTATCTCACAACATTTTCCTATTCCATACTGAAATTCTATTTAACAAAATATTAAATAAACATACATACAAGTGTGTTTCCAAGCCAAAAAATACATGATCTCCAGGTTGAGAAACTAGAGATCTGGGAAAGGAGAGCCTTTGTTCTTGAACCTTTCTTGCTGTATCAAACAGATGATTTCTTCTACTCTCACTTGACAGGACTTCTTGTGAGATCTTGACTTATCTACATTTAAATGCTTTGTCTGTACTTCTTACTCTCATTGCTGTCTAGAAAATGAGATAAATTTTCAGGAAATCTATGTATAATATCATTAACATCCTTGGCAAATGAGCCGGAAACTGACACTTGCTGGGTTGAATGTTGCTCTGAGACTGAGTGAAAATACCAAACACTCCTGTGCATTTTTCATGGCTCATGTAAACAAAGTTAGCATTTGCATCCATATTATCCAAAGTTAGCACTCACACCTGCCGTTCCAGGTAAGCTTTCAATTAATATGGATACCCTTTTACATTAAAATCTCAAAGGCAACTCTCCAGGAAAGGGTCTGTTCCTACATTCAGCCTCCTCCTAGTTACTGTAATGACTCTAGATTAAGATGTTATCAACCTGAAATGCCAACAATGTTGGCAAGCAGCCAATTTGGGATACATGAGTGAATTCGGGTATGAATAAAACTGTTTAACTTAAAATCCCCCATGCTGGGAAGAGAGGGAAAACAAATAACAAGCCTGCTGTGCAATAAATCCATTCCACTGAGTTACTGCACAGAGAGAACTGGGTGCAAATTTGTCACTTTTCCACTATGTATTAGGTCTGGTTTATTCAATTTTTTTTTTCTGTGGCCTAATCTTCTCTTAGAAGCCCCCATTTTGTTCCGCTTTATTACTATTAATGAAATTCTTGCAGTGATTTGGAACAAAGCGTGAACCTACCAACATGACTGGAGGACAGGGACATATCAGTGGCTGGAATGATCGACTGGTTCCCATAGAGAGTCTGCAAAAAATAAGCTCTGTCACTGACCTCCAAGGTGGATGGGAGGGTTTGTCCCTCAAAAGGCCCTATCACAGTGCCCTGTGAATTCATACTGGCATGTGTACCTACAATTGCAACACTGAAGTGAACTATGGTGAAATATCTCAGCACTGATTGTGCAAGACGGATCCTATTGCCCTAGGACAGCAACTCAGCACTCAAACAAAGTGTAACTCAGTTCCCCACACCAAGCTGCCTTTGCTCCAGCACTATGTAGTAGTTGTCCTTGGGAAGTGGAGTATTTTTTCAGGGATTGATCTCAGTGAGTCTTTACCTTTAGCTAGGTCTAAAAATCAGATGTTGTTCAAAAAAGCACTTAAGGATGAAAATACAGCTAATCCTGTAATGAGCTTAACATGCTGTTCTTGCCTCTCTTGCAGTTAGCAGGAAGCAAGAGGGCTTGTGATGTATAAATTATGATTTAATCGTTTCTTCAACAAAGAGCAGGTGCATTTGCTTTGTATGAAATATATAAGTCACCTTTTTTTCTTACAATAAAGGCTGGAGGGTAAGGTCTGAGTTGGGCACTTAGAAATATCCACTCAGACTTCAGCATCAAATTCATTACTGACATCAGCATGTCATCCCATAATTCCAGGAGGCTGCTGGCTTTGGGTGTGTCTGACACGTGTCTGGTTCCAAACAGAGGTGCCCCAGCCTTCCCTGCTGCTGAACTCCTGGGAGCTGAGTGGACACTAGTGAGTATGCGTGGGTTTGGTGCAAGTCTTGCTAGACCCATGCCTGAGAACAGCCTTATCTGCATTAGGAGCAGAGGAGGAGGCAAAAACACAGCCTGCCAATTTGATGCAGCTGTGTTGTCTAGGCGTCTGATTTGCCTTTGTGCAGATGAATTATACAGCCAAGGAATTTCCAACTCTTGGCACAAGCTGCTGAAGCATGGATAAGCTTAGTATTTCTTTGCTTCCAGCAAGGACTATCCTTATGAACTGGAAAAATGTAATCTAGAGGGGAGTCCAAAGAACAGTGCCCATTGCAGTTGACTAATCTTTATGCCTTGGGCAGAAAAGGTGAAGTCTGCTTCACACTGATTTTCTGGTTCACCTGTGACTTGAATTGGCACAAATCCTTTCAAGGACCTTCAGTAAACTTGTGTTTTGCTAAATACTTGAGGGCAATGACTATCTCAAAGTAGAAGCTTCATTGAAATCTACCTGTCAAAGACTACTTGTTTTGGATGAAGTCTGTGTTTCCTTTAGAATATACTGGCTCTGTGAAGCCTTCACAGAACAAGGCAGTGAAGCCTTCATGTTCAGGGTCTCATATAGTGGAGGGAAAAGGCAGCTCAGTCTCACTTGTCATGATGTGCTCTACCTAGCCTGGGCCATGCTTCAGACAAAACATTAGAGTCAACTGAAACTGTAAAGGTTGTGGAAAAATAGCTGTGGACAAGAAGAATTCAGCCAGTCTTGGAACTTATTATCCTCAATCAGATCTATCTGCTTCACAGATTTGAGGATTATGTGTGTGGTTAAATATGTGTTACCTGTGCTAATCTCTAGCTTGCAAAGGAAAAATTAATTGCAGCATACTTAGAGAAAAAAAGCTCTCTGGCACATTGATGTCAGCAGCAACTTGTACCTTGCTTGCTTTTTTCCTTTTTTATTTCCTCTTAGAGAGGCCTCATGTTGAATAACATCTGATGATGATGATACAGATAAAGCAAAGAGCCTAAGTCAGAGACTGAATTCCAAGGAAGTATTTAGATCTTGGATGACTAGGATGTTTTGTTGAACATGTCACACTAACACACTAATGCATGCTTACAATCCATTGAGTTCATAAAGTTTGAAAAATCACTAACAAAGGACAGATGATGCAAGACAGGAAAAAAAGGGAGCAAATTGTTTTCCCAATACAGTTGACAGATGCTTGGAAATTAAACATGACATACATGCTGGAAGCCAAAATCTTCCATTGTCCTGCTGATCTCCCTCTCTGTTTGCTTTCTTTTCCCTATTACAAATGAAATGTTGAAGCAACTGGTATATTTAATACCTTACTCTTGTGTCACTGTTCTACGGAAATCCTGCAAGAGTTTCAATTTTTTTCTTTGCCTGCTTAGGATCAGGCAAAGAATTCATGTGGAAGCTGGGATATAAGGGAAGCAGAAAAAAATGCACTTATCAGAACCACCCAATAAGGACAACAGCAGTGCCCAAGTCCTTCTCTTCCACACAAGTCTACGGAAGCCTTCATGGGAGCATCCTTAGGGAGGGATCCCCAGGAAGGGATTGGTTCTGCACTACATAGCTTTAGTCCATATCAGGATGAAAATTAATTTAGCAATAGTGTTTAGGACAGCTGATTGGCTTACAGATGCCTTCTCCCTTCCATTCTGTTACTTAATGCTGCAACTCTTACCCATTTGGAGGCTTAAGTTGTTAGAGAGTCATCAGGTGGAGATTGCCAAGCAAATTCCCCTCCTCTAATGGAAGTGTTGACTGTGAAGCAATTGTGGATTTAGCTTTTGTTTTGTTGTTCTTTTGTTAGTTTTTGTGTGTGTGGTTGTTTTCACCAGAAACAGGGAAGAGTTCAAATTAAACAGATTCAGAATTGAGAATTTGCTTAACTAGATGGAGATAATGACTGAGTTAGAAATGTTACCCTAAAACAACTCCATTATTTTTATTCAAAAATCTAGCTGCATTGTGAAGTAAAGCAAGTTGTCCCATTCTATCTGAAGAAATAAAATATGCATAGACTTAGACTACTTTAGGGCCTCAGCTAGTTCTGAGAGTGTTTAGTGATAAACAGCTTTATTGAAAACTACTGACAAGTACAAAGATTGCAAGCTGCTTTTTTATGCCGTGTGCATTTTAACTATGGCTCCATGACTCCACACTGGTGAATAGAAATCCATCCTGTTCTTTCCCAAACTTTTGTAATTGTTGCCTTTGTGTAAAACCTCTGAAAAAGGCTGCCTGCTTCAAAGGCAGAGCCCACAGCTGCCTGATTGTGGGGCAGCACTTTGCAGGTGACCTTCAAAGGTATAATATTTGTAACTATTCGCTGATCTACACTCCCTTCTTTAAGGCAGGTGGCTGTGGCATCCCACCCTTAAGGGGAGGGAACACAAAGAACAACAAATATCAGAGGGTCCACCAAAGCCCACAAACTTCCTTAATAAATTACACACTGGGCGTGAAAATTGGTACGTTAGTTTCTGACCTATATAAGCACATGCTAGTGAGGAGGGGAGGGAGGGAAGAAAGGAAGGCAGGAAGGCAGGCAGGCAGGAAGGATTCAGCAGTCCTAGTGGCTCCAGCATTGATCCAGCTGGTGGCTTCTCCAGGCTCCTGGAGGCATCACCTAGGCTTGTTGGGGGTACCTCTTTATGGACAGGTTTTCCCCACCCTGGAGCTAAGTTTCTTGCTCTATGCAAATTAGTCATCATGCACAGTTCATTCTTTCAGAACCTTTCTGAAATTCTTGATTTCCCCCTTTCCCAATTCTCTGTCTCATTCCTGCATTTTAGTTGTACCTGTACCTGTGCTTATCTGTAGGAGCCATAACAAGGATGTTTGTTCCAGAAATGTGCTGCCCTACCTCCACATGGCCCCTTCCCCAGACACATATTGTTCTTTCTTGAAATTTGTTATTAACAACAATTCTTGGCTGGCTCCATGGTCTATCAATGTTTGAGACAGGCACATCTGTATCCTTATCTTCTGGGCTTCTGCTGGCACCAAACCTCTGTTTATTCCTTGCTTTATTCCTTTCTTACTGATCATTTAAGACCATACACAGAACAGCAATCAGTGAAGAGCTAAACTAGGCACCTAGTTGAACGGCAGTCTAATCCCATCTGCTCTGCTGAAGGCTTCCAGTGCATCTGGGTGAGATCAGGGAAGAGAATTCAACAGAATTTCATCCCAGTCCTATGGCTGCACAATGCAGTCCTTCCTTTCTACTGTCTAGACCTCCCCTGGTTACCTACTTGAGTCTGAGAGCTTTGACTTAAACATCCTTAGAACATTAGCAAGGGAACACTCTGGGAGCTTGTTTAAATGGCTGTTCACAAAACTTGGCAGCAGACTTTCTCTATGACACAATACACAAACCAGTGAATCAAGACCTTTGCATCCTTTATCCTTTCCACGAGTCATCCTATGTCCCCTCTTCCCTTGCACCTTTGGTAAGATTAATTCTTTGGCATAATTCAAGTGGTTACTTGTTTGTAGGTTATAAATCCCTGCTAAGTATCCCTGCTCAAATACATTAATATACATGTTGATGTACACAGGCAGCAGATGCTTAACTTCTATTTTCACTTCATGACCCTCTGTCTGGAAATACAATGCAAAACATTCAGGGCAATAAAACCACGCCTCCAGTGTGGAGCAACCACAAATCTGGTAAAATCAAACTCGATGGAACTGCTCTTCTTCTGATGCTATTTTAGTATGCTGTTTTCTTCAGCTGCTAACCTGTGTACAGGAGTAGATTATTTCTTTTAATGATGACCATTAGCACGGAAGACAATTTGTCCTTCTCTGTGAAGGGACTCAGTGGTTGTGGTCAGGTTTTCTACTTTTCCCTGGAATTACCAAAAATAATTATAAAATAGCACAGTTCTCTATCTATGACTCTAGTTATTAAGCGAATGATGAAGGGCATACACAGTACATCTGGCTTAAAGGGATGCTCAGATTACCGTATTATAGGGGAATTGGTAGAGGACACGGGTGCTAACTGAAGTTAATGAAGTTATGACATAGTGACTAAACTATGGAGATGAAAACTATGGCAATAAGGGAATGGCTCTATCTTTAGCAGGAAGTAACATGCAATATAAATCTCATGCATACCACCAGTCAAATGTTTTAGAGTCCCTACACAGAGAGGACCAGCATGTCATGTTCTTTCTTTTTCTGGCAGAAAGCACTGAGTCCATGCAAAACAACATCTATGCCAGTGAAATAAGCACCAGCATTTCACATAAATCTATGTCTGAGATCTTCCTTTTGTTCACTGAGCTAGTGAGGGTATCAAAGAGTACAGAGAAGCACAGTTAAAAGGTCAGTACACAACAGAAGCTGCTGTAGGGGCTGAACCTGTCAAGGTCCGTGCAAACAGCCTCAGAGCTTTGGAGAAGGAGCTATCATGAGAAAGGTCTCCCAAGCCTTTTGGGTGACCTTTCTGTTTTCTGTGGATTTGCTTCTCAATATTACTTGGAGGAAGTATGTTTTAATCACTTATAAAGCCATGGAGCTGATGCTTCTTAGACAAGGCATAGAAACATGTTTTCTGCTACCACTCACATACTTCAACTCATATAATCCTCACTGAATTCATCAGTTGTAAATTGCATCAATTGTACAACAGTTTCTGTGCATGTTGTTTGATTCATTCCATGGTCTACCACTCCAAGCATTTATTCAGACCTTCTGAATGCCTCCTGAGGAGACTATCTTTCAGTAACAAGACCCGTATCTATAGCCATGTTTAGAGATTATAAATTCTCCCTTGAGAGTTTAAGACATCCTGAAAATGGGACTCGGACCCATACTGATAGATATGTGTGATCATCAGTGCTAAGAACCCCAAAATAGTGGACTTCCTTCTTTTTTTCTAAGAATTTCATTAAACCATGTGTTTTCCCATGCTAGTCTAATGCTATATACTCTGGATTTTTTCACAGAGCAGGAAAAGAATTTATACAAATTTTATTGTGAATATTATTGCAACTTTATCCAAAATGTCAAGACTGAACTTTTCTGTGGGACAAAACTGGAAGGATCCAAAGCACAATTATTGATTAATATTAAATTTGCCTGGGTTTAAGTATCCTTGAACTATTAAATAACTTGGCAAGTTGATGTCATATTTCAAAGTTGTTAGGAAGGCTAGGAAAAACCCCAGGATCCCTGATTTCTGCAAAAAGCTGAAAGGAGGTTGCTGGGGTAGATAATCCTCTTATTAAATTGCCAAAATTATTTTGGGGATTGTTATATTGAAAAGTTTGGCCTAGATTTATTCACGTGAGAGGTTTTCTGTAGCTGTCCAGTTCTATCCAATTTGAGGTAGTGAGATATCAAAGATGGAGAAAAGAACAAAGTCTTTCACGAGTTTGCAACTAAACTGCAATCATCCACTCTGCAAGCTATTGATAATATAGACTAAATGCATAACTTTGTCACTACCTCTGGCAAGGTTAATGTACAAAAAATTCAAGAAACTTGAACATTTAATAGGAAAGGAAAATGTTCTGGGACATGTTAAACAATAATTTACACTTAACCTGGTCCTGATAACTTTATGGGAAGTTGCAGCACATAGGCTTTGGTCACACAGGGACATAATGAAGACATCTGGGAAACATTTCCTTGCTTAGCTGTATCAACCACAAGGTGTCTATCAAGCAAATAAAGTGTCTGGTCACTTAAAGTAAGGCTACAGTGAATAGAATATTGAATACTATCTTCTGTGTTTACCAAGGTGACACTCTACTGCTAAGCAACAAAAATTTGGCCTTATGGACTTCAAATAAAGGCTGACTAAGAATGAACATGTAGCTTTCTCTCCACAATTTATTATTGTATATTTGTTGCTCTAAGGAATATCTCCTTTCTTTTCCTACTGTTGATGATTTTCCTCTTAAAATGAAGTTGACAGATCTCACTTCCTCTGAGTCCTGGTTTTACAACACATAAGTCAAGGCAAATTAATTTGGAGACCTACCCTGCATGATCTTTGCTTGCACTAGTACTAGTCTGAAAGGCATTCTTTACTTCTTTACATTACAAAATTAACACAGATTTCTTTTTTATCTGTAGTTTCAGCCTGTACTTTTTAGAGATTGTCTGAACATATTTTGCAGAACTTACCTTGTTCTGCAGAGGTGGTTTGGTTTGGGTTTTTATTCTTGCCAGTAATTCAGCACTTCTGTGTAGTACTGAGCTGCAAACAACCTTCAGTGAACAGATAATACAGAATGGTTTACTTCCATTATTTGTCATCTTTAATGCAATTTGTGTTACAATGATGTGCTCAGGTTATTCCTGAATAGCATATATATTTTTTGTCCATGTCCTCATGATCACAATGAACATTAACTTTCCTCATGTTTGGAGGCAGAAAGTACTCAAACATACCGCAGCTCTCAGCTAGTTCTGCTCAAGTGAAAAACATTTATGGCACAAAGCCAGACCAAGCAGCCTTTTCATAATGCATGCAACAGAAAACCTAAAAAGTCAATGCTGTCTGTGCTGAGAAGCAGTAACTAACAATCAGAAAATCTCCATCCATATATATTGTGTTCTGACAGTTTTCTTCTAGGTCAGAAATATGTCTGGAAGGCACATAGGTGCCCTCTAAGGTAAGGTCTGACTTTCTTGTTGAAGAACCAGGCAGGTCAGATGTGGATTTGGCTAGGTCTGGAAAACTTCCAAATGTGGAGAAGAGCAAAGGAATCCCTTGCAAAAATTTTGCACAGCCTATCGTGAGAGTGGACAGACTGATGGTGATGAGAGAAGTGTGAATGTAATTGCAGCAGCACTTTGGTAGCAAAAGCACCACCATTTTTCTTCAATGTTTGCCTCACAGATGTATTTAATAATGATAAGGCATAACTGCTGTGCTACCTCTAATAGTTCAGTCACACCTAAATTAAACCATTATAATTTTGTCCTGAAGTGCTTGGAGCCTAGTAGATTAAGCAGGGAAAGATCAGCCTGTTCCAGTTTGGTGTGGATGTCCAACCTGAAACTGTATGGGTGATGCTCAATCTGGGCTATATGGAATATAACAAAACCAGAAGACTAATTGGACTCTAAGATGTTGAAAATTGGATGAACGATGAGTGACAAGACAAAGTCTACACAAGCTTTGTTAAAATCTGGGTAAGTTGCTAAAATGGTCTGGTAATATGCAGCTATGCAGTGTGTGCTTGTGATCAGACAAGCAAGGTTACAGAAATATCTTAATGTATTCTAACTTTTATCTTGAAAATATTTCATCAACTTTTTATTGCTACATCTGAAAAGACTAGAACGAAAATGATTGAGGGATCTCGTGCTTCATTGGGAGCACAAATATGAATGTCAAATGATTGAAGTAGAATGATTACTTGGGATGAAGAACACTTTCAGTACTAGGGCTGCATATACTATACTTATATTTTTTGTGTTTCATATTATCTATTGATGGAAAAAACCCTGAAACATACTTTCAGACTCTATGACTCTCTCCTTTTCAAGACAGATTAACTGTACTTTTGTTCTCTGAAATACTGACACGTTGGAGGTTATAATTAAAGAATAACCAGCAGAAAAGCTCCATCTAAACTGGCTTTCACAACCCACTCAGCTGACCTTGGCAGAAAGTGCAGAGATCCTCTGCACTTATGGAGGACAGCACAAGATGTGCAATGCGGTCAGAGAATTGTGTTGGAAAATTTTAATCCAGAAAGTGTCTGCATTTGATTACATTTCATAAAAACACCTATACTTCACAAAAGTACTTTGGTTAAGACAAAAACTAAGGTCATCTGTTCAAATTGATGTATCCTTGGTGGAAACACCTGATTTTGCAAAACTGAACTGAACAGCCTCAAACATCCCATACATTCATGTTAAGCTCAAGCTAAGAATTCTGAAACTTCCATTCCTCTTCCATTTAGTCATTTGGTTTGAAATGAATCGGAAGAATACAAAGCCAAAATGCAAATTCTTATGTGCTGGCTTCCAGATCCAATGTATTCCAAGAAGAAATTCCATGCTAGGAAAATGTTTTCCAAAGGCTTGGATCAGAAGTTATCTAGAAACAAGTGCAAAGCTGTTTAAAGTACAAACCAAGGAAAACAGCACCAGAAAACAATCTCTGTGCTGTGCTTCATTTCCTGAATGCAATTTTCTACAATGAAATTTCCTTCCCTTTGTATTTAGAATCATAGAACAACTCAAGTTAAAAGAGACCCATAAGGATCCTCAAGTCCATACTGAGACCAACTCCATCAAGTCCAAGTCCAGTTTCCAAAACCTAATGTTATCTGGGATCAAATGGACTTGATCTGGGATCAAATGGATCTGTTAGATATCTATCAGTTCCTAGACATCTCTGCCTGCTGTAAAAATTGGATGCAAGGCAAATAAGTACTAAAAGTCATTAAATATTTCTGTTTTACTTTTATAGAAAAATAAGATGCAGAAGAAAGTAAGTGCAGAACTTGGTACTAAAACTGTCCTTTTAAAAAACAGTTTTAAAAAGGCTTTTTAAAAATGGTAGCTATTAAACTTCACTTCTGTCTAGAAATTTCTTCTAGAAACTGGCACACCTGTCCATATTCACAGCAGGGCAAACTGTGTGCTTCTTGTTTTACAAGATGTAAACATGTTTTCATATGGTGCTCATCCATGCCTGCTGCTTTCCCTGACCTTTAAACTCCTATTGCTGAAACTTGTTCAGCACTAAGGTCATATTAAATGTCAGTAGATGGGGATTCCTGCATTGAGGCATTGAAGTTACCCATCTCTCAGAGAAAGAGGTGGGAAGTATTTTATTGAACACTCTGTCATGCTCCATGGCAGTGAGTCTCATTGCTATATAGATGGTACCAGTTAGGAGGGGTGGAGGACAGATCTCTGTCAGAACATGGGGAAGTATTTAGGTTAGTGACTGCAGCTGCCTGGCTGTTTTCAGTTGCATTCTTGGCTATAGAATTTAGTATGTCAGAGGAGAAGGCTAAGCCTAGATGAATCTTGAACTTGAATAATGTGTTAACACAGCATGTATGAAATGCACCTTCTTCTCAGCTCTGACACCACTGATAAATCTGTGGATCTGTGAAACGAAGTGATGAGGCACACTTAAGAGCTTTATCATGGGATATCTCTGTTGTACAGAGAAAGACAGCACAGATTTTAGCCTTTACACAGACAGGACCTAGCCAGTGACAAGAAATATCAGTTTCTGATCTCTACACATTGTAGCCCGTACACAGCTTTAATTTCCAGGAGTCCTGAAGAAAATGGCTGTATGCTTGTATTTCTGTGCATTTCCCATCTCCACGCAAATTCTGTAATATATACCAAGAGTTGGATGAAAGCACAACAAATAGAGAAAGAAGAGACACACTTCAGCATGGTGGTCGCTGAATTATATTCCCATGAGACCTTATGTGTAAAACCAACTTCTGAAGTGTTTCCTATAGCTGACAGCCTTAACATTGCAGCAGGCAACTGGTTAATGCAGGTAAATAAGCAATTGCTTGACATCATAAGGTTTTCCAGGAATAGTGTAATTTTGTTTTATTTTCTTACCAGCTTTGAATAGGAATGACTTCATATACAAGTCATCCTCACAGTCCATCCTTACAGTCCATCACTGCCTTCCACTTACTTTCTTCTGCATGAAAACACTAAAACATTATTTAAATCACAAAATCATCAAGGCTGGAAGAGACCTACAAGATCATCCAGTCATCCACCCAGTACTACCCCTGTTACCCCTAAACCAGATCACAAGATACAGGCTGTTAAATACCTGCAGGGATGGTTTATCTACCACCTCCCTGAGAAACTTCTTACAATGCTTGACTCCCCTATAAGTGAAAGAAAAAAAAATTCTAATATTAGAATTTCCCCTATCTCAGCTTCAGGTAATTTCCTCTCATCCTTTCACTGCAAAGACAGCAGAAGAGATCAACCCTTACCTCACTGCAGCCTCCCTTCTGACAGTTGTAAAGAGCAATGAGGTCCATAACTGAGCCTCCTTTTCTCTAAAGACTAAAGAAAAACAGCTCCTTCAGGGGTTCCTCTGTGACATGTCCTAGAGCTTTCACAAGCTATGCTGCCATTCTCTGCACATGTTCCAGGAATTCAGTGTCTGCTTTAAAGTGAGAGGCCCACAGCTGAGCACAGGATTTGAGGTGTGGCCTCACCAGTGCTGAGTACAGGGGGTCAATCCCTGCCCTGCTCCTGCTGGCCACACTGTGGCTGGCACAGGCCAGGATGCCATTGGCCTTCTTGGCCACCTGGGCACTGCTGGCTCATGCTCAGCTGCTGTCACCAGCACCCCCAGGGCCTTTTCCTGTGGCAGCTTTGCAGCCACTCTGCCCCAGCCTGTGGCACTGCCTGGGGTTGCTGTGACCCAAGGGCAGGACCCAGCCCTGGGCCTTGCTGAACCTCACACCACTGGGCTGGGCCCATGATCCAGCCTGTCCAGATCCCTCTGCAGAGCCTTCCTGCCCTCCAGCAGATCAGCACTCCCACCCAGCTTGGTGTCATCTGCAAAGTGACTGAGGGGACACTCAATTGCAACACCCATATAATTGATAAAGATGTTAAACATGACCATCCCCAAAAAGAGCCCTGGAAAACACCATTGATGACTGGCCACCAGCTTGATTTAGTTTCATTCACCACCACTCTCTGGGCCTGACCATCCTGGTAGTTTTTAACCCATCGAAGAGTCTACTCATCCAAACCACAAGCAGTTTTTCTAGGAGGATCCTGTGGGAGATGGGGTCAAATGCTTTACTGAAGTCTACACAAACAACATACACAAGTAAAGATACTAATTCTAGATTTTTACCTTACTAACCTTATTAATTTACTAATAAAGTTTTTTGCTAACATATTTTAAGATGTCAAGCTATTTCACAAGTTGAATCTCAACTTGAACGGGTTTATCAATACATAGCTTTTACTCCAAGTTTTAATACAATGGATAAAACTGTGGTTAAGAAAATGGAAAGTGTGATTAATTTTTCTCTAATAAATAATATGCTTGGAAAAGGGCTTAGATTTTGGACTCTTGTTGCACGTGTGTGGTAATACAAAAGTACTTGGAAGTCATATAGTTCTTTAAACTCAGCAAGTGACACCTTCTCTGCAAGAACAAGTACAGTATTCATTGTACTTGTAGCAGAATCTGGCAACATGCCAAAGGAGCAAGAAGACTGGAAAATTGGTAAAATGAAAAACAAAACACTTCTTGAAGTCTTACTCAGCAGTAAAAGCTGCGTTGTCCCCTGCAACCCCCATTCAGGACATTTCAGCCATAAGATGAAAGATTTTTTCTAAGAACATCACACTTGCAAGGACTGTTCCCCGAACAACTGATCCTAGTGTCACAGGGCTTAATCTATTTTACAGCACTAAAACCACTCTCTAAGTCCATGTCATTGCTGTCTCCCCTTTTTCAGCCATGTTCCTTTCTCCATTTCCTTCTGCAGCCAGGGACTTCGAAGAGACCCTAGGGAACCTTACAGTCAGTCAAGAATGCAGAGCTAAAAATGGTAAAAGGGTAATGGGTAATGCCCTATCCCACTTGGTGATTTTGCCTTCACTGAAATAAAAAGGCCTCATCTCCTCTTCCAGATTGTTGTATTGCACTAAATAGTTATTTAGCTGTTTACACTGGGTGTTGGTGAAATACTCTCCCTTACAAAACCTCTTGGCGGTCTGTATACCCCATGGGTGGTCCCTCCCCTTGCCCCCCCACAATGTTATCCTTGGCCACGGTCCTCTTTCCACGCCCTCTTTCCCCTGGGTATAAAATCCCCTGCAGGAAGAGGCCCAGCCTCTTTCCTCACCTGGGAGTGTCTGCTGTCCGGTGTGTACTACATCAGGAATAAACTGGATATTTGTCCCCCTGTGGTGAAAGAGCGCTTCTCGTCTTTTGCTTCGTCTTTTGTGGAATCCGTTTGAGCTAGAGTCCAGAGCTGGCCATAATTGGACTCATATAAAGATCAGAAACAAACAGATTGCAACACCAGATAAACTCAAGTTATTAAATACATATTGGCAGAAAAATCATTCCTCTATTTTGGTTTACATACAAAACAGCCACATAATTCCTACTACCTCTCTCAAAATGTCACAAACCAAACCTCTCAAGCAAATCTCTCAAACTACTACTGCAAGTTAAGTATTAAGTAGTGAGTAGAGCAAAAAAGAGTTCTATTTTAGAGACTATCACTGCATAATAACACCTTCATGGGTGCACTATAAAAGTCTTCCTCACAGCAAAGCTACTAGCATAAAAAGCAAATAAACCTAGTGCAAACAGTGAATTAACTGTAGTATAATGAGATGGCAAATTAATATAGTAAAAATATAAGTTTAAAGTCAATGTAATTTGGTACATATTCACAAATCTGTGTAGCAGAAATCTTTCAGAAATTCAAAACTATGTTTCTGTTTTTCTGTAAGTCACAGTGCAGCAGAATATATGTCTTGCTCCTAAAATAGAGAACTTGCTGACAACGTGAACTGTCATTCCCCTGCTTGATGAGGTGGAAAACCTGATATGTGTGCCAATTTCATTTGAGGAACAAGTCACTGTAATCCTCAGTCCTGTATCCAAGTCTATAGACTCCTGATATGTGCATTAAGCAAACAGTAGAGATGAGTGTTTCGGGTTGAAGCCAGCATTTTTTCAGTTAAGAAAAAACCTACATCTACGAAGCTACGTGATATTATCTCCAAAAAGAAGTGTGGTTTACTTATTTTTTGTTACCAATAGACTTGATATACAAGACATTTCCAATAAAATTGTGAACAATCACTTCCTAACACAGGTGATTGAGGAGCCAAGAAAAAAGATGCTCAGCTGAACCAGATACTTACAAACTAGATGGAACTAGTTGGGGATATGAGGTTTGGTGGCATCCTTGATTGCAGTGACCATGAGATGGCAGATGTCAGGATCCTGAGAGAGAGTAGCAGAGCAAATCACAAAATCACAGCCTTCGAATTCTGAAGGGCAGAATTAGAATTTTTCTTTTAATTTTTTTTTTCTTGTTTTAGAGATCTGCTTGCCAAAATCCCATGGGAGACAGCCCTGGAGAGAGGAGAAGTCCAAGAGAGCTGCTAGGCTCCAAGCTCAACAACAGTCCCTGCCAACAAGCAGAACCAGAGAGGGCAGGAGGTTGCATGCTTTCTACAAAGGGATGACTTTCTTGATGAACATAGAAAGAGAAGTGAATAGTATTCTTTTGCACTTCAGCAAGATGTCCAACTCTCCACCTCCTAACATCCATGTTAAGACTGGGATGGTGGGTAGAGAATAAATGATGCTGAACTCCTCTGGGTCTCATCCCTTGAAGGAGCAAGAGACAAAAATTAGAGTACATGAGACTTCACTGAAACATGAGGAAAACCTTTGAGGGTTTTTCCATGAGTGTGGCCAAACACTGGAAAGGTTGCCCAGAGAGGTTGTAGAGTCTCCAGCCTTGGAGATATTCAGTGTTACTTGACACACCTCTCAGCAAGCTGCTGATCTACTTCGAGCAGGGCCTTGGGCAGGGCAACCGATGCCTCCCAAACTCAAAGGTTCTGTGTTTCTTTAATCAGGGTAATGTGTTTAGAAACTTATAAGATCTGAACTCAGTGAAGGTTATTCTTTCAGACCTTGCTTCAAGCAATAAAATGTAAGCAGTACCTACTGCCCCAGATGCTTTCTCATTGTCTCAAAGAAAAGTGACCATGGCAACATTTTAAGAAACCCAGTGGGGGACAGTGGGTTGGGACAGAGGTCCCAAATTCAGATGCTTCTACTGTTCCCAGCGAGTCTTTGACTAAAATCTTCCAAGCATGCATTTGAGTATTTAATGAAAAGCCATGTAAGCAGCTGCTACTAATCACAGTGAATAAAGTAAAAAATCTAAGTCTTGCAGAATCAGAGCAATGCAATATTACTTGAGCCTGTAATACAGCTATTTGTCTCCTTGAAAGCTGGAAATTATTTCTGACCTGGCAAGGATAGCCTGTACTCCACAGATGAAAACTGTCATGAGTACAAAGCAATGATGTGCTCTGGCATGTTTCCTGGGTTTTTTTTTTTTTTTTTTTAAAGTGCTGTGGATATAATGTCAACAGAATTTCATACAGGGGTCACTTTCTGGTTTATCAAAAGGTCTTCCATCCTCCTTAATTGCAATATTTAACTTTATTTTGTCTAAACCTTAGATTAAAAAGGCCTGAGTTGTTTTTGCAGTCTGTAGCTTAGAGGATAAAGGATTTGTCGGTCAAGATACACACAGTCTTCACTTTATTTTGTCTATCAGTCTGCTGTGTGCCCTTGGGCAAGCTATTTCATCATCTGAACTGCCTTTGTAAAATGGGGACAGCGATACTAGAATGCTTTTAAAAGAGCATGTATTCCGTGCAGAACCCAGCAAGTAAGAACTGAACATACTGTGCATTGGTGAAAAAGATGCAGCTCCTCTCTACCTGGGAAGATCAAAAACACTCTGTCTGACGCATTAATCAGCTCCAGTAGAGATAAGAACATATTAATGTCATTATACAAGCCATTGGCAACATTTCCTCAGCACACTGTTCAAAGAAATATTCTGAACTGAAAAGTCGTAAGACTGGAAAAATTATTAGGAAAAGGCAACATAAATTACTTCAACTTATTTAGTATAGTAAAACCTTTGTTGTCTTAGAAGGTTTTGACTTCTCAAGAGATGTACACAAGAAGTGAGGAGACCTGGACAAAAAAAAAATAGAGAGAAGAAATCAATTAACCAATGTTGGCATGAGAACAAATGGCCAGTGCCCAGAGAACTAAATCAGAAATAAAAGGTTTCTCCTTTCCAGACAATTGAGGTTATGTGTGCTTAGGCTAATAGCATAACGAGATCAGAGAGAAGCGCCTGGTTGCTCTATAAACAGTATTGCATGCTGTGGTTACTGGTGATGGCTGGTGCAGGCCTGAGTTACAGGAGAATATGTGTTATGGATCTGTACCTTCTGTCCTCTTGTGTCTCCTGTTTGCTATCCCTTCTCACTCCCCAGATCCACTCCAGTCTCTTACCTTTACCTGAGAGCAGTAGCAACACTGACCTGAGCAAAGATAAATCAGGAGCATCCATACCCATGCTGTATTTCAAACCATGGTGTGGTAAAAGTTTTTAATAACCTGTTGCAAAAATGACGGCCAAGAGAGACACAGAACTACCTGAATGAGGGTTGTAGGCACTGAATAATGTCCTGAAATAAATGGTGAAAGCTTTTAACGGTAATTAAATCCACTGGAAATTTAATTTTTAAATGTGTTGTCAAGAAGGAAAAACTTTTATACCTATGTTTTGCCAGTGCCAAACTCTTTGCACTAATCCATATAAAACAGGCATGTGTGATGACTAGGATTTACTTTCCAAGCTGATAAAATAAAAAGCAGATGGGATAAATGTAGCTGACACAGATGTGGCTTCTATTTCTTCATAATCTGCCTGCCTTTGAGCAAACTGTAACATAGATGGTGAGATGCTGGATCCTGTCCAATAATGAAAAACTCTCCTCAAAGCTACAGTATGCTTTCAAGCTGAAAGCTAGTCTGTGCTCTGAAAAACCTGCTTTCAGAGTCTTGGTTAACCCTGTCATTGCTGGCTTTACAGTAGCCAAGACCTAGGACTTCTGTGGAAAGAAACATGCATTCCCCTCTCCTCTCACCCCAATCAGCTGGGGCATTGGCTATCGCAGCAGATGCGGGAGGCAGTGTCCCAGGAGCCAGCTCATGTTATCCATGTGCTATGGGACACCCAGAAGCACACAATTCCATCCCCACACAAAAATGAAACAGTGAGGAGAAAATGAGAGAGCAAAATTACAGAGGACATCTACTCCAGCCTCCCTACTCACAGAAGGGTCAGCTCAAGCAGGCTGCTGAGAGTTGTGTCCAGCAGAACTTTGCATTCCTACACTGGTGGAGACTCCACAGACAACAATATCAGGCACCTCTCAGCGTTCAGCGCCTCCCATCAGAATCCATGGATTTCACAGTCACAGAATATTCTGAGTTGGAAGGGATATACCAGGATCATCAAGTCCAAATCCTCTGTGAGCAGCCCATACTCCTTGGCATTGTCAACATCATTATTTTTGTAAGACTAGTTTGCTTAATGTTTCCTAACTTGACTGTCCTCCAACAGGGGTGAGTCTTCATTGCCCTGGCTTTCCCCTCTGTCTCAGTGACTGGAGTCCTGAAGGCTGAGACAGAGAAAGCACACAGAAACTTTGCCTTTCTGTATTCTTTTCAATCAAATTCCTGGCTCATATACTCACAGATCCACATTTGGTATAGGATGCCCTTTACTTCTGAGGACCCTTTTTAGAAATCTTTCTGTTTTCACCTTCATATCCTCTGCCATATTCAACCCCAGATGAGCTTTGGCTTTCCTGAACCCATCCTTCCACAGTCACACAGAATTTCTGTAGTTCTCCTGGGCCATCTGCCCCTCCTTTCACCTCCTGTACACCTCCTCTGTATGGCTCTGTCAGGTTAGGAGCTCCTTGCTCATAGCCTCCTGCCCTCTCTGGTTCTGCTTGTTGGCAGGGACCATTGCTGAGCTTGGAGCCCAGTAGCTCTCCTGGACTCCTCCTCTCTCCAGGGCTGCCTCCCATGGGATTTTTCCAATCATATCTCTGGAGGGGTTATATTCTGCCCTTCAGAAGTCCAAGGCTGTGATTTGCTCTGCTACTCTCTCTCAGGATCCTGACATCTGCCATTTTAGTACCTCCCAGAGGATATGCAATCAGAGGTATCTAGATGATAGATTTAAATTATTTTTTGACCTATACAATGATGACTTTGAATGACTGTAAAACTAAACAAGCTCTTAAACATGCATCAACACAATATGAGACACCAAATGAATGAGTTCTGCTTACAGTAGTACCTTCAGTGCCTGTGTTACTGCCCCTTGAAAGCAAATGCAGAAAATCCCCAAATCTTTTGCTTGCCATATTTGTACTGTTTCTTCTTGTCCCTTCTTTACATAGACATTTCTAAGCCACACACCCAGACCTTCTCATCTGTAAGCAGCTGCACCAGGTTTTCCAATAACATGCAAAGTGAAGGCACCTTTCTCACCTGTGATTCACTGCATTGCTTTGCTGAAGGGGACAATGCTTGTTGCAAGGGTCTTCACTCTCCATGACTTGGCCTTTTGCTGAGCTAATATCCAGTCCTTTGAAAGGCCTGAAAGAAGTGCATAGCTGCCTGGCTTCTTGCCACAAGCCATGTCATCACATGGCTTTGCAACTGATCAGGTGAGATAGGGGAAGACATACAGCTACAAAATACGTGTAATTCATCCCACTGCACTACTTTGTTTCTCTGTCCATCTAGGATGTGAATTAACAGCCATTGTAATTGAATTTCTTTTGAAAAATTTTCTTCATACCAGAAGACTTTAAAAAAATCACATCAGTTTTTGTACTCTTGCAGAATGAGGGGACAGGAAGGAGTTCTCCCTACTCTGCCAGCACTCTTCATCCTAATGTCGTTGCTTTTTAGCACATTTTCATCTCCTTTTCAGAGGTGTCTTTGGAGTTGGTGCATTTTGGCAATTAATATGCTGGGTGTCATGAGGAAACTTCCAGTCTCAGCCATATTTCTAGGTGCCACTATCTCATATCACTGACTTTGTATGCTTAACTTGGATTACATCTTGTCAGCCATGGGCTTTCCCCTTCTCCCAGCCAGTGTGCGCTGAAGCCGTGGCACAAGCCAGAGGCTAGGATCTGGTTTAGTCCTGCCTGCCACCCTGCAGCAGCACCAGTGGTAGCCTTTCTAACCAGAAGTATTTCAGGTTGTTGTAGATGAGTGTGTCACCAGCACTTACTTACAGTCCTGTAGTTCAACAGCAGAAATAACCTGAAGACAGACCTCATTTAATTTATCTCTGACATTTTAAAGCTTAATCTCCAAATTCTTTTTTTCCTCTCAATCTCAAAGCCCCTGTAGATCTACAGACACAGTAGTTCCGAATAGAAATGGTGGGACCAAATTCACAAAAGCTCTTTTTTTTTTTTTTTCCACAGATAGTTGGTACTATTGAGTCACTGTCAAAGTCAGAGGCACTGCCACCTTTGCACTCAGACCCAAGCAAGACCGCAGAGATAACCAAAGCACAGAAAAACCTGGTGGGAAGGATGGATTGCCCAGTCCACAAATTCACTGGTGAAAATAAATTTTATGTATAATGGTTGGTATTAAATGCTATTCATTGGCTTTAAAAAAAAAAAAAAAAAGGTGTCTTTAAAGAGTTTAAGAGTCTGCTGTAGGCATAATAATCTCTCTACTAGCACGTCTTTAGGAATAAAAGGAAAGAAGGACAATTTTGACATCTTTCTCTTGTAAAGGAGTTGCAGCTAAAGGTTAGTATTTAAAAATACACTTTATCAGTGACAGTAGCTAGAAGACCAAGATGTTTAATTCTACGTCTTGTAGTCACTGCACAGTGCAGTGTATTTCCAGTCACACACAGGAATCAGTGTTGCTGATTTGCAGGCGCTCTGGGGATAATACATGGGTTCTGCAACAACCAGCATGTTGTTGGCTCGGGCTGATGTCTCTTGCAAAGTCAAAGGCCTGCCCCAAGCTCCATTACTATTTGGTGAAAGTTGTTCCAATGAAAGCCTTCAGAACTACTAGCCTGGACCTTTTTTAAATTAAAATGGTTTTTGGTCTGCTGGGGATGTTAATACAAGACAGAGCCGGGGCTCAAATTAATCCCAGACAAGGTTGGTTTAACATGCCAGAGGAGTGATGAAAGCAAAGAGCTCTCTCTCCCTCTCTCAACTGTGATCCCACAGAGCCAGGCTATACACATAAAATATCATCTGCCAGATTACCTGAGGAGTCAGCCCTCTTTACTCAGAAAGAAAAACAGAGAGATGTTACTGTTTGTATAATGGTAAAGCACTGTGTGCATTTAAATAACTGAGGTTTTCCATTTCTGCTCATCTAGGGATGGGGAGAGGGGAAGGTGTATTAGTTTTTACCTGGTTTTGCTCAGTGCTACTTACAACACTCCAACACAGATGGGGTGAGAAAAGGAGGGTGAGAAGGCCACTCTTCTCTTCATGGAGACAGCTTTTATCAACATGGATATACCCTTAAAGCCTCACAGGGTAGACAAGTAAGGCCAAAATTAAATCTTCTGGAAAGTCAGATTAAATTTACTCTTCTTCATGAAGTCAAGTATTTTCAAAGATTTTCTTCCATACAATAGCTATTCCCCACAAGTTTAGGACCCATATCCTTCCATTAATATAAAATTTAGAGCCTTTCTCAAATTTCTACAAGGAGAATGCTTCTTTCCTTTACAGCAGATCCAGCTCTGCAAAGCTTGAAGCCATCTTCAGCTTTGCTTCTGGCTTTGCTTTGGAGCAGCATTAAACTCAGTGTTCTGGAAAATCTGAGCTGGGAAGCTGTGCGGAGTTGTAACCATGAACAGAGGGCCTCATTAACTCCTCTGAAAACTGTGGGTGGTCTGTCCTGGTCCCAGCAGTGTGGGGGTGGTAGGGCATGCCTGAGCCTCCCTTGGGTGGGAGATGGGACCACGGCCACCAGTGGGAAGCTGAACGTAGCAAAAAAACAAAGCTACAGAGAGCAGCATGTCAGTAGCAAGTCCAAAGCAACTTTTACAGAAAGAAATCTGAAGGAAATGGCAGAGCTGCCCCAGATTTCTGAGAATGGAGTCCTGGCAGAGGGGTTGCTCTTCACTGGGGGCTGGTGGCCAAGGCAGTCCTTACAGCTGGGACTGCAGGGAGGCGCTGAGAAGATGGAGGAGATTCAGCTCAATAGGAGCCTGGTATTCAGCCTGCAACATGAAGGAAGGGCTCAGTATCAAATGGGGCTGCCATAAATTATTAGAAAGAAAATTTTGCAGAGGTCACAGGAGTGGCATTTCCTTAATCACCACCCAGCCCATTTATGAAATGCTATCTGTAGCATTCAGAAGGCACCTTATTGCAGGAGACATTTCTTTTGCCAGGAACATCTTCTGGGAACATGCTGACCTCCTCTGACACAGGGGCACTTTCTAGAACTTCAGATTTCAGAGCAAGATGCTTTCCTGATGTCCTTTCACTGAACTACCAGCCCATCTCATCCAGAAAAAAGTTTTTTTCAGGGAAGAATAAATTCACTGTTTACATTAAAGTTGTAAATAACTCACAGAACAAAAAGCACAATGCATCTTAAATATTTGGAAATTACAGACATCAGGGGCTTTATTGGAAGTGTGATGATTAGAATATTTGTTTCTAGACTTTCAAATTTTACAAGACTTTTACGAGAGGAAGTAAAGCAGATGTAAAGCCCTAAAGATGTAAGATATGCCTTATGTTTATTTCATCTGGACAAGCAGTGGTACTCTGTCATTTCTGGTGTTAACGGTGTTTTGGGTGTGTTAATGTAACAGGGATGAAGAAAGTTTATATGAACATAAAATATATAATGCAGATATATTGACATCAGCAGAACATTAATGTATTCAGCTATGCTAGGTAATTTAAAATGAGGGAAGCATCCCAGTCTTTGCTAAGAAAAGAAAGAAAACTGTGTACGATTCCTGACTGTGGCTAAAGGAAAATTTCCCATTTTTTCCTCAATTCTCCAGTGACATATTCAGAAGAACTTGCAACAGCTAACAGGAAATTGTAAAAAAAAAAAGGAAAGAGAAAAATGAAACCTTCCCAGGGCTTCAGTGGTATGTTTCTGCAGTTTTATTATCTTTTCTGCATACATTTGATGCAAAAGTTGCTCAACACCTAATATGTGATACACAATACCTGACTTCAGGCCTAGAGGTTTGCTTCACTTCATTTAAGCCATCTTTCTCTTTTCCCCTTATTCCCAAGACAGTTAAACATTCACTAAATAATTTTAGAAGTTGCTGTCTACACTTTCAGTCATAGTATCCTCCCTCACTTTGTGCTCTAAATGGAAAGGTGGTGCTATAGAATGCACTTAAAATTGCATCAGGCACTCATGTGCCCAACAATATCATGAGGGGAAAGCCAGGTTACCAGGTATTCCATGGAGCAGGATCTTGCTGGAGACATCCTGCTGCTGCTCGGGGAAGCAGTCTTCAAACTTGTCTGATTTACAGTTTTTGTAAGCATACTGCCTTGTCTTGTCTACTAAATATTTATATATACCTACTTAACATTTGCATACCACTTGGAATTGTGTAGGATGAGTGTGCAGGATGAGCCATCCTGGACCCCTACTTGTAAGACAGTTAATACCTTCAGCTGCATCCTGTTTGCTGGCATATCTTCCTATCCATGAGGAATGAGCATAATCACATCCTTCACAGTGGATGAGGTTTTAAAACTGAAAGAGTATGCATGATGCAATAAACCCACTTTATTCTCCTACTTGTCTGACCGGCCTTCTAGAGCAGCTTCTTTCAGAACATAAAGAATTTCAGCCTACAAGTCTCAAAAAGTTTCCATGGAGCATATAGCCTATCTACTGGGAGTAAAAGCTCTTTCCCCAGTCCCACCCTTAAGGGGAAGAGAGTACACAACATTCATAGATGTTTGTGGTTCAGAGAAATTACAAAAGTCAGAGGATCATACCAAGTGGTGTTTGCAATCCTATTGAAATGAATAGCTGCAGTCTTGTCAGAAGCAGTGGTCCTGTAGAACTTCTGGTCTTCCTTCTTACCCCTTGAATGGTGGTGTCCCAAATTCCCAGACCAAAGATTATGTATGCAGAGGTTCAGGTGTGAATGCTCAGCACCACCCATAGGGTGAGGAGCTTTCACAATGGATGATGTAACACTGTCACATATTTGGAATATTTGGAAGTCCTTGACAACCTAAGTTGTTGCAGCTGCCTATTCTGCTGGTGTGATTAAGTCCCCTAGCAGAGATGACCCCCTCAGGATGGATGTGACTGGGCTGGTGCCTTCCCCCACCCCCAGAGGAGTTATCACAGCTCAGTCATTTGTGATGACAAAGAAACACTACCCTCCCTCACAGGGTTTGCCTTTTCTCCCTTACCTCATTTAACAGTTGGTATAGCAATGAAAAAAGAAAAAACCCAGACCTCTAAAATCTTAATCCAAATCTTGAATCAGGCTCATCCTTTGTTTCTGTTCACAACAGACAATTGGTGCAATACTCTGGATTGTCACTGCGTGGCAATGAAAAGAAAAAGTAAATCTCTTAAGAGATGGAGGTCACAGGATCTTTACTGATAAAGAAATGTAGACTCAGTGAAGCATTAACGAATTAAGCATCCATTCTCCCTTCATAATTTTCCTACCTTTACTGGGCACTGCATTAAAAATTTGCTGGCGTGCATTTTCTCTGTCATACATAAATTTTCTGCAACTAATAAGTGTTAAAAGTGTAATTTTTTCCTACACGCTGCCTGCCAAAGCTGGGAGCCATACCAGACAGTCACTCCACTAGAGAAAGCAGTGTCAGCCTTATGTTTACTAGGATACAGAGACAGCTCAATCTGCAATGGCTACACAGTGTGTTGTGATTTGCTGGATAAACAGACCACTCAGCACAGCCGACAGTACAAAACCAGCCTGTGCATAACCACGCCAGCTGCAGCCACACCTCTGTCTGCAACATGCATGGACTTCACCTCTAACAGACTGTAGACTGCAACCAATTTAAGGTTTGCTGTGTCAGCAATCCCTTCCAGCTAGCACACTTGTTCACTAGAATGATTTATCAGAAAGGTAAACAAAGAGAAAAAAATACTGTTGACAATAATCCATTTAAAAATGTGAAAAAATATTGCAGAACAGTTTGCTCCTGTGTTTATCCTGTGCTGAGCAGGACCATCAAATGAATTTGAAGATTAAACATTCTGGAAAGCTTTGCCAATCAGGCATAATCCTTATTGTAGCTGCAGGGAATGGACCAGTTTCAGTGTTTTCCTGCTTCTCTGAGAAATACACACTTATGTTTCATGGTCTGCCTAAGTAATTTCGGACAGCAAAGCACTGTCTTTAAGGCTCTGATTCAAAAGCTATTCAAAGAGATTGGGAACCTCTCCATTGCCCTCAATGAGTTTTGGATCACAGCCTGAATTGTTTCAATGCAACCCAGTCTGGTCTGAAGCATCCCGCTGTAGATTTGTGTTATTACAAGATGATAAAGTATGACAGTGAAGATCCTAAGATATTTCTTGCTCTGGACTGGTCACGTCCTCCCTGAAAAGTTGCTGTAGAGACTGACAGATCATGTAAGAAAGCTGTTTGATTGATCTATTTATAAGAGATCTTAAAACATTCAGTTGCCTTCCAGTCACCAGCCACGTTGAGCACATCTCAAAAGTAGATCACTAAGATACATTCCCTAAAGCTGATAAATTTACAATGCAAGGACTTTTTGGAGAAGGAGATCTACATGGGAAATCTATGGTTGCTGCTTGATTTGTCCTCAAGTGTCGTAAAGGATTTGCTGTCTTGCCAACATAAAAAGTCATGATGACAAACAAACTCATCTATAGACCTAAACTAAGAACCTGTGTACCCCCCTCTTTCTAAATATTTCCAGGGAACTTCATAACTACAAGTTTCTCCTCTATAAATTTTACTTTATTTCTACTTTCCCCAATTGCTGTATTGTACAAGACATATTAATGCATAAAAGAATTTGCCAAAATACCTTTCAGAAAAAATGTTTAGCTGCAAATCTTTCTGAAAACGTTTAGACCTTTTACCAAAAGCAATTAGCCTTATCTTAATATCTCTGACAGAATATGGATTCAGTGCCTCCACAGCACAAATTTTCCCTTATCTTACCACTTCAGCTTTGCTGTATAAAGTAAGATCCATTCACTCTAAATGGCTGTATCAAGACTGTCACTTTCTATTCACCTCACAGCACTTACTGTTTGAGGAAGTTGTGTACCAAATAAAATTCAGCAAGAGCAAGGAAACAGGCAGATCCAGAAAAACTCATTTGTAAATATTACATCATGTCCTTTCACTGAATCACCCTATCTCATCACTCATTGAAAGTTCTTTCATGCCAGCACTTCATTAAGCAGAAATTGTTGTTGCTGTTGTCTGTCCTAAACTCTTAGCAGCTTGTATGTAGTTTTAGAATAATCGTAATTTTTTCTTTTAAAATATAATGGTATTTTAGAATATAAGCTATTGGCACATAACAGAGTTTGAAAAGAAATTGAATCATGGTCTGAAAGGTTTCTTTGTGGACTAAATAGTAATGGCAAATAAATACAAAGAGCATGTGTCAGATTGCATCACACATCCAAAACAATGAAAAGATCAGGAAGAAGGCAAAAGAGACATCTCTGTGTAGACTAGGGAAAAGCCAAGTGAAGTTTTTAACTGAAGGCTGGATGAAAGATTTTTATGGATGGAAACAAGAAAATGGTACCCTGTAATTTCATGATTGTGGCTCCAAAGTGGTGAATGACATACACTTTTCACTTAAGCAAACAGGGTTCCAGCATTGATTCCTCCTCTCCCTCTCAGGAAAGCCATGAAGAGCACTGAACTTTAAAATCAATTCAAAAACAGTATGGAGGAAAGGAAACTGGTTTCCTTCTGAGTTCCACAAAAATATGGTCCATATTTTCCCATTTTCCATACCTATGTTTAGCACTGACATACTTTCAGTGTCTGGAACTGTCATTCAAACCAGGCTTGGACCATCTTCAAAATTGATTTGAATAGTTCACAAAGCATGAGGAGCTTCATTTTATAGTTTCTAATAAAATCATAAGCATGCTTTTTGCATGTTATTTCATATATTCTCGGAAATACATAAATACTAAGACAACGGAGATACATAGTGTGCTCCGCTTCTAGAAAAATCAACTCTTCAGCTGAATGATGGATCTATTTTTCAAGGAAGAAACAGGGAAAACCTAGGAAAACAACTTAAAGGTAACATACATTTTGACAGCATCCTTTTAAGTAATTGTTGTGCTTTTCCTTGAACTACTTCATCAGTTATTTATAAGCCATATCACAAAAATCATAAACCATATGAAAGAGCAATTTGCAAGCAACAAAATCGGTATTAACATCTGAAAAAGTATGTTTTCTAAACTATCAAGATAAAATAATATGCATTGTATTCTTTTCAGACTTCCTGCTCTTCCTTTGCGTTCCCCACTACCTTCATTGATACAAGAAAAGAAACATTCCTAGAAAATTTTAATTACAAGCCTAGTTCTTCAAAGTGCTGGTTGTCCTCGAATTTTTAGAGTGATTCTTTCTGTTGTCCCTTACCACACAAAAGAGCAGATGTTTCTTATGCATACAAAGAAAAAACCCATTTTCTTGTGAGGTTTTTTAGCTTTAAGGATCCTGCAATCTCTTGCACCTGCCGAAGTCAGTGCAGCCCCACAGATGAGGCTGCATGTCTGCCTGCAGAATCAGAGAGAAAAGCATCTACATTAAGAGAGACATATGACAGCAACTATGAATCCTCCACAGAATTAATCTGTGATAGCATGGAGCAATTGTGTTTTGAGCTTGGAGGATTCTTCCTCGGCTTTAACTACTCATTTACTACTGCTGTTAAGTCAGAAGACACAACACTATGTTTCAATGTGTATTTGCACCCTGCTTAGAGATGCTGATTATTGCTGATTATTGATACTTTACTGAGCCAGAATATTTATATGCTAAAGTGAAACTTGCTTTCTTTGTCTTCCCAGATGTAAAAAAAAAAAAAAAAAAAAAAAAAAAAAAAAAAAAAAAAAAAAAAAAAAAAAAAAAAAGCAAAAACCAAAAGAGGAAGGAACTAATTATTTGTCTTTTAGTGAGACTGGCATTGCAAAACCCTCAGTCTTGTTCAGGCTACTTGGACAGGCCTATGCCAGAAGACTGGTGCCTAGCTCTGTTGTAGGCCTGTGAATCTCATGATCAAGCGCAAACCTGATGATATGAATTAGAAGATAAAGCCAATTGCTTGGCTGGTTGAAGTGTTTGAAGCAGAGCAGTGTCTTGTAGCAGAGCAGTGCCTTGGCAGGCTGTAAGACGTGTAGTAACACCCTTCTACACAGCTAACAGAGTAACAAGAGCTGTAGGGAAGTAGATCCCTAGTTTAGAAACACAAATTATTCTGCATCATGTCTCTGCTGAGCTACTGCTAATACCAAGTTTGCAGGATAATGTTGTTTTATGCATCAAGAAAATCCCTAAGGATTTCCCTACCCTCCTATTTTAGGAGCAGAAAATTCTTACATAGATTTCCCCATGCAGAGAGCATTTGTTACATTGCAGTATATGGCTATCTACTGTGAGGATGTGAAATAGAAATGGCCTTTACCTTTCTGGATTGCAGTAAGTAATATTTTTTCATTAGACACTGAAGAATCGCTGTCACGTTTCTAATTATCCAAGGCATAATTGCACCTGACAAATAAAGATTTATTTTTCTGGACTTGTTCTCCGTAATTGTTAAAGGGGTGCTGTAGGATGAGGAGCACCTGCTGTGCTGAGAGCTTTTGCTCCAACTCTGACCAACACAGTGATGCAGAGGAGAAGCAAAGCACCCAGCTATCCTACCCTCCACCCAAGGATACTGAGGGAACTGGTGGAAATTGAACCACTTTCCACCATAATTCTGGCTAAGTGGGGAGGTCCCAGTTGACTGTTGACTGGCAAATGTGTCACCCATCTACAAGAAGAGCTAGAAAGATAATCTAGAGCTACAAAGAGGAGTGGAGGACAGGCTTATGAGGACAGGTTGAAAGAATGGAGGTTGTTCAGCCAGGAGAAGAGGAGGGTCTGGGTAGGCCTTATTGCAGCCTTTCTACACCTGAGAGCTGGAAAGGGACCTTTCACAAGAGCATGCAGTGACAGGACAAGGGGGAATGGATTCAAACTGAAAGAGGGTAGGTTTAGATTAGAAGAAATTCTTTACTGTGAGGGCGGTGAGACATTGCAAGAGGTTTACAGGAGAAGTTGTGGATACCCCAGCTGTGGCAGTGTTAAAGGCCAGGCTGGATGGGGCTCTGAGCAATCTGGTCTAGGGAGAGCTGTCCCTGTCCATAGCAGGGCTGTTGGGCTAGATGATCTTTAATGTCCCTTCCAGCTCAAACCATTCAATGATTCTATGACTCTATGATCTGAAAACTACAGGGATCTGTCAAACTGACCTTGATGCCAGGGAAGGTCATAGAGCAGCTCATCCTGAGTGCCATCACACGGCACATGCAGGATTAGCCAAGTGATCAGGCCCAGCCAGCAGGAATTTGTTAAAGGCAGGTCTTGCTTGACCAACAGGGTCTCTTTCTATGGGGGAATGGTGAGCCTAGTGGATGAAGAAAAGGCTAAGAATGTTTCTACCTGGACTTTAGTAATGCATATGACACTGTTTTGCACAGCATTTTCCTGGCTGGCTGCTCATGGTTTTGACAGATGCCCTGTTCACTGGGTAAAAAAATATCTGTATAGCTGGGCTCACTGATTAATGGTGCATGGATTTACATCCAGCTGGCGGCCAGTGACCAATGGTGCTCCCCAGGGCTCTGTACTGGGCCTGATCCTGTTTAATATCTTCATCAGTGACATGGATGAGGGGATTGAGTGCACTCTCAGTCAGTTTGCAGATGACACCAAGCTGGGTGGGAGTGCTGATCTGCTGGAGGGCAGGAAGGCTCTGCAGAGGGATCTGGACAGGCTGGATCATGGGCCCAGCCCAGTGGTGTGAGGCTCAGCAAGGCCCAGGGCTGGGTCCTGCCCTTGGGTCACAGCAACCCCAGGCAGTGCCACAGGCTGGGGCAGAGTGGCTGCAAAGCTGCCACAGGAAAAGGCCCTGGGGGTGCTGGTGACAGCAGCTGAGCATGAGCCAGCAGTGCCCAGGTGGCCAAGAAGGCCAATGGCATCCTGGTCTGTGCCAGCCACAGTGAGGCCAGCAGGAGCAGGGCAGGGATTGACCCCCTGTACTCAGCACTGGTGAGGCCACACCTCAAATCCTGTGCTCAGCTGTGAGCCTCTCACAGCATGATATGGAGCTGCTGAAGATGGTGAAGGGTCTGGATCACAAGTCTTATGAGAAGCACCTGAGAGAGTTTTTAACCTGGAAAGAAGGAGGTTTATGGGGGACCTCATTTTTCTCCAAAAGACGTTGTTTCGAGGTACTGGTCTCTTTCCCCAAAGGAAAAAGCAATAGGACAAGAGGAAATAGCCTCATGTGGTAGGGGTGGCTTAGATTGGATATTATGAAAATTTCTTCACTGAAAGGGTTGATGAGCACTATATTAGACTTTCCAAAAAGTCATCATCCATTGAAGTGTTTAAAAGATGTGGATATGGTTTAGTGGTGCAAGGTTAATAGCTGAACTCAATGATCTTAAGGGTCTTTTCTGACTTAAGTTATTTCATGAATTTATGATTCTAATATTCTATCTATTAAAATACAAAAGACAAGGTTATAACAAGGGAAAGCTGGTGTGAAACTAAAACTATTTTACTAGGAAAGTCAAAAAGCAAAGTTAGATCAACACTAGAAAACATTAAACTCTTTTTTCCCTGCATCTACTACTTTACATTGGTATATCTGTGAGATATACCATGCTGAACAATCCATAGTGTGTATAAAACTTATTTTTATTGTGTTTCTGGTAGGTGTGGGAACAACATCTGACATCAAAAGCATCCGCCTTTGGGGCTACAATGATACAAAAAATGTATATTTGCAACTAGTGAAATTATTTCCCTATCCTTTTATATTTCAAGCAGTCAGCTGTATTTAAAAGATGAATTTTCCACTTGGCTGAATATGGCAATATGTTCTCAAAACTCTTTCATTATATTTCGCATCTAGTGTGCATGGAAGCACAGCTGTATTGCAGCAATTCTTCCTGCGGAACTATTCATGAATTCATGTAGCTTTAATATGATAGTTTAGTTGCCATTAGGCAAAACATTGGGACAGAAATGGAGTGGCAGCATTACCCTTCACAGACACCTTTGAGCTGAACAGTTGAGTACTACTGAAGCATTTCCAGTTCAAAGATCTGACAGATCCAGACAGAATTCCGGTTGTTGACAGCCTAAAATATTTTGGGGGAATATCTGTTCTCAGGGATTAGGAATTGTCTGGCTTCATACTACTCTGCAACTCTAATGAATAGTGGGAAAGTGAAGATGATCCTACAGAAATTTGGTTTAACTCACACCTGACATAAAGTCCTGCACGATAAGGCAATAACAGTAGTACCTGTAAAATATGCTTATATTCACACTAACAAGAGCAAGTTCTTCTGTCAAGCCACAGCTGTGCCTTGCCTCTTTCATGTTCCTTTTGCTTTTCTGTTTGTCTCAAATTCAGAAATTGTGCTTCAAATTACATCAACAGTACACACTAGCTTTCGTAAGTAGCCTCTTCTTCCCATGGCACTTTATGTTACAATCCCTTCTCTTCGTTCTTCTTGCATAGCAAATCTCAGCAAAAAATCAACTGGATGCATTGCAGGTATAACAATACACTTCAGCACACCTTTAGGGTACTGAAACTAAACTAATCTAAGTATGAAAGAAGTAACACCCCACTGATATTTCAAGCAGATGTTTAAGAAGGGATAAGAAAGAGGGATAAGCTTATGACCTCATCTTTGAACTTGTCTTCAAATGATCTTGTTTCTCTAGCTTGTTCATATGCAAGGTAGCCACTTGGGGATGATGTAGCAAACTCAGCCATAATTACTGCAATTCCAGAGTGAGTCAGATGGACAGTTTATATCAGCAACTACTATATAGCTTAAAGAAAAAGGGATAGTCCCTCACCCTGCCTCAAATCATCCAGAAAACCTAGATTTAGTAGGAGCTCCAAGCAAACAGAAAGAAACTATGTAAAACAAATATTTTAAATCATCAGTGTTCTGGGAAACATGTTCTTCTCTGATAGGAATATTTCTTATTAAAATAAACTATATTGCTGAAAAATCAAGCATTGGTCCTCCAAGCCAGATTCACCTGGAGTGCTAGCAGGTTCTTCACATCATCTTGGGCAGACTGGTAACTTTTGAATAGAGGATAGTATAAAATCACTGTTCTGAATGTCAGAGTTGATGTACGGGCAGAAATTCTTCTGTGCTTCATGGAGAAACCAAAGAACCTCAGATTACTGTAAAATGAGCATTTGATTGTAGGCTTTTAGCACAGGAAAATTTAACACCAAATCCCATTTTTCACTCATGGGTTTCAAGGAGTTTAACTGAAAGAAGGGGAACAACCATTCATCACCATATGTTAATAATAACTTTCAGTTAGACTCTACCAACCACCACCACCAAGAGCTCTTCCAGTTCCATATTTCACAGAGCAAAAAGAAAGATCTTCTGAAGTCATGCTGCTATAAAGAATTGTTCTCTGCTTCCATTTAAGCTGACAGCAGGACTTCCACTCTGATTGTGAGTAGGTAAAGATACTACACAGGAAACCTCCCTGACCAAAGGGAGTAACTGGTAGGTGCTGAGCAGCTCCTTTTCCTCACACCAGGACTGCACTGCATATCTTTTCATAAACCGAAAGTTCAAAACAATTTAGTGGCTTATGCAGTTTCCAAACATAGAACTATTTTAAAATATGGCATATACTTCTGCCAGAATTCAACTCACTAATTCAAACATCATGCTCACTTTCAGAGTACTAGCAGTGTAAAAGTTATGTATAAGTTTCAAAATCAGACATTCCTGGGTACCTCAAAGTTCCAACCTGCTGCTTAGCTTGTTCTCAAGCTTGTTCACCAGTTCCTGGTACAAGCTCACTTGATCTCAAAAACAAACCTGTATTTCTTCATACATAACCTGAAAAAAGAGTGTTTGAACTTCTTAGCTTGTAACACCTTTTTTTAGAAAGAGCGTGCTCAATATTTGAAGACTGTTGGTAAATGTAGCTTGATTGCTAGGAAACCACATTGCATTAAAATGCTAAACAACATCCCCAGGCTGCTTTTAGTGTCTAACCTGCAATTTCTATTATTTAATGTCTGTGTTAGCATACCCATCAGGCGCTGATCTCATCCATTGTCAAAACCAGAACAAACTTAGTTTGTTCTTGGGTGAGTGGTTCTCCAGAAGAACAAAATACAGATCTTCACAAGACAGCAATCTCTCAGGAGACAGCATTCTACTATGAAAAGTTATTCTATTATCAAATGTAGTAAGTCTATGGCTACTGAACTCCATGACATGAGAAAATAAGAAAGCATCCAGTTTATGAACAAGATAGCCCAATAACTGGTATTTAAATTACATACTAAAGAATTACATAGCCACCTTAAGACCAAAAACTGAGTAAGGGTCATAGAATGGAACCTGATATGGTCCTAATAATTGGACATTTAATATTTAAAGAAGAAATCCTCAAGGTTAGAGCTATGCAGTAATATTGCACAGGAGACTGAAGGCAGATGCACAGAAAGCAGAAGCATTCTGCTGACCAGAATTTCTTCTGCCTCATTATCACCCTCTTATTTCAGGTTAGCTGAACTATAGCTAATCTAAGACAGTCTTCATCAGAGACTGAGATGTTAAAGAAAAAACATCTTAACTAGGTCAGAGACTTAACACCAAAAAACTCTGTTGTTTCTCTTGCTCTGTTTCCAGGTGTCATGACACAACCTTAGATCCAATCACTACTTGCTGTAGCTTGCTCTAAAGCCAGGCCATTTGTGTATGCTACAGCAAAATGAAGTTCAGATGGTTAAAAAGTATACATTTATTTATGTTGGTGGTTTAAATTTTGTATTTTATAAACTATTAGTCTTTTAATATGAGATTTCACAATCTATGCAGAATGGTACAAGTCCTGGTAAAGAAGTTGTGATAAGGTAGGGTCACAATGTTTAAGGTAAGATCAGGACTATTATTAACATTTCAAACACAGTTGAAGTTCAAAGTTTCTTATGGACTTGAATCTTACTATATCCTTCTTTTTCACTGTCTCAGGTCTGATTACCTCTTTCCCTTCAAACACTTCTCTTCAAAGCAGATATAGATCCCAATATTAGCTTTGCTTTGCATTGGATGTGCAGGGTGCATCCTTCTGGGCTTAGTATACTAGGAGAATTATTTATGCAAACCTGAAGCAAAAAGAAGCAGAGCACTGATTTAGTTCTGTGCTCAGCTTCTCAGCAGTGCTCAGCGTCTGTGTCATGTATTTTCTTTTCAATCTGAGTTTATTGAACTTTTCCAAATTATTAAGAATTCAGTTAGGTTTTCACTCAACAAAAGTCAGATTTGTCCCAGGATTTGGCACTTTAAAACAGCACACAATAAGTGAAAAACATAAGGTTTCAAAATGAAGCATGTGGTATGAATATTAACATCAGTTTCATGACTGGCCCTTACTATATTTATAAAAAACATTATCATGTCCTTGAGATGTTTTAGGAGCACAAGACAAGGGCTTCACTGCCCACATTCCTCATCAAAAGCAGAAAGATTACAAGGTTTAGATTCAATGTGTAATGCCAGCTTTTATTCTGTAAGACAACAGCAGGGCTAGAAGCTGTACATAGCAGTCAGCCCACTGTTCCTGTTGCTACAGAAAATTCCCTATCCAGCAGCCTAACCCAAAAAGAGAGGGAGTAACAAGAAGGTCCTGCTTTCTGGGTGCAAGGCAGAGACATGGCAGTTTGTCAAAATTCAAAATCAGTGTCAAAGCTGACTGCACACTCAGGAAGCCCAGTACATAGCTACAAGATTCCTTCTTTGCATGAAAGGAAGAGCAACTAGGAAAATGCCAAACAATGCACAAGAATGACACATTTCAAAGTCTATTATTAAATCAAAGTCAGATGCTTGCCATGTCCCATACTTTGTTAGTTCAAGACTTTGCAATGTGCCTGCTCTTCAGCTCACCACCCTAAGAGTCATCTCTGCCCTGGATGTAAGAAGAGCAGTGAAACTATCAATCATCTGCACGTTTAATGCCTGAGCTATCAAACATCACAGATGAGTTTAGACCACGGAGAACTGAGTTGTGATGCAACTCTTTCAGTGCAGTAGAATGGCAGGTTAAGTGTTTGAGGAGAAAGGGATAAGATGCTGGATTTTACGGGTTGCTGACATACCTAATGGTTAGGATTGCATATAAGACAAGATTAAATCAATTGACCTCAGATGTTTGTAAAACCACTAAGGTGTATACTCTGCTGGCATGTATACTTCCCATGACTTTCAAGATGTTCAGGAAACCACATTGATCTGGACCATTATAGCTCCCTGTTACTGGCATTTACAAAACAGTTACTCTTGGAGCTGTTGCATAGACTACATTAGAATGGTGGTTAGAGCAAGTAGCTTTTCCAGATAAAGAACATTACGAGTCTCATGGTTTATTTCTAGTCTTGCTCTAAGCATTTGAAATTGCTTGGTTACATTTAAGAATTGTGGTAGGTATAATGTTAAAGTAGGTACCTATTCTATTCCTGCTGAGAATCCAGATATATCTGGATATACCAAATATCACTGGACATTTCCCTTCATTTAAGAGTAACATAAATATTTCTAGGGCTGACTATAGTTCCATAAAAGATGAGCAATTTTTGTAGAATTTTTTTGTTATGTTACCTTTCAGTTTTCCCTTTCTGATACCTTTCTCCTTTCAGGCCTGTAAAGTATTGTATGTATTGCTATACATATGACAAAATATGTGTCAAAGAGAATGCAGGATCTTATAATATCTTGTCACTGCAGCAGGGCTGTGACAGGAAGATTTTAAGCCTACCTCTTTTCACTACATCTGTGTTGAGTTCCTTCCAAAAAAAAGAGTCCCTATAGTCTCTGCACACTTTTTCTTGTCATTTGTTCTTTTGGCTGTCAGACTAATGACTGCGAACTATCTTTTAACTCTTGTCATAGAGGGCTGGCCAGATGACAGATCCCTAAGAGGAATCCTGGGGTTTGCCAAGAGCAGGGAGGTTTAGTGTTCAGAACCCACAATGCTATTTTAAAAGCAACAGAAGTGCCACAAGACAAGCAAGGCATTTGTATGCAGCATAGTATCTTCCTTTTATCGGAAAAAAGAACCCTTACCCAAACTTTTGTGTGCTTTGCATCAAAGCATGCAAGATTCTCTCTAACTGTGGACATGTATAATCTTACAGACAGATATGAAAAACTGTGGCAAAACTGATTTATTTTGACAAGCTAAAATGAAAAGAGGGGAGAATTCCTATAGCAATGAGGCCCAGTGAATTTTAGTGGGATTTCTGAACAAGGGAAATACGTTGACAATGCTATCTGGTTCTGAAGGACAGTGGTTGATATATGTAGAAATAAAGACTGTTTAGACTACGGGACTTTTATTCTGGGCACCAGAAGAAGGTATTAAAAACTATCTCCTACAAAAACAAACAAACATACAACAACCAAAAACCCAGACCGATAATTCTATCATCTTTTAAAAAGCCTACAAGGCAGTGTGTTCGCAATGCTAGAAATCATCGTGTGCACAGCATTGACCTGATGGTTATAGAGACAGGCAAGGGAGTGCATCTGCTTTTCCCCTGGCATAGGTATTTCCAGGCCAGAGCTGTATAAGCACCACAGTTTTTCACAACAAGGTTAGACAAGCTGGACCTTGACAGAAGTGCACAGTATGGAGTGTAAGGACATGCTGCGTTTTTATCTGCACAAAGGCTTTCAAATGGCCAGGCTGAGCAGAAAAGCCTTGTGCACTGTACAACATTTCAGCTGAGGCAGAGGAAATACTTGAGACCTGATCTGGCAACCTCACTCTCACTTCCAAAAAGAAAACATATACATAGTTGAGGAAAACCAAAATCAGCCACAGCCTTTCAAAGCTGGAGCTGAACCTACATCCTTTTACATGTGCGACAGTATTCTGAATGTGGGAAAAGCATGTGGGTACCTGTTTTTTCACAGACTCTCTGCTTTACTGCATAAATGACATGGGTCAATGAACTTACAGGTCAGCTCAGCATGATCATGTCACCTTGCCCACCCAAGGGCCTTTGTCAAAGCTGAAACAACCAGGCTGAACATAAAAGGATGCAATATAAATGTGTGAGGAATGGGTAGTATAGATGAGAACAAAAGAAATTTATCTAGAAGTCTTTTTACAGATAATTTGCTGTTTCTTGGAATTACTATTTTTGTATTACAGTTTACCTACCACAGCAGACTCCCAAAAATACCACTGGAGAAATGTCTGTAGATGAAATGTTCTCTACATTGTTGTTGTTGTTGTTGTTGTTATTGGATTTATCTTGGGAAAGGTTATTACAGCAAAGATTGCTTTTGGCCCAGATGCAGGGAAACATTATTCTTTCCCCTGCAAATAGTACAGCATTTAATTTGTCTGTAGGACAAAGCAAACACAGCACTACCAACCCGCAGAAGCCCAATTCTGCCAGTGAAGATATGGCCAGTTTTAAGAACACAGTATTTCCCCAGACAAATTTAAAATAAGCCATCCTTAACAAGCAGCTGCCTAGAAGTTGGGGTGCAAAATATCCTGATAAGTTATTTTGTCTTTAAAGTACTATTCAAAGACATGAAGAGAGGAATAAATTTCAGCCCTTTTGGTACTGAAACCTTGTCAAATGAATAGTCAATTCCTTTGGAAGAAAACAACTCCGACTGGACAAGATGCTTTTGTATCAGTCACTCCCCAGATTTGTCTCTAACAGTTCCAGGCTTAACAGAATTTCAAATAATTCACACTTAGAAAATGATGTGGCTTTCTAGAGTTGCTGGAAAACATATAGAGCCAAGTCTTGCAGTCATCTACTGGTCCTTGGCGAGAAAGACCAGTTTTTACTTTGACATCTGGCAAAAGCAGACATTTTGCAAAATAACATGTGCATGCACACACTGAAAAGTCATAATTAAGGTCTTGCATGCAACAAATGGTGTTACAATACTGCAACAACCAAGCAGCAAGTCCTAACAAGAGATCATAAAGAGGATAGGCATGAAACAAAACTTAAACAGAAGTGACTTAACTCTCCTGTAACCACTTGCTTACAATCAGCAAGATATTCATATCAGGGTGGCCTGCACAGCAGTCAAGGCTGGAAGTGCTTATATCTTATAGTTCAGTATCTGTCAAAAACTTCTCAAGAGGGAGGACATGAAATGTGAGGGATGTTCACTATTGAGCTGTCCTTCTGTGCCCTGGATTCCTCTGAGTTTGGAAGCAATATTAGTCTTTGGTCGATCTTTTGTACTCATTGCAAGCTGATAGTCCATCTCTCCAAACAGTCCAGCTCTGTGGATATTTAGGATTTGCTTACCATACCTCATGTTTATCTGATTCTCTTACGGTTTGTACTCTGCTTTTCTGCTGCTTGCTATGCTCTTTAAGTAGTTTGGGTCTTCCTTCTTCTAGGCTGCCATTCCCACACTGTGTTTTGTGAAAAACTGTACATACTGATGATGGGGTCACAGTGATATGGTAATAGAGGTGCCATGGGACAAGATATGGCATTAATATGGACCTACTCCAGCTGTTCCTTCCTCCTGCTGCTCCCAGAACCACACATACCCATTCACATTAGTCCTGGCATTTCTATCACAACACTCACATAGATTTGTCTCAGAGCAGCAGCTACCAACATTAAAGTGACTGGGAGGGAAGAAAAAGACTTTTTACTTGCTAAAGGATTTTGAAAGCCCGGTTTTGGCACTCTCCTAAATTTTTGTCTGAAACCGGTGCCTTGGTTCCCTGCTGTGTAAATAAAGATAATTACCCATTTATCATCTATCTCTATTCACTGTAAATGCCTGGGAATACAGATTGTCTTTGTTGTGTGTGATAGGGTGCTGAGCGCAAGGTGGCACCAATTTTAGCAGATATGTCTCAGTATCACAGACATGATGAGTCCTTGCAGAGAGGTAGGGACACTTTCACACTGGCAATGAACAAACCACAGAGATACAATAGATCTGTTTCAAGGAACTATTTCTACCACAAATGTTTTTGTATGTTGATGTGATTACAGTTCCTGTGCAAATACAGCTTGCTATCCTAGTATTTTTTCTTAAGTACAGAAGCAGCAATCATTTAATGCAGTTCCTTGCTTTCTAGTGCTATTTCTCACTGCATGTGCAAACTGGGATATTTGAAGCAGGACAGGATTTTTTCTTCCTTTCCCCTTTTAACTGAATATACTGTTAAGTGTTTGAAACAAGTAAAGGGATGGGTCTTCTATATTCTCCTTACTGCACATTTGTTTCTTGACCTCAATGAGCAGCTCTCAAAGCATCAAGGCGGCATTGGTGTTCTCTGCACTCAGGCCTTGAATTCTGCCCATGGTTAATCTCCACAGTGGTCATCTTACTCACAAGCCATTTAGTCACAAGGAATAGGCTAACAGTACTTGATCATTTCTCTCTGGCTACTGAAAATCTGTCATCAGGAATGACATTCTACCGGTCTCAACAGAGGCTGGAGATGAACCACTGGATGGTGGGGCTGTGCCAGGTTCAATCCCATTACTCACTAACTCCCACTAAGTATACACATCAGAGCTCACCAGAGATGTATGATAATCTGCACCTCACTGGCTTTCACCCACAGTTCAAGTGCAGAGGGAACAGAGGAAGCAGAGAGAAGCAGAGAGAAGAATAGGAAATAAACACAGAAAAATGTTAAAAAATATGGGTTTTTTTCTTTGTAGGATGCCTAATGTATTAAAACTTCCAATACTGTTCTGAATTCCTGAATTTTTACTGCATTAGAGCATTTTCTTCACTTGAACCCATCCCCCTGCAACATTTAGCTCTAATTTCATGGTTTAGATATATGAAGTGGCATCATTTTAACCATATTTTATCCATAAGATTCATGTGGACAGAGTACATGTGAGCCATTCCAAGATGTTAGTTTAAAGGGTTACAAAAGCCATTTTGAGCTCCTGATCTGTAACGTTTACTCAGAGGGTTATTCCAGGATAAGTATCCCAAGGAAGCTCTCAGCAGGTAAACTCAGTTTCATAAAATTATATTGAGTTATGCTGTCAAAAGGTCACCATACCACTGAAAATTGTATAAGAATCACAGTGCTTAAGCTTCAGAGGGTAACTGGGAATTTGAATGGGAAATTGAATATTTGCTAACCCATCATGTCGCTGAATGTCTGTATCTTAATGTGAATAATATTTGCAGCTCCATATTAGGTGTTTACTACAGCACACTGACACAAGAACACTACTTTCATGCAGCCAGAAGTAAATGCTAAGGATCTTTCTTTTGCTTTGTTCACGAATGTTCAGACTTTGATTAGCATTTGCATGTAGGAGACTCTCTGTAGCTTTGTTGAAGTTCCACGGCTCCTATTTAACCTTCTAAAAAGGAGGTCTAGCTTGTATCTGCATGAGCAAGTAGGTACAAAAAACAGATGTGAAGAAACAGTGATGAATATTGCACAAAAGCATTGACATGGTTTGTTTATCCTCTTTTCAATATCTGGGAGCATATCCTACTTGAGGCTACGACAATTAACTCTTGGAAGCTCTGAACAAAAGCTATTGAAGTGTCCCTATATGAATATGCACACAAAGCATATTCAGTGTATCAGTATAAGGTATGGAAACTCTGTATAACTTATTTATAGATATTCTAAACTGCAGAATTTTCATTACAAATTTGTAAAGGCGCATGCATTTCACTTAACATGAGAATTTAATTTGTTTCCAGAGTTATCAAAATGTGTTTTCACATGCAAATATGACTTCACATATAACCTTCTGTACAGAGATACCCCAATTCCTCTCTATTTATGTAATTGTTATCATAATGTTGATGTGTTGACAATATTTGCATAAAAGAATGTACAAAATCACAGTTTAGGAAGAAAACTCAGTCATGCCATCCTATATTCAGAGTAACTTCCATAATGTTTTGCCATAGAGATTGGTTCTTTTTGTCTGTATTTCATTATATAATTCACATTATTTTATAGAAAACAGCCTGGGCTAGTAAAGATTTTCTCATTTTAACTTGCAAAACCCATTTTTTTAATCAACTTAAACCATTGTATAGCACTGTCAGTGGTCCATTTATTTAAGATGTGTAAAAGCAATACTTGATACAATTGTTATTAAGAAATAGCCTTGTGATATTATTTAATACCTGAGAAAACCTTGTGTTTTCTTAGGTATTCTAGGGTCAATTCCCCATGAAAGCTAAAGTGTCCTTACACTGCTTGGCAGAATTCAAGAATCTTGCAAAGACTCTGGAATTAGATCCAGGTACGTTTTATTTTTTCCAGCTACACCAGTACAGAATTGTAGGTCTAGTATATCTGGGTGAAGTGATCAGGCAGTGCAGCTGAACACAACAGATCCTTCCACACATTTGCTACACACTTGACAAGCCTGTTGAAAACTGAAAACCAGTTGGTTTTGAGTGATCTTTTTCATAACTGCCTACTCCGCTAATGTCTTTGGTTACCTATTAGCAGCAAGAACCAATCTCAGCCCATTTTATAGCAATCATCTACAGAATCTGACAACATGCTTGCACAATGAAAGTTGCCAGTGATGGATTTTTCTGTTCTTGTCCCATTTGATTGAATTAAACTCAACCTTTCCTTACAAGAATCAATAGAGTATTTGACTTAATGGATCTTTCTTGATAAATATGCACACAAGGGGTACACTGTGCTTCTAATAGCTCTGGTTCCACTTCCAAACTGTGCCAGAAATGCATCCATCTCCTATAACACTATTTTTACAGTTCAGAACACAAAGAAATTGGAAGATAAACAACTGAATCAATGCCAGTCTCTGCCAAGCTGCTCATAGGTAGCATAACTTCAATAACAAAATATCTCCCAGCATGATTTCAAATGATAAAATTCATATCCTATGCTGTTCAGTGCTAGGCTGTCTCAACTTCCCCTACCTAAGCACTTGAATAAAATAGTTTCACTGTGTTTTCATGAGGGGCTATACTTACACCTGCCCTCCAGTGTAAATAGAAAAGCAACACGACACAGAATAAGCCCAATACTCATAAATTGTTCCTTCTTTAGCTTCAGTTTTCACCGTGGGCAATTGTCAAGGTCCTGTTTTTCTCTTGCTAATGCTTTTGACACTGTTAAAATTCATGGCCAGCTTTTTCTAAAGGAATATTATTGAAAGGGATGAGTCCTAATATATTTATAGCCAAGAGATGGTCTATCAGATCCAGTATTCTTTTTTGGAGGAATCTCCTCTGGAATGCTTTAGAGCATCTTTGAGTGGGGATAGCAATGGGCTATAGATAGAAAATTCAGATTTTTCAGATAGAAAAATCCAATGCCATCTTATTATCCAATATTTTTCGTACTGATTTTATAATCCACTTTATGGCAATGTTAGAGTAAGTGTAAAAAAACCTAAGCCTTCTCATTATATTTTGCCTTCCTGAGGGTGATTTAATAAGCATACCCTTTCTATTAATTTGCAGGAACATAAGTGACATCCATTGACTCGATACTTAACCTGCATAATTCTAAATTTGGAGGCTGTATTATCTTCCTGAGAAGAGAGGCATCCTTGTCTTGCTACAGGAATGATCTCATTAAGTAAGCAAAGACCTGGCCAAAAGGATAAACTCTGCACAAGTATTCACAGGCAGCTCCAGCTTCTTGGCAACCCTGACGACTTAGATCATGAGACAGAACACACCCTTGTGCCAAAACCCAGCTTTAAAATTCACGCTTCACTCCAACACAAGCTACACCTTAAGGTTAAATTTTACCTGTGTCCACAAACCACTTATATCTTCAAAGTGACTTGAGAAGAGCACTGGCCCTGTAGAGTCTCTCTCTGCAGAGGGGACTATGGTAAACACTGAACAGCGTTTCCCAAATGATAGTCTGAAAGTCACTTTAACAATTTACCTTCACTCTTACACATTCCCATGAGATTTTCATATGAAGTCTATCTCCCTCCAACAAACTATTTTGGGATGACCAAAAATTGTGTTGCTACAAAAGGAAGCATACCCAACTGGACAATTGCACACAAAAATCATATTTCCTTATCACAGCAGCAGGATGTAGCGAGGAACTAACAGAACACTTCTTGGTTAAAGAGTAGTTTCACATAACTTAACAGTAATAGATTTTGGCTGGTGTTCCTAGACTTGAAGAACTCCTGTCATCTAACAGTGCAAATATATTAGTACATTCCTCTATTCTTCACCATGCCAAAATTAATGCACTCTTCCCAAACCATCTCCTCCAAATATTAGAATTCCCTTTTCTATGAATTTTCTTGCTTCTCCTCACTCATTCTCTTCCCTCCCATCCAGATTTCTACTACCAAGCTAACCCTACAGACATTCAGCTGAGCACAATCCCCTTTCAGTTTCTCATCTTTCAGTTACTTGTTCTTCTCTCCACACATGCTCCAGTCTCAACCCTAATCTCCCCTTCCATCAGCAAATCAGCTTGTTCCACTCCATCTTTCTGCTACTCTATCCTGACAGCAGCTGGTGCCCAGACCAAGGACCCCATTCACCATTTACAAAGGTTTCCTTTGCCCTTCTGTAACATACTCTGAGGGCATGCATGCAGTAAAAATAAAAAATAAAAATAAAAAAAATTAAAAAAAAGCCACACTCCTTTGGAACAAATCACATACTGTGACAAAAGGCCTCATTCTTAGGGGAGATAAAATAGAGAAGACAAACAAGACATGAGGAATATTCAGAACAAGATATGGGGAACATTCAGGCTGTTTCGGAGACTGTTCTATTGGGATCCAGGAGGAATCTCCAGTGAAACCTGTGGAGAGTTCAAGAGCAGGTTTTAATCAATGGGTATATGAGAAATTGTGTGCAGTAGAGTTGTAGATATGCTAGACGCCATTAAAACAGGAAAAGAAATAATCCCACTAAACCTATAGTTTCAAATTTATTTTGGCTGGTATTCTATTACTTCAAAAGCCAATAAATCAAGCTCAAGACCAGTTTTCTGGTCAAACACCAGCCCATAAGTACACCAAGTGTAAAAGTTGAGCGTGAAGATTTATTTGAACTTCAAAAGAATTTGCTGACTGTCAGTCGCTGATTACAAATGTCTCTTCTGTGTGAAGCACAGTGTACTTCTGCAGGCTTCCCTAGAATGCAGATGTAGGCATTTCTGAGATTCTGATGTCTGATTTATAAAATCAGGAAATGGTCCTTTCACTCCTCTGATGCGGGTTCCAATGCCTTATCAGTTTCTGCAGGGCAAACCTGCAAGGTCACGTGAGAAGGCGTTAATCTACCAAAACACCCAAAGCCATTAAAACCAAGTAACTGCTGCCCTGCACCCTGACTGCTATCTAGGACAGACTCCCCCCTGGCCATAACAGATCTCATTTAGATTTTCGGTCTTCCGGTGTCAGAAATCACAAAGAGCTCTAAACAGATACAGGTTAGGAAGTGAGTACCGTCAAATGGATTGCATCGGAAAAAGAAGTGCAAGCCCAAGATAATGACCTGTGTGGGTGCATTTGTCTCATGAGAACCTACACCAACAGTTGTAGCAGGAAGCATGTGAGACCCCAGACTTGGTGGCATGTTTGCATATAGACTGAGAAAGAGATGAAAGACCATGCACAGATGATACTAGTGGTCATCACTTCTATCAATTCACAGGGAATAAAATAGAAAACAACAAAAGAAAAGCAGAAAATACAGTAAGATCTTGTTTGAATAATATGCATGCTCAGAAAACACATTGTAAATGAAGTAGCTCAAAATCTTTCAGCAAAACTCCTTGGGGGTGACCACGGTGCCCTAAAAACAGGTGTACTGCCAGATAGAACAAAAAAAATACTACACAATTTGGCGACTTAATGCCTTCTACCGCAGCACTTCCACAGGGCTAAGAACTCGGCTCTTCTCGATACCAGTTGACGGCCACCTCTTCCTGCTGCCAGGAGAGAGCGCCAACAGGTTTGGTCTGGGACGAGTGAGGGAGAGCATGCCCTCGGCCTTTCCTGTTGTAACTAACTGTGCTACTCGCATGTTATGAAAAGAAAATTATGACACTTGGAAAAGATTCTAGGGCAAATGCATTGGTCCTCCATTTGCTCTGCAGGCCGTTAGGCCATCCAGTAAAGCTGGGTCCAGCAGAGATGGATAGGATTTCAAATACCCATCCATACTGTGTCCTACTTGCTGTCTCCCTGCAGCTCCAAGCTGAGTAAGCACCACTATTCACCTACATCCTTTGCAGGATGACAGAGAGAGCACAGACACTTCTCTCATGGTCCCACACTGCAGGGTCTCAGATCCGTGCCAAGGGCTCTGGGACCCCAGCAAAGGGCTTTCGATCTGGTTGCCTCGATCACAGAGATGTTCAGAGCCTCACTGACTTCCGCTCTGGGATGAGGTGAAAACGCTTCATCTTTTGACTTCTTTAAGTATGAGCCAGGGAAAAAAAAAGAACTGACAAATAAAAAGACATAAGAGGAAACAATCCTGCATAATTTAACTGAAAGTGGTATCCATTTTTAATCCACTAGGTAGCGTGTAATTGCAGACCTTTCCTTCTTCCATGGCAGGAGACACACTCCTTTGGAACAGAGTGAAAAAGTAGGATGTTTTTTTGTTTTAGAAAAGCCCACTTACATTCCTGTAAGCCTTCCCTGAGTACCTTGAGAGCCCTCAAGATTACTCTAACCGGAGGAATGAAAGGAACATTCAAGGCTTACAATAATCCTTTTCCTCAAGAGCAAAGAAAACATCAGATGTGGCTGCAGCTTTCAATGCATTATTAATACCAAGCACTTGGCAACATTTGTTTCAGTGAGATAAATTTGATCTGTGAACACAAAACAAAGAGAAGGAAGATAGCTGGTCACACTGGTCGCAGGAATATCTGCTGAGCCCAATCAAAACCCAATATTTTGCACAAGGAACCCATGAAACATGGTCATAAAATGAAGCAGAGGAGTAGTAATACTTCAAGAAAATTTATTCCGTTACCAATAGCAAAGAATTATTTTAATGTAAATTACATCAGCGGTTAAGCAACAATGCAGACTAATTAGAGATATTAAACCATGTAAACAAACCTTTTATCAAAAAAAGCAGGCACTAAAGGACATCCTGAGGTATTTATGATGGCACTGGGATTACTGCAGGGGTTTTGAATCTGTGAATGTATAAATGTTTCCCAGGAAAGATGCATACCTTGCACAGTAATCCTGATCTTTCTGCCAGCAGGCTCTCTTTACTTAACTACCTTTTCTGGACTATGCAGATCTAATTTCTAGTCTTACAGGATTGGGATCCAGAAAGAAAGAAAGAAACAAACAAAACAACAACAATGAACCCCCTCCCCACCACTCCCCACCAAAAAAAAAAAAAAAAAAAAAAAAAAAAAGAAGAAGAAAAAAAATAAAACAAAAACAACTATAGCAACAACAAAAAGCATCAATATGAGAGATCTCTGTTTTGGTGGCTCAAGTCAGCAGAATAGAGAATAATCGCTCACACCAAAAAAGGTGCAATTGCATGTCTGTGATCTGCACACTGCCATAGCTCCATTAGTCTGCTGGGGGCTTGAGTTAAGAGAACAGTCAATTTATGACCATGAGATGCAACAGCAGCTGGGCAGAACAGTAAAACGACCAAGACAAGGTCATACAAAGCTCTTCACTCAAAATGTGTGCTTTCATGTAAAAAAAAAGTCCCTGTGCCAGCTTAGAACTGACTTACTTCCAGACTTCTGATGAGTGATTTGAAATGGGAAGAGGGATTAAAGGTGAAAACTTTTAATGTAGTAGAGATGTAGCTAAGTGCCTGCCACAGGCACCCAAATTAAGTTCATGACACAAGGGTTCTTATCCATCTTTTAAAAATATATCACTACCAATAGTAATAATAAAAAAATTCAACCCATCTTCTTTGTGGCATTTTGTGGGGGTTTGACACACAAGGACTGGAGCAATACATCAATTCAATGTATAAATTAAGCTTATTAACCCTTCACCCTCTGTGAGGACTACCATTTATTCCCACACAGTTGTTCTTCAATCACAGTAAATTAATCTCCCCTGGAGTAGGGGAAATCTTCTCCAATACAATAATGTTACACCTGGATGGGAGCTTCCTGGGTAGTATAACATGGTTCAACTCAACACTACATCTTCACAGCCTTGGTTGATTGTCTCAGTTTTCTTGAAAAGCAATTACTTTAGGGAGGGAATTGGTCAGTGCAGTAGTCTGCTTTACAGATAAAATAGGCAATGCCTGTATCTGTGGAGGGAATAATGATAGTGTCTAGGAAAAGAAGTGGATCACAGTCTGGAAGCAGGTGTGCAGCTTTCCTCCAGCCTCATGGAGAGGCCCTGTGAAATGATATGAGTGCCTTGGGCTCTGCTATCTCATGGCAGAGCGCGCTGTCCGTCCCAAGGCAGGCTCGGGGGGCAGCGCTGCTGGTGCAGTGATAGGGGATTCTGTTTGGCTCACTAGGTCAGGATGAACTGCATGAGGCTAACAGGAGTACATTCAAAGACTGAGGAGAACTGGCATTTTGTAGTGTACTTTTCAAAAACCAACTCAATAGCTTCACAGGGCAGTAGGGAGGGTGGAAGTTTCCCTAAAAACTCCATACACAAGGACTTATTTTGTATTTTCCTTTCCCTTACAGAAGGAGGTCTAATCGATACTGAGCACCTTTTTAGTAGCTGCAGCTAAACTTATGTCACTCAGCTTGGTCGTTCAACCAAAGTTCTTCATGAAAAGTCATTTATTTTATGGAGCTGACATCTCCCTTTACTTTTCCTCCTCTCCCACCTCAGATTTCTGGGAGAATGCATCACTCTGATATACCATGCTACACACGGAAAACTTCTGCAAGCAGCCTTTACATAATAACCAAGTGACCTATTCATTCCTGATAGACCTAAGTCTTTCTTTAATCAAATCTGTAGTCCCTCCATCATGTCATCTTGTTAAGTAGGCCAGACTTATCTTGAGATGTCAAGAGCCACTGTGACTAATTAATTATTTTACATTATCAGTCATTTTAAAAGTACTTTAAAAATCACTGAAGATCTCACTTCAAAACTATATTGTCAACTAAGAAAACACACAAAAGAATTGAAATAAGAAAACTTTTTATTCAGTGCAGAAAGTTCACTCAGCATTCACTACCATACCACCATCTTCCCAAACTTTAAAAGGCATTGCTCACAAAGAATCTTATTTTGTTTTCTGTGGTTTGCCATGTCCTACCTTGCCAAGCATAAATGCGCACTTAAATAAACTCTCTGAACAGAAAACAACCTTCAAGAACAGCTGGCAGAGTTTCTTTCTCTCTGAAAAGAGGCATCCTTTTCTACATCTTACAAAATCTTTCTCAGACCCATACAGGTTTTTTTCCACCTTCCTTTTGCCAGCTTAGGAAACATGTCATGATGCCAATGTGCTTTGATCATCAGTACAAAAACCTCTTTATAATCTCAGTGTTATTAAGACAATCAGACTCTGAGTGGGATCAAAATAATCAATGCAGCAGGTTTGGGGTTTTTAAAATTAGTGTAATCCACTAACACAGGCAAAATGATGCATTCATTCAACTGTAATAGAGGAAGACTACCCATTCCTTGAACTGTAATAAAAAGCCCACTTATGGCATCTCTATCTCAAGGATTGAGCAAATGCAAAGACTGTCACAAATTAGGGGTTATGCTTACTAATATTTATCAAATATTTCCAACCAGAGAGTATTTTACATAAGAATCAGTTGAAGAAAACAAACTGTCTCCTAACTGATTTCCACATCAGTCCAGCCAGACCATATCTTGGGTTGACATGCATATCCTACCAAACACACTCAGAGCCATTTAAGATGCTTTAAAAAATGCAAGATGTTAGAGTATCTGCATTAACTTTTATATTTTTTAATTACCCATACAATATAGTCTTTGTATCAAAAATCTTCTGTTGACTGGGAGGAGCACTGCTGTTGTGGAGAATTAAAAATAATTCATCTTCTCTACAAAATACAGCAAGTGGAACTAAAGGCAGAATGTCAAAAACCTAACTGTTTCCTTGTCATATGTACCTCTCTGTCATTCCAATTGTTTTATACTGAGATTATTCTCCTTTGTATACACAATAAATCTTACAGAGCATGCACTGTCTACCATACAGGGAGATTCTGTTTAGTTTTACTGGAACTCAACTGAAAAAACACTACCTTAAGTATACATTTACAGCTAATGGTAACATCAAATGGAAACCATTCTGTCTGATTTCCTCCTTTACTCCTCCCACCAATTTTAAGGTGAGAATTGGTCCTTGTTATTTTTTCCACACCTGCAAAACGCAAAAGCCTGGTTTTAGAACCCCAGGAGATTTTCCTGCTGGAAAATCCCACTATGCTGTTAGGATGTTTCTGCTGCCTGCTTCAGGAAGCATCTACATGCAGAATTAAAAAATGCCCCTTTCCCAAGCATATTGCAACTGCACAAATCTGTACACTTTGTTAATATCTTCAGTTCACTATTAGCACCTAGAGGAAGATGAACAAATCCTGTGCTCTCAGAAAGAATAGAGAGTGATTCTTCAAAATAAACTGATTGTTTTTTAAAATGTATTTAAATTTGATGTATTAAATTGAAAAGGTAGCTCCTTTGCTATGTTGGTTAGCTGCATGAGGTTAAAAATTTTTTTTGGTGCAAACTTTCAGTAACCCAATTTTGTTACAGAAACAGCTTAATTCCTACAAGTAAGCCTCTTCTCTTTGTCCAGCTGCAAAGGGTGGCTAATAAAGCTCTTAATGCTTAGAGATGAGGTAAGGTACCCTGGCTGTATCCTCCCAAATCCTCTATGAGAAAAGGGGAACTGGTACATAACAGAGCTGACTATTTACTTTCCCAAGGCTTCAATTAACGACAGAAAATGGTTCCTCTCAGAGCAGAGGAAATGGTTGTCCAGTAAATACACACTGAAAAACAACAATGTGATAGAGACTGATAGCAGTGGACACCATACACATTGCAACAACAGCAATGTAGCAGTGGTCTGAATGAGCACAGGACTCCCCCTGGACCTTCACAACTTGACCGAGGAGAGAAGTTTTACAGAGACTGAAAAGAAATGATGAGTGACAAGCACTTATGGAAGAAGATGCCTTAGAGGAATTCTGAGGGAGCCCGCACACTCCTGACAGCCTGGAAGTTCATCTTACAGCCTGAAATACTGGATTTACTAGTGCTTTTTCACAATCTGTGTCAGCATAGGAACAGAGATGCTCATCCCCTGGAGGAGACACAACAGGAGTGAGTCAGGCCTTAATAGCCTTAGTTCTCCTCCTTTCCTCAGGGGAACATCAATTTGCTGCTGGCTGTGACTATCTTCTCAGCTCTGTGCAGATGACCAACAGCTTGCCCGGGAACATAACCCAGATTTCGACAGTGTAGCTGTCATGTAGGCAGATACTGTCCACGTGCTCAAAAACCAAAAGACGGGTCCCAGAGGAAGCACTGCCAGGATTGCTTCAGGCTTTTCAATAATGGAGTTCAACAGGACCCATGGCTACTGCCAGCAAACACTAAAAGCCTGTTCATGACCAGTGATGTCCCTCAGGGCTTCAGCATGCCTCCAAGGAGGAGCCAGTATGGCTGAGTTAGTGCTGATTAGGGAGCTGAAATCCTTTGAAGAACTAGCTGAACAACTGGCCTTATCCTCCACACAATATCTCACAGAGTGCATCTAGTTAAGCCCTCAGGATATTTGCAATAGCTTGGAAGAAGGCTTTTTATCACCTCCAGCTGAGCAGGAGTCATCCCTTCTCTCTAGATAAGCAATGGTCACAATGACCCAGGCATGATCACTTCTGAGCTGGATTACTCTAATTCTCTCTCTCAAAGGCTGGATGCAGACTGCATCAAACTTCTGTTTCTCCGCCTGTGACAAAAGTGAAGGCTCTGCTCGGTTTTATCCACTGAACTCCAGTAATTTTCAGAAGGTAGGTTACAGCTTTGATCCTTGTACTCCACACACATAATGTGTGGGCCAAACAATCTGTCAACAGTCAATATGCCTAAAAAGACAGTTTTCAGCCCACCACCTACCTTGAGACTTCCCTGGAGTAACAAGCAAAACAGCTCCCTACAGGCACATGGCAGACAAAACCAAAAACATCTCAAGTGAGAGGAGCCAGGTCTAGAATAAGGCACTATAAAAATACAGTTACATGATGACTTTGCAGTTTTAAGGAAAGTTTTAGAAAGTCAGAGAAAAACTTCTCTGCTCTCATGGTGTTGGAGATATTCTGTAGAAAGGAACAGCATCTCATCCCCAGAGACTGCATAGCCTTTTCCAAAGTTTGTGTGGATTTGTCCACACAATGGCAGACTTGAACCTGGTTCAGACCTCTGAACTAGGAAGGGGAATTATTCTGCACTAGGGACATGAGAGAACTCCAGTGGAAATTTTCCCAGGTAGGCAAGTAGCAGCCTGAAGTGGGGCCAGAACTGTTCTCCCACATAACCCAGTGGCAGCTGATGGGTGCTGGGACGTGACAGATGAGGGCACTCAGCATCTGACAGAACCTGCCTGTGACTGGTCCCGAGCTGTTGGCCCCCTGCAATAAATTTGCTGGTTTCTTTGGAAGAATCTCCAGGATGTCCACTAGCTGTACAGTTAACAATGGAGTCAGAAGTTTATGCAGAAAAATCATCTACCGTGGCTACCATGCCTGGACGACACCTTCTTGTTTGCAAGGGTGAAACAGTGTGTTACAAGGGTGTGAGGCAGAGTGATACACAAGCTTCTTGAAATAAAGTATAATGAGAGGGTCACAAATTTACTGAAGTACAGTGCAGGATAAATAAAAGAGGTTATTCCTTCATTTTATTTAAAGAGAAGGAAGAGCCAAGCCTGCAGGAATCAAGAATCATGACTCAAGAAGTATGAACAGGACACTGTAAATCAAACTATTGAAAAAAATAAACTGTTGATAAAGCTAAAGAATAACTTTGATTGAACTTTGTGTTCATCTTAGTCACTAACACAGTAAAATATCTGCCCATAGGTTATGTTTGCCCCTTACACAGGCCTCTTCCTTGTAGAGCATGTGCCATGTAACAAGTGTGCACTGTGTCAAAGACAGACAGGAGAATGCAAGGCCAAGGACTACTGCTTTAGGTTGTTACATATATGGGAAATGCAAGTTTTTCATTTTAAAAGTCATACTGAAGGTGTGCTAGCTTTGTGGATTTACCACCTAGCACCCATCTCTGCACAGAAATGAAATTCATAAATCCCTCAACCTCCAGTGTGAATTGGCTTCATACACACTGAAGTATATGGCTTTCACTGGGTAAAAGAACCTGTATTTGTGTCCACAAGCTGAGAACGCAATCTTTAAAGCCGTTGTGGATGGTTTCCAAGTAGATAACCTATATCTCTCCAAGTCCTGAAAGGCAGTTTGGTTTCAAAACACATTTTGTTCTTCAGACGAAATTAAGTTGCAAAAGCCCCTCTTAAGTCTCATTCTTTCTAATGGTATCATTTACATAGACTTAATTTAACACTTCCAGCAATGTAGTGTCTGTTGCCCATATACATGTTATCTTACATAATTGCTTCTTCTTCACCTCCTTTTTTTTTGTTTTAAATTTACCCAAGTACTTTCTCCTCTTGCCTTCAAAATTCCCATTTACATAAGTAACCTCTGGTCTTTTCTGGTTTTTCTCTTCCTTCTCTCTCTCGCTATTTCAATCGTTTTAGATGTCTGTCTTTTGAATGTTCTTTGCTCATTTCAGAAGCAAGATAAAATCCCTGAGGCAAGTCAACAGCAGATACTACTAAATGGAGATACTTGTTCCACACTATGACATACCAAAAGTGAGCAGCAAAGCCTTTCCCTGTACCCAGGCTCCTACTTGGTCTGTGTGGAGGATCTCAGGGGCCTGAAGCCCCTGAAAGGGGTGCAATGCCATATTTTGTGAAGACGAAGTTGTTCTGATCTGGGCGGAAAGAGATTGGAGCAGGCAGTGGTTATGGGATGTTTTAAGTTTAAGGGTACTCTAAGAAGACAGTTGTGCTGTTAGGATTCAACAAGAATCATGAAATGCACTGAATCTACTGTTTCTTCCACCACTTTGGAGTTCAGTATAAACAATTTTAATCCTTCAATTTAATTAAAGAGGAAGTAGACTTTAAGGTATATGTCCTCTTGTGTAATCACAAATACCCAACAAACAATTTGACAAATTGTCTGCCTAACAAATTAATTTAGCTAAACAAGAGGCAAAGCAGAACCTGCTGGATGTAGCTGAGTAGTAGTTCCTCCCCAAGGACATTAAAATCTCAGATATGCTGTTATCCGATTCCCAAAGGAAATTAAGAACATTTAGAGCTAACTAGTGCTATTGCTTACACAGTTAGCAAGCAACTCAGTGGGCGAAGGCTTGAAGAGAATGCACAGCCCAGTTCCCTGAACAGCTGAAGTCCAAGCTGCTGGCTCTCAGGAGAGTGTGAACCACTGGGTGTGCTTTGCTTTCTTTTCTATCTATGCTATCTTAAACTATCTGGCCCAGATAAACCAGCAGAACACTGTGGCAGCACCTTCATTTAGCTGTGGGGAAACACCCTTCTCTAAGTGGTAAGCACCACCTCTCTGCCTTTACAGAAGTAAAAAGCTAAGTATTAGCAGAGACTATTCCTGCACTTCTGTTTATTTCGTCACTCTTTTTGTCTGTATTCCTTTTTGTTACTGAAATCAGAAAGGTTATTTCCTAAGCAGAATCAAATCCCTCTATGCAGGCTACAATTTTTCTCAACAAAGCAGTTGTGACTACCATTATCACTTTTCTTAAGCAAACTAACCTCACCAGTCAGCTGTACTTAAAATTTGAAGTGGCCAGAGAGGCCTCAGCAATATTATAAACTAGTGGGCTTAGAATCCTGGCTGCTTAAAGAGCTGGAAACACCACTTCTGTTTGCAGCAGTGCAGGAAGGAAAATTAAGTCTGAAGACAGAAGTTCACTGAGTAGCTTCTTCTATCAACATGGGCCTTGAAGCCTGTCTGACTCAGATCCAGAAAAACTGCTGTCTCCAAAATTTCTTGAATCCCTAAGGTCTGTAGCTAGAGAATTGAACACGAAGTCCCTAAAAGTGTAAGAATCTAGTAAGGTTCATCCGTCACACTTGACCGCATTCTCAGCAGGTTTTTGGATATCCATTGAAGATAGCTATCAGGAAAAGCTGTATAGTGTGGGCACTGAGCCATGCCCTGATTGATTGGAAGCTCCAGTATATGAGGTAAATGCGGACATTATGACTTGATCAGCACTGATTTGTATCATATGTTTTGGGAATAGCCATAAGTCCATTTGTTCCAGAGATGTGCTTAATTAATTACTGATTTAATTTTTCCTATCAGTTAGAATTACATTACATGCTACCTATGTAATGTAAACCTTACAAAATGGAAAACATTTGTCTCACACTAGCACTAATCATTGTCTGTGACTGCTTTAACAGACTGGCCCATCACAAAATAGATTGTATATCACATCAAAAGTGCCCCAGGTGAAGAATTGAAGATAGAAAGTGTCTTTTCAAAGTATTTTAATAAATTTAATTGCTGTCTTACTCTCCTCTCAAGCTCACTTATCTGTTAATCTGTAGCTCAGCTTTGGTACGCTTGAGCAGAAATGACCAATATGCAGCTGTGATTTACTTGGCACACCCAGGAGAGCAGGAGAAGTGGGATAAATGCCCCCTTCTTTTACTTACTCCACCTCATATGGTGGAGTTATCCTTAGTTCTTGGCAAGGTTTAGAGAAGCCCTAAAATGTTTTTTCACTCTCAGGAGCATCATCTGCCAGCTGTGTATCATTCAGGTGCATTCATGCATCCTGTCCTGGTAATGCTATGTCACAGCCTTTGTCCGCAGGCCTGTTCAGTTTCTGTCTTCACATTGTCCTTTTCCACACACTTTAAATAATCTTCCCAAAAGTTAATAATTTGTAGTTCCTAACACTGAAGGCTTGAAGTTCATCATCTTAGAAGATGAAAATTTTATACTCAAGAGAAAGATATTTTTCTAATCAGTTCCTGGCCAATTCCATAGCACCATAAATTGAGAAACTGAGAACTGAAGAATGTATTTTAGTTTTAGTTAATCAAGTACAGTGCAAGAGACAGACTCTGTAATCCATATTTCAAAGATTTGGTGAAAACTATAATAAAGCCTAAGATGTTTGTTTTACACTGCTGTTAGCTCTCTACTTTTTTTGGAGAGCTGTTTGAATAGAGTGTCCTCACAGCTCATTATGAGCTGTTAAGCATGAGAGCAGTGGTTGCTTTCCTGATTTTGGAGTTTCCTCTAATTTCAGGTCAAGGAAGTTCAGGATCTGGTCTGAGAATATAGGAGTTTGGAATTGCTTGAAGACAGTATTATTTCACAGCTTACCCCACTCAGAAACACACAGGCTGTATCTCATGTCACACTTTTCTACAGTGCTGAAAGTGATGTGTGTTATTAGCACCATTTCCTTACAGGTTTGCACTTGGCTACTGCTTTTCAGAGAGTCTCCAGTGCCTATCCAGATGCCTCTCCTACAAAACACAGAGGTAGTCTTTGATTTTTTTTTCTACTACCATTGGCATCCTTAGGAAGTGGTCCACAAAAAAGGATATTTGAAACAGCAATTTGAGACAAAGTCTGCAGCACATTGCACGTAACATCTGTCACAAAGTCCTCATGAAAACAGCCATAAATAGCTCATCTACATGATGGAGTTTTGTTTGCTAGTGATGATGGTGGTGGTGGTGGCAGTAATAATAATGGCAACAATAGTTTATGTGAAATAGGCAAGGTTTGAGCCAAGAGAAAGGGATTTGTTGAAAGTTCTGCCTTGGAAAAAGGTGGAGAAGTCAACCCTCCTCTTTTTAAGCTGAGACTGGCAATATTAGACATAGAGTTAGACACATTGTAATGATGGATATCTTGAGACTATTGATTAAATAATATGTTCTTACACTTGGCTTATGGCTCCCACTGAGACATTAGTGACTACTAAAGTACAGTCACTCGACGAATTTTATAATCTTTCACACACTGTTTTCTGGAATTGCATGAAACAATACTCAAACGAAGACTGTGTTCACTTGTGCCTTCTCTTTTGAACAAGAGCTCTTCCACAAAAAACCTGTAGAAAACACCTTCAAGAGTACACATATAGTTACATAATTAGTCTAATCTGGTGGTCCCAAGATGCTGTGTTCTTTAAGGGTCATATGTAAAGAGTCTTTAATATCTCAGTTAATGGATGTTTGAACTAGAACATATCCTGCTTGGCATGTCCTGCTCAGTTCCTGCAGGCACTTCTCAATTCATTCAAAACGGCCCAATGAGAGTATCCCTGAGTTTAAATCAAACCAAATTTATTTTGAGAGGCATCTTGTTTTCTAGCTCTTAATTCTTTCCATATATGAAAGAGAGGATTTTAGTACTTCTAAGAATAAAAAATTAAAAAGTATCCCAATATAAATAAATATACTAAGGTACCTAGAAACAGTACTCTGAAAATTTTTGCCACAATTAATTACAGTGAAGCATGTAATTCCTCATGTTTCTTATTACTATCACCACACAGTCCACTCATCCATCTGCAAAACAAAGTACAGCAAAATTTTTGAAGTCCAGTAGTGCAAAAGTCTTTACCAGGGCATGCTGACTGACAAAAACAAATGGTGGAGTTCCTTCATCTCTGGAAAGGGTGTCTGTACAATCCTGTTATATGCTAGAAATGGAAGACACAGACAGAGTAGGAATTTAAGGAGCTCGATGTTAGGAAAAAGAAGAGCCGATATGCAGAGAATGAACATGAAGAAGAAGGACACTTGGGAAGTGCTGTTAGGAAACACACAAATCACTGGCAACTCAATCAATGGAGAAGGTGTTAGAAACAGAGAAGGAGAAGAGAATAACAGCACACCCTAATAACCTAAGGCCATTTATGTACCTTTGTGACTGACTTACTTTTGGCTGGTCGGCCTTCCCCATGCAGAACAAGGATGAAAGAGACTGTAAGTATCAGCTCCCAGTACTGACACTTCTTTTTTTCCTCACCATCCCACCAGTTGTGGGTTCACAGTCAGTATATAACTAAAGCAATGTGGAATGCTCACTTATGTTGCATAACATTTATCCCACTAAAAAAGGAAAAGCCTAATTTTCACAACACAGCCAGTGTAGCTGCTAATGCCAGCACAAAAGAGGCAGCAGGAGTGTATGGCCTGGTAGCTGAGACCATTGTGAACTTGCACACTGCTTAAGGACAGGGCCATTGTACTGTCACTCCAGGAATACTCTGTAAACAGAGAAATGCATGACTGGCTTTTGAGGTTTATCATTTGCCAAACATTGCTTTGTTCTGATGCAATGCTCCTCCTTGCTCCTCCAAGAACACATCAAAGTGGTGTAAATTGTCAGAAATGCAAAAGGGCACATATCTGTGTAAATTACTGCTGGTTACAAAAATCTCCTCATCCATGTGACACAACCTGGAGGTAATTACAGCTTCTGAGCATTTTATGGTTCTTCTGCTCAGTTCTTTTCAACTGAATGAATAAGAAGATACAAGTGTTTGAAAAAGATATGTCAGAAATTTCCTATAAAAGTATTTAATGTAGTAGATAATCTATGAAAAGCTGATTTTAAAGCTCCTGCTGTGTCAATGTCAGAGGTTAGTTATTAAATGAATCATATTGTCAGTACCAAGACCCCAAAAAAAAAGAAAGTTTATGCTACTTAAATGCTGTGGCAAAAAGTCATTAATTGGGCACATGCAAAAATGGACTATTTCAGGGGGTGTTTAACTTACTTTCACTAAGATGTTCGAAAAGTATCAGCAAGCTTTGATAAACAAGGCTTAGGGTTGAGAAATTTTGAGTCTCACTTCATTCAGCATTCTGGTTAACCACAGATTTTTGATGTGGAAATCATAAGCAAAGACTGCAATAGAAGCTGGTTTATAATTTAACTAAAATATATATACATATCTTTATATATATATATGTGTGTGTGTGTGTGTGTATCAATACATATATATGCCTATATAGACATATAGAGATAGAGAAATAAATCCAGTGCTCAAATCGGTGGTGATTACAGTGAAGTCACTCTTTTAGGCTAGGACCAGAAATGAGACAGCTGGAGTAAGAACCTGCTTTAAGTCCTGTTGCTAAAATATCTTTAATGACCATGCAAACAGCTGATGTAAGTATCATGTGCCATCTGTTCATACTACATAATAAAGCAGACAGATAAGATAGCACGTTTCCCTAATTTTTGTCACCTCTATGGGACAAAATTTCTTTGGATCACCAGAGCTGAAGCAACACCACAACTAAGTAAGTCTGGAGAGCTGTCTCAGCATTCCTAGTGGAGAATAAGCAGAAAAAATCCCACAGCTTCATGGGCAGTCCCCCTGTCTGAAAGTTAGAAGGTACAATCATTCACAAGCTGTACTTACACACAGAGTAACCCTAGACAAAGTCAAAAATAGCTCAATTTGAGAATAAACTCTCAAATTTAAGGCCTTTGTTTAGTGTTCATGCTTTGGAGGTCTGGATTAAGATGTGGGCTGTGTGCCATACTTAGAATTCTATTTGAAAAACTGGTCTCCTTGAATCTCAGCATAGTGAGGCAGTATGATACACCTGGATATGGAGATGGTTACAGGCTCTGGCAGAAAGCATCTGTTGGGCCATGCTTTAAGGCAGAGCTTTCTGTCCTTTTACATTTACAGCCTCAGGGGAAACAACTACTAGCAACTGCTCCCCATACTGTGTGAACTTCCAGTGCAAACAAAAACTGGGGAAAAAAATTAACTTTTGAAACTGCATCTTAGACTTCAGTTTTCCATTTTAAAAAATGCATAAATTTGAAAATATTTTAATCAGATCCAGAACTTGTCAATTTTAAAGCATTGTATGTCAGGAAATATCTCACTGACCAAATCTGAAAGAGTACCTCATGATCTGATTTCATAAAAAGGAGCTCTGATCGTATGAATGTGCATGATTATTTCTGTTTTCTAAAACAGATTTTTGTTTTCTAAAACAGTGATTTACAGCTGTTGTGTTGTTTGCTACTAAACTATTGTGGAACATAGCTCACAAGATCAAGTCTTTGTGCATAGAAACAAACCAGCTGTCTCCTCATCTTTTCTATTCAGGGTTTTTTAAAAATTATTTTTGGCAACAGAAATAATGTTATTGCTGAGAGGAAAATTTGCCTTGTAATAAAAACAACTTCTCACCCATTCCACCTATAATTTTTTTCATTCTTACAGTAAATTCTTCTTAGGAAGCTAATTAGAAAGTTCCTTAATTGATGAGCATTCTGACCATTAGGGCATTTTCAATTTCTCATAGCATCCCAGATGACACTGTTACAGAGAGGTGTAACTGAAAAGAGACTAATTGGAACAATTAATTGAAACAACATACAGTTAATTTCAATTATAAGAATCATCCTGACTGCTCCCTTGTCTCTTGTTGTGTGGCCTGCTGCACTGTGGTAATGTTCCTACAGACTTATCAGCAATAGCCTTGTTAAAATCCCATGTGCTGCTGATTATTCCTGTATTTACTATTTGTATTATCATAACACACATCAGCTCTAATGCTGCACACAGTGTCCAGCGTAAGGTGTTCTATAACATCAGAATAGGAAGATTTGTGACTGTAGACAGGAGCATGGCTTTTCATGCTTGAATTACCATTCAGTCAGGAAAAAAGTTAAGTCACTCACTTGAATGCTTTGGCTTTTAAATGTTCTTATTGCAAATTTCCTCAAGAAATGTCAAAGAATGCTTCTAAGCAAGAAGTTTGTTTCCAGCTAAAAATCCAGCTCTGATACTTAATAAGCTCTGGGAAAATGTTCCAAAATGTGCTTTTTAAGGGCGAAGGCTTCATGCTCCAATTTGGAGGCTCACAAACATTGAGCTACAAAGTCTTACCACCTGTTCATCCTAAGGAAGGAGGCTTCTTGCTGTCATTTTTACAAGAAACAACTGTGTATCACTGTCTGTGGCACCCTGCTAAAGGGTGTGCATTCATACCCCGTTGGCTGATCTCAAAGTCACCACAGTCCCTTGCTCCACCAGTTTCAGCTAGCCATAGTTATTAATAAAGTTATGGTTCTGTCAAATGCATGCCAAGGCCTCCACTACTTTCTGTGGGGTTAGGATTTCCTGCTGCATCATGTAGAGGATGCAGTGGCTTTTGTGCAGTGTGCACAAACACCATATTCACCTGCAGAAGCTCTCCAGGCTGTAGCTTGAAACAGAAAATAACTCTTTCATCTTTATACAGCTGGTTTTGACCCCAAGACTTACCCAGTGCTACAACTTCTTATAGGAAAATCTGTTTGATTTTTTTATACTAGCATTCATTTCCTATGCCATGACTCCTAAGTCTGCTACACGGATCTTATACAAGCAGCCTATTCAGCAAGCTGCGCTGAGTTTGGGACATGACTAATTATAATTTTATATGGTTGAGAGAATCAGGACTGTTCTGTCAAACAAAGGGCTCTCTGGAGAGTTACATTTATTCATAACATTCACCGATATTTTACCTCACTTTCTCACGTATTGTCCTCCCTTCAACAAACTAGAGAAGCCATTCTTACATCAAATTAATTTTTCCTTCTGTATGATTCCCCATGCCCTTCTCATGGACTTTCACAGCTCCCTATAGGAAATACCATAATTTCACAGTCCCCTTTGCAGGAAATATCATCTGAAGCTGCATTTCACACTGACATAATCTCTTCTGCTGGAAGTGAAGTGAGCAACCATCCTGATTATCAACTCGATTAACAACTCCTGAGCCTTTGAATCGCTGTGAAGACACAATCTGTGGAAAGTCTGAACAATGATACTGCCTTAAATGTATGTCAAATCCTTAATTTTTTATTTTGCAAACCACTCTGTTGAAAAAGTAATATTTCTTTGTCAATGCAGGCTATGCAGATGGGCTTTACATTGAAACAAACCTAGTCTTGTAATGACTTTCTGAATGAATAAAAGCAACCCTAATGCCTGAGAACCTACATTAGGAACATGATGTTGTATAATGAAGTGTGCCAAACCTGTTTATTGAGATTGGTCATGCTGGTCTCATTTTAAAGTACAGTCTTAGGTAAGACAATGGCGCACTGACAAAAGCTGGCTGTCAGACATCCACCCAATTGCTCTCTCAGTCCCCCTCCTCTGCAGTAGAGAAGACAAAAAGAAGTAGAAAAAGCACCAGGATTGAGATAAAGTCTGTCAAGTAAGAAAAGCAAAACCTGCATTTGGAAGCAAGGCAAGAAAAGGAATTACTCACTACTTCCCATCGCCAGGCACATGTCCAGTGCACGGCCTTTCTTGGTACCTATAAGGATTGTTTGGGATGGCAAATGCCATGAGTGGAAGCGTCCCTGCATCCTCCTGTTTTCCCTCAGTTTTTATTGCTAACAATGATGCCATATGGTACAATAGAACATCCCTGACATCAGTTTGTGGTCTCCTCCCAACCTCTTGCCCATTCCCAGCCCACTGGCCTCAGGAGGTGGAGAGCTGGGGTAGAGGGAAGGCCTTTACACTGCAAGGCAATACACTCAGATACTGTTCTTAGATCAACAGAAGTTGTGTAACTGCCATGAGAACACAACCTAGATCCTCTGTGGGCAAAGAAAAAAACCTACATTGCAGTGAACTCTGTAAAATGCCACTTGTCAGAGCTTAGCAAAATTAAAAATTACAGGGAATTGAAAAATGGCATACAAGAGATTTCAGAGTTTAATTAAGCTAAGCCATCAAATAACAGGCTACACACTGCCAAGCAGGTAACACATGACATCTTCAAACACAAAGGAGAGCTTCCTTTGACTTGTTTCCATCATTACCTTTCTACATTTTCACCTAGTCTACCAGATTTCTATGGTTAGAGAAACCAACTGGGATGTCTGGTACAACTGGCCTGTGAATGAGTTTTTCTAAAATATCCACAACTTCTGAGTCATTAAAAATCACCAGGAAACTGATTGCAGCAAAGGAAACATGTTGTGAACTGAAAAATCTGAATGAGGGAATATTTCATATTTTTGTGTTCATGAATGTTTTCAAGGGTTGATGAGAGGGTCAGTGTTCTGTAAGACTCTTGGCTCCTCTGTTGAATATAGCCTAAAACTCAGGATCTGGATGGGAGATTTCACAAAATTTCCAATTTCCTTTGCTAAAATTCTGCCAGTGGCATCAGGTATGACTGAAATAGACTCCATATATTTGTCATATGCTTGTGTTCATATCTAGACACAACAGCACTCAAGATAGGTTGCTTTATTTATTTTTCTCCCACCACAGTATTTCATGTCAGTATGTCTCTGCTATTCAGTAAAGATAAAAGAAAATTGAGAACTTCCATTTGTTCACACAAGAAACAAGATAGGGACAATAAAATCTCATTTACTGGCATAAATGGATTGATTCCTTCACTCATAGAAGGAATTTGCTCTGTGATGTAGTCCTGTTACACAGTTGGTTAGATGCAGACAAGAATAGCTGATTTTAAAAATATATTAACTATTATAACTGATGATGATGATTGGAATCAATGATCTGATATGCAAAGCCAAGTCATATGGTTTTATATTTTCATGGCAGTATGTAATGTTGCTCTTGTCTTTAGGTTTACAACACTATAACCTAGGCAATATTTCAGAAATATTGATTTTTCTTTTGAGGCCTTTTGGCAATCTGAAATCTGAAAGGCATATATTACTTTGATTATAAATAGCCCTTTTCAACTAAGCTGCCGCATCTCTATGTAATCACCAGTACTATGTAAATTTGAAAAATTCTACAAAAGCTAGAGTATTTTCAGATTTTATAACAGGCTTTCATGTCTTCTAATAGTCTTAACCAAAATGCAACATTCTTAAATAGTGGAGAATGCATCACTGTTTCAGCCCTTCATCCATTTTAGCTTGCTTGTGGGCTGTATGTACATGAAACAGAATCCATGCATCTGGTTGCAACACAAAATACTTATGGATTATTCATTGATCCAGATGTAATGATAAATGTCACCTAAGTGAGCACCAAAACCAGACTGTACAAAATTGGACATCAACTCTTGCTTTGTAAAAGATGTCTGTAACAGACAGTAACCCATGAAAAATGCTGGAAATCTGGTATTGGTTTGTGCCAACATCTAGCTCTTTGTTTATTCAGTACTCTGGTTATTGTGGTCAGCTCTTAATCCCATACCCCCTCCGCTGATGCAGGTGTAAGCACAAATCCTCCATCTCTCCTTGGCATGCCTACACTGCACTGGCAACATAAAGAATCTTGGTAATTCAAAAGTTGTAAACATAATTTGACAGAACTCAAGTGTGTCTCTCTCACTATGCCAAAGTGATATAATGCAACCTTCTTGTCAGTGAGGTTGGTTACTATGGAACTCCTGTGCTTCTGGGTAAGACATAAATAATAAGAGCTGAAAAAAGTCACCCCCAGAGACAAGCCAATATCCAGAACACAAGGCTAATCATACCTTTTTGTTGAAACACATTATAAATACGAACACTAGTAGATCAAGAGTAACTGCAGGAACTCAAATCTATGTGGAAAAAGAGCAGTACAAAACCTGACAAAGAATCTGGGGCATTGTGCAGGCACTTCATGCATAACATTTCATTACTTTTTTGAGCTTCTATGCAGACCTATGACCCACTTCAGTTCCCACTGAAATCCATGGCAGATTTAATAGGTGCTCTATTTTTTCATTTTAATAGGCATTCTATTTATAGAAAAATGTGTAACTTAAAACAATGTGAATTCTAGTCTTGCTTCACCTCTCTTCCTCAAGGGATACTTCTTACTGAAGAACTAAATACTATTCCACAGCATAACTGTGACAGTAACCATACACTGTGCCTAAAATGCCTGTCGTAGCATGTTCAGCATATTATCTTACACTGGAGAATAAACTTTATTTCCCAACAACAGATACCACGATCACAGTTTGTCATTAAGGCTGTGCCTACTTTTGACAGATCATCCATCAAAATAAAATCAAATTATTTTGTACTTCCTCATCTTCAACTTCCACCAATCAGTATTTGTCAAAGCATAGGGCATTCAGAAAAGGCACTGATGAGGCACGAAAGCAGCAAAATGTGGAGCTGCTTCCCATTAGCCAGTCTTCTACTCTCTTGAAAAACGTGTTTTAAAGACATGTCTTAAAACAGGTCTTGATTCTCTGATACACTCCACTTTTTAATTTTTTTAAGATGATCTGAAAAAAGTCCAAACTGTCCCTCTAGTACATCTGGGAATTGTCAAGGTCATTTCCTTATTGAAGATTTCATTCTCAATAACATGTATTCAAAGTTCAGTTCCTATGATGGGCCTAATACAGCTTTCAGGACTTCAGAAAAAATAACATCAGGCAAAAAAACCTGCAACACATCTGTTTCATAAAACAAAGTATATATACAAGATGGGAAACAAAAACACCAATAAACCCCAAAAACAAAACAAAAAACCACCACACAGATATTGTCAGGATAAACTGTAGTGACACTTAAGCTTAGATTCCACTGCAAGCCAGACTGGAACTCAGAAGCGGTGCCCACAACACCTGGGCTATGATGTGCCTCGGGAGAATTGTAATTCGATGTTGAGCCATACAGGCATACTGTACGGTAGGCAGTGTGCAGGGACGGCTGCTCAGGCAGTGAAAATCGGGGCTGCACCAGAATGCACGGTTTCATCCCCTTCTCCCAGCCCACAGCACTTTCCCCCTCGTGCCTGTGCCATCACCCATGGGGCCACACAGAGGGGCTGGGACTCGGAAGCTGCTCAGCTGACTGCCAGCAACAGGGAAATAAATGATTTTAGGGTTTAGCCAGGTGGTCCACCAGCGCAGTTCTCCATGGAGCCGCACAGATGTCCTGCTTGCAGCAGGAGGCCATGGGGAGGAGCAGCCAGGCGCAGTGACATCTGTGGGGGCAGCCCACACTGCAGCTGAGTGAGCAGCCAGCCAGCTGCGAGCGGGTAAAGCTGACCTGCAGGTCGGGTGTGCTTGCAAGCCCTACACAGGACAAGGCTGGCATAGCAGCATTGTCAGTGTGTGTTAGCCTGCCTTAAAGTAAAAGCCTTTAACCTCCCTTTCCATGGCCTTTAAAAGTATAAGAGTGACCCAGTCTACAAGTAATATACAAGCCTGCTTATTAAAAATAGTTATGTTCAAAAGAGCCCCAGAGCATTCTGTTCATTTTTCCTAACCTCTGTGTTACTGTTTATCCTCATAAGCTCATACGGGATGTGCTTAAAGGAGCTACAGAAAGTACGCAGGAGCTCCCTTTGCCTGCACACCAATCTAATGGGCCTCTAGCCAGCACCAAACTGAAAACCCTTGTGACCTTGCTGGGGTGACACTGCGCCCAAGCTAATAAGCTATATGCCGAGGCTGAGTGATCTGGGCTGGGCTTCACAAACATGCTTTTCACCTGGAGCTGGCTGGTCTCCAGGAAGCTGAGCGCCCATGCAGAGGCATTTGTGCACGAGCTCAACCAGCCACAGACACATATTTACGGTGTCATCAGACTGCAGGCTACTGCTTCTCTCCACAAGATCTCAGCTTCTGCAAAGGCTCTACTCTAGATTTCAACATACCTGCCAGGTATTTCACCTAACCTTCCATTCTGAGACAATGGGAACTTTCTGCATTATACAAGCTCTCCCGTCATCTTCTGGCATTGTTAACTCCTAATAAATCATGATAGACTTGGCTGTTCCTTGCTGCAGGGACCACCCATTTCCATGTGGTTTGGGGAATAGTCTTGTAATTACCATTGTTTTGGAACACATACAAGGCACCACGATGTGTCTTCCAGCTTGTAACTGCTATGTCTCAGAAACCTAAATTTTGGCCATATTTTTTAATTCAAGAAACCATGCATTATGAAAGTCCTCTTCAGCTAAACTTTTTTTTTTAAGACATCAATAAACCTATACAAACGATGGCCATGTAATACAGTTAATGTGTGTTTTAGTTCATATTACTTCAATCACAACATAAATAAAGACTAATATGTTTTCTAGCATGGCCATAACTGGTTTTACCTAGTTCCTATTGCACACTTCAGCAGGGATATTGCAATTATTTACCACACCACCACTGACACAAAAACAAGTATTTTTACTACCTGCATTATTTTATTAATACAACTGGAACTTAACTCAGTTCTTTCATTCTTCCCCCCCGCTCCATTTTTTCTCTCCTCTCTAAGACCTGCTGACAAAGCTGGATCCCTTCATACATCTGAAAACATGTAAGGTTTTGCAAACAGAACACAGAAAAAGAAACTGGAAAGCAAGACTATTCTCTGTCTATGCATAAGAATAATAGACTGTTCAAAGTATAGAGCAGAAAATGGCAGCTATAATTAAATGTTAGAGAGTGCTTCCAGCAGGAACAAGTAATCTAAAAGTCAGAACAGAAATGGGAGGGAGAAATAGGCCTACTATTGTGCAAGTCAGGCAGAAATCAAAATGTGGTATTTCAAGTGGGGAATAGGCACACCATGTATGTTAGGCAGCTATTCTGACAACTTAGGCGTGTCTGGCAAATATCTGTGTGCTAGATGAATGTTGAAATTTCCTTTGAGAAGTACGCCTGTACAACTAACACATGTAATATCTCAAAAAGAAATTCAGATATTTTTTCTGACTAAGTTATGATTTAATTCTGTGCCTTTACTGTGTAACAGCTATCTAACGTTAAGAAAGGCCAATTAGGTCTTACTTAATTTCCCACATACTTGGTCATAAGCAGTTGCTTCATTTATTTAGAAATTGTCTGTATTATTTGCCATTGTGTGTCTTGCAGCCATCTCAGTATTCATAATACCTTATTTAAACTGGAACTAAGAAGCGTGATTCGCAAGCTTGACACTGTGAAAACAAACTTCTATTAAAAATGGTAACATTATTTATGTGTTAATAAACAGGTGGAAAAATTCTATTGGCACCAAAAAATATGTATTTAAGCACACCAACTAGCATAATGAAAGCATAAACTTTCAAATTATTTAATTAAGCTACTGTAGTTAATGGCTGAATACAGTTTGCCTGCACTGAAGGAAACAGCTCAGTTACCCAAAATCCAATAGCAAAAAATACAGAATCGATATTTTTCCCCTCTGGGAATGGGAGCAAGTACCAGCTGCCACACTGTACACATAACTGAGATCTGGCTCGAGGACCAGTATTCAGATTTGCATAAGAATGAGCAAGGAGTGTTTTCAAACTGCCTACGTGACCCAGGAACGTGTAAGTGCTCCAAGTGCTCGTAGTGAGAGTTAAAACACGCAAGCTAAACATGATACTTCAAACTCCCCTTATGTATCTTTACCCTGACTCTCTTAAATACGCCTCTAGGAGATGTCTTTGACAGGAAGAGAGGGAAATCTGAGCACAGTAAGAACTTACTATATAAATGGAGGGATTTCCATCAACTCCAAGGTGGGCAAGAGCTGGGCTTACATGCAAACAGAAGCATTCTCACAAGATTTGCAGTTTGGCTGCATTTGGTCGTAAGAAATTCCTGCTAATGTAACTTTGTTACACGTTACACCAGCGCAGCATACTGCAGTAGAAAAAAAATAGCTTGTGGCCATGTTTTTAATATGCGATGCAGCTAATCTCGTCCATATGGGAACATGCACCAGCCCTTACAGGGCTCTAGCTGTACCACTCGGGGAGAAAGGATCTTCACTGCTGCTGCCCAAACTCTTTGCTCTGTCACAGAGGTCCTGCCATGGTATTGGAAAGGTTATTGAATCTCTTGAGCTCTCAGCTCCCTCAGCCTGTAAAGCTAAGGTAACAGAGCATGCCAACTCCCATCCCTGCCCTGATGGGAAATACATTAGAGCCCATGAGCTTCTGATATAGGACATGACTGATCACTGCAGTTACAACATTATCCTTAATCTAGGCCATTATGAGAAAATTAAGGCTCCTTTGTGTCCTCAGTGTTTTGAGACACAAATTTGGTTCCAAATAAGGAATTACTCCTCAGTTAACAAAGTCTTTCCAGCATCATGATTTTCAAACGTTAAAAATTTAAATAACAAAACAAATCAACCAAAACAAACACATAAAAACTAAATAAAATATAGCCTAAGGGGACAAATATTAATTCAACTGAATTATTGTACCAGTTAAAAATGGCAAAGTAAATAACACTGAAACATAAATACCTGAAACACAAATGCTCTGACCTTCCATCAGAGACCATTGTTTCTGTATTATAAAATTGCATTCAGCTATCCTACTGTACTGGATATTAATATGTAGGTCTTTCTTTAAACTCAAATTAGATTACAATGTTAGTAGGTCATAATGGAGGTATTGTTCTCATAACATGTGCCCTCCTGTGCAATTCTGCTGCTGATAACTATTCAAATCAAGGAATCTAGGTGGAAGTAGAATGTTATGCCTTTTATGTCAAGCCATCTAACAAATGTGAGTGGAAAGAAACAATTCTACATCAACAAGTGCTCAAATAAGTTTTTACTTCTGACAATACCAGTGAAGACAACAACCTCAGGCATCTCTCTAGTGAGGCAAGCTCTATAAAAACTTACCTAGTCTGACCTTTCAAATAAGAAGGTCTCTTGAAATGAGAACAGGGGAGAAGTGAATTTGGCCATGAATGTTGTTTTACCACATTGCCCCTGTAAACACAGTTTTGACATGTTGATGTTTCAATGACAGAAAACTCAGCTTTCTGCATAAACATGTTAAAGCTGCTGAATGGAAAAGGTGGGACTGAGAGGGAAACAGGATGTTTATATACTGTGCCAGCACTCTGCCCTGTGGCCAGGCTCAGTGAGGAACTGCAGTACAGAACTCTGCTACCACATGAATCTACCACTTCAAAATAATTGTTTAGAGCTTGCAGAGGCCTCTAGTACAGGGATAGATATCACCTGACTTTGTTCCTGCTTTGCAATCCACAAGTGCAAAAGTACCATGTGATGGAAAACTTTGCCTTGGAAACAGCAGAGGGCTGGGACAGGAGCCTGGGAGGGGCCTGGCTCATTCCCTTTCACCAGAGTCGAAGCTGAAGGGGAACAAGATGCACATGGGAACGGGGAGCAAGCTGCTGGCTGCCATCCTGCTCTCTGCTTCCTGCCCTCTGGCTAGCAGAGGGTAGATTTCATCACCCACCTGCGTCATGACTATTACGAGTAAGGAGCCCAGTTGGCAGTGTGTACACTGAGCATTTTATTCACAGAACCCAGATCCTTTTGACTTCTGGTGTGAGCTTTCACCAAATCACATTCAGATCAATTAATCAGGTGAATTTGTGCATAATCCTAGGACTGATTCTAGCACACAAAACAGCTGTAACTGGAGTTTTCACCTCTGCTAAAGTGCCCTTGAAAATTTCTTCATACATTAGACACGCATGCTGTTATCACCTGGTTTGTTAAACCAGGAATAAAACTATGTCATTTAAATTTGCAAAGATACCCTCACAGCCTCTCAGTCTTGTCCAAAACATAACACAAACACTGCATCCTTAGCACAGTTAACTTCCTCTCTGTAAGAGTTTGTGCATCTTAAATGTCAAGTGGAAAACTGTAGATAACAAACTACAGAGCCAGTAATGACCTGCTGTTGCAGAAAAAGACCTGGGGTCTCCATTGTTGAAAGGTTTTAAAAACATGTTAAGACATGCTTTTACCCACATCAAGAGCAACCTTTTCTACAGGCAGAGTATCAGCCTTTTCTACAGGCAGGAGTTGGATCAGATGACTTCGGAGAAGCAGTTCTAGCCCAGTTTTTCTATAGATCTGTCTTGCACTACTTACCACCAACCTGCACTTAGCCAGATATAAGTTTACAAAGGCAAATACTAACATCAGCCTTTGCTCACCCCCAAGTCAGATAAAACTCTTACTGGAAGCCTTAAAAAATTCAATGAAGATGTTAAGATTTTATTTATTATGTGATTAGTATTAATTCTTAATAATAATTAATAATGATGAAAACAGCTATAAAATAATAGTATATGAGTTAATTCTATCATAATGGTAAGACAACTCTCTGATGATTCACATCACTATACTTTGGGTTTCTATGGGACAACTACACTTTACCTTTACAAACATTTATTTTTTGAAGTTTTGTCTTCACTTGGGATGATCTGTCTCCAGCTTACACACAGAATTTTATATACTACCTTCATGCAGGCAGATATGCAGCTGCTTACCAACATGTTTGCAACACTGACAGACATTTCAATTCATGGATGTTACAAATGCTTTTTGTTAAAGTAATTGACTGAACTATTAGCAAACTCTTAAAAAATAAGAGTGAAACTAATTAGTTAAGCAACCATATAAGCACTTCCTCAGCTGCTAATGCAAAGCTAAATACTACAACACCCTCAGCCAAAATTGAAGCCTGGGAAGAAAGTTTGTTGCTTCATTTATAGCCGTAGTAAAATCAGAAACACAGTAGCTAGCTATACTCAGGCAGCTGCCCGGTGTGCCTTTGGCAAGATGCTGCTCTGAGAATTCTTTTGGCCTACGGTCACACGGGGTGGAAAGCAGAAAACCAGACAGATTGACTGAACGAGAGGTCTGCAGTTCGACTAAAAAGTCCTTAACTTTCAGAGTGAGTAGCAAGATGCTTCTATTTAAGGTCCAAATATAGAATTTTACCCCAATATTAAGCATGGATGTGTAAACCTTATTGAAGAATCTGGATTCAAATGGAACTTATGGGGAAAAGCACATCTAAATCTGCATAAAAAATACTCATATCAACATTTCCTTAAAAAAGTTGAGATAGGATCTCACTTGGAAAGTGCCATCCATTTGGCACAGGAGAAATTTAGCACTTCACTATCGAGGGAGGGTTGGCCCTGAAATATAGAGATGCCCCTGCTTGACAAGCCCAAGGATGCTTGGGAAGATTTAGGTGCTTATGTTTTTTCAAACCCAAAGCTTTCTCCCTCAGATTCACTGCTCCTGGGGGTCACTAGTCCAGAACCAACTTCTGAGGCAGTAACTGCACTGAGAAGTGAAAACAAATAAAGCAGGGCTAAAGACTCCATGGCGCAGTGAGGCAGCAAGAATTGGATAAACAAGCAGGGCAGCTTAACATGGCAATTGCCTTCCTGCTGAACCAGTCCTGTGGCTGTCCCTCAGGCTCACATGCATGAGTTCCTTCACAGAATTGTCGCAAAACTTAAATTATTGATATCTATGGAGCACAGCCTGTCAGGAGGTACCAAAGAACACTTTCCCTGCAAAATAAATATGAAAGAGATCAGATCCTGCAGCCACTTAAAGCCTGCTGACAAAGGGCTGAATCTTGCTCTGATCTTGACCCTGCATATGGGCCTTCCAGCTCCAGGTGAAAAGTGGCATGCAGCACCAAGCCTGGTCATGTTCCCATTTTGCAGTTAAACAGTCATGTTTCCAGGCTGTAGTTTCTTGCTGGGGCTGTTTATTTGGAGCCTAACACCATTTCTGAGCTAACTTTTAGGTTAAAAGCAGGAACTCTCATTGCTTGTTAGTTGCTCAGAGCAGTGTGACAACCATGAACAAGGGCAAACTATCAAGTAAAAGTTGTTGAAACCAGTGGACAGCCTGGAGATCAGTTCATGACATTTCGTGCTTTTTTCCATCACAGGAATGACTACCTAACAAAACCACCAAAGATAAAACAGGGGTGGTTTTTCTTGGCAATTTGCACTAACGAGGACCTAGATTTTCTAATTCATAACAGGAGAGGAACTTTCAGGGATCAGGAACTTTCCCAAGATTTCTTTTGTGTTTTCCTCAGGAATGTGTTAACACCAGAAGGGCTTCTGCTATATCCAAGCCAAATGCAAGTAGACCTTGACTCTCTCTTTTTTTTTTTTTTTTTTTCTTCTCCAAATAACCCAAGTAAAGCATAGATAAGCCACACTGCTGTAGTCACCTGCTGGAATTAGTCAGAAATAGATGGTGTCACTAGCACTGCAACAAATGGAGTAAGATAAACAGGAAGAAGAAACGTGTTAGGGTCACACTGGACCTTTCTTGCATGCTTTTGCTGGTGCTTACACAATATATAAGCACTGCAGTGCACTTACTTAATGAGTAAGCAACAGTGAGAGAAAGATGAGGCCTGCTGGGATGACCAGAGCAGAAGACACAATTGATTTCAATAGAAAATGAGACAAGGTACACCCGTATCTCACTGAAGCCACTGGGGTTCATGATCCTGGCTGAAAAGAGGCGTTTCAGTACGATAGCCCATTGGCCCAATGTGACTGCCAGCTGTAGAAGGATTTATGAAGATGATGTAGAGAAACAGATTGAATTTTGTAAGCTCTTGAAATAACTAGCAGCTGGAGAAGCTCATCTACGTCACCTAATCTGTCCAGCTCCACTTTGCAGGAATGTTCATGGCCTCAGTAATGCATCTGCAGTGCCACTGCACTGCCCTCTAGTTCACTGCACAATTACTCTCATTGTAAGAAACATTCTCTTATGATGTGAGATTTTCTTGTTTCAGCTTCAGGCCATTGCACCTTGTCTTTCCTTCTTCTGAGAATGCGGGTAATTCCCTTCTTTCATTTACACGATTATCTCTGCAATTATTTATAGTCTGTAACTGTAAATCTCCCGAGTCCTTCATTTAACACAGCTCTTTCAGTGTCTTTTTCTGCAGTCTTACTTTTCTGTCATCATCCATTACTGGATTTGTATCATCTCTGTTTTTAATTATTGTTATGATATGGGGTCTTGGGTGAATTCACCATTCTAACTGTAAGAAAATCACAGCTATATGAACCAGAGACTCATTATTTTAATACTATTACTTGAGAAAAGGTGGTGTGTTTTATGTGACAATGAGACTCAAAAAGCACAGGCAACCTCATTTTCAAATGGCAAATCACATGTTCCAGACTTGGAGTGTAGAAGCAGAGCTCTGAGAATTCTCAGAATGAATGCCAAAACACAGCAGTTTCCTTCAACTATATGGTAAGAAATACAAAAGCAAGCAATTTTCTGCTAAACTGATAAACAGTGATGAGAACATCACTCTGAAAGCAGATCTCATAATAGAAATCATTAACAAAACCTTTTCTCTAGGTGACAGTTATTTCCTTTTACATATATCAATACAAATTTAAAATTTGAATAGTGGTGTGTATTTACCTGAAAATAAGCCAAGAGCTCCAATAAGAATAATAATAATAATACCTATTGGGATAGGCATGGATAGCATTTATTCTACAAAAATGGTTGCTGTATTTTGAAATTTTTCTAAGATTTTGAAAAAAAAAAAAAAAAGGAAAATGTATTAACTGCTGTTCTGCAGACTGAACCATCCAGTCACTATTTCTGCTGTATTTATTACTAAATTACTTGAGCCCTGGCCAAGCACTGATAAATATGCCCCCTGGAAGCGCCTTCTGACACAGGGGGACATTTTTTCCTTCATTTTAATGGGCAAAGAAACATCAAAAAACTGATCTGCACAAGAACATTTGAAAAAGATTTCTACAAAGCCAAGTCATAAATTGAATCTACATAAACTGGGTTGCTGTTCAGTATCTTCACAGCAATATTCTTGGAAAAAAAACATGGAAGGTAACTGCAGTTGAAAAGCCTAAAGAATCACCTGTTATATGCAAATAAGATTTATATCCTTGTAACAGGAGATGCTATGCTAACTGCAGAGATCATGATAAAATGGATCTCCAAGGAATAACAGAGACATGATAAAATTGCAATCATGACAAAAACACAGCTTTGAAAATATACTTACCTATATTTTAAAGAATTTGGGCAAAATGAAATAATGGTTACGACAGTGTAGTAGTTTTGCACACTAATGATGTGACAGACTTCAGGAAGAAAAGATCCAAATCAGTCTGGAACAGACAGATTCTAAGGGGATACAGCTGGAGTCTTATATGGGCTACCAGACAGGATGGCAGGCACAGCTCTACAGTGTTACATGGCAGAAAGATATGTCAGGATTTTGTAGTTTTACTTGAACTTTCCATATGCAGAAAAACACACTACTGATTGCTGTCAGTTCTGGCAACTTCAGCACATTAATGATGGTGTACCTTCACCAGGTAGCCAATAAACCAATACTATTGTAGTTGAGGAATTTTTTTCTATTAAGTTTTCCACATCAGAGCTGGTAAAATATCATTTGAATGATCACCGGCCAACTTACTTTAAATCAAATTAATTAAGTTGTTTATTGTAAAAGATCAAATTTTAAAAACCTGAGAGAACTAGAGAGTTCAAGAATTTGCAATTCCTTCAAATGATCATTAAATGCATTAATAAATTTAAAAAAAGAAAGTCCTTTGCACACATATTGAATATGATATTAATATCAAAGATCCTCTAAGTATAGATCTGTAACTAAATACTTGATTCAATTTCAACAGAACAATGGCAATGCTGTCAAGTGTAGGACAGTTAAAGGAAAAAAAGGAAACAGTACAAGTGGAGCAGAGTTGAAACTCCAAAGATCTTGCGATGGCAAAGACAATCTCTATCCTAAGACATTCTTTGGAAGAACAAAAGGAACACTGTTTTTATTTAAGGAAGACAATGGGAAGAGTTTCTCCAACTGCTCAGCCAGGCACCTACAGTCTCAACTTCAATAATATACTAAGTTTCAGAACAAACACAGAATAGAAAACTTCATAAACTTCATGTGTGCTTGGAAAATGGAGAAAGCAATTGTGATTTACTGGAATTTGACTGTACCCAGCTAACTTCACTCTTTCTTTCAGAAAGCCATGTGAATTTTTCAACTAATTAGCTAGATCAAGTCCACATGTCACTCAGTAAAGAATCTAAATGAAATGAACATGGGAAACTATTAGTTAAGTATCAAATGCTGGCAATTTGTACAAGAGTTGCCAGATGGGGTAGCATATATAGCTTGAAGGGTATATGAGGAGTAATAGTGAAAAGAAAACTTAAAGGAGTTTACTAAGAGGTAATCAAACCATGGGACCTATCCAATAGCATCACCACAAATCTTAAATATCATCACCAATAATCTAGAAATTAAAAAGGAGGTTAACAAAATAAAGGACATGGAGTTGGACAGCACACTTTAACAGACAACCAACAGATAAACTAAATAATAGAAGTTGTATCAACATCTCTGAATGGCCATGCAGAAATGTCCATTTCTCCTCTTTGATTATAAAGGTACATTTGCTCCTCAAGATAAATACTTAGGGTAGGTGGATATGTACACCAGAAACCATGACACCATCTGATGCAGCCAGAGGGAGAGCACAGGATATCAATCAAGGTACTTCCAGCAAGGAAAATTATCAGTATCAGCTTAATGTCAGCATAGAAGACTTGAAAAAGTCCTCCTGTGGAGCTCTCTGAGCACTGGAGCAACACCTACCTTTCTGTTCAGTCAAACTCAGGAAAGGTGGATTCCAGCTGAGAGAGGGCCTGATGATCCCAATCACAATGGTTAGATGAATGGTCTCTCAACAGGCAAAAGCTTAAAAGAGTTTGGCTAGTTTAGCTTGGAAAAGAGAGAGCAAGAGGGGACAGGGAAGAATGTCAGGCACAGTCACTGAACACAAATCTCAGTCTGAGAAGCAACAGGAACAAAACTAACAGAAGAAAGAATTTCTGTAATTCTGTGTAAATTAAAAGGAAACTGAGTAACACAGAAACAAGACATCAGGGTACTCTTAATAAGGTTTACAGTAAACGTCTTATTATAAGCAAAAAAATAATCAAGAAATCCTCATTTTCCCTTTGAAATCAGTCGTAAGATGGAAACAACTGACCTTAAAAGGATAGAATATATCTATCCTATCTGGGTATGCCCTAGGATGGCCCAGGCCTAAGAAAGCTGATTTTTAACCTGCAGAATTGAAGCTGGAGTCTATGTACTGCTATAGGCAGACACATTTTATTATACACATTATGCTACTGAAATAGATTCAGAAACTGTATTTCATGGCATCATTTAATTTCACAGAAGCAATTTCCTTGTAAGCAAAATCTAACAATATTTCAATATGCAGAAAAATAGTATCTTGCAGATAGATGCAAAGGCATCAGAACTGATCAATACAATGTAAGTTAAAAATGTAAGGCAGTGCTGTTATATTGCATTTCCTTTAGTTTATAAATCTGTCTAACACCTCTTGCCAAACACCACCTGCAGCAGACACAAGCCTGACCACTTGCCTGTCAAATATTACACCTCTTCCCTAACAAGAGTATCCAAAAAAAGACTGTGAAACTTAAACATATGGGGAAGAGGAAGGGCTAATGAATGAAAATGGCAAGAGTTTACAACACCCTTAGTGATGAAAAATGACATCTACATTTAAAATGTGAGTAGGCAATGCAGGGTGTAAAAACAAATCCTTTCTGCAAGAATTATGGGACATGGAAAACACAATACACTGTTAAGTTCAAATAACTGATGAGCCCAGGGCAGTTCTCTCACAGTGTCCTTAGTTTGTTCTTTTTTTGATCAGCAAGTCTATCTGCACGGAATAATGAGAATTTCTCCAGTGAGCATGGTCCTCTGCTGCTTATTCTTACACAGAGGTACACAAAGGTGTTCTGCACCACCTGTTACTTTTTGTGTGAAGCAAGAACATATTACAGGATTTCTATATTACACTTTATAAGGATAATACACTTTATTCTGTTTCCACATTGTCCTCCAAATCCAAATGCACCCAAAACAGTGCAAGAACATCATGGCCCACTCCAAGCTTGCCAGTAATGTCCTTGCTCCGCCATCTATTTTCTATGCTCTACAGGCACAACACCACAATCAGAAGTTTTAAGCCACTTAATTAATCACATTTCTTATTTCTAACATACACCATATCATTTTTTTATCCCTAGTAAAGAAGAAAACAAATATTAATATCCTTCTCCACTATAGAGTTTTTTGGAACACGTCAGATTTACCATGTGAATGCATGTGTACTTCCACAAAGGTGAACATATTAAGAAAAACATTAAAGAAGAATAAACTTCAAATTCCTCATTTTCCAGTGCAAAACTTTACAAACATGCACTTTCAGTGGAATTTTAATACATCTTCATCCTAGCAGGTTTTCTCACTGGAAAATCTGATCAGAATATACTCCAGGTTATGTATAATAAATCTTGCAGTATCAGCAAGATCAAGTTTTATTTGGTTTATTACTAAGCATACAGAATTGGTGTCACGTCAGGGCATGATATTATAAAGAGTTTCTCATTTCTAAAAATAAGTATAAAAAGTGCACAGCTGCAAAATCGGTTAAGGGTATATTCTGAAGCCACATCCTATGCCACATCTGACAGAAATTGAAGCTCTTTTTTCACAACTTAAGTTTTATCACATATTACTGAAACAAACAAACAAGCAAACAAACAAAAAGAATAATGGAAATTTTGGTTCCAAAGCATGACTTACAATTCTCTCATCTCCAGTCTTACACATTGCACAATACCACCAATGAAATGCAAGCTTGTATTTTGAAAACAATTTAAATGCTTCCAAGGTTCCATTCCTAACATGGCATAGCTATTATGAAGACTTCTAGTACCGTAGTGCTAAGAAAAATGCAGTTGTGTTCATATCAGACATGCCTACAAACAGGGGAGCCCCATTAATAAGTGGCTACACAAAGAAAACTGACCAGTTTGTAGCACAGAGAACGAAATCCTGTCCTCACAGAATACAAGCAAAAGAAATAACTATTTTCTAGGCTCCTTCAGAGATGAATTATACATTTCTTGTACCACAAATGATTGAAAAAAAATTTTAAAAGTGGATTAAAATCACCAGTGAAACGTAAGTTCTGCATTCTTTTTACAGCTCAGATAATAATGGTGGGTAAACAGGACTTTTCTGTGAGTCCTGATTCACTCCTAGATATCTTGAAGAACACAGGAAGGGTGCATTTTTACTGGAAAGTTGTGTATGTGTTTCTTTGTTCCCCTTCTTTTTGTGTAAAGCTGCAGACAGAACGCAAAACATGGACACGAGCAGGACTATTTAACCAGGATATAAACCTTCACACAGTTTGCAAAGAAGCCTTTAAAAAAGAAGAAATAGGCCAATTTATCCCTCAGATACAGACACATAATCACATGAATCAGGATTCATGAACATACCTATTTTAAATTATTCCCAAAGGATGCATTCTCTCTTTCTCATCTTCTGTACAACTCCTCTGAAGTCAGTAATACAGATCCTGGCTCTGCACGTCCAAAATACAGCCATGAACACACCTCCTTCATTTACTGTAAGTTCAGGCATGCAATCTCAAAAGCAGTTAATGTCTTTAATGCCAGTATACAATGATGAAAATATTTCTGCAACTGATCTTAAGGCAGGGTGTTATCCCATCATACATAGCTGCTGCTTTTTCTACCCATAAGGCTTACCTTTTCTTTATTAGATTAGGCTGAATATTGTAGACACATCCTCACTTCATGTCCTTCACCAAAGGAGCTGAAGGCAAAAGTCCCACTGATTTAAAACCTGACGATGAATTAGTAATCCCAGTGCTTCAGGAATTAATTTAGAAATGGAGGCTATATGGTGTTTAAAGCAATAAGAGAAAGGAACAAAACACACTGAGTTCACATTACGTGTACTCCAGAAGGTCCTTTTTGTTCTTTATTTTTTCTTGTAAGCTGACTTTACACTCTATGACCAACGAGTAAATTAATTATCCCAAAGGATCCAAACCAAAGGATGGGACCACTTATCCATTTTTTTTTAAGTCCAAATGCGTTAACCAGTGAATTGATGCTGTAAAGTCAGGGAGTCCATATCTGCCACAATTCCCAAAAGGACAGGTAATATGATGCCTTTTCTTGTTGCATCATATTTTAAGGTGAAGGAAATGCCTAAGTGGTTCGCTTGGTTTCTTGGCAGAACTTTACAGCTTTTTCAAGGGAACATCTCATATTCAAGAATATTCACCAGTTACAGCCAGAAAACAGGGTGGAGACTTGGAGACTTTGCTAAAAACAATTAGCAGTAATAAAACAATTATGCCTAATATTCAATACCATATACCACTTGACCATGGGAACTTGCTTAACCTAGGTGGCAATGCCAGGTTTCCCTACACTCTCCCTTTCTGTACTGAGGTTGCGCACTTTCTTATCCACCTGCTGTCTGTAGCTTCCTGACTTCCCCAGAGCTGAAGAAGTTTAACTCAAACACGTACTGCAAAAAACAAAGACTGCAGGTCACTAATGGAAACAAACAAATGTTAATGCATTTTCCCCAACAAAACGAATAAAGGAGTTACAATTACAAGAGCCAGCTCACATTCCTTACAAAGTTCAGCACCCTTCCTAAACCTTAGAACCATCCTGGGTGCTTTGCTCCTACATTATCAGTAGCACAGTAGGGCTGTTATTCTCCCATGTGGGTAGTTTTAACAGACAGAAACCCACAATTTTATTCTATTCTCCTGTATGGATATATTCTGGCTGTATCCTTGCATGAACAAATGACTCTGTATTCATTACACACAACTGCAGACCCCCCCAAGATACCTTCAATCCCACATGAAGCAAGCCTTTGAAAGAATATAGCTGCTGCAAAAGCATGAAACCTCAGTGCAGATGGCACCCATCTTGCAGACCATCTCATAGCATCCTGATTCCTGCCCCTTTCCTGAACAGAGTTCCTGTAAGGATGGTGTTAAGGATGGAGAAAACTTCTGTCTGAGATCCCTTTATGGAGATGCCACCAAAACCTGTGGGTGTTAAGATTCATACACTAACTTACTCAAGCACTTTAATATGACTGAAATAATAAAAATTATTTTGCACCAAGTTCTGCTTTGGTATAAAACCTGAGGTGTGTGAAGAGCTAGGTAAACCCCAGACAGAAAGCTGGACCCCCATCACAAAGCCAGGTGCAGATAATTATAGAGCAGCCATAATGCAGGGCACAAAGAATAATTTTTCTGCCTCCAGTAAAGCTATATCTTCTACAGACAAACAAGGAAGGCCATCAGCTACCAGGATACACCAAGGTATGTCCAGCTTTGCATTTCTCTGTGACTAGAGTCTTCTTGTGCATTGCATATCAGGATATGGCTTATAAAATATTTCTGTAATGACAACAGGACCTTTATGAAAATGCTGCTCAGCTCAAAGCACAGCAGACCATGCAGCAGTGAGCACTGAAGGCAGTATGTTGTAGATCTGCAAGGGGAATTACATTTTCAACATACTACTTACACTAAGCCGCCTTCTTGAGGACCCCAGTCAACCCCCATGTACACAAAAGATTTTTCTTGCTTGAAGCAGCATATGTTTGCAAGAAGAAGGCTGCAGCATCTAATGCCACATACCAGGCAGGCTGGGAAAGCAGTCTTTGCCCCTGAGGCCATGAAGTGGAAGAGCTGTAGGAAGGCAAACACTAGGAACTGCTCTCTTCATATTTACACATACATATGAGAAATATAATCCCCAGGTGATTTCAGTTACACAAAATCAAATCTTAACTTTTTAAAATCTTTTAAAGTCTCTGATACACCAGCTATTTGCCATTCGGATGGCATGTGCAGTCGTTCATTACATGAACTGCAAGAGATAATCCACTCCGAAGTTATTCATGCAGTAGTATGGTTTGTCTTTAGTGTAGTCATGATACAACCAGATGTGAATCAAAAAGAGCTTCACTCTGCAAATAACATACAAAGAAATATGTTATGACATTGAGGAAACATGGGAAATCAAAGATGCTCGCTTCACTGGAGGAATCATTCACAGAAAAGACTTAAAGTATTAGGTTAATAAATCAAGACTTCATTTCCAAGGGAAGAAACAGCAATCAGCTTTTTTCATCATTTTTGGATGGAGCTGCTTGCTGAGGTTTGCATCTGCACAACAGTATTAGAAGCGCAGCACACAGTACCACCATGAACTAGCAGGTCTATAAAGATACTTTAAAAAAAAAAAAAAAAAAGACAGAGTATTTTAGACAGAACAATTTTAAATTCTAAGGGTGCCGCGTACAAACGCAACTTTGCATTTTACCAGCCCTTCTTTTCTATGCATATTTCACAGAGACGTAATTGGATGTATAAAACGCTACAAACGTGGCATAAAACGACCAATTCTCCTCCTTAAATAAAAGGTTAAGCTTGTAATTACACGATTTTGACATATCGTTTTGTAAAATTACTGATTAACTACGATCCTTCGATCGGATTAAGCAGAAGTAGTGCTTTTCTTCCTCTACAGCCGCGCCTGCTTCGTTGTAAATCAAGTTCCTCTAGAGAGGGAGGGCAAAACCGCACAAACAGGCGAGCATGTGCGCATGGGGCGGTGAGCACCGCGTGGAAGCAGAGCTTCTTCGGCCGCAGCCCGGGCGCAGCGCGGCTCTCGGCACGCCCGGACCGGGGGAGCCGCATCCCCCTCCCCGCGGCCGGCGGCAGCGGCGCTGGGGAGACGCCGGGGAAACAAAGCCACCGCTGCCGCCGCGCCGCCCGACCCTCTCCCGCCGGGACCGCCGCGCTCCGCCGCCCCGGTGCAGGCTCCGGCAGCAGGGTCGCACCGTGCCCGTCCCCGCCCTGCGGAAGGAGGGCCGGGCGGGGGGGCGCGGGGGCTCAGCCCGCAGCACCTCACCGCTCCGCGCCGCCGCAGCGCCACTCACCGCGCCGCCCGAGCCCCGCCGAGCCGCGCCGAGCGGTGTGCGGGCGCGCCGCGGCGGCAGCAGGTGCCGCGGAGGAGGCAGCGGGGGCGGGCGGTGCTGGCGAGCCAACCGGGGCCCGGCGCGGCGCCGTGAGTCACTAGCGGGCGCGCAGGGCGGCCGGGCGGCTGCTATAAGAGCGCCGCGGGGACGGCCTCCCCCCGTGCATGTCTCCGGCTGCCGCCTCTGCTCCTCGGCTCCCCGCCCGCAGCGCCCGCCTGCCCGCGCACCCCGTCCCCGGCGCGGCGATGCGGCTGGACCGGCAGCGCGGAGAGCTGAGCGCCCTGGCCGGCAGGCGCGGCGCGGAGCGGCGGGGGGGTCCCGCGCTGCTGGGCGCTGCTGCTGCTGCTCGCCCTTGGCTGCCTGCGCGCCGCCGCCGACGGTGAGTGCGGGGCCGGGGAGTGGGCTGGGGCCCGCACCGCCGGGGCGGCTCCCGCCGCTGCCCCGCGGCGATTCCGTCTCCGCCGCCCTTTACTTTTGCCTCGCTCTCGTTATTTTCTCCCGCTCTTTCGGACTGCCTGCCCGCCGCCCCGGGGGGGAGCGGGGCGTGCCGGGTGAACAGGGGGGCGCTGCCGCCGCGTCGGCCCCGCCGCCCCCCGTGCCGGGCGAGGCGCCGCCTTCCCCCCGGGGCCCCGGGCGGCGGGAGCCGTGAGGAGGGTCCGAGCCCCGGGAGCCCCCTGCCCGCTGCAGGGAGGGGCCCACCTTCCTGATCGGTACTAAGGAGGAGGGCCTGAGGGGCCGGGGCTAACGCGAGAGGGTCGGGGAGGATTGGGGCTCTCTTGTGGAGGGCGAATGAGGAGCGCTTGGGAAGCTCGCGGCGTTAAAGGTGCTGTCAAACTGTGGTGCAAGTTAGGCTTTGTGTTATCCAGCGGTGCTGGCATGGCTCTAGTTCAGGGTCCGGGGTAACGACCGTGAGGGGTCTCCACCTGGTGGTAAGGCTGGGTGCTGCCGGCGCCGGGTCCCCGCTCCCGGGGCTGGGCGCTCGCCAGTAGCGCTGCTCGTGGCCAGCTCCCGGGCTGCCTCCCGGCGTAGAAGCTGTTGCCCGTATTGGCAGGGGTCCTGCACAATGAGCCAGTTGGATAGTTGTTTAAAAATATTTTACTCTTAAGTGGGGGTAGTAATCATTTGGCTGACTACTTTCTTCCCTGAGGAACTGAGCTTCAGCCTGCTCTCCTAAGTAGGAGGTGGGCAGTGGGCAGTCTGCATTGTTGTATTGCTCTTAAATCTCCTGACGTATAGTAGGCCTAAGCTTCTGATCTTGGTGGTGTTTTCTGTAACAGCTTGTGGTAGTTCAGACACCAGGTATGTTGGGGAGAGCCCTGCCAGCATGTTGTTGTATCCAGTCCTCATACAAAGAGAGGGAGGAGAAATGTCTGCCTAGTCACCTCTTGTCTCCCAGTCCTGTAGGTTGCTCATATGCCTGGTCACAACAGACATGGTTAAACAGTTGTAGAACGAAAGACCAAGCTGGCTGGCACTGAAAGTGCTACTTCGCTGTGCTCAGAAGTCATCACAAGAGATACACAATGATGGTAATTAGTAGGCTAGCTAACCAAGTTATTCTGATTAGTTTGAGTTAGTGGCCCCATCAGCTCTCTTCTGCTACTAGTTGTAATTGCCAGGGTCTGGGGAAAGTCTAAGCTAGTTCCTATATGAGCTCTCACAAGGTTTCCCAATCACGGTTGGAAGCTTTTCTGGGACTTGGTGTCAGATGACAGTACACAAGTGTCACATGTTTGAAGCTGCCCAGACAAGTAATCTGGCAACTTGCTTTAGGGGCTGAGACTAACAGTGATAGCAGAGATATGGAGAAAGGTAGTTTAACTTGGGTAGTCAGTGTAACTGTGCTCTTCACCCTACACCCATTGCAGCTTCTAGTAAGTAGTTATCTGGGGAACAGTAAAATAATATGTGTTAGCAATCACAGGCTCTGATGCTACTGGTTCTCAGCATTTTTCAGCCTAAGATGTATTCCAATGAAGAGAAAATGTGTGAAGGTGCTTCTACTGTAAGAAGAGCACATAAAGAGAAGCTTTACATTAGTGGCTAATTGATGCTGATCCAAAAATCATTAGGTATCTAGTGACTGAAGCTGCAGCTGAGGTATGACTCCATTGCTTCAAATAACAGTGGATTAGACAGTTGTATCTAACTAAATTGGTTACCTGGATTGTAGAATGGTGCTTTTTGTAGGACAGGAGATCAGAGTTGTGGCTGTAACTAACCATCTTAGCTGGAGCTCATGTCAAGTGGCTGTTAGAGTCTGACAGACATCTTCAGGAGCAGTAGCAGATGCTGACCTCTACCTTAGTGCACCTGTGTAGGTGTTAGGTCTTGTCAATTTTTTTTACTTGTTTGTAGGCTAAAAGTAGTTGCTCTGACATTTCACTTGGTATCAGCTGCAGAAGCAATGATATATTCTTGGAACGGTTTGTTGTTAGGATTGTAATTGTAAAGTTACAGCTGTTGCTCCAAGCTCAGCTCTGGTTTCTGTTAGCCTTGTGCGTAGCTTCCCTGTAGCATTTGATCAAAACGGTGTTACATTTTTAAGTCACAATGTACTAGGCAGCCTTAGCTATCCTTTTCTGGTTATTCTAGCTTGAAACAGAGTAACTAAGGGCCATGGAGTTATTTTGGGATCTCCTTAGTGGCAGGCTTAGTCTAATATCTCTGTATGCTATTTTGGGAAAGGTTGTCCTCACTCTGAACGCCTGGATGAGGAAGTCCTGAAACTAGCAGGAATCAGTTATTGCATATTTTATTTCATGCAGTAGTACATTAAAACCTGAAATATGTCACCAGGGCCCACAACTCTAACCTTCTTTTAGAGGTTGCTGGACAACAAGGTATCAGGCTTACAACAAGCTTCTAATTGTGGCATCTACTCCCATCTTAGGTGGCTGGGTGTGCTGTCTAGCACAGGGCAAGCTAATTGACTGGCAGCTCATGACCAAGTAGTAGTAGTAGTAGCTTTACAAAACCATGCTATTAGAAAGCACATGCTGGTGTAATTCCCAACCATAAAAGGAAACAGAGGAATGGAAACAGTATACACAAGAGCTGATGTTCTGATTTTTGGTACTTTTTGAACACAGTTCCCATGAAAAAAGTTGTTAGCTTTGTTCTTACAACTGGGTTACTGCTCTACTCCCCCAGTAAGGCTACTAAAACATTAGCAGAACTCAGTAAGGTGCTTTTTGACATCCTTGCTCATGTATTTACTTGAGACATTCAGCAGATAGAATTGCTCATGTTCTTGCTTGTACTGTCCAGCATTTGAGTACCTCATGCCTGATGGCTAGCCAGTATAATGTAAACTGGCTGAGTCCCTTCCTTCTGCTTGGAAACTGTCTTGCATTTTGCATGTCGTACTGAGAGGACATAAAAATAGCAATTAATACTCTACTAAAATTTGATGCCCTTTGAATGCCAGGACAAAGCACTCTCACTAAATGATGCAATAAACCAAGATAGGATCAGGAGTCTTGCATCATGCTCTGGGCATGTGCAGCCAATACCGATGCACAATCTTACACACTTGCCTGCGTGCATTAAGTGGAACAGCTCTGGCTTAGCTGCTGAAGATGCAGGCTGCTGCTTTTAGTGACAGTTATAACAGGCCTTCCAAGACAAAGCACATTCCCTTGAGGGATGGGGTCATACAGTTGTAGAGCTGAAGATACACTGGAAAATGCACTCTAAGGATCTAGCAGAAAGCAGTAGCTTACTCAAACATACTAGAAAACCAAGACTTACCAGTTGTGAGACAATGGGCTTCATTACAGAAAGAAGTGGTGAATTACCTTGCTCTTTTAGCATCAAGAAAAACATTCTTTTGATGTATACCCAGGAATGTCTCTGGATGCCACTTTTTGAGGAGTAACATACAGCATGAAAACTTGCTCAGCTACAAAGCAGTTATCTAAGCTGCCTTTACAGATGTCTTGGGGATTCTGCTAAAATGTGTTAGCAGCAGAACATTGAAATGCTAATCTGGCTTGACATTAATCAAATTTAAACCCAATTTGCTTAAAATTTGTAGAGTTTTGAGAGTGTGATGCTAGGTGCGAGACAGCAAAAGTAATTGTGAGCATGCATTTTTGCAGGCTTGACCCTGTCTTGAAGAGGAAAACTGAGTGAGAATAACACTGAGACCGTTTGCTGCTCTTTGGCAGGTGGAAAACTATGGTGCTTAAACTCTGCTCTTGTACTGTGAAGGAAAGCTTTTGGCTTTACTTTCATGATTGAATAAGGTGATTGCAGAAATTTGGAGCTCAGATCTCGTTTCGTGTTGATGTTATGCTCTTGATTAGGCTGGATAGCTTCTTGATCAGTGGGGAAAGTGAGAAGGTATTGCTTAACAGTATTGAGGCATGGGTTCCTTTTTTTATTGAAGGTGCAAGAGCAAAATGTGAAGAATCCCAGTTTGCATGTGGTAATGGACGCTGTATTCCTCAAATCTGGAAATGTGATGGTGATGAAGACTGTTCAGATGGCAGTGATGAGAGTGCTTGTGGTAAGTAATCAAAATAATACCTCTGTAGTAGTACTTGCTAGTTGGAAGTGGGGACTTAACAGTAGATAGCTGGAGAGATACTTATCCTGCCCAGCACTTCTGGCAGTTGGAACACAAAGACAAATTTCTTAGAATAGCCACTATTGATTCCTTGTACCCATCTGAGGCAATTGAATTTTCCTGGGTGTTATTTAACTCTCCTGAAATTGGCAACTGAAACAAAGCTTGTGACCAAAATTCTTCACTTGTGAGAGTGATGACTGACAGGAACAGAATATAAGCCTCTTCTCAGTTGTTTCTTGAATACATAATTTAAAATATTTGCTATTAGCACTCTGCTGTTGGCTATTCCATGGCTAAAAGCCCTGTTTTATATGTGAAAGTGATTCTGCTGTGTCTCCTATAAACATTAAGTCTAGCTTTGGCTGCCAACCCTTGCTTTAAGCAGACATAGAAACCAAGATAGATGACTAGATTTACTTGGAGACCAGGCAAAGCATACTCTATATCCATCACTGGTGTGGTTGGACTGCCAGTCTCCTCAGGCAGAGCTAAACTATTACCCTAGAGTTACACAGTACCATGCTTCTGTAATGACAAATCAAATGCCTTGACTATCAACTCAGAGTTCAAAACCTAAATATTAATATCAACAGACCTTATTTTAACTTAGGTTTGTTCAAAGCAGCAGCTAATATAAACTAACCTGCTTAGTCTCCTTAGCAATAGCAGTCCTTCAGTGCCTGATTAGATGAATATAAATGTTTCCCTGTACACAGAGAAACATTTGATCGCTTCCTATTCTGTAGGAAGTGGTCAACAGCACTGTTTACTAGGTTGGTGGGGGGCAACACCAGGCATCCACAACCCAAGGACATTGAATAACTTTCTAGGGCAACAAAGCTGATCCCTGTTAGCAATAAATAATCTAGGCTCTGGTACCTAAACAAGTGCCTTTTTCTCCCTTGCAGTGAAGAAGACGTGTGCAGAATCTGACTTTGTGTGCCTCAGTGGTCAATGTGTGCCTAACAGATGGCAGTGTGATGGGGATCCCGACTGTGAGGATGGGTCTGATGAGAGTTCCGAACTGTGCCGTAAGTGAACCTGGCATGGTGGTATAGCCAGGCCTCTGGGGAGGAGCATTTTGACTTCCTGCCTGCTTGCATTCTGGCTCTCTTCCTGAAGCAGGGGTGAACTTGTCTTGGGGAGCACCTTCCTAAGTGCTTGGCCTTGTCAGGGTCTCGAGGAGACTTCATTGCTTAAAAAGATGCAGAACTGAGTGGGCACTCTTGCACTTGCACTGGTAAGAGATAGCAAGTGCCAGGTTTTCCTCACCTGGTCAGAAGCAGCAAACAGAACATGATAGGCCTGACTGTCACTGTGGCTTGTCCACCAAGTGATTGCTGTTCTCCAAGGCAGCTGCTTTGCAAGTGCAGCCCCAGTACTACAGAGCTAATGTAGGAACTGGATATCTGTCTCCCTGTTGGGTGTGGGAAGCAGTAGTGCAGAGGCTTGACTGTGAGGTCTCAGGATTAGCAGCTCTGGTCTGAAGCATCATAACTCATCAAGCAGTATAGATTCAGAAAGTGTCATTTTCCTGCATCGGTAGGATCCACAGTGGGGAATATTTCAGCCCAAATCCTAGTACACTTTGGCGTTACTCCTCCCTACTACTGCTTGTTATAGCTCAAGCTGCTACAGTGTAATCAACATGCAATCACAAAGATTACCACTACAAAGATATCCTTAAAATATTAATCTCTTAGGAATTGGAAGCATCTTTTTTAACTGAACACCCCAGAATACTATAGCATTTTCCATCAATTTATACAGATGTTGGCATCTAAATAACTGCAACTTTGTTGAGACCTGAAGCCTTTCAGTCTCAATTTTCAGCACAAATGCTGATACCCAAGATCAGTGGCTCCTAGATTGAACTTAAACTTTTTTCAATAGACACAAGAACATGCCGGGTAAATGAAATCAGCTGTGGTCCTCAGTCAACTCAGTGTATCCCAGTGTCCTGGAAATGTGATGGTGAAAAAGACTGTGACAGTGAAGAAGATGAACAGAATTGTGGTAAGGAGAGAAACGGTGGTTGCATAACTATTTGAAATTGACTAGTCTGGAATGGAGCTAGCTGTACAGCATTACATCTGGGAAGAGAAATTTTTGATAGTATCAATATCTCTCCTACATTAATCTTGTTTTGCGGCTACTTAAAGCAGACTTTTTCTAACAGTCCTCTATCCTGCTAAATTAAGAGCTACAATAATGTAAGCTTTTTAATGTGTGTCTTTTTTTCTCTGCTAATTTTGGCAGTAGCCATAGGTATGTTTAGTCACCTGGCAAGCCAACTTTCAGAACTTGTTTTCTGGAAAGTTTCTGAAATTGCTGCTTACATTAACAAATTTTCTCCTAAAAGTGTAGTAGCAACTTTTAGCAAAGAGCATAGCTAATCTACTTTATAGTCCTATCCTGAAATATCTGTGAAGCTGGATTTCTGATGTTTGAGTGGCTAGCTGGGGGGGAAACTTCAGGCTGGTATGCAAGTAAAGCTGCCACTGCAGCATTAAGAGTGCAGTGTTCCTGGCTTACTCAAAAGAATTTGCATACATACGAGTTTTCTGAGGTGTCCTGAGACATACTTGCTGTAACCAAAGCCACAGGGCTGGCTTCCATCAGAACCACCTTATGGGGATGGCCTAATGAGACACAGATCTCCAGAATTTTACTCTGTGTCTGTAGTTGCCATCTTACTCAACAAACTAATGCCATAATCTACAGGTAAATCTACAGACAATGTTTCTAATGAAGCTGATAAAACTCTGAGCCTAGGTACACTGAGCTACATGGCTATCAAACCAGCATAATTTGTACTGACATAAATTGCATGGGTGTGCTTAACCACAGGATCAACTCGAGCAAGATCTTGGTCTGTTATCCCTACTGGTCCAAGCAAATGGGGCATTACTGTCCTGGGGACCAGCACAAAATACTTCAGTTTCAAATTACAGTACATGCTGGCTATCAGACTACCTTAATCTTAGTCTGTACTCTTGAGCTAGCATTTCTTTTACCTTCTATCTTTGGTTCCCAGGGTTAGACTCTGTTTTCTGAAAAACTTGCAATCTGAAGTGCTGGACAGCCTAGCTACTTCAGAAGGTTTTTTTCGGTCAGTAGTTCAAATCTGATGCCTATCACTTATGATGTCCAAAGGCAATGAGGATGGTCTGTGGAACTCGAGTGTCCTGTAGGTGGTCATTTAGGCTTCCCTATTGCCTTATAGAGGATGCTGATCTTGTGTCAGCTAGCAACTGCAAAACAAAATATCTTCGCACAAAAGTCAGCCTTCTTGTGAGAATGTACTAATCTCTCTTACTCCCATTACCCCAGGCAATGTGACTTGTAGTCCAGCAGACTTCACATGCAGCAGTGGGCAATGTATTTCCAAGAGCTTTGTCTGCAATGGTCAAGATGACTGCAGTGATGGTAGTGATGAGCTGGAGTGTGCACCTCCTACCTGTGGAGTTCATGAGTTCCAGTGCAAGAGCTCGACTTGCATTCCCCTCAGCTGGGTGTGTGATGATGATGCTGACTGCTCTGACCACTCAGATGAGTCTCTAGAGCAATGTGGCCGCCAGCCTGCACCTTCTGTGAAGTGCACTGCCAGTGAGGTGCAGTGTGGCTCAGGTGAATGTATCCACAAAAAATGGCGCTGTGATGGAGATTCTGACTGCAAGGATGGAAGTGATGAAATCAACTGCCGTAAGTTCACTTGGTCTTTCTCTAGGAGGTACTGCTTGACTCCTCTTTTATTTCCTTTGCTTCAGTAAGCCTCAGGAGTAAAAGTCTGTAATGGCTTTGTCCTCAGCTTCTCGGACCTGCAGACCAGACCAGTTCAGATGTGAAGATGGGAACTGCATCCATGGAAGTAGGCAGTGCAATGGTGTGAGAGATTGTCTGGATGGCACAGATGAAGCAAATTGTAACAATGGTAAGTGTGGAACTGAGCAAGAATAAAGTCTTTGAAGAATATCTATTGAAGCTGGGAGTCACCTTCACAATCTTCTTTATGTCAGTTATTCAGTGCTCTGGACCTGGCAAATTCAAGTGCAGAAGTGGAGAGTGCATAGATATCAATAAAGTGTGTAACCAGCAGAGAGACTGCAAGGACTGGAGTGATGAGCCCCTCAAGGAGTGTAGTAAGTGAATAAACTCTTTGCACAGTGCTGATTACTAGATATGCTTAGATATAGCCTCTGAGTTGTCAGATGTCAGCTGGAGTGCCTGTTGGTGCTTCTTGGTGGCAAATTTACAACTGAGACTAACCTAGTTAACAGGCTAGTTTTATCGTAGCCAAACTGGCTGATAGGATGATTTCTTTGTAGTGAGGAAAGCGCTTGAATGCATTAGGAACACTGAAACTTCAGGAACCTCAATCTTTATTGCTGCCTGCTTGTAACACAGAAAAGGTACTGATAGCTGAGTGAACGTGAATTTGAGGGAGTTCTCTTGTATATGACTTTGAGTGCCAGAACAGTTTATCAGATGTGGTAGGTATTGTTAGAAAGTGGATGTGTGGAAAAGTGCTCCATGGCTAAGACTATAAAGCTAAACAAGAGTGCCTTCTGAGAAGTAGCCAATTCTCTCTTCTAGACATCAATGAATGTCTGGTGAACAACGGTGGATGCTCTCATATCTGCAGAGATCTCATTATTGGCTATGAATGTGACTGTCCAGCTGGGTTTGAGCTTCTGGACAGGAAAACCTGTGGAGGTATGTATCTAGTAGTTTAACATGGACTGTACTGGTAATATTGGAGGTGAGCATAAATTAAATTTTTGTTTTTACAGATATTGATGAATGTCAGAACCCTGGTATATGTAGTCAGATCTGTATCAACCTGAAAGGGGGCTACAAATGTGAATGTAGCCGTGGCTATCAGATGGATCTTGCTACTGGGGTGTGCAAGGCAGTTGGTGAGTGTTGACATGACTTTCATATCCCCACTTTAAAATGAGTCAGCAAGTTATGTACTGTTTATACTACTGTGGTTTTCACACTAGCTATTATGGTGTTACTGATGACTACTAGCACTTCAAATGATGCCATGATACAGTACTTAAAGCTGCCTGACATAAACTGCTTGTGTCTGCTCCATGGGTAGGAGGATCCTCCCCATCAGGTTGTGGAGGGAGAAAAGAATGTGGTATGGTACAGCCAAGAGCGCTGTCAGCATCTGTTAGCAAGTGTGGAATGGCAAATACTAAATGTGATATGTCATCATATTAAAACTTTTTGTAAAAGAAAAGTATGTGACTGAATATCTAGAAGTGCAGATAACAAAACTCTTTTCACAGGGAAAGAACCAAGTCTAATTTTCACCAACCGCCGGGACATAAGGAAGATTGGCCTTGAGAGAAAAGAATACATTCAGCTTGTAGAGCAGCTAAGAAACTCTATAGCTCTAGATGCTGATATTGCTGAGCAAAAGCTTTACTGGGCAGACTTCAGCCAGAAAGCAATCTTCAGGTAAATGGGCTTAGCTTCTGAACCTAGTGTACTTCCCTAAACCATCCCATGGTTTAACCCAAGCTATTTCTCTAGTCTCTGGTATTGAAAACTAGATTCCTGGTGTCCTAAAGACAAAGTAGAGTTGATGCAAGCTCCCACAGCTACCAATGTGTATGCCTGTTGCACTTCCTAGTAACTGCTGCTACATTTGTACAAAAGGCATTCTGTGGAAAGTCCCACATGCATCTTCTGCCTGAAATCTTGTGCAGTATTTGCTGAGGTGTGCCAAGGGATAGTATCTGCCGTGGAAGTGGTTGAAAGCAAGTAATTCTTGTCTTCCAGTGCCTCTATTGATACCCGTGATAAAGTTGGAACACACGTCAGAATCCTGGACAACATACACAGCCCTGCAGGAATTGCTGTTGACTGGGTTTATAAGAACATCTACTGGACAGACTCAGCTGCAAAGACCATTTCAGTGGCTAGCCTAGATGGCACAAAAAGAAAGGTTTTGTTTCTCTCTGAGCTGAGAGAGCCAGCTTCTATTGCTGTAGATCCTGTCTCTGGGTGAGTATTTGTCCAGGTTCTTTTAAAAGAGTGGACCTACCAACTACATGTTCTGATAACTGACTTAGGTAGCCTTTGTTAGTTTTTGGTCATAATAAAGAGTGATACTACACAGTACTATAGTGCATCATACAACATAAATTCTGCTTCACAGCTTTATGTACTGGTCAGACTGGGGTGAGCCAGCAAAAATTGAAAAAGCAGGAATGAATGGATTTGACAGACAGCAGCTTGTGACAACAGAAATCCAATGGCCTAATGGAATTGCTCTAGGTATGTTGAACTTGTCTCTGCCAGAGGTATTCTGGAGCTTAAGCAATTTTTTTGCTACAAAAGCCAAGGTCATTTTTCAGAGAAGTATTTTCAGCTTCTGAGAAAGGGAAGCTTCTATATGCCTGAAGACACTGCATCAGGCATCCGCACTTCTCACATACTGAAACAGTAACTTTTCCTGAACTGCTCTATATTATAGTTGAGGCACAGGCCACATAGGCATCACTGCAGCAGCCCTCTGTATGCTGGAATGGTAAAAAACTAGGGCAACACTGCCACCATTCTCAAACCTGTGCATGTTTCAATTCTTGCAGCAAGCTTTGGAGGTTTCCTCCATGTGGACACTAAATGTATTGGTGTTTTCCCCCTCCTAGATCTTGTAAAAAGCCGCCTGTACTGGCTTGATTCCAAACTACACATGCTGTCAAGTGTGGACTTGAATGGCCAGGATCGTAGAATTGTGCTGAAGTCACATATGTTCCTCCCTCATCCTCTTGCTCTAACCATTTTTGAGGTAAGAATGACTTCCTATAGTCATTGTCGAAGATCTTCTTCTTGCTGGTATGGGGCTGATAGCATCAGGGAGGTGATGGGATGCAATGACATTGTCTTCTAGGACCGTGTGTACTGGATTGACGGAGAGAATGAAGCAGTCTATGGTGCCAACAAATTTACTGGAACTGATTTGGTTACCCTTGTGAACAACCTCAATGATGCACAGGACATCATTGTGTATCATGAACTTGTTCAGCCTTCAGGTAATTTCAATACAGTTTATAGTTAAGTGAGTGCATACTTGTAAGAAGCCTGCCCTGCCTGGACAGTGGCAAATGGTATCCCTTCACTGTACAGCTGTCCATTCCAACTCCTGCTTGGAGTTTCTAATATAGGCAGCCTCATGGGGGTTGAGAGGTTTAATTGCAATTGCTCTTTCTTGGGCAGAGCAGATATAAATCTATAACCAGCTGAGATATGTAATTCTACTAAAACAATTACTGAGCAAATACTTCTGCTGCACACCTGGAGCATGAAGGCTCACTCTTGTTCACTCCTGAATTGCTGTACCAACAGGTAGGAACTGGTGTGAAGAGCACGTTGCAAATGGAGGCTGTAGCTACCTGTGCCTGCCTGCTCCTCAGATAAATGAACATTCTCCAAAGTACACCTGTGCATGTCCTGCTGGGTACTTCTTGCAGGAGGATGGTCTGAGATGTACAGGTACCGTAACACAACTGAGATCCTTCCCAGGATGAATAGGGAAGGAGTATGAGAGTATTGAACCATTAGGGGGAAGGAAATACAGCGTTATAGGCTACAGCTTTGCTAAAATTAATCTGATGTAATTAATCCTGGAGGGGAGGTCCTTATGCATTAATATGGCCCTTAGAGTCTGCAGGTGCTGTTCAAAGTCCATGCTTTGCTTCTGCGTCATCATCATCATTTGCAACAAGATCTTGTACCTCCATGGCTTTCTGCAGACAGCAAGCACAAGGACAAAACATACTCAGCCTCTTACAAAACAGGGGTATAAACTAACATGGCAGTACCTATAAATACACAGATCAGAAGGTGATTGGCTAATGTTGCTGCCCAAGGAAGCTTGTACCTCCCTTTCAGTCCAGATGAGTATGCTGCTGTACTAGAGTTGTCACTACTGACTATGCAGCAGGCTTGCTTTGTCCTGTGGAGTGGAACTAGAAAGTCTAAGGTGCCACTGACTGTATTGCATATTGATTCTGACTGCCACAGAGTGCTAAATGCAAGGATGCTGGCCTCCCTTGGCTGCTCTAAAAGGTTGCTATGGGTATCAAAGGCGGTACCTAACCAATAAACTTGTAAAACCAAAATCTTATTCAGAAAACCTTATGCGAGGGGTGGGACGGCTTGTGTCTGTTGTGACTTTAAATGCCTGTAATTCATTCCTGATTAACTGCCTGGCCTTGTTCTTGGAACTACTTTTCATCAAGAACTCTCTGCTGAGGGCGTGCTAGTGAAATAGTTAATGTCAGTGTTCCCAGCGAAGCTAACAACCTGCATGATCATTTTTGCCATCTGCTGAACCTTCACTACCATGGCTCTCATAGCAAAGCCATTGCAGAACTTCAGGATTAACTGATCTATAATTAGTTCTTGATCTATAATTAGTTTCAGGTACTGGAACAACTGTGGCTTACACTGAGGCTAAAGATACCAGCACAACAGAAAAATCTCCAACTGTTGGACTAGTTCCTGGAGGTACTGGTCCCAATAACTCACACTGCTAAACATTAGAGAAATTAAATGCAAACTGACCAACTAGCCCATGTGGAAGTTTTTTCCTTTGCATGCAAGTAGAGAACATAGGCCAGATCACTTGTGTAGTGTAGCAGCTGGAGCATGTGTTAAACAGATTTAGTTCGCATAGGACAGTGTGGAATCTGTAGGTTCCATGAAATCCCAGGAGTGCTCAGAAAAGGCAAGCAATAAAGAAAGCTTCCAGCTAATACAGGATGAAGCATGTTAGGCTGTTCTAGCAGAGAAGCTAATCAAATAGGAGCTGCTGGGTTTGGGAAATGCTTGCATATGACAATCTGACAGCCTGTCAGTACGCAAGTTCACTGCGTCAAATTCTCATGCAGCATTCAACACTAGTGGTACAACCTCTGAAGTAACTGCAGCTGGAAGAACATCAGCAGCTTGGATCATTCTTCCTGCTGGTGAGTAGAGCATTTACTGGCCTTTTGGACCCCATGTCGTGGGACAAGTCACTCTTAGGAGCTTGACCTGACGCTACTCCATGTTTGCAATCTCTTTATCTCCTTGCAGTATTGCTGATGATGGCTGCAGCAGCTGGCTACTTCATGTGGCGTAATTGGCAGCATAAGAACATGAAAAGCATGAATTTTGATAATCCGGTTTACCTAAAAACCACAGAAGAGGACCTCACAATTGATATTGGAAGACACAGTGGTTCAGTAGGACACACCTACCCTGCAGTAAGTAAGCCTATTATGTCTGAGACTCCAGATTAATAATTGGAGTAGAAAGACTGTCAAATGATACCTGAATTGAATTTAGGAGAGGTCTCTGCTTTTGAAAGCTGCTGGCTGCAGGCACTACTGGGCTGAATCAACTGACAGCTTTACCCTATAATTAAGGTTAAAGTTCTGGTAGGTAACTAGTGTCTGTACCTAGGATGGAGTAATCTGTGCTGAATGTGGTCACTAGCCTGCAGAATTAGCAATGGTGGGTGTTGCTTTGTCTTTTTTTAGTGCAACTGTAGCTAACTTGTACTTACTATTTTACAGATATCTGTTGTCAGCACAGATGATGATATGGCGTGAGCACTGGATCAGCAATCACTTTCAGTTTACTCGTGTCTTACACTCTTTGGGGATAGTAACCAGGTTTGTGGCTGAAGGACTTCCTCCATTCTTGGAAGAAAGAAGATACTTTCTGTATTTATGGAACACTTGTGTAAATAGTTATTTTCTACAGCTTAACAACTCTGTAAATACCTGTCCACAACAATTCAGCTGTTAGTGGTTACAGTTTTATCAGTAACCCTTGGGTTGGTTAGTAACACCACTGACCAAATATAAAGCACTTTCCATAGAAAGCCATATTCCAGCCACAACTTGTAACACCTGTACATATGTCTATAGGCCACTTGTAAATAATTATTGGAAAATCACTATCAAGCACTTTGAAATACTTCAGATGTAAATTATTGTACACTCTCTTTTTCAATGATTGGGGCAATGGCAATAGGATAAAACGGGTTATTATGATTGCCAAAAATTTGTAAACATAAGTAATTTTATATGTACGATTGCTTCAGTCTTGTCTGTTACCTCTTAGAGGTCTACAAGAATAAATGATCTTTAAGAAACCACTGTAAAACTCAAATGCAGCCAAGGGGATAAAAATAAAATGAGTCAAGCAGTTTAAGTATTGTTCTTGATTATTATGTTAGCACTGAAGTAAAATGATGTATGTCCTAAGTTGAAAGCTTTAGTAGGCTGCACTACCACTGCCAGCCAGATCATGAAGTATTTCTTCAATTATTTCAGCAGCATTCTAGGCAGCTAAGACACTTGCCAGGTAACACGTTTGTTCTTGAGACTATAGCCTGCACAGAGTAATGGACAGTGTGGATCTCCTGTCAGAGAAGCCCAGCTGATCTCCTAAGTTAGGGCTGACACAGGCTAAAATGACACAACTACTGCTGCAATATTTTGAGAGGCAGCACTGGCAGACATGCAAGATGGAGACAGGTCAGAGCTCACCTCTGCTGGGTGAGTGTGAGGTCCTTGCAGTGTCAGGCTATTGGCAGTTACTCCCCATAACTTTTGTAGTATGAGGTGCTACTTGACTGTTGCTAATCCTTCCCCATTCAAGGTAAGAAAAAATTGCTTATTGTGGGAGGGATGCATTTTCAAGGCTAAGACATAATTTGGAAGAAGCAACAATCTCTTGGTTATGTTTTAGTGCTGACATATTAAATCATTCTCAATCAATCATGTCTCTAAAATAGTAACAAAAAATCATCAAGTCAGAACTTGGATCAGTTCCTAGGCTTGCTTCTAATGCTTGGTCTCATTGCAGTTACAGCTGGGGTCTGTTCTCTTAATGGTCTTCTTGTATTGTGGACTCCTTTATTAACAGATGATAACAGCTGCCAGCTTGAGCAGATTTGAAATAAGTTGTTTCTAGCAAGTTCACAATCCTCAGGGAGTTGAAGCTTCTAACCAGCTATCTCTGGCAACTCTTGACTGCAGGCATTTAGGATATCTGGAACTCATGTGGACAAAACTGTCTTGCAAAGATTAGGATGTAAGGGGGCCTCTATAGTTTCTGGGTAGCAATATTGTATCTGTTTTACCAAGTACATTTTGGGATAAAGTGCCTTTCATAGCTGCGTAATATGTGAGGTTCATTGGTTATGGGGTAGAATTCAGCTTTTTCAGTTAAACTTCTAACTCTGGATACTCTGAAGTTATAAAACAAAACATAATTCTCAGTCAGATGGTTAATTATAAATTCACTGGCAGCTACTTACAGGCAAAATGTTCTGCCTTCCCAGTCTTTGTACAGACAGCTCTACTTTTTTTGATTAAGTTCATTGCTCTTACCAGTATCATACCAAATGGTGTAAGGAGAGACCAGTATGACCCATAAAGACATTTCTTCCTGAGGTTAATATTTATTTGATGTAGCAACTCAAGCCTATTTTGGGAACCTGAAGTAATTTTTACAGACACTGTGGACTCTAAGAATTTGTTTTCTGACTTTATTCCAATGTGCTGAACAAAGAATAGTGCCTTGAGAAACAAAATTTATTCCTATAGTCTAGAGGGGACTTAACACTTTACCAGATAAAATTTATATGGCTTCATGTAGCAGGAGGGAGGAATGGGGAGTATTAGGCAGTAGCAGGAGATGATACAAGACTGCTTATACTTATTTGCAAATGTTGTTTGGTTTTTAGTCTCACTAGGTTTATTCTTTCCTGCCCCTCTTCATTTTTGTGTTATGAAATCATTGTTTACTTCCACAGCAGGCTTGGATAGTGTACAGAGATTCCTTCTGTAAAAACAGATCCAGCTTGCATTGACAAATACCTTCCTCTCTTTTTTAACAGTTTTTTTCCCCTGCCATCTGCAAGTGTTTGACTCTTTTTTTACTCCTTGTGTTATGACTCCTTTGGCATCTAGTGAAGGTGGTATAGCCATACTGAGCACTCCTACACCAGCACCCTGTGGCTGTGCTGGTGTCCACTGAAGGAATTCTCAGTCATCATCCCAGTCTCAGCTCCTCTGCTGCAGTCTGGTGGTATCCCAGAGCAATGGGACATTAATAACCTCCTTGGTCAGATTTCATTGTTAAGTTGACTTTTTATTCCTCCTGAAAAATTTTCTGCTTATAGATACAAAAATATGACTGTAGTTGGTTGTTGAGGTAGTATCAAGGTAATGGTATAGTTTTTGCTTCCAAGAAAAATAAACAAGCCCTCTAGTTCTAAATACTGCCTATTTCTGTTCAGTGTCTGCTGGCCAGTGTGAGTGCAAAGCTAAATTTAAATCTTGTGAACATGCAAATTTCTCTTGATTTACTTCCTTTGCCCCCACTTTATTTTCTGCCTCCTATTTGATCTGCCTTTGTTTTTATAGCACTGTAAATATTTTACATTATTGCTCAGAGGGAAATTAACATAAAAGGAATTGATGCTGTGCATGTGATTTTCTTCCCCTTCTGCACCTTGTTCCTCTACAGCTAGGTACAATATGCCTTTTCCAACCCAACTGGTATTTGCCTACATCTTTAATGGACATACCTTTTTTCCAATCAGATCTTTCCTAAAACAGCAAAGATGCATTTATCTATTTTCATGTAAGTGCTGTATTTTGCTAGATAAGAGAAGTACAAAAACAAAAACTTAGGCTGGAAGAAACAGTGTGAGAGTACTCAGATAAAGTAAAAAGGATTCAGCTGCAGAAGCTCTCTTCACTTCACAACCTGGATGTAAGTGGAGGTCTGCCAGTACTTTCTGTAGCTATGGCACACTGCATGTCTGGGAAGAAATGTGCCCACGTTCCTTCTTTAAGCTGCCTCACAACAGTGGTTGGTATTGTCACTTCCTGGAAGAACGTGTTTGGAGAGGTCTGCTCTGTTGAAGCCAACTTAATACATTCCTTGCCTTGCTAGTTTTTGCTTTTCCTCTCCTGAAAGATCTTTGAAATTTGCCCATATTGATGAAGAATTCTTCAGAGCAGGGGAGGGACAGGCAGGCTGTGCAATCAGACTGCTGAATATCCAGGCTGTTAAACATCTAAAATAAAGGCTGCCTGTGGAAAGAATGATGGTCTTAATTCTCCTTGCACAACCCTGGCTGGGACACTTCCACACTGCTGTCAAGCAGGGGAAAATGCTTCGTATCATATATGAAACTTCCCCCCACCCCAAAAACCTAAACATGTAACTGAAGGGTAACTTCACTAACATACTCTTTGCTATTAATAAATTGCTTAAAGATAGGAAACACTAAACATTAAATCAAAACAAATGATTGTGAAAAACATGTTTCATAGAAATGGATTTTTACTGTGCAATGTCCTTTGTAGAAAACTAGACAGTTTTAAGGTAATTTTTTCCCTCCTTCCTGAGAAGATCCTTTCCTAGATCCTTTCCTAGAGTCAAACTTCAAAATACATGGAAATGTTTTATCATAATGTCAGTGCGTATACTTGAAGCTGATAGATGGATAGCAATGTAAAAAGATTAACTTAACATTCAGAATATTTGTTTCTTTCCAGTGAAAGTATTTTCGAAAGGCTGATCATTGAATACAGTTAATGCCACAACCATCTAGAAACAGTGCTGCATGTTCCTTTGTGGATGCATGCCGCTGAGAAGTGTTGTTTGGTTTAAACAGCTTATTCCTCTTTTGGATCCTTAAATATGTGAGAGCTCATATGTGCATTTAAATGAAGACTTTCTTAAAAGTTAGATTATAATTCCATAGAGTATTGTGGCTGCTGCTGTCTAAGTTAGAAATGCTGTTAGTTTCTAACTTTTTGGCTGGTGCTTCTAGTGGTAAAAAAATTCATCCTATTAACTTGCTACAAATAATGATCCTTAATGAAGCCTCAGTACAAAATTTGAGTTACATGTGCTATATTCATACAGGAGCAACCTGGTCATTCTGGTTTTACTAGAAAGTTTTACTGATTATTCTTTAATTAGACAGCATTCAACTCACTGCCCCTCTTCCCCCCACTTTTTTTTGGTGAAGGAATAAATTGAAGTTTTTTAGGGGCAGAGGGTGGATGGTGTCTGTTGAATTTATGTGTAAGTTTTTGGTTGTGATCCACACACATTATCAAATTCCTGGTGCCAGGTAAAACTTGGTGATTTTGTAATTGTAGCATACCTTTATCTTGTCTCAGAAATAGAGTTTGAAGAATTGCTTGGACAGAAGTGGGTAGCTGGCAGATTGTAGCATATAAAGAGCTATTTCTTCATAGCCCTTTGTCTTTCTGGCAGCGTCCACTGCTAGTTTAATTTATGTAAGTGAATGCAGAGAAAGAAAAGCTGTAAAACTGCTTGCTTACAGAGAGCATAATTCAAATGGTGTCATGAGAACTGCATTTCAGTATTTGATGTAGTTCATCCATCTGAGAGAAAAACCACTCAAAAAAGCCATTTTTCACCATCTTATGTTTCAGATGCAAATATCCTCTGGCTGCTGAGGACTAATGTTTTGTTAGCTGTCTTTGTCATTTGAATGTCACAGGCAAGCAGTGGATGGTCCCAATTACATGATATCACATAAGGGTCCCTTGCTGACCATCAAGAATCTCTATCAGAAGGCTGTTTAGTGCTCCCTGTATTAGCATAACAGACATGACTGTCACTAGGAGCTACCCCAATGCTTTCTTTCAGTGCTCAGCAGTTAAAAGGATCCACTCCAGAGTAGGCCTCTGCAAGTGGCTGTGACGTACAGCTTTAATAATTAGACCTGACATTCATTTTGTTCTTCTCATCTGACACTTCAGTAGCAGTTAGTTAATTTAACACTAAGTGGCAGTTTTTTTACATGGTACTGTAGGGGCAACTGAGAAAATGAAACTGCCTTTAAATTACCTCAGAATAGAAGGAAGTCACGCAGCCAGCCTGGTCATTAGGAGCCTAACAATCACATTAATGAATTGGTGAAGAATTGAAATAATCACAAATTATGTAAATCAGTTATCTCCAGAGCCTGTTATCCCGTAGCGAAAAAGTGAAGCTTCACTATCTGCCTCAAGAGACAGGGCTGAGCCAGGGGTCTGCTCTGAGAAGCTCGATCGTCATCAGAGACCATTCCAGTACCTCTGGTGTACTTAAATCTGTGGCAGCTTACCCTTTGCCTGCACTTCCTCTTTTAGTTGTTTTTGAGAAGACTCTTGATGCTGTGAAGTGAGGTCTTTAGTGTTAGCCATAGTTCACAGGAAGGAATCTGGCCCAAATTCATAACAATCAGAAGCAATCACATGGGTAAATCCAGGAACAAAAGCAAGATATGCAGAAGCCTCACTGCTCATGTTGCAAAAGGTAGGGTGACCAAAATAGTCTGGGTTTTATGGAAAGTCTCCAGTCCTCTTCTGAGGGCAGCATGCAATGCCTCATCCATCTGTTGAAACAAAGGATCAAAGACTGATAATCAGGCAGAAGGACATCCTATGTTATTTAAGATTTTCAGAAATTAATACTAAAGTGGAGCAATACATTGAAGATGAGAGCATAAAATCAGTTTAAGTCAAAGGAAGAGCTGCCATATTAATTCTTGCAGGGAATTGTTCTCAGTACAAGCTGTTAATTTATGAGCTGCATTAAATACCGTTTTCAAGTTTGACTGTAAATGAAAGTCCAGAAGACCAGCTAAGATCAGCTCTTAAAATGATAAGGATTAAAAGTGCCATTACCAGGCAGTAGCAGAGTATATACATTACCAATGATTTAATTTTGTTTCTTTGTATTTGTTACAAATAGGGAGGAAATTGAAACAATGTATTTTCATCTTGGCAAATTTGTAGCTTGGCTTGCTAGGAACTTACTGTTTGCTTTTAGAAGCAGTACACAGAGAAGTGTAGTGAAACAGAGCCCAGTTCACTGGAAAGAGGAAAGAAAACTCAGAGAAATCCTCAGCCTGGCACAGAAGAAAATGCCTTGCTCAGCAATTTATCTTAAGTACACAAGCTGACACAGTTAGCTATGAAGAGGAATTGTCACAGGATTCCTTGGCACTATGGAGTTTCTGTGGCTGGTCCATCATGTTTGATTGTTTAAGCTTCATGGACCTTAGAAGTACAGACAATATAGTCCTGTGCTTTGTAAGGAGTCGCAGCTGCCTTCAGATTGGGTATGTATGAAAGGCTATTAAATAGCTCACGTGGTAAGTAAGTGGAAAGTGTGTTGCACTCATTCTGCTATTTGTTTCCTGCTTCATCTAAGGCAAATCTCTTCTATGCCTCAGCTTTCCCACTTGTTCCAAGTCATGGGGCTATTGCAAATATAAACCAGAGCTTGTAAAGCTCTAGTGGAATGATGGGTGCATGTGCATAGTGTTACTCATATGCAGAAGCACACTTGTATGAGCAGATTTCACTCAAAGATGCCCAATGCCATGTTTTAAACAAATTTTAGCAGAGATCTGAGGTGAGTTGTTCTGGTGTTCTGCCTCTGTGTTTTTCGGGTAGGCAGTGTAAGTGATTGTCCTGGTTTTGGCCAAGGACAGGGTAAATCTTTGGCAACAGCCAAGAGGGGGGGTGGCCAGACCCTGCTGTTATACCGTATCACCTCAGATCACTGCCAGGACCAGGCTAAGGGACTCCTTCTTCCAAGAAGACTGAGATTTCTGGATGGGAGAAAGTATGGTGGGGAAGAGCTGGTTGGTATTCTTTGTGGGCTTTCCATGTAAATGATTTCTGTGTCTTACACATTTTGTTATTAATATGGTTTTTGTTACTGTTAATTTTCTTATCTCTTTGCTGTTTCCAGTAAATTGTTCTTACCTCAACCTGATTTTAACCTTTTGTGCCTCTGATTCTCCTCTCCATCCTGCTGGAGTGGGAAGCATGAGGGGAAGGGGGGCAGTGAATGGCAATTTGGTTTGAGAGAGTCACAGTGGGGGCATTGAACTGGGGTGTACCATTCCTAAACCACAGATGTGTACCATAAGGATGTTTACTTCTCTGTTAGTTGTAAGATTTTGCATTAAACATGTGGTTCTAAAGGAGAGAGAAAACAGAAATTACATATAGATGAAGCTTATGCCAACCACATAAATTGTGTATATGTTCATTCTGCTAGACTTACTGCATTAGTAAGATGCATGTTTGAAAGAAATAGAAAGAGTAAGCACAGAATATTATGTCATTAACTGGATTTCAAATAGCCATGGAAAAATCCTTAGAGGTAATTTTGTACAGCCTACTGCTCAGAGCAGGGCTCCTTTCAAAGCTAAATCAGGCTGCTTCGCTGGGCAAGTTTTGAGTTTGCAACTTAAATCAGACTTTATTACTCAGATTTGATTAACATATCTTTATGCTAGTTTCTTCTAGCAAAGAGTTGACAAGGCTTTCTGGTCCAAGGACACAAAACCAGATATTGTTCTTTGAAAAGAGAAATGGACTCAAATGCAGATGTCAGCCATCAGAGCAGTAGAATGAATTCTTTGGAACAATTAGCATAATGCTTTCAATGAAAATAAATATATTTCAGGACCTGACTCCTGAAGCAAGTTTATATGTTGACATGTTTAAGGCTGATTTTTTTTGTTAACTCTCAACCTCAGTCAACCTCCAAGACTCATATTGTGCATATATTCAGGTTACATGGGAAGTTCAATGATAATCTGGATTTACTTTATGTTGTTTGGAAGTCTCATACACATGCCTACTGTACTGGTCATACATTAACAGCATAAAATCATTTTCAAAAGCTTCAAGCTAATAGTGTCGAAAAGACCTTAAGGACGTAGTGTTGCCCACCTTCAAATATTTCTATTCAGTTTTATAGGACTATGCCACTAAGAATATTTTTTAAATCAAGATTTCTCTTAAACTTAACAAAATTATGATACATTGATGTGATTGTGACATTTACATTGTGATACTACTAAACCATCTATGTCCCAAAAAAGTGGAGAATTTATCGAAAGTGTAAGTAAAAGGAGAGACAAAGGAAAGTGTCTTGGGCTGATTAGTTTCTTCATACCAAAGACAAAAAGTAAAAATCAACTTAACACGGCTTGTATCACTGTACCATTTTGTCTTTAGGACAGAGGACTGGCATAGAAGCTGAATGTACTGTACCAATCTACCCATCCTTTGCTGTGTTAAAGGAAGACAGTTGAATAAAATGTGGCATTAGAAAACTGCCTGGTGGCATTAAAAAAAGAGAAATCGGTAATTTGTTAGCTCTTTGATAAAGCTGGAGTACTGAACATGTAAATGGCTCCCTGCCTTTGCCTGTTTTGGTTCTAACCCTGCACTTCCTTCTCCCTGAAAGTAGGCATTTTTCCAGGGTAATTGGTCTTTTTTAAAACAGTAATGAAGAAATGTTTCATTTCTGTGTTAATATTGCCACATGGTGCTTTCATTTTTAGTTTCTACAGTGCTGATCTTCCTTCTCAACAGTCATTAGCAAACACGAGCAGTCCAGGATAATCAGTTGCATAGGAAGCAAGACATCAGAGTCAATATTATAGGAAGAGACATCTTTCTGCTGGAAGCTATGTCACCCCTGTATTTTTGATGACATCAAAGCAATCAGAGGGGTTTTTTTTCTCTGCTGAGTGCTCAAGTTTGTGCTTGAAGTGCTGAGCATTCAAGTTCACATGCTGAAGAAATAAATTTCACTGGTAAGTTGGCAGACCATTCCCCCACCTGGCTTCTCTCCTGTTGCCCTTCTGCAGTAACACAAAAGGAGCAGAGAGATGTGCCTGCAGGAGAACTGAACAATTTGGAGTGTGTTGTGGCAGGAGCTCACGCTGAACTGGAGCATTGCTGCCGCCTGGCAGACCCTTTGCAGAGTGGTCCCCTGTGAGACTGATCCTGTTGGTGCTGGGGGACTGGGACAGCCCTGAAGAAGCCAAGGCACACAAAGGTTGTACGGTTGCTCAGTTCCTTCCCTTGCAGCTGGGACCTGTGCCAAGCACAGGCAAGCCCTGAGGATGTGTGCTGTCTCTCCCCCTCCTCCCTGTGGCAGCTGTGCACTCCAGCACCCAAATAAGTCTTAATCACTCCATGGTGGCTCTTTTGTCCAACTGTTTTTAAACTTGGAGACCCCTTTGTGCAGTCAAGTTAACACAAGATTCGGGGCTTGAATCTGCATTGTTGTCTGCTTTGTGCAGTAATTTAATGGGCATGCCAAATGGTAGCTGAACAGCACTAAACCCTTGACCAGGATTTTTTTTATCTTTTGTGTACAGACAATCGATTATACAAGAGGCAAAATAGAATAGCTTGTTTGATGTAAAACAAGCTGCAAATTTTGTCGTATTGTCTTCACATCCTTACTACAATTAATTAAATTCACTTAGTGCAACTAAAGAAGGAGAGGCCCATGCTGAGATACATTCATGACCTGTACCCAGGCATAACAATTGACATTAGGTGTAGCATTGTGCACGCTTAAGATGGAACAATTTTTTTCCTGTATGTTTATGAATGTTTGCCCTGTTTTCAACAAAATCAAAACAAAATTATTAGCTTCAGATAAAGAGGGAGAAAGAATGGCACAGATCACAAAAAGTACCATGTATTAGGGAGGTTTTTTTATTGGTTACTGCTTCAGTGTTAGATATCATTTCCTTTTTTACAGTAAAAGAATATAATTTTCTGTGTCTGAGATATGATCATGTGGAATCTGGAGTACAGTGCTTCCTCAAACATCCTCAACACAAAGCTGGAACCCTGGAACTGAAACCTGGTTTCTTCAAAGTAGCAGCTTCACAGCCAAAGCAATAGTGTGAAAGTAACAATCAACTAAGTTCAGCAGGACACATTTTACAGAATAAAATCTCCAGGATCAGAATAGCGCAAATGGTACTGGTAATGAAGATATTACTGAGATTAATTGGTTAAATTTACAGCAAACTTTTCTATCTCAATTATCAGGTATCTTGTTGACTGCTCTGTGCAGAAAACAGCAGTCTTTGTGCAAGGGGAAAATGTCTGTGATGCTGTAAAAGTCTGGAGTGTATATTTATTGCATAGCAATTTAATCTTCTTGAGTTGATAGGGTTTGCCACAATTATACCAGCTTAAGAAACCAATGAAGCTTTAAGGACACACTCTGAGTTTAGAATATCCCCTCTCTTCTAGGATAATTTTGATCTGCCTTTAAAAAACAAAAGAGAATTTTCTTCAGTTTTTTGGGTTGGGAAATCTTTTTTTACCACATGGTGTTAAATGCCAGAAGGAATTCTCTTGAAATTATGCAAAGAAAGCATATATGACATATTTCAATAGTGACATTCTAAAATTCAAACTGCCTTGGCTGATAAAGGACATCTTCATAGGTTTAAATATTTAAATGGCTAGAATTATCTGTGTTACTTTGAAAAAGAAAAAAAAAAACTAAAAAAATCATTGGAAGCAAAATTTTGTCTTCTGATGTACTCAGAAGATGTAAATCCAGCATTATTGTGAGACATGAACTGATTTGGGTGATGTGTCTATTTAACAAGCAGAAAGAAACATGTTATTTCAGGGCTTCCAGAAAAAAAAAACCTATACTTGAATGTGAAGACTCATGAAACAGAGCAAATGATTGCTTTAAGAAAAGAATATTATTTAATTTTTTGGTATGTAACAGTGTTATGTGTTTTAATAAATGGAAGAAAATTAATAAATATAACAATGTCAACCACCAGCAAGAGCAAGAAAATTTGCACAGAGAAATAGCCTTTTCTAAAATAGCTGTTTTATAGCCTTTATTTTTTGTTCTGTAATCCACCAGAGGCTAAAACTATGATGTCACGGATACTTTCTTCATGACACTTTGTTGTGTCCACCATGGGAGGCATAATGATAAATTTTCATCAGGCAGTCTGTCACCCAGCTGGCAGACAGTGAAATACAATACTGTCAGAGGGCAAGCCAATAAAGAAAAGAAGACAGAGACACAATGTTTTTCTGTCCTATGACCACCATTTTAGTTATGCTAATCCAACAAATTAAATGCAAGAAAATCTACTTAAAAGGCAATGTTATGCTCCTGCTGCCAAAAAAAATCGAGAAATTGCAGTGTGGTGCTGCTTCCAAAATGTGCCCTCTCCACGTGCACATGCACACGTACGCACACACACAGAGCATGGCTGTGTCACGCTCAGAAGTAATGCTGAATGCTGCCTTTAAAGGGAGCCAAGCAGACAAGTGAGTAGATTAGTGTTGTTAGAACAGCTGGAAATGGGTTTTTCTGTCTGGCCCTTTTCAATTTGCTCTCATTTATTGCATTAATATTCTGTTTTCTGCTGTAAGAAAGAGGAGAAAGAAAAGCAGCAGATAATAAATTCCTAGTTTAGCATTTCCATTGTCTTTCATGTTAATGTGTTTTCCCAGGCTCAGGGCTGTACCTTACACTATGGGGCAGTCTGTAATAATTCCTCTGAACAACTGGCTGCTACGCTTGAGTATTAGTTTGTAGGCTTAATTCTGCATCAGAGGATAGATCCTTGTTAGACCATTTTCTACTCCCTTTTCACCACAGACCATGTGTACTAACATATTTTCTTTCCTGTGATTTAAATAAACATTTGTTTCTATGGCACGGGATTCACCAAGAGTTACTTGTAATAAGGAGACAATTATGTTTTTAAAATAATAAGTAGTTGTTTTATTGAATTAAAATAGGACCATTGTTCCTATATTTGTAGATTCTTTCCCAAGAGCTTCTTCTTCTGTACTAGCTCAATTCTCTTGTGATTATATGTCTTTCTTAGACAAGCTGAAAGGGGGTCATGTTACTAAACTGAGATTTTACTTTTTAAACAAAAGGGGTTTGGGTCCTGTAACTGGTAACGGAGGCCAAACATTGTACTATGAAGCTGAATAAAAACCAGGCTCTCCAGGCAGTTTCCTGCTCAAGGAATACAAAGATGACTAATTGGACCTTGAAGCAGAAAACTTATGAGCTGTTTCACTACGGCGAATCTGAATTTCTCAGGAAGAAAGTTGGTGTACTTTCCTCCTCAGAGGGTAGGGGGTTATCCCCTGATTGATGGGAAAGAGTGTGAAGGGTTTCCGCATACAAAATTATTTATCCACCCAATTACAAACAGAAAAAACCAAATAGACAGAAAGAATCCAGTAAACCATCATGAGAGAAAGATTATAGAGAATTATAGACATAGATTTTTGGCTCATCACAGTATGATTACACACAACCTGTTTTGGGGCTTCAGTGGCCCTCAGCCATTCAGCTGCAGCCTGGGAAAGGTCTGAAAAGGAATTGCAACTGTTATTGACCTCATGAGTCATAAATCTTCCCGAATTAATATTTCTTAATTACCAAGACACCTGGTGAAAAATTGCAGCTCCAGAACAACAGTCCAAGCATGCCATTAAAGACACAAGCATGATGGCAGCATTTGCTGTGTTAACATCACACTCTGCAACTTGGCGCCCAAGAAGGTGTGAAACACAGATCCCCATGGCTGACTCCACATAGAAAGTGCAATTTTGGGTGATTTTTTACATTCCCCATAACCAACCCTGGAATATCAGGTAGGTGCAGTAAGTCTTGGAGCTTGGCACACTTCGAGGAAGAGGCAGGAGAATGGTCCAGCATGGGACCTCTCCATGGGGCTTAGGGCTCTCTGTGCTGCTTCCACCTGCAGGCAGAGGGCCTGGGAATGGCACTTTGGTCTCTCACTTCTGCTTGGTGAAAAGTAGCCGTCCTCAGAGGTTACCTGAGAAAGCACACTACAAGTGCAAGATTTAAAACTTCTGCCATGGCTCTTGCAGTGAGACCCTGAGAACGTTACTGTTAGCAGGAGGATGTAATACACCTGCCTTTGGTATCTTTCTATCTGGCAGTCAGAGACAACAGGGGAAAATTGCGCACTTGTACACTAAGGATAGCTTTAAATAGTTTGTGCCTTAATAAATTAAAATTCCTTTGGTTACTAAGAATGAAGAACCTCCAAATTTTTTTACCTATTTATACACCATGGCTTGTTCCAGACCTGTAAACCCAGACCTGTCAGAAACCTTTACTACCATCAATTATATCTACCATCTCTTATATCCCCCAGACTTTCAGACGTGCTTTCTATATTCTCTCATTTCCAGTCTGACTGACACAACAGTTGCTTTCGGGGAATGTAATCTTTAATTAATCAACTTACTAGCAGATGTTTTCTGCAGGCTATAATTTCTCATCTAAAAAGACATTTTTCTAGGAAAAAAATATAAGGCTGGTAAAAAAAAACAAATTGTAGCTGTAAAAAGTAGTAATTTCCTCTGCTGTAAACTTCATCTCATCACTCCAGTGATGAGATTTGGCAGCCGAATCTTCAGAGTCTCTGCTGTCAGTGCCCATTATTGCACCTTCTGGTGAATGCTGGAGTGTTGAAGCACCATCACAAATAAAAGAAATTATGCTGCTTGTTTTTTCACAGTAGTGGCTGAAGTACAATAGTAGCAATAATAACCCTTTTTACTCCACAATTGACTGTAGTGAAAATTGGAGAAAAAAATAGGAGAAGAGGTTCCAAATCTTATATCAAGTAATCTAAATTGTTCATCCTCCCCTGCTAATTGTAGTTTTACATTAATTTACATATAGAACTGAAAAGCATTGATGTATCCCTAACCAAAGGTTTATAAATGTTAAGAAAGCACAGTGAGCCCCCATTCCTTAGCTGAGTTTCATGTAGCTGCTATCACTGTAGGAAAGCTGATCATTAACAATTTTTCCAGTCTTGAAACTTAATTTTATGGATCCATCACATGCAAGAACATCTAGGGTCCCAGAGAATGAACCCTTGATTTTCAATCTAAGGTCACAGCCTTTGGCTGTCAAAGAAGACAAAGACTATATGGCATGTGTGCAGATCTATTGTTAGAGTTATTGAGCCATTTTGCCTACCACATATTCACATAGCTAAAGTCAATATCTATCTTCCTTCCAAAACTCAATTAATCCAATTTATCTATATAGCTATTGGACCTTCTTGCGTAGCATTGCAAGTTTAGCCTTTTGTTTCCTTGTAAATATAATAATAAATAATATTTGGTAACCTGTGCCACATCTCCAGCACCTATAGCCTCAGACAGGCAAGGCCCAGTGCCTTCACACACTGTTGTCTGTCTGCAAAGGGCAGCAGAATTGGGCAGCAGGAATGGGGGTTGAACTGCAGGGTTCAAACTGTGGAAACAGTGGCCAGCATCTGAGTACCAGTGGCTGCATGAAATTGTAGGTCCTAATGTCATGAGTCAGGATAGATCTGCTTCAGTGACACAATCTAAAACAGAACTTGTGGGCTGTACACTCTCTCTGTTTGGGGTACTGTCGAATCACTGAACAGCCAGGGGCCATTTGCATTCCGACTAGCAGCTAACAGAGAACTGGGAAACACAGGATATACATTTCCTCTCGTTCATTTCCCTGTCTTTCCAGTCCTTTTATGCTCTAATTAGACTCAATAACATGTCCAAACAGCTCCTGAATGGGAGATCTCAGATGAGAAATTCACATATGACAAAGTTATGCAGAGGGCAAGCCATCAGGGAGCTCCTGTTGCAGTGACTAGAGTCAGAGTACTTTTACTCCCACAGGAAATGTAGAAAATCTCAGTCTGAGCTGAAAAATCACGCTGGAATTCCTCTTAACAAAATGAAGCTATATCACTGAGAATTTTGTGGCAGGACATAGCTGCTTTTCCCATCTAATTCAGCATTAATAATTACAATCCACCTCAATAAAAATGATTGGTGTTTTGTCACATCCTATCACTTTAATGTTGCTGTGTGGCCTCTGTGTGGCCACGTTTTTATGTGGGGCACATCTGAAGTCTGAAATTTGAAAAGGCTCTCTCCAGAGCCAGAGAGCAGCAATCCGGTAGTTAGAACATGTTGAAAACTGAGTGTGCTGCTCATTGCACAATAGCAGGGAAAATGAATATAAGATTATCATCTTTATTTAAATGTTATTGACATTTCAGCATAACCGAAATCCACTATAAAAGTAGGGGCTGCACTGTACTCAATAATGAATAGAAACTGGAAAACCGATCCTACCCTAAAGGATTTCCAGTCCATTGGGAACAGAGTGTAATATAAAAAATAACATTCAGGCAAAATATACAATCATAACATTCTTGAAAAAAATGGTTTTTTCATTGTCATAATCATCATGTTTTCCATACTCAGGACTAGATCTATTAATTGAGCTGCCTATCACAATCCTCAGAGCCACAAAGTAAAGCCTTCAGGCATCATTCCAAACACCAGGGCCCTGCACAATATTAAAATACTTCCTCCCAAAACAGGAGGGGGAGGGGGATCTGGGCATCCATATTAGAATTTCCCCAAACTGCTTTCCCCCCAAAAAAGCCATGACAATAGCGCTCTTGAAGTTTTGTAGACTTCTGGTAATTTTTTAAGAGTCCATAGGTTAGCATAGTTTTGGTAAGCATGCAACAGGCAAAATGGGAGCCAAAGCAGCCATAGAATTGAAGGAAGCATCAGAAACTAAAGCTGGAAAAACATTTTTCAGCACCAGGCCAAAAGAGTCCATAGCACAATCCATTAATGGATTTTCTATATTTGTATGGATGCAGCTGTATTTTAATGAACAGAACTGGTGACAAGCTAACGATTTAAGAATGTGTCTCGCAATCATCTGCTGTTCAAGCAGGGAATCTGCCTGCAGGTGCAGCAAGATCATCTCTTTCCTTTTGTAATGGAACCTCTAGAGCTTAGAATAGATTTGCCTCTTGAGGACAGTCCACCTACTGGTGTTAGACTTAAGAACCGAAGATTTGCTGTTAATCTCCCTGGGGATACACCAAGGTCACCGATGCTGTATGTCACGTAGTATTTTCTTAATGGATTATTTTTATTGCATTATTCCTTGTAAGTTTGCTGTCTTCCCTGCTACCTTCACCTGTAAAGTTTTAGCCCCTCTGTCAAAAACCTTGATTTTGTATATACAAACCACTTCACTTTTCATAGTTTGAACAAAGGGCTGCCTAGTAGGAGCTCCACACATAGATCTGTCTTACACCCCTCCCCACCCCTTTGTCAGGATTCACCTTTTCATCCACTCACAGATCCCAGCCTTCAAAACTCTTCAAAAATTAGACAGCTTTTTGTTGTTGTTGTCCCCTTAAAAAAAAAAAAAAAAAAAAAAAAAGAGAGAGAGAAAGAAATAGTTCTTTCCTCCTCACAGCCTGAACCTTTCTTTATTCTCTTAACTAACCTCCCAATAGTTGGGTCATGTGTATTTCTTGTAACCAATGCCAAGGGCACAGCGGAAGAGGCTCAGTTTGTTCATTTTTTCACTTAGTGTGCCTTCTATACAGGTAGAATCCCTCTGTTGTCACAGGTGAGCAAAGCAGCCGGGACCAGTCCTTCTGGAAAGGTGAAATTGGGTACAGAAGTACCAACAGCTCAAGTTTTGGCAGAGTAGAAGAAAACCACAAATTTTTGGTTGGCCAATATGTACATTTGTATTCTTTCACAGATATTTAAATGGTCTGTACAAAGACTTCTAAATTCCGTTAAGGCTTTCTCCTTCAGGGTAGTGCTACTGATCTTTAAAAGCAGAAACCCCACTAAAGGATAGAAAGTAGAAAAATTTACTATCTAAGGTAGAAATGCTTTAATTCAGTAGAAAAATTGTTATTTATATAAATTTTTAATTATTCCTTGTTTCTCTTCTGAGCTCAACTGAATTACTGTGAAAAAAGCTTCAGGAGAACAAGAAGCCAATGAGAAATGCTTTCTCATTCAGCTGCAGTTTTAATATGATCCTTTGTTTCAAGTTTACAACAGCCAGAAATGTTGCAATATTGCATTTTAAAATCTTTTATACCCTATACTAAAGTTCTGACAGATTTCAAAGACTGCACAAATGGACTAGTATAGGATCTACACTGTCCCATAATTATGTTAGATATATCATTGCATTATATAAAATTTACAATCCTGCAGAGATTTTAATCTCTTTTATCCCATCCCCAAGCACAGTGGTTGAATCATGAGCACCCTGACCAAAGTCCGTATGATGTTCAGAAAATATACATACACCATACAGTCCCACAAGAGCCTCATGTTCTTATCCATTTCCTGTTTTACTGTGCTTTATTGTGCAGTATTAAGAATCTGAATAGGTGCTGTCTGCCAGCTGGAGATAGCTGTGATTCTGTGATGAATGAAGCAATCCATACACTGCAGGAGCCTAAGTTTACAGCAAAATGTCCTCAGTTGGTATAAATTAGCTCAGCCCTTTAAACTTAATGGAGTAGTGCTGATTTATTGCCTGGGAAAATGGAGATGTTGTTTACTGTGGAGTGTGGCTCTCAGCAGCTCATTAATGAGATCTAATGGCATCATATTTTTATACCTCACAGAGACCAGGTTGAATGACTCTCAGCCTTAGCTGTCCTGCAAGAAAAAGGCTGTAAAGTGTGTTGTAATTCCTATACTACCTCTTGTCTATGGAACAGGTGATTCAAATTTGCATGCTGCAGATAAAGAAAGCCTGGTAATGTCAAATTCTACATACACATTCAGTTCTCAAGGGAGTTAAAAAAATGTACACACTTCCAAGAACTTTTGATCTGCGTTTCCAATTGACAAGGTGATGATTAGTCAAAGGTTAGATGTGACCTTAGTGGTCTTTTCCAAACTAAATGATTCTGTGACTCCCAGCCAAAAAAATCCTTTCTCAAATAACAGGTTAGTTGAGATGTCAGCTAAACTCCTCTGACTGATCCATCAACATTTACTGGAATCCTTGTTCTATTCAACCTGTTTATCATTCATCTTTAATGATTTGTCTGAAGATTGCTCAGCACTATCCCAGCCATAAGGATTCTTCAGGTTATGTTATGCCCTGCAGGCCCTTCATCATCCACTCTCCTGATTCCAAATTACATTGGGAACATCACATTTTGGCCAAAGCAAATGAATTGTTCATGACACATTTTACCTCAAGAATTACTGCATTTGAAATCCTGTGCCAAACAGGTAATTGTAGAAGGGTATTCTGAGTACACTGCTAGGATGAGTGGTGTTCTGTTCTCTTCTCCAAATCCTTCATTAATGCAAATCCAAAATCTGACATACTTCCAGCGTCACAGTTAGAGTCCCTGAACAGATTGTTACTCTCAGAAGTGAAATCAAATACAGTAAATTGAAAGCAATTCTGACTCCCACTTACCCTGAGGCACACAAATGACAAGTGTGCACCTGCAGTGGGAGGCACTGATCACTCTACTTTTTTCAGTTTTGTGTTTTGAAATACCTTCTGCCTTTTCTCCCATATCTCATCAGCTGAAAAATCAGAACCTTATTTTGATCTGTAATAGCATTCAGTGGATAAAGATGACCTTATGGCAAGAGGGAAGGCTGATAAACTGTCTCTTTTCAAAAACGAAAACTTCTTTCCTGAAGAGTACTCTGTTATTTTTAAGCAGTAGCATGATGAAGGCACACCCTTCTGTGAATTACGTATTTCATACCATGAGACGTGCTGAAATAAGACCTTTTTTCCTTTTTTTTTTTTTTTTTTTTTTTTTGAGAGAGAGAGAGAGAGCCTGGAATTCAGAGGGGAACATTATGCAAAAGTCCCCAAATTGCCTTTTGTTTCCACAGCAATTGTGTCACTCTAGTAACAGAGATTCTCAGTGTGATGGTGAATGAATTGTTACATATTTAGGGTATGTGCTGCAGGAAGGAGGAAGGGCCATATGGAGTCTCAAGATAGCCAGCTCTTATGAGGGTACTTCAGCTGTTGTATTGATGGTACACATTGCAACTGAAAGGATGGCACAGTAGGATAATGCAAGACATTGGGCTTAATTTTTCTGGACTGCTGCATGGTTTAGATTTTACATACCTGGAGATGTTTTACCTAGTCACTTGAGTGTTTTAAACCATTTGGGAGAGCTGTGATCTCAATGCAACAAGTAAAAAAGGCCATAAGAAGGACAAGTTGCATTATCACAATTGCATTCTGTATTTGTGATTCCAGATGTGCCTGCAAAACATCCCCTCTGAGACAGGGAGCAACCGCTGTGCAGAGCAACCCTATAAATCAGCTTTATCAGGCAAAGGCAAAGGTTTTCCCTTACCATTTCTCAACCAGTAGCAGCAGCAGATTACCAGCCCTAGGAAAAATTATATTGTGCAGGCTTAGAAGAGGAATACACTCTGCTTTCTATTTAAACTAACCCTTTAAAACACTTCATGCAACACCTTTGCTGAATATGGCAGCTCAGTCTACTGTACATTCAAAAGTCATTTAGGCAGAAATGGACCTGGCACCACTGTACGAGCACCAACTACAGAGGAATGTGCTGCAACACTGAGATACTTATCATTTCTCTCAACATTGTTTTTTGTATTGTCTCATGGCTAGGAATACAAAATATTTAATCAAATTCCCTTGATTTTATAAATACAGACTACCAAGGCTGTGCTGCCCTCCTAACTTCTGTCAGTGGGCACATTACAGACAACAGTTACAGCAGATGGACAAGGTCATCACATGAGGAGAAAATACCAGTTGTGCCAGGGCATTTCAGAGGTCTATCTCACCCACTGTCTGCTCCCTGGCAGTAGCCATCTGTGGGTGCCTAGGGAGAATTTAAGGACAGCATACAGTGATACTTTGACAGAACACTTTGACAGAATGCTTTGTCACTTAAATGCAGTTGTCTTCCTTCACAACTGTCCTGCATGTTTTATTCTAAGAATTCATCTAGTCTCATTTGTGAGCTATGAAAACTTGAGCACACAGTGTCTTTGGGTGAGGGCCTTCGCAGATGATCTGGTTTTGGCTGGAGTAGGGTTGATTTTCTTCACAGTAGCCAGTAATGGCCCGTGGTTTGGATTTTTGCTGAAAACAGTGTTGATAACATGGAAATGCTCTCATTATTGCTGAGCAGCACTTGCACACTATCACGGCCTTTTCTGCCCCTCGCCCCACGCTGCCAGAGAGCAGGCTGGGCATGCAGGAGGACAGCTGACCCCAGCTGAGCACAGGGATGCCCTGTGCCATATGGTGTCATGCTCAGCACACAGAGCCAGGGAAGGTTAGCCAGGGGAGGCCACAGCTTCGGGCCATGCATTTCTCCACAGAAGCTGACAGGAGGGCATTGGTAGCAGAGCAATTTGAATTTCTGACCTCAGTGTACTAGGACACCTCCAGCCTTGCACCTGGTGACCTGGCTCAGCCTTTGCATCACCAACACACAGACCTGTCCACCACTGAACCCTGCCAAGTCATGCCCAAAGCTCTCTGTTTCCTGTCTATCCACACCTACAGCTGTGCTTTCACATACTGCTCCCAGCTGGGGAGACTGCAAGGTCTTGCATTTTAATCACACTGCTGAGTTCACTAAGGCAGGGAGAAAGGCTGTGTCTGGTCTCATCAGTATACTGAATATTACACTTATCACACAGAGGGCAGCAATTACTCCAGGGTAATTAATTACTTAAGGTACTACAGCTCTCACAAACACAGTAAACAATTAGTATAATTTAACTTTACACCTAACATGACAAATTAAAACAGAGAAACAAATCCCTTTTTTTTGGTTCATTAGACAGGACATAAATTCTTCTGTGAACAGGCCTGATAAATGGAATTTGCCTTTAGGGCATTACTGATGAAAAATGACAAGTGTAATATTTTTATCTAGCACTTTGCTGAGATTCTGTCAGAAAATCCCCAAACCTTGCAGTTCCAAACTACTCTAAAGAAGATTTTATCCCCTAAGTCTCTTAGAAGATCCTTCCTTCTCAAAATATGTTGGTGTTCTGACATTATGGTGCTGTCCCTGGAAATGCCTTAAAACCCCAAAGTATTGCTTCTCCCCAGGAGATCAAGACTGGTTCCTAAAAAATAAAATTTTGATCTCATGGGTAGATAAATGTACTGTGCAAGCATTATGCTGAAGTGCAGAGAATTTTTCAGCTAAACTGGTATTTTATGACATAAAGAACCAATGTTTCTATCCATCTAAACCACTTGCCTATTTATACTTCCAATCACCACGGCATCCAGTCACAACAAATGGAAAAAAACTCACAAAAACCCCTTTTCATGTGTTCGTCATCATTATCATCATGTGCGAGGAATCAGATCCTGTTTTCGCTGCTCACGCAAGTACCCTCTACAACTCCCAGGGTGCTGCATCTGCAGTCTGAACATGCAGTACTCACTTCAAGCTAGAGACAACTTGCAATGCTGAATGCTTAAATGCTTTCTCCACTGGAAATTTTTTTTGATCACTAGCTTTTGAGGTTGAACACTACTGGAAGCTTGCAATAAAAAAAAGGCTAAAAAGAGATTCTCTGTCAGTGACCTATTAACATCTATTAATACATGCCTTACTCTGTATGTCTTAAGTCTTACATTGTCTTGAGTTTGAAGGCATCAAAGTTTATCTCAAATGAACTAAAAATCCATCATCCCATAACTTGTTAGAGCTGCAGCTAAAGCAGCGTTCCCTTCTGACTTGCACAATATCATGATGACTTAAATTGATTTCTTCAGACAGAGGATCAAGCTTGCAGTAGATTTGCTTCTTCTACCACTGCTGAGCATGTGTGGGTGCAGATTTAGCTTGCCTAAATCAAGGATGGACTCTATGCTCTTGAAATTCAGCTGAGGCTCAAAGGCCCGTTTAACCTGCCTGCTTTCCATTACAACCTAACAGACCACCTAAATTATTTAGCTCATTCCACCATTTTAACTGGGCTCATGCTTCTATGGTCCTCCCCTGGCACCAAGTTAGGGAGCAAGTTATCCCTGCCCATCCCAAGGGATACCTGGGGGTACAGGCACCCAGGCTGGGCCATGGCCTCCCAGAGAAGCCTGAGAACAACCTTCCAGGCAGCGTGTGGGTTGGATTTACCATGGTGCTGCTCCCTGGGAGGCAGAAGGTTCAGTCCAGTGTTGCTGCTGCTGGAGGGAGATAGTGGTGGCAGTGTGAGGCAGGTTCCCCTCTGTCCATGCCACAGGCCCTAGCGCTCCAAACTCCTCCCTTAGTGCCCTTGGACAGTTAAACTAAATGGACTGATTTATGCCATCTATAGTTAAATGTATTATATGTGTAGGTTTCTTCAATTTGTAAATAAGACTGCAGTCAAGTAAATTATATTCTCTGTATGCTGCTTCACTTACCAAATTGGCTATAATATCTTTTCTGTGCTCATTACTCTTTAGTCCCACCAGCCTAGGATGGGTATGCAATTGCTCACATTTGAGAAGAAAAAGAAAATCAGAAAAAAAATAATAAAAAGAGAAATACAGGAGACAAAGATATATTGCTGAGTTAATTTAAGACCAGGATTTAGCTTAAAGCATAGCTCATGGCAAAATAAACTAACTGCAGTTTGTAATTCTGAGCACCAGGAAAGCAACCTAGGACATTGTAATGCATGCCAGGTCCCCTCCTATTCTCAGGTAACAAATATTCCCCCAAAATGTGTACAAATCGCTGTTTGCAGTGGAGCAGCATAGGCTTCAAGACAGGCTGTGGTCACCAGCAGCAGACAGGAGCATGAAGGCTGAAGTGAGGCAAACTAGTGGGAACATCTGAACTGCCAGTGCCTCAGCTTACACTTCTAAATGGTGATCTAATTCTAAGAAAAATACTTTACATAAAGTCCCATGCATATGTGGCAAGTTCAGAGCTGCCCTGTGATGCTTCATGACTACCATGCACTGTCTTGCCTCCAGCAGGCTCTGTGTGAACATGTTGCTTCATCTCAATGGAGAGACATGGAGGAAGAGCCAGGAAAAATAGAAATAACTCTGGCAGCCACCTCTGTGAAGGTTCAGAAAAACAAATGCTAGGAAAACAACACAGAGAGAAACTTTCTCTTTAAACATCTCTCATCTTTTAAAAATTAGGCCTTCTCCTCAAGGTCTGCAAAACCCATCACAGACTTAGAAAAGGTGAAGTAACTGATGAGATGTGACTACTGGTTATCATGGGATCACAACAATTTCACTCCTACTGTAAGCCTTCTCCTACATATGCATTACTTTCTTTACCTCTTGCTGTAAGCTCCAGTCTTAATTAATTTTGGATGAACCACATTGCTTTTTGTATTTCATGGAGTTCTTCAGTGAGGATGGGTTTTGGTGTTTCTTCTTCATCTTCCTTATTATTAATGTTTAGTACCTCAGTATCCCTTAGCCATAAACTATCATTCCTGTGCTGATGCCCTCCACTACTATGCCCCTGGTGCACAGAGCTGAAGCAGCTTCTTGTTACTAGGTGTAGGCTTCCTTACTGTTTCCAACCAGAAAAGACAGCAGTCCAAGCTTTCTTCCTAGTCTTGTCCTCCACTTCAAAGACACTGAAGATGCCACAGGTGATGTGCTTGTGTTAGTGGTGGTAGGCTTGCTTACACTGTCCCCAGCAGTAGCTAAAATCCTGAGTGCAACCTGTTGCCTTTACACCGTAGAGAAGTAAAGTATAACAAAGTGGATAATTCTTTTTTTTTTTTTTGTTGCAGAAGGGAAAGTAAGGAAAAGAATGCCCTCTTTAAGCACCCTCTTTATCACTCTATGGAATCTGTGAGCAATTTGGTGTGATGTCTCCCTGTCTCCTTGCCTGCCTGACTTCCTGTTACATCTTTAAACAGGAATACCCCTGCATGTGTTGTTTCACATCAAGTCTCCTTCTTTCCTTGCTTCCTCTGGTCCTTCTGATCTGCAATCACCGCTCCCTACTGTTCCACCCTCACACTTATCTCCCCCTACAATGGCATCCCACACTTTTCATAGATAAATTATGTCTGGCAGATTATTGAACTCCTTGACCCCATACAGACAAGTTTTTCTGTGAAGATACATATAAAAAGTACAGTGATGAGCCAGTGGAGAATTAAACTAGTAACAAAGTAAAACATTGGACGGCGGACAGTTAATGAAGTAAGACATAACCTAATGCAGCTAGTGAAGCAGAAGGGTGACAGAGAATTGTCCTTCAGGACTCACTTGTCCTAGCAGGGGATTTTAGCAAGTTACTCAGAAAGAAATCTGTATAGAACATATTAAGAAAGTCACTGAGTGACAGGATATGAAAATGACTATTGGACCATATGGTCTCTGAGGCAGGAAAATATCACACAGGCATGTGTGCCTGACCCATCACAAATGACTGACTAATCATAAGGCAAGGTTCATGCTGGAAGGGACCTCCTGGCCATTAACTCCATACCCTTGGTCCTGTAAGTGGTACAAAACCCGTACAAAAAAATGTAACGTGGAGCATAATTACACTTGTACCATGCTTTCCAGCTCCTCAAATGGATTTCAAACAGGGGTGCTGACAGTTTAGGCGAATCCCTGTTTGCTACACTGCCAAGAACCTACATTAGATATTATTAGTTAGTTATGTATCTCCCCAAACCCCTAATTTATGAATGAACTGTATACTGCCCTGACTGCATTTCTTCTTCCTCTTACTGCTGCCTCACATCACTCAGTGCCAGCTTAGGAAATGTTTTCCTTCCTTCCTTCCCCCCTTGCCCCCTGCCTTCCTTCCTTCCTGCCTGCCTTCCTGCCTGCCTCCCTCCCTGCCAACAGCTTACTGCTAAGCCATCCTCACACAGGGTGAATGAGGATGTTCTCACACTTTGGAAATTAGCTTCAGCATGCCCAGTTTGAGCTGCAATGAACCCACGTGACTCCAGCAACTGTGTCTCACCACTTATGCCACTCACTTGCACTTGCATGAGGCAAAAGCGCGCCTATGCCTGACTTTTCCTTCTGATTACCTGAGGTCACTCATGATCAAATTAATGTCACTGTGAATCACCTTTCATTATATCTTTTACCTTCCTAAGGCTACTTAGAGAGATAAAATGCAACTCTGCTGGTAGTGTTTTCTAAGCTATCTAGATTCTTTATTTGTGCAATGGTTATTCACAATAGCAATGACATCATGTTTTTGCAGAGTATTTTCTAAATACTCTCTTCCAAGCAAATTTCAAGCGACCATCTTTTGTACAGAGGTCTGCAACTCCAGTTTGACAGAAAACATCTTGCAATTAACCTGTCATTACAGTAAAACTAACATTCATAATTACAAAATAGGGATTTGTGACCTTTTTTTAAAACAGCAGAACACAGTGTATTTTCTAAAAGAACGAATTTTCAGGACCATTTTTAAGCAGTATTTGACAAAGGTAGTGATTAGCTTAAACAGGCACTTGTTATTCTGTCACATTTGAAAACCTTCTGCAGTTTTGCAGCTCTACCTACTTTTTTCTCTTACCAGACTTTGAGGGTAGGGTAAGGAATTACTTGTTTTTTACCCGAAGTCAATATCAAAGGCATACTTTCAAGGGCATATTCATTATATCTTCAGAGACAATACCAGCAACTAAAGATCTTTTCTTGATCTTGTTCACTCTCCAAACAATGGCAATTTCTGAGAACAACAAAGAAAAGAAGTTTGGGATAGTGCATTGCATTGAGCAAGAGAAGTACAGAGTTGAGAATTGAAATCTTCTCTAGAAAAGTTAACCTGTAAATCAAGCCAGTGCAGTGAAGTGTATGGCCACAGCAGGAAAATAAAAGATAACCTGTTCAAATCACTAAACTATATTTTCATGATATGTCCAAAATACTCCCTGCATTAAAGTGGTTTGCAAATGGCACATGGATAGGATAAGGATAGCAATCTTGCTGACAGATTTGCACACATATGCATAAAATATATGTGTATGCAAACATCCATACACAAAAACTGGCTAAAATCCAGGCTTGCAAAAGCTTTTTTTGCCCCTGAACTGATTTGTTCTTTTGTGTGCAGCTTTATGGATAGTGAGCTTTATTATAAATTTGTTAGTGTTTGGAAAATATCCCCCAGAACTTAAAATCACAATTAGCTCTGAATTAAGCATCTCAGTAATGACTGAAATCTTTTCTTCCACTGCACAAAGTTATCTAATTTCCTCTGAAAAGTTCAAGGAGCAGCTAGTTTATTTTTAGCCAATCTTTCTTGTGTGTAAGGAAATTCTACTAGTTTTGCAGCATTGGTATGCTAAAATGATTCTTTGTATTCTTTGAACTTCATCATGATAGAGCACACTTCATGCTCATAAAGAAGCTGAGAGATGAGCCCTCAAGCATGCTGTGGATAGAGAAGTCTTCAAGAGGAATACAAATACCTGTCTCGGAGGAATGCTCACTGATTCTGTAGGGAGAGATGTTGCTGTAGAACAGGCAGAGAGGTGGGACCAAGGCAGTACAGAGCAGATACAACAGGGGAGGACAAGGAAGCAAGAAATAAATGTCAGGAAAGCAGAGGCCATGCAGCTGCAGTCCTAAACACAGAGGGAGAGGGAAAGGTCTGACATGTATATACATGAAGCAAACAAAATTTTACAACAGCACAGCCCTAAAAAACTCACTATGTATTATGGACTTAAAAGTCTAGGGTCAGAGAATTCACTTCAGGGAGTGTGGCCCCCTTTTCCCCTCCTTAAAGGTAATGCTGGGGTGAAGCTAGATACGTCTCTGGGTGGAAGATCTGGCAAATGCCAAGCTGTTCTTTCAGATTTCGGGTGTAGCATAGCATTAGACCTGCACATGAAGGTAATTCAGCTGCAAAGCAGCAAGGAAATGTTAAGGAGACTGGTAAGCCATGCTGATTTACAATCACTGCTAGTGCTGGTATAAGAAATGTTCAGGAAGGCCAGTTACCCCCAAGGAAACAAGAAGGAACAATGGAAGAAGTTACTACAATGGATATGTTTGTTAAAGGACAGAACCTGGAAAAGACTATTCCTGGATTTGTGTCTTGCATTAAGTCCTTTGTAATTCTGTGCGATCCTGTTACAAGGAACATGCATGAATGAATTGGGTTTTTTCCCTGCTGCTAGCTGGTTTTTAGTAAAGCCTATGAAAAGAACAAGCAGTTTTCAGTACAGTGCATGACAGAATGCATAAATCAAAACAAAACTCTGTCCAGAAGCCATGACACATGCATCTATCATATTGTTCTGTAACTGAGTCCAACACAACTCACCATTATGCCACCAAGAGGAATCCAAGGTTAATGTATCTCTTTATTTTGAACCTCTTTTTTTTTCTTTTTCTTTTTTCTTTTTTCTGGGCAAGGTGGCATGGGGCAGAGGGGAGTTGGTTGGTTGGTTGGTTGGTTGGCTGGAGTTTTTTGTTTGGTGTTGTTGAGCTCTTGATTTTTGGATCACCATAAACTATGTCACATTGAGATTTGTGTTCCTGTTGGCTGGTTCTTGCTAGGGGCGGCATGTGAACAGGGTAAAAAAAGATGAAGTGGTAACTGGAACAGTACCAGAATGGCACAGTTTACAAGCTCAGTAGGCTCCTTGTAATTCATAGGACAGATTGATGTCCAGCCCACCAATGATCCAGAAATCTGAAAAGAGAATGCATGTCATGCTGCTTACTGTGCCAGGAAGGGCTGTTTGGTGCTGTTCCACACCTTCATCTGTGGTTTCCATTTTGTGACTTTATTGCTACTGACTTTTTTATTGTTTTTCCTTTATATAGCAGCATGATTGTTTTGCAGGGGCCTCTCAGACTAAAACAAAAAGCACTGTATTACTACATGCTGCCTGTCAAAGATGCCTCCATCATACATAAGGAAACAGCAAAACAAATAAAAAACCCCACAAGTATAAATTCCTGGCGGAGAGAGGAAGTGGACACACTGCATAAACACATCAGTACTTCCTCCCTTTCAGTGATATGAAAAAGATTTCAAAGTAGAACTGGCGACTCTGTCAGCAAGAGAAGTGTCTGTTCCCACAAATCTGTAATGCTCAGAAAACGTAAAGCCGTTGATTGCACTAGTCACTCCTCCCATAGCTTTAGCAATGTGTTGCTGCCATGACTCAGTCTCTGCTTCCAGTTTATTTCCTCTTTCTTTACATATAGTTCATATTCATTCCCACTCATTTAGTAAATTTGTTTCTTGCTGCTGCTGTTTTGTGCTTTTTTTTGTTTGTTTGTGCTCACTCACTGCAGGACTGGCACCAGTTGCCTGTGTTTGAAGAGCTGCTAATGTTTATGAATGAGACACCACTTACAGTAAAGAGAGGCCCAGTGGAAAGCCCAGCAATATGAAATACAGAACATACTGGTTTATTCTTCTCCTGCTTGTTTCCAGGTTAAATCACTTTTTTCTTCAGCATCCCATCTGTAAAAAAGGCTTATGAACTCTCTAAGATAGAGAATATGGTACTGTTGCTTTTGGAATATGCAAACTGGAGTTGCAACTGGAATATGTTGCTTTTGTGTGTGTCACATTTTCATGTGTGCTTGCTGCTGTATTGCATTGACTTGTTGTAGCACCTAAACACTGTAGATTTAGCTGTTTTTAAAAAAATGCAATTTACAAAACTAAGTAGAAGTTCATAGGAGAGTAAAGTGATAATGTAGAATGGCAGAGGTGGAAATAGATACCAACAAGGACATGTTGATACACAGCAGCAGTGGGAGCAGTTGTCCCGGGTGTCTGTGCTCAGGTATGCTGCTGCAGTCAGCTGGTACACCCCTGGGACACACATCACTGCTGCTGCCCTGGATGGCACAGCCTAAATGCTCAGGTGGCAAGACCACAACCCCAGCCTGCCGCTCTGTCTCTTGTCAGTGTCTGTGGCTGGCATTCTGCGTGCTTTTCCCTCCCAGACAAAGGCAACACTGATGAGTGAAGGAAAGGGATTGCACAGGCACGTGAGCTCTTCCCTGTAAGCAGGAAGAGGTTGGCTAGATGACGCTGATCATCCCACCCCTCAATTAGCCTCTCTTCCCACTTACTCATCCTTTCCTAGCATTGTCTGGCTGGCTGCAGCTGCAGGGTTGGCAAGTGGGGGAAAAAGAAAACCAAACAAGCAAAAATAGAGGAAGCACTGAGCAGTCAAGCACTTGTTCAGCAACAGCATGGCAGTCTGATGGCTGGGAAAGTCTGCCAGGGTGGTAGGGTGCAAAGACGCCTGAAATTACAGAGCAAAACAGATCCTCTTGCTTACCTGCTTGCATTTGAATCTAAATAACTAAACTGAGTGGAGACAAAGCATAGAGTGAATATTAGTTCAGCTTTGCATAGATCTGGTATTTTGGAAAAACTCTAGCTCAGGATTAAAAAAAAATTCTTTTTTTTTTTTTTTTTTTCACAATTCCTCTTTACAAAGTACTGGTATGTGGACAGGTAGACAGAAAATAATCTTAATTCTCTTGCTTGCTGAGTCACCCCTTAGAGTTTTAGCAGACACTGCAGTCAGTCAGTCTACCCTCAGCCCTATTACACAGCTTCTTGAGTGTCCTAAAAGGATAAACAGGACATTATTAATTATTACATTGTTAATAATCCCCATTAGCAGTATTTTCCACATGGTCAACTTAGATTCAGAAGTCACTGCATGTTAAGGAAAGAGCCTGGCTGAACCCTTTGAAACATGCAAAATGCAACATTCTGGGGTCATTGTTCAAGTAGGTCAGAACAAATGATCTTATAGGCCTGTCCTGACCTTAAAAAGCTACTAATCTACAAAAAATTCCTCATGAGGTAGGAACTAATTGACTGAGCCTTATAGGATCACATAAATTCTTTAAAGCGATTTTAATTTAAAATTTCTCTTATTTTTAAACAAAGAAAAAGCACACACACTCAATTCTGAAGCTGATTTGCTCAGTGAAAGAGCACTATAACTACTGTTGTATTACTACAACAGTGCCCTGTCCCGGAAAAGTCAGCACTCCTAAAAATGAAGGTTTGCAAAGACCCATCTGCTCACTCCATTTTAATTATAGTTTTCTGTTGTTAAACTCCTGTTCTCAGGAAGCTGGTACCCAGAGCACTGTGAGGTTGATAGCATTGGATAGCATTCTCCAATGTTACTGACTGCTAAGTTTTCACATTTCTTCTTCTATCCATAGAATCAGGGAATCATACAATATCTCAAGTTGGAAGGAACTCATAAGAATTACTGAATCCAAATCCTCACTCCTTGCAGGACTAGCTGAAATTGAGCCATATGACTAAGAGCGTTCTCCAGACAGATCTTGAATTCTGACAGTCTTGGTGCTGTGACCTCTTCCCTGGGGAGCATGATTCTATCACTGACCACCATCTCCATGAAGAACCTTTTCCTAATGTCCAGTCTGAACTTCTGATGCAGCTTCATTCCATTTCCCTCTATCCTGTACTGGCCACCAGAGAGAGGAGACTAGCACCTCTCACTTCACTGCCCACGTTGAGGAAGTTGCAGGTTGCCTTGAGGTCACCTCAGCCTTTTCTTCTCCAAGCTGAGGAAACCAAGTGGCCTCAGTCGTGCCATTGAGAATTTTCCCCATCTTGGTCACACTCTTCTGGACACTCTAATAGTTCCATGTTCTTTTATTGTGGCACCCAGAGCTGCCCCCAGCACTCGAGGTGAGGCTGCCCCAGTGCAGAGCAGAGCAGGACAATCCCCTCCCTGGCCTGGCTGGCCATGCTCTCCCTCATGCCCCCAGGACACAGATGGCCCTCCTGGCTGCCCGAGCACTGCTGACCATGTTCAGCTTGCCACCAACCCAAACCCCTCAGATCCCCCCAAGCCTCTCATCATCAAATCTACATGTACATCCAGGATTACCCTATCCCAAGTGAAGAATCCTGCAACTGATGTTGTCTAGTTTCTAATGGCTGGTAGTTGCCCAAATTTCTAATCTACCCACATCTCTCTGCAGAGCCTCTCTACCCTTAAGGGAGTCGGCAACTTTTCCTATTGTAGTAAAATCACCACACCTATTTAATGTGCATTTGATCCCTGCATCCAGATCTTTTTATAAAAACATTATAGAGCACTGGTGCTAAAATGGAGCCCTGAGGAGCCTGTGGTCCCTGGCTGCCAGCCTGATGTAACATTTACCAAAACCCTTTGAGCCTGACCCCCCAGCCAATTACTCACACAATGTATTATGGACTCAACTAGCCATATGCCAGGCAGTTTATCCAGCAAGGTACTGTGGCAGACAGAACAAAAATCTCTGTAAAATTAAACCAGTCCACATCTACTGGCTTCCCTTGGTCACCTAGGGTTACTTTGACATAAAAGAAAATTAAATTAGTGAAACAGGACTTTTCCCTTGTGAACCCATGCTCACTGTAATGACTGCATTTTCTCTCAAACAATGTTTTTCAGTAACTCCCAGAAAAACCTTCCCTATGATTTTACCACATGCTGCAGTGAAAATGCCAGGCCTATAACTTCCAGAGTTTTCTTTTTATCCTTCTTGAAAACTGGGACAAATTTCCAGATTCCAGCTGACTGGGACATCTCCAGACTCACAAGACAAATTCAATATAATGGAGAGAGATTCCTGCCAAGTGCATCAGCCAGTTCTTCCATGGAAAGAATGCTATCGGGCCCCATACACCTGTGGCCATCCAACTGAAACAGCAAGTCTCAAACAATTTCAGGATTGCCTGGGAATCTATCATTCCCCAAGTGACAGTCTTCCAACCATTCGGCTCCAAGGATCCCAGCCCATCATTGGTCTTGAAGACAAATGGCAAAGGTGGATCATTCTCTGCTGTGTCTGCAATTTTTTTGGACCTCATCAAGTAATGGACCAATGTTATCTCTGATCCTTTTTTTGCTGTTAACATATAAAAACCAAAAATACCCCTTTTTCTTTCCTTCATAGCTTGTCCTGCACAGCTTGAATTCTATCTGAGTTTTGGTCACACAAATTTTCTCTCCACACAGACGAGCAGCATCTCTGTTATCCCTCCATGTCACTTTGTTTCCAAGGTTCATATGCTTTCCTTCTCCATCTACGTTCACTGCTCAGCCTAGCCAACTTTATGCCCCATTGGCTTGGCTTTCAACATGTTGTGTTTGGCTGCTCCCGCACTCTTAAAAGACATCTCTTGAAAAGAGACAAGCATACCACTCAGATAACTTTAAAAAAAAAAAGGATTCCCTAGAGACTTTACTAACTACTTCTTTAAACAGCCCATACTCTCCTTTTCCCTGTACAAGAAGATGAGCAATTGCTACTAATGGCATTTATGAAGAAAAGCAGCGCCCAAAATAAGGTAGATAAGGGGGAAAAGTGGGTTCTTTCTAAGCACTTCATTTTCTTATGTGTCTTGACTGAGAATCCAGCACGTCAGAACCAACTCCCACCTGAAAATAAAGAACATATATTAAATAATTTTATTTTACCTATTTTGCCAGCTAGAGACAAGTTTGAACAGAGTGCAGCAGGTGCCCCAGAACTCTGTTCCCAAGAATATTTAGGTCAAAGAGATTAGTCTGAGCAGACCCAAGCTAGTGACCTTCCTTGCTTTTCTTAGTAATGATGTTCAGGATCTGAGTCCATGTGCATGAGGAGCTGGTACCTGACAGTCATGAAGTTCACCCTGTAGAAGCTCCTGCTGCTGCAGTATGGCATAAGAAATGATCTCTTGAATAGTGAGCAATAAATCTTACTGGATACTTCTCAGAAGTGAGGCCAGGGAGGCTGACAAAAAGCAAAATTAAATGCTACAGCAGAGACTGGCATGAGGAATATGGTTAGAGTCTACCCTGGATCTTGATTAAGAAAAATTCCAGCATTTTTGGCACTAAAATGATGACATCGTGAACTGCCTTTTGCTTATGACTGAATCACTTTGCTTAGGAGAAAGAAACAGCCTTGAAACTTGACATTTATTTGCGTTAAAGTTGCTATACAAAGGACTCACCGTGGCATGGTTTAATGCTCAAAGCAAACTCCAGAGCAGGTTGGTATCTCTAAAGAGTTGCTGACAATCCCTGTTAATAGGGGGCTTGCCTCTCTTGCATCCCTATTAATAGGAGGCTTGCCTCTCTTGCATCAAGAAAGAGAACAGGCGGGGAGACAAATTCACTCTCAAGCAGAGTTAAATATGAATTACAAATAATTCAGGCCTTAAACAGTGTGACTCAAAGAAACCTTGAAGAGTTTCTTGTGATCCACTCAGTAGAACACAGACTGAGAACAAAAGTATTGCAAAATGCTCAGGTCATGGCATCTTCCATTTTGTCAAGAACTAGTAAATATAAATAGAAAAGCTATAACTGGAGGTAAGGAAACAGGAAAAAAGAAGGAGACATTCTCATACCAACAGCAGTTGCTTCACAAAGGACACTACCAAAACAACAATATTGGGGTCTGCAGGAGCAAGAACCTGAGACCAGTGCAGAAGAACAGGAGCCTGAGGACAGCAAAGGGAAAGCACTGCTGCAGTGCTCTGGGATGCACTGTCCCAGCAGCCTCTGGGAAAGATGCAAGGAGAAGGCAACATACAGAATTGCACATGGGAGGCCTTCCAGACCTGCAAGGCTGTTGCCAAAATTAGTAGTTTTCCAGTGCCTTGTCCCTTCCTGCACCAGCCTGCATACAGGTGGAATAATGAGTGGCTGCCTGGGAGTTATAAGTGAGGTGCTAAGAGCATGCACAAGGAACCAGCACTTTGTTGTGTGCATCCCCTGCTTTTCAGGAACTCCACCTCAGCGGAAGTGCTCCCAGTGACAAGGGGAAGTAACCTGGTTTTTGGGATGCCCATTGTTACAGGAATTGCTGATGCCAGCTCCAACAGAGCTGAAGATGAAACCTCCACCCAAACACAGGGAAAGCATCTCTCCTGTCCTGCTAGTTACTCACTGCAGTGTTATACTACACTAACACCATCTGCAAGAGAAACAAGAGTGGCTTTATGCTGTTTCTCAGCAGCTCATGAAGAGTTTGAAGCTGGAAACTCCTTCACACCCCTGCCATTTCTTCCACTGAGCCCAGCAGAACATTAGACCTGCAATCCCAGAGTACATTCAAAGCTTCAGGCACAGACTGAAATATTCCTCGGCTCTTAACCAAATGGAGGTATTCTAACTGTGAATAAAATGAAATTACTTTTATTTGCTCACCTTTTGAAAACATTTTAAGAGATACACCAGTGAGCTCCTGCCCTTCATCTGCATATCAATTATTCAGTATTTTCATTAAAGAAAGCCAAGCCACACTATGCCCATGAGGACGAAAGAAATATGTACTCCTCTCTTTTTCTCTGCCCCTCATACATTTTTATTTCAGATTACTTTAAATCCATATATATTTGAAATAGGAAAATATGTGGGGGTTTATTGACAATAAAACTTTAGGGGATTCCCCCCCTACTGATTTTTCATAGATTTATGGATCCATAATCATTCACGTCACAGCCTAAGGGAAACGAGGCTTGAACAGGATAATAGCCCTTAAATCCCCTCCTCTAAGCACTCAGATCTTTGCTGTCAGCAAGATTAAAACGGTCAACAGCAGTCTTCATGTGTCTATATCCCACACAGAGCTTTCACAACAACTGGAGTGGTGGCAGGCAGGGAGAAATATGCAGAGCCACTGCTGTGCATAATACTTCTGAGATAAAGAGGGAAGAAAACCAGGTTGCCAGCTTTTGCAGAGTTGAAAAGGACTGGTGTTAACCGTTTGATCGGGTGAATGCAAAGAGGGGAGAAGAGTAAGGAATAATAATATGTTGCAGTTTAACAGTCAGAAAGAGTTTCTTTTCCTAAAACATAAAGGCAGAGAGATGGAAGCACCAAACATCCTCCCGCGGCCCAGCAAGGGGAAGGAAAAGGAAGTCGTTCACATAGACAAGCAGAGTGGTTCTTCCACCGCTGCCTTGAACACCCAGCTCTTTCTGCAGCTAGGACCTGAGGGGAATTACAACTATTATGTGGATGATGAAGATGAGGAAGATGAAGAGAAAGAAGAAGGAAATTGGCAACACGAAGATGCATTTAAGGACGAAAGCAAGGCCTCGTCGTTTATTCCTTGTTCCCCTGCTCTTTCCTCTAGATCCCAGGCCCCATCATCTCCTCCCTCCGTGCTGAACATCAATGTTGGTGGCCAAAGTTACCGCCTCACCTACCAGGCAGTGGCCATCTACCCCAAGACACGCCTGGGCCGCCTGGCTACCTCCACCGACCGCCGCTGCCAGCTGGGCCTGTGCGATGACTACGCTGCCCAGGTTGATGAGTATTTCTTTGACCGGGACCCAGCTGTCTTCCAGCTGGTGTACAATTTCTATGCCTCGGGGGTGCTGCGGGTGAGGGATGAGCTGTGCCCCCGCAGCTTCCTGGAGGAGCTGAGCTACTGGGGCGTGCGTCTCAAATACACACCCCGCTGCTGCCGTATCTGCTTCGAGGAGCGCCGGGACGAGCTGAGTGAGCAGCTGAAGGTGCAGCGGGAGCTGCGCTCCCAGGCAGAGGCTGAGGAGAATGAGCAGCTCTTCCGCCACATGCGCTACTACGGGCCCCAGCGCTGGCGCCTCTGGAACCTCATGGAGAAGCCCTTCTCCTCTGTCACTGCCAAAGTGATGGCAGTGGCCTCCAGCTTCTTCGTGCTCATCTCCGTGGTGGCCCTGGCACTCAACACAGTAGAGGAGATGCAGCAGGTAGACTGGAAGAGTGGGGATAGCCGGCCTGTCTTGGAGCATGTGGAGACCTTGTGCATTGCATTCTTCACATTGGAGTACCTGCTGCGCTTGGTGTCTACCCCAGACCTGCGCCGCTTTGCCAGCAGCGCCCTCAATGCAGTAGATCTCATTGCCATCCTGCCCCTCTATCTGCAGCTGCTGCTTGAATGCTTTACTGATGATGACCAGCCCCGGGGTCGGGGCTCCCAACACGAGCACGATATCGAGAAGGTGGGACGGGTGAGCAAGGTAGGACAAGTGCTTCGCATCATGCGCCTCATGCGCATCTTCCGCATCCTCAAGCTGGCCCGCCACTCCACAGGGCTCCGTGCCTTTGGCTTTACCTTGCGCCAGTGCTACCAGCAGGTGGGCTGCCTTTTGCTCTTCATTGCTATGGGCATCTTTGCCTTCTCTGCCATGGTCTACACAGTGGAGCACGATGTCTCCAGTACCAACTTCACCAGCATTCCCCATGCTTGGTGGTGGGCTGCCGTAAGTAAACACATCTTACCTTGCTGGGTAGACAGAGACCCTCCCTTCCTTCCCCTCCCCTTCCCCTCTCCTCCCAGCTGGAGTTGCTGGCAGTCTTGAAAACAGCAGGCTCAGATCAGTGAACATCTGCTCTGAATTCTGAGCTTACAGGACATATGCAAGCCTGCATGCACACACACACACACACACACACACACACGTGCACACACATATGCACTCATTCACCTCTCTGTAAGCTTAAATCAAACTTAATCAGTCTTGAAATTCCCGTATCTCCAAATGCAGACAGTATTTTCACTTTTAAAGAAGAAGTAGTCAAAGACGGGGGGGAAAGGTGTTTCCCAATTTAGTGCCGTTGTCAGTGTTGCCAAAACAATAGGGGGAAAACTGCATGCATTTGGCTATCTAGTTACAGGATTTTTGTTCTTATTCTATGCGTAGGTCTTCTGCGACCCATAAAACTGCAAGATGATGAGACATAGTTTATTAACTACAGTCAGATCACCCACACTTTAAAAGTGAAAGCTGTCCCAGAACTCTGACTGGTAAAAATCCGTTAGGACCAGCAGTTGTTTTACACAAAAGATTGTGTTCTGCTGTGCTACAGAAGATGTCCGTATTTATAGCACCCTAGCTGAAACTAGGGGGTAACTAGACATTGTCAATGCTGAGGGAAGGCACAGGACCCACATCTTGGCCATCCATAAGCCTAAGGCTTGTCCTAGACTATTGTCACATACATTTTGTTTTGCAGCAGCTGATGCCAGCCTGCATAGTCTATTTTTGTGTGGGGCCTCAGGAGCACTTCTGACCCCTGGGCATGGCTATGGGTCTGGCTCTGTCCCAGTCACTTCCCTGGAGAAAGAAGCTCATGCAAATAGACTGGATAGGAGTTAGAGCATCTCATGCTGGTTGATCAGCACTGACACTGGATGCCCCAAGATGCATATGAGGTCCACCAGACAGTAATCCCAACCCATTCAAGGTCACTTCCCCTGGCCAGCCATCCTGGAGCCCAAGGTCTGCCCTTCTGGTTCAGCCTTGCACAATGAGATGCAGTGGCTTACCACACATTTGCAGTGATTCAGCACACGGCGGAAAAAAGCCTTATAGACAAGCATAGATGCACACATTTATATGTGAACATGTGTATGTGTAACTGTGCTGAATATCCTTTAAGCTGGTCCATGGAAGGATGGAAAAATCAGTGAATAAAGGAAAGAAGGTCCTGTAATCTGACCTTCATAGATCAACTGTAAGTGATATACAAAGGCTATGAAAGCACTGGTGATTCATACATTGCTAAAATACTTTGTCTTCTGAACATGCAGGTTATATGCAAAATCTTTAGGGCTCATTTTTGCAAACTGGTGATACCATAATAATTTAGATATTCCTAATAAACTTATATGGCTAGGTGAAAAAGGCCTAGTTAGCTGAGTAAGTGCCTCCAAAACAGGAGCTGTATCATGCACATTGCAATTCCAAAGCATAAAACACTTTTTATAGCCTATTTGTTCTTTAGGACTGTAAATTAAAATATCTAGATCATTCAAATGTTATAAAAATCCAACAGCATTCACCAAGTCACACATGCAGAAGAAAAAGCATCCCTCCTAAACTGTTACAGGCAATGTATAAGACTACGCCAATGGTACAGAACCTTATCATGGGCTAACATTTTTCTCCTGGCTGGTAGAGATAAACATCTTGCCTTCATCTCAGTATTTATTTTTGGATATATTTATCCTGTATTATCATTCAAATCCAGTGACTTAATTTCCATTAAACCAAATCACTAATCCCTTTTATTCCACAGGAAGCACCAGGTGCATCCTGAAAATGTGCTCACCCAGGCCTGTCTCATGAACTCTAATGTTTTCTTCATTTAAAATATCATTCTATTTACCATTTTAGAAGATGGAAAACTCTACACAGTGACCTTCTGAAGACTTATTTTAGTGCTAAAGCCACAAGGGCATTAAAGTGAAAGTCCTACTGTCTGTGGCTTATTTTTGTCAGAATTTTAGGTTACTGTTTAGCAGATATACACAGTGTGTTGAGACACTGTGAAAAAAAAATTAAATAAAATTCACTGGCTGAAAAAGATCCCTTGCACAGACTAGAAAGCGAGAGGTGACAGCAACATGCAAGTTTTACCTGCCAGGAAAAAAGTAAGCTATATTTACTCAGTGTAAAAAATATAAAACCTCAAAATGTGTGCAGTGAAACTAAATAAATTAGGAGTTATCTTGTGTTGACTGTTTGAGAGTAGATTTTTCAAATGTAGCATCTCCATAATCAAACATCCATTAATTTTAATCTGAATTTTACAATGGAAGTATTTCAGTACTGCGTGTAGCACTAGACCCATAAAACAGTTCCCTCATATATCCATAGGCTAGAAAGAGAAAATTATATTGGCTGAGAAGAAAAATGTAAAGGTATGTACACAGTGAGCTGGCAAAGTGTTCAGAATCATATAAAATAAATACATTAAACACCATCACTCTCAAAAAACCCCTCAAAATAAATCCAACAACCAAATCTGAAACATTTTTAGCAACCCCTAAATCCTTCTTTGAAAGGAAATTCAGCAAAAATTACACACATGTGTACGTATTTAACACTATAACTATACATATTGCAACCATATACTGCAAGCAAAACCTTCCAGGCTACAGTTCCTTGTAGGTAAGTAATCATTAAAGGGGATTTTATCTAGTAACTTTGAAGTTCTGGATTATTTCTTCCTGTAATGCAAATAGGAAAATTTATTTCGTAATTAATTGAAAGGGTTTGTGTGTTTTCCACTAGTTCCTAAAATATATATGAAAAGCAAAGGTAAAACTCAAAATACAACCCACAGAGTAAGTCCCAAATACTGGGTTTTATCAGCACAGTGGAATTAGAAATAGGACATCTGTTCCAAGTGACATGATGAGGGAGCAGGGTTGCAGCTATCAGTGGATTTGCATGCTTAGGAAGCCACATCTATTTTCCCCCTACAGCCAAACAAACTCACCTTCTGGACAGCCTGGTGTGGAATTTGTCTGGGAATTCCCTCTGCAGGGCAAAAACCTAAAAATCCTCCTGAATGGTGTCAAACCATTGTCTTTCCTTACTCCATGAGAGGGTCTGTGGTTTTTTTTTTTTTATTTAGGAATATTTTGCATAAGAAAACTAGTAGACACATACACACACAGAGGCACACACACACACACACACACACACACAAAAAAGCAGCACAGAATATTTTAGACTTACGATGCAAATTAAAAAAGCGCTAACTTTACCATTGTCCCTGATCAGTGAACGTATCTGTCCATGTACTTTGCTCAGCTAATAAACTGCATGTTGGTTTGCCTGTAGGTCAGTATCTCTACAGTGGGATATGGAGATATGTGTCCAGAAACACACCTTGGACGCCTGTTTGCTTTCCTCTGCATTGCTTTTGGAATAATCCTGAATGGCATGCCCATCTCCATCCTCTACAATAAGTTCTCAGACTATTACAGCAAGCTGAAGGCCTACGAGTACACAGCTCTCAAGAAAGAAAGAGGGAAGGTCGACTTCACACGGAGAGCCATGAGGAAAATATCTGAGTGCTGTGGAGAAGGTGCTTCCCACCCTTTGTCACAGCAATGATAGTTCATGCTTCTTTGGATATTGGGAGGCAACCAAGAAGCTGGAGGAGAAAGAGGAAAAACAAATCAGCCAAAAGATAAATGAAAAGGGCCAAAAATAACAAAAGTAGATGGTGAAATCTGTTTTGAAGGGGGTTGTTTTCAAAATTAAAAAGGCTCAGATTAAAACAACAGATTTTTTTTTTAAACTCTGATAGCCTGTGAGCAGCACTTGACTGCTCATCAACTCTCTGAAATGAATTCCTTCAAATTAAACACTCTGAATATGTCTCACATTATCTAACCCCCTGCCACTGATTAGATTGACAATAAAGACCCACCATAATTGTACAAACAGAAAACAAATTGTTGTCATTAAGGGTCAGCCATGTTACTTCTGTCAAGGCAGTGTCAAAAATTAAACTAATAGAATACCCAATATACTGACTACATCACTTAAATTGGTTTTACATCAGCTTTCAATTAGAGGAAAATGGCCTAGAGCACTTACCTAAATATTAGCAGCAGCTATAATCCCTAAAATGTCAGCCTCTGTTTCCATTGACAGATAGCTATGCTTCATTGTTCTAATTTTATTTTTCAAATGCAGCCCTGCAAATGAGCCCTCCTATTTTCATGCCTAGTCAAGCAATGTACTGCTTTTAGCATTTCCCACCATCCCACCTCTATAATCATCTTTCAGTATGACAGGAACTAGTGAAGAATTCTGGAGTCTGAGTTGATAAATCTCATTGACCAAATCTGAAAATATTTCGAAACCCAATCCTTTTTAGGTATAGGAATAAATGATAATTTATTTTGCAGTATTTAATGTACCTACTTATTGGACTGTTAGAATAATAGACCTGTCAAGGAATGTAAGTATTAAAGCAGTAATTTTAAAATAATCAAAGGAAATACATGGTTAACAACTCTCAAAGACTATTCATACAAAGGATTTTATCAGCACTTCACTGTAACCAATTTTAAATGTGATTTAAAATCAAGATAATTTGTCTGGTACATACAGCCATTAGGGACACAATCCTGACACCTTAGCTCACCCCCAGGAGTACCTTATGTCCTAAGATTACTGTGTCTTCTTGCAGAGCTGGATGGGATTTCTCATGTGTCTAAACTCATTCCAAAATTTAAATAACAAATAAAATCAACAATAATTAGATGGAATTGCAGTTTATGTATTACTTCTGAGACTATCAGGAATAATTTTTTATGTAAGAGCAGTCATACCAATTTAGAAACAGTAATCTGAATAACAGATCTGAAAGAAAAAAAGTGTAATGAAAAGGATCAACAGAAACAGTGCTCTGATATGACCCATGGCTGTTAGTCAGCAGCACTCCTGCAAAGCATCTTGATGACAGAGATGCATTTCAAAACTCTTGAACTCTCATGTTGTGTCTGTGCTGCCCTGATGAATGCAAATGGCTGCATTAAGATCTCAGGGCCACATGGGACACAATGGTATGGAGCTCACTCTGGGACAGCTGAGGGTGAAAATGTTCATTAATTTTGACACGTCCATGTGAGTTGTGTCAAGCATGGGGACATTTCTCCTTTCAGTGGTGGGAAGGTAATTAGTAACCAACTTGCTCTTCTCATTCTCTACCTCCAGACGAATGTATCATAAGCCCATCTGTCATTTTGTTCTTTAGGAATGACAATCAGAACACTGTGTGCTGATCAGCTCTGTTAAAAGCTAAACCATGTCTTTAAGGCACAGCTGAGCCCTGGGAGTTCAATGTGATAGATGTTTGCTGTTCTGGACTGCACACAATGCAGCAGGCACAATCCTGGCACTCACTGAGAAGAATAGCGGCTTTGCTTTGGCTCTAGGGAATTTGCATAGCCCTTCTGCACAGCAACAACAGGACAAGAAGCTTCCAGGAACCACAGGAAACCTCTTACTGCAGTTCAGTGAGGTGACTAGTTACAAGCATGCAAAAACACACATATGCTTTATTTTCAACATGCAAATTGATTTAGACCCATTAAAAGGATTTTAAACCTGGTGATTACTGAATTTTCCAAAATATAAGACACCGTAAATCAGTTTCTTTGCTGAAGGAATTCATACTTGCATGACCATGCTGATGAGATGCAGATGCTCAGTCTTGCATGGCAGGCTCAGTAGCTTCTTGTCACCTACAGAAGTCCAGAGCCTGAGGACTAATTCTGCTGAGATTGGACTTTGTCACAGCCTCAGACCTAACAAAGATCACTAGTCTCACTTTTCATCCCATTTGCTTCACCTGTAGGACCTATTCAACTAGACATTTTTGAAGGCATGAATGAAATAGATTTTCCACACCAAACTCAAGCAGAAGAAAAAGGAGTCTTGTCTCTTAATCAAGAGTCAGAATTGACTGTCCTTGGCAAATGCTTTATCTGTTCAATAAGATTTCAATGCACAAATCAGTACTGCTCTAACTGCTCAGATGCAGCTTGAAGAGGGTCTCTTGCACCCCTCCAGCTGAATCTGTTCCACTTTGCACCAGGTAAATAATGGCCCACAAGGCAACAGTAAAAGAAGACTATAGAGCTGATGCTTCCAGCACTTAGCTGGGTGGAAAGGAGCGTGTCACAGGCCCTGCTGCAATAAAGAGCTATGAAAGTACCTTGACCAAGCACCAAAGCCTTCCCAAACACCCAGCCTCCTCTGGCCCAAGCAATCTTTAGTTTGGAAGGAATCCAGAGTCTCCACACACTACAGACACATGAAGGTAAAACTTACTTAAGAGTGCCTCACAGCCTAATGGCTATGGGCCAAAATCACAGGCAGGACATAGAGGAGAGTGATTTCTGTCCCTTCAGAAGCACAAGACATTGTGACCAGTACAACCAGGTGCCATTTGTGCGCCCTGAGCACCAAGGCCATCGCACTTTGGGCAGCTCAGCTCACCTAGCAGCTTCTCCACTCTCTTTTTTCTCAATGCACTTTGCCCCCTCATCTGTCATCCAGCCCCACCATCTCACAGATGGCAGCTTTGGTACCACCCTGACTACTCTGTGCACTGACTCAGTACATAAATGTGACTCTTTGGGGGAGTGGGGATGGATTCTCACTTGGTTCATGACCAGGCTCAGCACCGGGAGCTCTCACTAGCACTAGAGTTGGCACAAGGTACATATTAGAAGTGTGCAGCCCAGAGGATACACCTCTGGCAGTGAAACACTAAGCATAAGACTACAGAAAGTTGCTGCATTTTGTTTTGCAATAACTGTCACCTCTGGTCTGCTGCAGTGAGGAGGTGAATTGGAGTTTAGTGGAGTAAAGCACTTTCCAGAAAATTAGGAGTTAGTGCTTGGTAGGCTTTTTCCCTAAAGATTTGTCATTTTCTTCTCTGGATTATTTTATGCAGTTTTCTGCCTTTGGCTTAACTATTCTTATTTTAGGAGTGACAAGCATTAGTCTGTGCATTTCAATAGGAAAGATTATACCTAAATTTGAGGTACCATTATAGGAGCCAGACAGTGCCTGGATTGCTCAGGTCAGTGCCACCACTCGTTACGCTACCCGTGTAGATGGGAACTAGCAAGATCCTTCCACAAATTCTCTCCTGTTCCCACCATACAAAGGGGACCTCCAGCCAGTAGACTTTCAAGAACCTGCAGAAGGCTGTGCAAACCTGTATAAGCTGGTTTTGAAAGAGGATGAAGCATTTTTGCCTTTTTTTTTTTGACACAATGTTTCCCACAGAAGACTCAGTTAATTTATTGTACTACATTTATTGTACCACTTTCAGCGGCATCACTATCCCTAAATTACTCAAACAAAACAGCCAAGCGGTAGACATGATTACATCCAAAAACAACACAGGAAAGTCATGATTGTCTTGGTTACTTGCATTCCATAGGGCTTTAGCAATCAAGAGATTTTGAAATAACACATCAAGGGAAAACATGCTTAAACACAACAAGATGGGCAATACTACTAAAGATAAAGTAGACAGACTTTTTTTATGAGATGCTAATTTGGCATAACTAAGGTTTGAAGAAACAGGGTGGAGAATTCTCAGACTACTGAGAAATTAGAAATCTCTCTAAATATGGACATGCTAGAGTCTCCTATTTTAACTAATTGCAGATATTAATGAGACCCAGAGGGAGAAGGAAAATATATTCTATCATTATGTTTCACTGACTTGGCAAACAAGTCTTGTTGTCTCTGTAACACAAATCTTCTCGTCTTTGTAAGACAAAGAAACAGTCAGTTTATCTGGATGGCCTAGCTTCATTTTAGGAGAACCAAGTATTGTTTCTTCTACTTAATGTAGTCCCAGGAATTACTGGGGGGGAAAGGGGGATGAAAAAGAACAGAAAAGTAAAAAGGAAAAAAATGAGAAAGGAGAAAATTAAAAAAAAAATAAATGGGTGGGGGTAGTAGCAATGTAGAGTCTGTCCCTACATGAGATAGAGGAAAGAATTCCACTTAGAGTATGCTCCTGCATAAATCCTGTCTTTGAAGAACATCACTTTTTCAGTGCAGTTCAGAAGCTGTTTGCTTTTCTCCCTCATAAAGATAGCACTTAAAGGGGGAGCTACAGTACACCATGGATTAATAGACATCTGGTATAATTCCCAGGTTTCTAAGGCAAATAGCAATATTCAGTCTCTCAATATTGTAAGTAAACTAAGTGAAATTTTTAAAATATCAATTAGGAATACTTCAAGGTTTTTCATGAAATATAATTAATACCAATAAGACTAAGAAATAAAAGTCATCACCTTGCTTTAAAAAAACATTCAACTGTTTAGACCATTCTGGTTTTATGTCATGCAAAAATACGCTTATCTACTATTACAAAACTTTTATTAACTTCTTTATTTGGTAGTATAAAAATTACATGCCTTTTGACTGTAATCCAGTCCTTTATCTAGGACTAAAATAGGGAAAGGTCAGAGGCAGAAGATTTTTATGTACTTAGTTAGTTTAATAGAAATATACTGAGAAAAATTAAAGCTTTCTACAAGTCCTGAGATAGAGATTATCAATAAATAAAACTTCAGAGTCCTAGTTCTACTCTAAGAAATTACTCTGTACCGTCATTCAAATTCCTGGATTTGCTCCATTTATAAACAAAATAATTTGACATCATTAATAACAAGATAAGCAAGCACCATACTTGAAAGCCAGTCTTTTGCCACCCCTTTGTAACTGTTCCTCAGGCCACCACGTTCACTTTTTCCTTCACCACTTTTGGCAGGGGCTGGGGGTGGGGGGAGGGGACGGGGACAACGATGACAACACAACAAAGAAGCAAAAAAAAAAACCAACCCAAAACCAGTACGTTCAGGAGAATTCAGGAAATCACAGGCAGGCAGGTTGTGACAGCACCTTCCGCTGTGCTGGGGGGCCTCTTCAGGGCAGGACAAAGTAGCTGGATAGGTCTCCCTGTGGAAGAACCCCTCCTGGCATGGAACACTGTTCACTGCTGCCGCTCAGAGGTTACAGGCTGCCAGAAAGGCTTCCCCCTTTCCTTAACAATACCTGGTGCCTGCTACCTGCCATGCTAGCCGGCTGTGCTGCATATTCCTCAGGCAGTCTACCAAAAGCCTGAAGTCTTGTCACCAAGGGTGGAGTGTTTACAGTAATGTAAAAGTTCAACCATTTTTAATTCATTTGAAGAGAAGTAATTCAGACATATACCACACATCTTTAATTGACACTGCCTATTTTTTTTTTCACTGTCCACTATCAAAAGATACAGAATTTAAAAGAGGCTCTAAATCTTTTTACCTCTTTAGATAAACAGCTGGGGAAACAACATAAAAACTGAAAATGCCTACAGAGAAAAATGGGTGGTATCAACTGTAAGGACAACTGCCTTGAAAACTGGTGCTATCACCATGCTGTGAAGATGACTTCATGGAAGTGTTTTAGCAGCTGATGCTCTTCATTTCACCACAGCCTGGGAGCAGAAACTTTAACCACAACATACTGAACTAACTCTCATATTAACTTATTATTATTCTCCCCAAAAATGTCTTCTCGCTTATAATTTAGACGCTTATAATTTAGTCTATCATTAAAATAACAAACCCTGGTTTGGTTTTTTTCCTTTTTGTTGGTTTGTTGTGTTTTGGTTTTTTTTTTTTTTTGGTGGTGGTGGTGGTGATGGTTGGCTGTTTTGGATCAATTTTCTTTTTTCCCTCACGAGTGTCTTATTTGTATCTGTTTTGCAAAGGGATAAAATTTTTGATGACTTCTTACTTCAATGCTTATAGCACCTGTTTGTCTATGGCTGTATACCCAGAGGTCCTGTAGGCTCTCTCATCTATGCATTTTATTTTTGGTTTTAAATTCTAATAAAATATGTAATCCATGTAGACACAATCTAGTTAGAGAATAGACTGACAAGACACCTGAATGGCAGGCGGAACCATTTGTGGTGAGAACAGTGGAAATCAGTAGGATTTTTGCATTGTATAAAGCATAAGTGTACTTGTAAGACACATTCTGATTGAAAGATGTATGAATCCAGCAATTACAACCATCTTCCATGACAGCAGATGACAAGATGGTTCAATCCACTTCAGCCAGTATGGCCCTTGACAAAACTTTAATATGACTACTGCAAGAGGAAAACCACAAAGTTATATGTTTAGTTGGGCATATGCAAGGAATTACTACTGATTGATAACTGAGTTTAACTCACAAATTTTCCAGTTTTCCAGCCATCAGTGACTTTCCCTTCCCTCAATCCCTCCATGCAGAACAGCGTGTAACACCCTACTGGCTGTATTAATGCCAATGTAAAATGGGTTAGACCTTCTGTATACATTTACAGAAAAATACTCATGTTAAGTAAAACTTGAACTTCTGTAATTAAGAGCTGCAGGGATGAGAGAAAAGGTGAACGACCCACTATGATAGATCAGTGTTTCTTGAACAGCAGTTATTTCCAGGAATACCTATTCCTCTTTTATTAGATGGTTAACGCAAGGTATTTACAATTTACACATCTTTAAAAATGTCTGACATCTTAAAAGTCTTAATACAAGACCCACAACAGGTCTTAATACAAGACCCACAAAAGCATACAATGGCCTTTAAACAACAAAAACTTACTAAAAAAGAGAAAGAAAAGTGCAATTTACATAATGGTGAATGCAAGGGAGCAACTCAATGCAAGACTTTTAAATCCCATGCAGAAAACAAGGAAACTGATGGAAAAATAGTATGGTTAAGGGTAAATGAACTCTGGTGTTTTCACACAGCAGCTGAGCAATGTGATACGCACTGAGGCAAAATAGATGCATTTTAGCAATGATCTTAAACCTGATAATGCCAAATGTTAAATGGGCACTACAGATTTCTTCCAAGAAACCAAAAGGAAATATGTATTGATTAATGCAATGAACTCTAGCAATGAATCTGTCTTAAACATGTAAGAAATTAAAAAGGTCCCACTTTTAATATCAGATTATTACAATTTAATTTTTTAGACATAACACAAGAATAAAGAAAGCACACAGTATAACTCCATAAGTACCAAGTGGTGTGCATATGTGGGCATGGCCTTGTGTCCATTGTGACAGTCTGCAACCCAACTAGACAGGAGATGGACAGGACTAAGAGAGTAAGTCTCAGTTATGGGTCACAATGTCCCCAAACATTCCTCCTGTATTTCCAGCTAAGTCAATCACTCTGCATTTTCTGCTGATCCCACCTTTTCCCACAGTTCTGCACTCAGAAACAAACTCAAAGTCATTGTGTACCTTTTTTATTGCTTTTGAAGAAACATAGGTTGGTGGAGTCAGTGGGAAAGCGAAACACTGTGCTCTTGGCAGATCCTCTTGTCAGCAGCAAAGGGCAAGGCTGATTCTTTTGAGGTGCAGCTGCACCCATCTGCATGCACCTCCTTCCAAGGTAATGGAAAATACACTCTTACACAGTAATATATATCAATATCAAGGAAATGGGCCTTCTGTCTTCTGAGAACAGAAAATAAAACAATTGTTACCACCTCTCTTTTGTCCTACTGCTCACAATGGTGGTTCACCCTCCAACTTCTGCTTAGTAAGGTAAGAGGTGTTAGCTGGTCACAAGGGACAGGCATTTCACCTCAGGAAAATGGCTTTAAAAACAAATGCCTCATAATTGCTGGCACAGCCTTTCTTCTGAGCAAGAAGCAGGCAAAAAAAAAAAACCAAAACTATTTGCAGCCTGCGCACTTCCATTGTTTTCTTTGCAATAAAAAAGTACTACAAGCTATATTAAGTTGCTGGCAATAATTTGAACACTTTGGATAACCTAAAGTAGGCAAAAAAGTACATATGAAACAAAACAAAAAGCATACATTTTTAAAAGGCCCCAAATCAAGAAAAAAACACTATTATTTCAGAAACATTCAAAAATTTACTTCTCTGCCTCCACACAGCCACAGAGACCCATGGCAGACTGGGACAGATATGGCACTGCATCCAACCAGTCTCCTCATTGGGAAAAACCATGCCACTCCTTGATGTAGCTTAAGCCATTGAAACAATCTTTCATATTCCACATATCCTGCTTTTTCTCTCCTTCCATTTAGGCTATTCTAGAATTTGTTTTCAATTGACATTAAAGACACACCTTCACAGTAAAATTTGTGTTTTATCTCTGGTAGCAAAACAGTGACAACTATAGCATAACCTTAACTGATGCCTACTTAATGAAGAGAGGCATTTCTCAGCTTGTAGTAAGGAAAACTAACTGTTAGTCACTGCAAATTACTGCACATAACAGAAAATAAATGATGTATGCAGACTCAAAAATGCAAATAAACTGCCTGGTACACATCCAGCTAAAGCAACAGTAATTAAAGTACACAAAGCATCAGATCAGATTCATGTAAGCACACATTCTTACACAGCTTTTTGCTGTTCTATTAGCATCTTCTCTAGCTATGACTTATTTTCATTGCTCCCTGTAATCCTCTTGGTTGGAAGTATGTCTGTACCAGATTCTAAGTATTAGTTCCCCTTAATAACCCAAAAAATTGAGAAGGGTTGTACCAGACCTTTTTTCCTCTCCCTGTTTTATTGTACCATTAATTATTCAATCACAAATCTGTTGCATATTTCATTCAGGTTGGGTTTTTGGCAGTAACTGCGACTTCTTTAGAAACAGTTCACTACAGTTTAAATTCATTATCTGCTGCTAATTAAGCCGATCTGTTTTATTGTCACAAAAGAAAATCCTGTTACAGAAACTAATGAGCTCCAATCTTCAGTAACTGAGAGGACGTGTTTACAAGCAGGAACACTTAATGCTTTTGCCAATCAGAGGCTGGAATTAAGTACATTTTCTAGATGTGTATGATTAAGTCTAAATAGTTTAAAGCAGTGAAATGCACTATTTCATCTTTATAAATAATCTCTTGCTTCTCACTGGGGACAGTATTTGTTAGTTCTCAAAAAAATGATAAGATACTCAAATAGGCAAATTCGTAAAAACAAATAAATCATAAACCAAACTGTAATTTGTAGTTTACTTAGGCTACTTTGGGCAGTACATGTTATAGTTACGAAAATGGTTTCTAACATTGTTTATTTTCATCTGTTGATTTACTAATACTTTGCTGACTGTGCTCCCCTCTAATTCCACCAAAGTTTTTGAGTAGGTGTTAATACTTAAAGGTTAATCCCAATTAGACCTGCTTGGCAATGGCATTAAGTGTTCCTGCTTGTAAACACATACTCTCAGTTACTGAAGATTGTAGCTCACTAGTGTAACACAATTTTCTTTTGTGACAATAAACCAGATTGTTTTAATTAGAAACAGGCAGTAAATTTATATGGTAGTGAACTGTTATTAGGAAGTCTAAGTTACTGCCAAAAAAGCCAACCTGAACAAAATATGCAACAGATTTATGATGAATAATTACAGTACAGAATCACAGAACGAATCAGTTTGGAAGGGATCACTTGGTCCAACCTTCCAGCTCAAGCAAGGTCATCCTACAGCACATAGCACAGGATTGTGTCCAGAGTTCTGGAATATCCCCAGTGAAAGGAAACTCCACAACCTCTCTGAGCAACCTGTTCCGCTGCACAGGATAAAACCTCTTCCTCATGTTCTGGTGGAACTTCTATGCATCAGTTTCTGCCCTTTGCCTCTTGTCCCACTGCTCAGCACCAAGAAGAGCCTGGATCCATCCTCCTGACACCCTCCCTTTCCAGACTTACAGGCATGGATGAGGTCCTCACTCTAGTCATTTCAAGGTGGAACAGGCCCAGTTTTCCCAGCCTTTCCCCATTGCAGAGACGGTCCAATTGCTTGATCAGCTCTGTAGCTCCAGTTAGTGGTAGAGCAAAGCAGGGAGAGCAAAAAAATCCCCCTCAATTTTCAGATTACTGAGGGCAATGATCTAATGTTTAGAACCTGGCACAAACATGGGAGCAATGAAATTAAGTCATAGCTAGAGAAGGTGCTGATAAACTGGATAGCAAACAGCCATGTGAGAATGTGTGCTTACATGAATCTGATGATTTGATTGTGTGCTTTAACATCAGGGCCATACAGGTGCTCCCTAGAGAACAAGAATTCTACCTCATGCTATGCATTGAAGTCTGAGTCTAACACTGGGTAATCTGGTTGTGATGTGTGTTGAGCACTGCAGTTCCCAAGGGAGCGCAGGACTAGTGGCGGACCATGATGACCTCAGTCAGTAAGTGCAGTAGTCTAGGAGTCTAGGAGACTGATTTCAAGTATGTAAAACATGGGAACTTAAACCAGCTTACTTAACCACGGCAACCAACCACATGAAGTACTGTATACTTCATGCTGAGGTAGCTGTTATCTTAGGAGCAGCAATGCCTAAGTATCTGCTATTACTAATGGAGCCACATCTTGTCAAGCTAAGCAGCAGTAAAGAGTGACTTCTACAGCTGGAGATTTAATCAATTTGGTTCTCTGCTTGGATCAGTCTATCAGCACAGCCTCGAGCACCAGCAGGGTGGGTGTTCTTTGCCTTATGAAGGAAGTTTTGGATTTTTTCCTAAATGGACAAAATAAAACATTGGCTTCATTTTTCTAAATCAAAATAAGGTACAGGAAAAATCAATAGGATACCAGTTTGGTATCATGTGGAAGTGAATTCGCCCTTCCCTCCTTACCACAAAAAAATGAAAAAACCCTCCAAATCCTTTGGGTTTATTAAGGCTTAAAAGAGTGTAGTTAAAAGCCTTGATTGAAACCAAACTGTGGTCCATTGGAACAGTCAGCTATTCCTTCAGGGCGTCTCTGAAAAAAGTCAGAGACACTATTTTCATTCTATTCTTGTTAGTTCCTAGTGAGGATAGCCTCCATCACAGGGAAAGAGTGGGACTTAAGTAGTTTTCCTGGTTGGTCTGGTTTTTGGTTTGTTTTTTTTTTTTTTTTTAAGGAAATCAGGAGGGAAGTGGAATAAAACAAATACAGTTGCCCAAACACAGTATGTCCAGAACAGATGCCTGTGTTTCTATGGTAACTGTGGCACCATACATGCAAATTTTAACAACACTTAAAACATTTTTGTGAAAGTTATCAGGAAAGATTGAATGCCCTGATTACATGTTCAGAAGTTTCCATTAGCCTTAAATCTTGAGATTTTAATCTGTGAGGACAATGTTCTATTTTGCACAACAGAATGAATACAATGACAAGTTGTTTTAGAAATTATTTAATATACAAATGCATACACTGCTCCTTAAAACAACCATGGTACAAAATCTTACCAAATCTCAGTTGACTGCATTGATGTAAATAATTGTTTTAGGTTCATTTACACTAGGAAGTCAATTTCTCCAGTAATGCTTCTATTCCTTTTACATTTTTATTCTGCTTCAGCTTTGGGATGAGCTTTTTTAATCCTTTTTTGACTGTGCTTGCCACGTTTTCATCAGTGCTTCGGAGAAGGCTGCAAGACATAGGGAAAAAATGAAGGATATCAAAGGTCAGCATGCAGGTTATAGAAAAAGAAGCAGTCCATGACAGGAAACAGTAACTATTTAAGAAGAATATAGTTCAAGCCAGATACTATCATCTGGCTATATATACTATAAAAAAGACTCTGTTCTGACTTGATACGAAACGTCCAGTCAGAACACAGCCAACAGATCTGCAAGAAACTGCTGACCCCTACTCAAGGCAGCTTCAAATACTGAGTCAGACCAGGTTGTTCTGGGTTTCACCCAGTCTGGGCCTCAAACCTGCCAGGCTGGGGACAGCCAGAACTCCCTGGGCCCCAGCCCCACTGCTGCACCATCCTCATGGGGAAAAGGTTTTTTCCTTATCTCCAGCCTAAGCCTCTTCTGTTTAAGCTTGTGCCACTGCCTCTTACTCTCTACTCATACACTGCTGTAAGGGACCAGCTCTCCATCCATCCACTGGTGCCAGGCATGCTCTCAGGAGCCCACAAGCTGCCCCTTTTCCCAGCTGAAACAGACTTGGCCCCACAGCCTCTCCTTCCAAGCCAAGGAACCCAGCCCAAGTCACCCTCCACTGAATTAATTCCAGCTGTTGGTGCCTTTCTTGCAATGCAGGTCCTAAAACTGGATGCAGTGAAGTACATCTAATATACATCAAGCCCCTTTACTATTGAACTTTCACACTGCAGTTAGTGAAGAACAATGAAGCCTTACCAGTTCTATTCTCCTTTTAGATACTACTTCTTGAAACCAAATCAGATTTCCCAGATAAATTCTCTTCTTCAGAATCAAAGAAATTCATCATAAGCTGTAAAATACTATCAGCTTAGTAGTGCCTGCCTTCAGTTAACAGTGAAATGTTCTTGGATTGAAGTACAAGATCTGCTGAGTTAATGACATATCTGATTTGCTACTTCAGTTACGAGTGAACACTGGCTAGAAAAGTGCCTTCTACAGCCAGTTTGTGCAAACCAGATCAGAACTACAAGTCTGACATACAAAAAAACTAAGACTAGAAACAAATTCTAACACCCATGCACTGGTATGAAACAGGCTGCATGATACTGCAAGTCCTTACAATCCCTAGAATTCTTCCAAGTGGCTCCCAAATTTACATCAACCTAAAAGCTTATTTCTTACCTACTTTTTAAGCAATGATTAGACATGGCAAACTGAACTGAGTGAGACATAAAGGAATTAATGTAACTTGAGATGAGATTTAAATTTTATCTCCTTTACGGCACCAAATCCTGTGCTGGATGGCAAAAATATAGGCAGAAAAGCACTGAATGTCCATCTGATATCATCACAATTTTCAGCTACTTCATTCCCAGATTTATTTCTATGACTTTACAAAAACCTTTAGCAGCAAATTGTGTTACACTTTCACCTGTAGCGGTACCATTTAATCAAGAGGCCATCTTTAAAACTGAATTCAGCTGAGAGTGGTATTTTCTCATCTCTTCTATGACTCATGTGCCCCTGATAAAAGCAAGGAAGTCCAGAATCCTGGAAAAGGACGTTCTGAACACACTGGTAATTAACATGGAAAGGTATGTATGTTACACTCACCAAAAGAGACAAGGACCACACAAAGTAGCACTCTGGACTGCATTTTACTTTTCTCTAAAAATGAATGCCAGTTTCTGACAGCTATACATGTGATGTTGCTTTCAAACTCATAGTAACCACAGGTATGTCAAGACAACATTATTAATACAGAACATCTGCATGTTTCATAACACAGCCAAAAGACCAACATAGTGACAGAGAGGGATATTTTTAAACTACTATTCTGTAAGTTCTTACAAGGTCTAGAAAGCTGGCACCTATGTATTTTGTGGATGCAAAACATATTCCACAGAGTACAGAAATAAAGGAAGTCAATAACACATTTGGTGAAATATGTTCTTATCCATGTTCTACTCTGATGCTACACATCATTTACAAATTTAAAAATATACCAAAAAGTCATATATAGAAATTTAAATAGGCAGGCATCCATGATATCATGTACTTACAACACTTAGTACACATGTGAGCATGCAGAGGGTCCTCTCATTACCTTTGGGATCCTCAAGATAGTACTAAGTCAGAACCAGGTCCCACATATTTTTATTACAATCAGAAGCAAGTAGGGCAAGGAAAGGAGAAAGTCCAGAGGGTACCAGGTTACTGAGAAGCCAAGAACATGCACTGCTTATAACTGACAAATAAGCTTAAAGGACTAGATAGCCAAAATTTTTCAAATGGACTCACTGAGTAATTCTGAGTTTCAGATCTGCACATATGTGACAGATGGCTTCCGAAAGCCAACAACAAAACAAAAATCAATCATGGCTTTAGGAGGAAATAGCATTGTCTGAAAATTACCTCTGTCTGAACATTTGAGATTCTTTATGACAAAAGAAGTGTGTTGGTTTTATATGGCCTGGTTTTTGGTAGCTGGGAGGGCTAGAAAAGTGGCTCCTGTGACAAGCTGCCAGAAGCTTCCACCATGTCTGGGAGAGCAATCCCTGATGGCTTTGAGGATGGACATGCTGCTGGCCACACCTTGGCTAATGAGAGATGTTGGTAATGCCTCTGTGATGACATATTTAAGAAAAAATTCAAAACAAAGTAGACACACAGGGTTTTTTTTCTGCCCAGAGAAGAGGAGGAGGTAGGAACATGTAAGGGAAACAACATGGCAGCACCAAGGTCAGTGCAGAAGGAGGGGCAGGAGGTGCTCCAGGCACAGGAGCCAAGATTCCCCTGCAGGTTGTGGTGAAGCAGCTGTGCCCCTGCAGCCCGTGGGGATCCATGGGGGATGCAGAGTTTCACCTGCAGCCTGTGGGTGCACAGGGAATGCAGAGATCCACCCGCAGCCCGTGGGGGAGCTGCCCATGCTAGAAGAGCTGGATGCCTGGAGGAGGCTAGGAGACTTTCTGATCCAGTAGGAGACTGATCCAGTAGGAGACTTTCTGGGAGAGAGAAGGCCCCTGCCTCCAGGCTGGAGCAGCCCGTCCTTGGAGGACTGCACCCCATGGAAGAGTGACCACGCTGCAGCAATTTTGGGAGGACTGTCTGCCTGTGGGAGCGACTCATGCCACAGCAGTTTTGGGAGGACTGTTGCTCATGAGAGTGGACCCATGCTGGGGAAGTTCACGGAGAACTATGTCCTGTGGGAGGGACCCCATGGCCTCACAGGGCAAGGACTCCTCTCCCTGAGCAGAAGAAAGCCCTGGGTGACAAACTGACCAAACCCCTATGCCCTGTCTCCCTACACTGCCTGTGGAAAGGAGGGAGGGGTTGAAGGAGAAAAAAGTGGGTTTTTTTTTCAAGGGCTTATTTTACTTCTCATTATCCTCTGCTGATTCTGTTAGTAATAGATTCACTTTCTACCTTTAAGTTGAACTTGTTTTGCACCTGGAGTGTTTTCACCCAGCCCTTATCTTAACTCATGAACCCTTTGATATTTTTTTTCCTCTCCTCTGCCCAGCTGTGGCAGGGGAGGGTGAGTGAGCAGCTTTCACGGGTGCCTGGCATTTGGTCAGTGTCAAACCACAACATGAAGAATCTGGGTTTTTTAAACAAAAAGGTTTTTTTAAAAATCAGCCATTTTACTTCATGTTAAAAAATCCCCTGCTGTTACTTTGCACCAGACTAAATTAATCACTGCTGTACAATTTAGGTAGTCTCTTGGCTTCAGTGCATGCAGTTAAACAAAAATGCAATTAATTGCTATGTGATAGTGAGGTGAGGCAGTGTGACATGAAATGGAACAAAAGCAGATGGTTAGGTTTGTGTGCTCTCAGCTGCCTAAACAGAAGGACATCATGCCTAAAAAGTCATCAAGAGAAGTTCACTCTAGAAAGAATTTTGATTTAAGTGAAATAAACGAAAGACTACCAACAAAATTCCATCAAATATACAAGCAAACAGTCTGACAATATACTTTTTTTCTCTCATTCCTGTTAGTTAAGTTTCATTATGGATGAAATACTGCCAGTCTGGGAGCTAAGATCCCCGACTCAGTAACAAAGGACACTTCTCAAGGCTCTACCTGTAGCGACATGAGTAATAGCAGAAACAGAGAGACTGCCATTCCTCACAGACTTTTCCACAAAATAGACCACTCTTGCACCAGTTTTCTTTAATGATCAATTAAAACAGTTCCCTGTTTTATCTCAAAGTCTTCAATGTCTATTAAAAGACTATTGTCAGAGTGATCGCGAACAGTTATTAAAGTGTTAAATATAGGAAAAAATCTATTAATTTACTTTACAAATGTATTTGGACAATTCCAACAGCTTAGTACATATACCAGCAACATCACATGTTAAATGAATCTGTTCAGTCTTGACTTAAAGGAAAAACATCCAAGCATTAATATAGTGTCAGTAAATAAGCCTTTCTAACAAAACTTCACTGAACACTTGTGCACAGGATCAGGTAACTTAAATGCATTAGGTGCATTTGTTGAATTCTAAAGACCTGTTACAAGAGGCAAAGAAAGAGCATTATCATTTTGGCAGCTGAGCAATCTTAACAGCCACATACACAGGACTAGTTAAGATGTTGTGTGAACTGGTTTTGTATCTGGATTGCAACTACTCTTCTACTACCAGTTTTCTCACTAATGATCTGAGTGACAATGATTGAAAAAGGTTAGAATTAAACTCAGATTAGCTAACAGAAGTGAAAATGGTTTTTGATTCACCTTGCAAAACAGCACGAACATCGGAGTAGCCCTACTCTAAACTAATAAATAGCAGAGATGGAAGGCAAAGAGCAAGGAATCTAAAGTAGGAGAGAGAAAAGTGGAGCAGAAAAAAGAGATCAAGGGACTTAATGTTCAAAATCATGTTGTCTGTTTGAATTGTTTGCTGATTTTGGTTCAGTGAAAGTCTTTATGAGGTGCCAGAAGGGCAAGGCTGATATACAAGTTCCAGAACACAGACCACATACTTCAGGATACAGGACAAAGCCTTGGGTTTCTATGACCTGATACTGACATGTAGCTACAAAGTGAAAGCAGCGATGATTAACATTGCAGTTCACTCTTGATAAAACAAAATGTTAATCTTAATCTGATCCCTGTAGGGTGTTCTTGATTTCACTAGTTGCATGGCTCACTGCTTCAAATTTGTGAGCCAGTTAGCTCATCATAGGCCTTTGAACAGTCTATTTTTATGTATGGTCTCTTCCAAACACTTCTCTGCTTCAGTGTGAGAACTTTTTAGGCTTTGCAATTAAGGCATCAACATAAAGCAGTAATTTACCAAATCAAAATCAAACAAAACAAAACAAAACAAAACAACTTCCAGATTTTTCTATGCTGCCACCAGTCCCAGGTATTCTGAAGTTAATTATTTTAATGTAGCTATTTCTGGACTGTTCTTTTGAGAGTTTTGTGCTTGTAAAACAAGACATGGTAGGCACAATTAAAAAATAATTTTGTTTTTAATCTTCAGATTTTCTGATACTGACGTGCTTCCTAGTACTACAAAAGATGAAACTCAAGGAATAACCTATGGAAACTCTGATTTGAGTTTTTCTAATCCCTGTTTTGTACAAGACTTGCTAGCTGCATTCAAGATAGCACATGCTGAATATCATTTGGTTGGTAGAAATTTCAATTGATGTTCTCACAGCTGTTCAAGAAATTAACAATTTAATCAAGTCAGAAGTAGTCATGCACCACACTTACCAACAAAGAATAATGGCACCTCGATTTACTTCTGCCCAGGTCTTCAGATTCTCAATACCAACATGTTCCACCAGTGTTCTCCCAAAGCAAACTGCAAAATGTAAGGAAGAAGCAATGAAATAAAAAAATGAGACAATATCTTTCTACAAAGAAGCCTGTTGAAAGTTCTCTGTAGTTTTGATTTAATCAAATAGTTTTTAGTCCACCAAGTGTTCACAAAGTTCTCAAAATAATTGACTGTTCAATGCATTGCAGACCTTTATAGATATTACACTGCTTCCAAGTACTGCATGGAATTTGTTAGACAACAGCAGCACTGTGCGACAGTTTACTATTATAAAGTATGCAAACTTGTTTGTTTTTTAAAAAGGGTGTAAAAGGCTATTAATATCTTAGAGCAGGCATCCAGTCCAAAGAGAGAACTCAACAAGAATCACAGAATCATTCTGGTTGAACAGATCATGGTATGCAATATATTAAATACATAAACACCTCTGTTGAAAAATGCTACATCTCTAAGCATCTGACTCTACAACTGAAGGAAAAGAATTTGAATAGAAGTTATTTAAAATTTCAGAGCTAATCCTTTATTGATGCAAAAACTTTTATCTTTTTCAGAGGTACTGATGCTCCAGACCTCTATTTCTTCAGTGGCTTCAAAAGCCTAAGTTGACTTCAGAATTTAAAGAACTGAACTGCATGGAAACTGTTCTTTCAACTTTGCCTGCTGAGCAAACTTATCAGTAAACAATGGAAAAAACCCCATTCAACCCCAAAAACACCAGCCTCCAAGCACTGCAGCTATTTTTCACTGCCACTTTAGATCCTAATTCCACCTGAAGACAGGTTAGATTTTATATAACTTGTTCCCCATGTGATAGCAATTTGTTTAGGGTTTAATGACAATTTAATAAACTTAGAGCAGAAATTCAGAATGGTACTTTTTAGAGAAAACCAAAGGGAGCAGCATGTGACTAAACTGGAAATTATACAATTTTTACAGAAATAAATCCAGATTAAGATCATAATTTCAGATAGGCAAGTCTCTGATAGACACAAAAGTTTTCCTTTGGACATTTTCAATGATCTGCTTGAGAAATGGGAAAACAGCCTACTTTCAGAAACATTTAATAAAAGGCAACTAACATTTTTAAAGGAAATAGTGGCTACCTGAATGCAGCAAAAGGAAAAGAAATAAAAAGTTTAACAAGATCTGATAATTCTACGTAGAGAAAAAGACTATTACACACAGAGACGTTCCCTCAGATTACACTTTGCCAACCATGTGCTTTCATTTTTTGAGCTTTTTGTATGAGAAAAAGTAATCGCTATTAGCATAGAGTGATACACACAGAAGATTTTACAGTTACGTAATAACATAAGTTTAAAAGCTAAATTAAGAAGAGAACATCTGTGCCCAATATCTGCCTTATGGGACATAAACTAGCAAAGATGTCCTATTTTTGTGCACAAATTATTTTAGTAACAGTTATAAAGCATTAACCCAGCAGCACTAATGAACACAGTAAAGATTACAGCCCGGCTTACAAGCACTAATGAAACAGGGGCTCCTGTAAGAAAGACTTCACTGTTTCTACTATTATCCTTAAACTACTATGTAATTTAGCAAAGCTATCAAGACATTTTAAGCACAGAAATGAACTCCGCCCCAAACACACATTAAAGCGCTGAGAAAAAAACCCAACCACTGCTTGCATTGCAAAAAAAAAGCAGACATATCCTTGGCATTCTGTTTGTATAGCAGCTCACAACAGCAAAAAAGATAGAAACAAAAACATTAAATTTTCTATATACTAAATTTTCTGTATACCCAAAGAAATAACTGCAACTATCTTATTTGAGGTCAGATAGCAAACTACTCTGAAGTCAATCTGAGAAAATAAAGCAGTATTTCCAACATACCTTCTTTTCCACTTGCTTTCATTTTTTCATCTTGCTCTATTAACCATTTCAAAACCAGATGGCCTGCTGGATGTTCTGCAATGTGGAGCTTTAAGGGGGATAGACAAACCAAAAAAAAACCAAAATTATTTAGTGATGTTGGTTCAAAATTCAGTTCCATGTCTGGCCATAAATATTTCTGCTTGGTTTATTCACTCTGCCATCACACTGATTCACTGAGTCATGACCTATGCTAGTATCAACAAGTTTGATGTAAATTTCTGGTTAATCATTTAAATTGACCATTTTAACTCTTACAGTCTTCCCTGCAACATTTAACTTTCAGTAATATAAACTATATCAACCAACATTTCATCCACCCTTCCAAGGACTTCATTCTTACTATACAAAACCTCCTGGTCTGTCTCTGCCAGAACTTCTAGACCTTTCACATTTCCACACTTGAAAATCAGCTACAGTATGGTTTACAGAGAGTCATAGAAAACATGCGTAGTTCACATTAAAATTTCATTAAATGTCTACCAAAGAATGAGAAACACAGAGCTAAAACACCACAGGTATGGAAATCTGGAGATATCTATCTCAAATACAGCATACATTGTATTTTTTTGTCCGACACATATCTGACTGAGTTTAACAAAGTAGGGGAGGGGAACTCTTTGAAGAGAAGGTCATACTTTGAAGACAAACCGCTCTTATCTAAGATCTTTCCTTGCATGGAGATATGCACGCCTGAAAGGTAAGAGATCCTGTCCCTCGCAATGTAAACAGTCTGATGACCTATAAAACTTTGCTAAGGGCTTGACTGCACAGTGATAACATTACGCTGTGTAACATGCTTGCCAGCAACCTTCCCACTAAGTAGGAAGCAGTTCTGAAGATTGAAGATCATGAAGCACCCTGCCCTACAACTCATATGAAATGCTGGCTTCAAGCCATCTCTCCAGATGCACTAATAATAAACTATGAATTCAACAAGTCAGAAAACAGGATCACATCTAACATGCAAGTGCTATCAGCGCAGAAGATCTGCAAAATCTCAGCACCCTGTCTTCTGTACATTACCTGTCCATCACGGCCCCCTGGAACCAGCTCTTCTGCTGCTAACTTAGCAATTGCATCTAGCGCAGGCTGGATGTCACCAAGAGCTGTTCTTAAAATATCAGCAACCAAGACAAAAGTAGCTTTGTCTATCACTACTTCTTGGGTATGTTCTTGCAAGTATTCTAGCAGGGGTGAGGAAATGGCTTCCAGGAGTTCACGACGACGGAGCTCAGCATTCTTCTTACTGAGGAAAGAGACAGCACATTACTGCAGAAGATTTGCACTGTATGCACATTAAGTAACAAGAAATTTCAGAATGTACGTGCTATTTGAGACATTTAAATTACTGCAAGATTCAAATACAGGCATTTTTGTTCCCTCTGCTTCATGTACAATTAAACACATGCTGGACACAGAATTTAAAATGCATGGAGTGAAAATGTATTTAAAGCTGTCTCAACCTCTGAGTTTTTTCTTGTAAGTAACATTTACTATTTCTTTTCATTTTGCTATCTTAACTATGGCAATGTATTTTTACACAGCTTACTAGTCATCTAGAACAGCTCCTTCTTCAAAAGCTGGTAAGCATCAATAACAGAGACTGAAATCAAATTAACAATTTCCATTCTTATTGCTAGATTTTGAGATATACTTTTATGCTAGCTAAATCACCAGTAATGCGTATTACAAATTTTCTTCTACACTGAATTTGATACATGACCTTACACACAAAACATATCACAATATTTGCCCTTTATAAAAGGGGCAAACATGTATTATTTATATATATTTACATTACTTAGATTTATTATGAAGAAAAGTTGAAATTAAATCATGACAAAAAGTTACACGACTTCTTCTGGACTCTTAAAAAAAACGAGGTAACTTTCACATCTGAGTTACCTATAGGCATTTCCATCTCCCTGCTGCAGAAGTGTGATGATTTCTGGAACAAAATGTGCAGGATCTCTAGGACTTAGCAAGTACAACAAGACCTTCTTTCCATACTTGTTGTTTATTATATCAGGCAAAGAAGCCTTTATTTCCTGTGGGAGTAAACAAACCACAACAAAACATTAATAAAATAATAATTCTTGATCACTATCAGTGTTAGAACTGTGAAAAAGTACCAGGAGAAACTCTAAATGACAGAGACGTGCTATCTCTTGTTGGTAATGTTTCCATTTTTTTGGAGTACTCATGAAGGACAGGGATTTTGTGCTGCAATCTGCCTGAATCCTTACACATGCCAGGGGCTCAGTGTACAGTTCCAATCACATACTAAAGTTCAAAGCACCACAGACAGATTTTGGTGCATGACTAAGATTCTGCGGACTTGAGAGATGATGATAAGAAGAGACTTTCCTTCAGAGGATTTAAAGGCTTAAAACCCTCCTTTACCTACTAATTCTCAGCCCATACTGCCAACCCCGACAAATTTTGCAATACTACCAAAAAATTCCAAACCAACAAAACCACCCCCAAAGCAAAAAAAAACCCAAAACCAACAAACAACAAACAAACAAAAAACCCAAACAAACAGAAAAAAAACCACACCAAAAATCCCCTTGCTTTTTCTCTGTCTCAAGTTTTACTATTTTTTACCTTCCCAATGCTGTATTTTTTTATGGACAGAATGATCATCTCTATAAGGCGTCTTTGAAGTCTAACTGCTCTTTGAAATAATTTTAAAGATTGGTTTCCTCTACAGAATATGCTTCAATGGTTGATTTTAAGATGCCCCTATCTCTTCATCTGCTACTAGTTTTCATTGACTATCTAAAGAGCTGGTTTTGATCCTAAGATTTTTTTTCCCTCTTCCTGCCATCCTTTCCCCATTATTGACCACACATAAGCCCTCCAATTGTGTATGTGCGAAGGCCACGTCGTGTTCTCCATTTTCTGTCCAGATTGATGTTGTAGGATGACCAAACAATAAACATTCCATTACATTTGATAATGGATTAATTCTTGATCTCAGATGATTCTGTAATTTAATTACATCTTGGAAGCTCAGCTAAAGTCACAGTATCTGAACTAAGAAGCTCTCCAGAAAGCAGAATGCTTGTTACACAGTACAGGAATACGTCAAATATCTCATACTAGGACAGCTCTCAGATATGTCAGAAACTACTTCCTTAGACGTTTCCCAGAAGTTGTAACATTCCAGGCCTGGCTCTGGGAACCAAACCCAGCTGCAATCACAGCTGAAATCCTTGAGGAACAAAAGCCACCTCCACACCAAGATGCTTTCATTGCTCCAGACCGATTAGAGAAGCAGTCTGAGAGCCGAATCCCTATGATAGGGTACAAAATCCCAACTGCACCCTACACAAAGATGCACAAGGGAAGAATTGTTCCTACTCTGCAAAACAAGCCTCATCAGAACCACTTTCTCCTCATATTCTTTCTCCACACACAGAAGATTTGCCTCATCTTTATTTCCCTGCCACTTCCCCTAAAGCCACCAGCCCTTACAGCTATAGCATGAGTACTATTGCAAGCAGATAACAACACATACGTCAACATCAATTTCTCTGCTGAGCGGATGCAAATAGTTTAGCTTGTAAAATCATTAAGGTACCATCATCATTCTCAAGTTCTCCACCAATTTCATCTCTAGAAATAGTAGTAGACCTCAAACTTCTATGACAAAAGACATTGAGTTTAAAGAGACCCCAGAGAGTCACCCCTTATCCAGAATGAATGTACTAAAAGGGAAAATTTCAGCAAGTACTGAACCTAGCTTAAAAATTAATTGAAATAAATAATTAAAATTATGTCTGAAAGTGCTACGGACTGCTAGAAAAAGAAAAAACTAATCATGATACATAAATATAATGAAACAGAAAAGATGGAAAGTATTTAAATAGTCTAAAAAAGCAGATGGATTCCTACTTTCATCCTCCTATACACTGACAAACACATTGACACTATTTAATATACTATTTTAGGAGAAATTCAATTACTTACTGATATAATTAACTGCTTCACTAGTTTAGTGTCATCAATGCAATCAAATGCTGCCAGCAAGACCAGATGAGAAAATTCACCCTGCAAAGATGAGACATCAGCAACCACATGCAATCATTTTTTATGAATATACTAACTGATTTAGAATCAGGATTTCTGAGGGTTTGTCTCAAACATAACAAAACATAAAGCACAAGCAAATTCTGACTACTGTCAAAGTATGAGAGAAGTCCAACATTTAGGTTTCTCTCCAAAAGCAAGGCTTATTAAAAGAAATATGTTGTTAAAACAAAGGTAAATCTTCAAGTGGATATACTGTTTTATCACATACAAGCTATTAACCTAATCCCACTGTATTATCAACATTTGAAATCATAGTATTTTCCCTACAGCAACATTACATACAGACTTTATTTCTATTGTTGATTTGCTTAGAAGTGAACTAAGTCACATAAAACGTTTTTTGAGATCTTATCTCTGCAATGAGCCATACAGTCTTTATTGCATTGCTGGAAATCAAGTCTCCAGTACACCCAAAAAGGCACAAACAAATCAATTCACTTGTATGTCAGTGAGGCTCTACATCAAAGTGAAACCAGATCTTCTGTGCTCCAGTGTTTTGTCAGTTATTATTTACCCACTGTCTCATATTTCCATATAATTTATAAAAATGAAACCATTTATTCTAGTGGAAAATTATGGAAAGAAAGATTACCTAGACCAGTGACCCTCAAAGTGGGCTGCACAAGACAATCCACTGTGGTGCAGAAAGAAAATATTTTTGGAACCATTAATAAAAAATGGTCATTTTTACCTCATCCTTACAAATTTTCTATTTCTATTAAAATGTACACACTACTACAGAAGTAAAGGCATGTGATTTATACATAAATATATATATTGGCGATACATGCCCAGGATGTAATCAAAATGCTTGAATGTCACTGACTGAGACCACAATAACTATTAGCAAATAACAAAAACCTCCCCACAGCAACCAGGAAGGGAAATTTAAAAAGCTCTTCTTTACAGCTTCGGTTTTGCCCATAGGTGTAGGTGTGAAATCTGGTTTCAACTGTTACTCTGCTGGTACTGCAGACTCCAAAAACATGTTTTTCATTAAAAAATAAAACAGACTTCTTCCACTGTATGCCAATGTATTTCAAAGCTTTCTGACTTGAAAAAAATATTGAGCATCTTCTAAGAAATACATATGTTCAGAGAGCCTTTTCAGTGACATCTCCAGCATATCGTGATTTTAATTCTTTCTCTTTATACAGGCTGTTTTACTCCCAATGAAGGAGAATTAACCAATGAGCCGCATGAAGATGCAGTACAAAGTTGGGATCAACAAAATAAAAAGTAGAAAGAAAACTGAGGAATAATAATGAACTCAGCCATAATGAAGCATAGGCTCACAATGAAGCTTCTTGGCATGTCTTCAAATATTCCATACAGTTCAATTATTTTATATTACCTAATACATCACTGCTATTTTAAGACTGGCTTTATTAAGATTTCAAAATTTTTCCCAGTACCAAAGAACATTCAAGCTAGCCTCTATCAAATCACTAGTTTCAGAGACTATGAAATAAATGAACACTCACCGTTGCTATTTTTTCAATATACGTCTTCATAGTTTTCACAATGACTTTTCTGTCCTGTCCAAAAGAAAAGAGGAAACTCAAATGAGCCTAGAATACCAGTGACTCTGAATAACTAAACAGCTATTTACACCTTTCAAAAAGATAATCTTCAATTTGCTTTCTAAGGCAAAGGCATCTATCAAAGACCTACACATATTCTATTACTTTACACCCAGAACCAATATGAAAAGTTAAACCTGAACTGTGACTTGATCCCAGAGAGATCCTGTGGTATATTTACAAATCCAGATCACCAATGGGACATCTCAAAACAACCTTGGAAAAAACCACAGCAAAGAAAAAACCCCAAACCACCACATATGTTCATTCATATTTTGTCCATTAATTAAAGGAGAATGCATTTCATCTCTTCATTTGGTAAGAAACATATTCAACAGAACTTGAAACTGTAGCTTGGTTTAAACCCCTATTACTAGCAAGAATATTTTGTCAGAAAGTTCCCTCCCTGTATTTTTGGCTCTTGGAATCACTGCTCAGTCTTCTTTAGATCCATTACTATGCCTAGATCCTAGGAACTTTTTTTTTCTGCATTCTTTAACAAAGTGGACTATTTTAAGAAGTTATCTTTTTTATTTTTTAATATAGAAAAACATAGGAAGATGTGATGACATGTATTACACCAAAAAGAATTTCTGGATACTGTATCAGCTGATGAAACTAAACCACATTTCCTACAACATTTTGCAAGTCTTGGCATTCTAAAGCCAAACACGGTTTCACATTATGACTTCTTTACTGTCCTCTCCCTACTGTCAATTTCACTTATATTAAGAAAACCATGGGATAAATGAAATGCCAATAACCTTACAGTGAAAAAATTACTCCAGATGTCACTGCCAAAGCCTCTGCTAAAAATAAAAGGAGATGCTTCTGCTATAGAAGTTCTAATGAAAGCATTTGAGTTACAAAAAGCACTGCTTAAGTTTGCCAATAAAGAAGGGCCAGTTTTTAACCTTGCTCTCAAATTGTTAACTGCCTCAAAACGTGCACAAGCTGAAGGACCCATATGGGCAGTCAGAGAGAACTAAGTAGAGGGAAACCAAACATTACCTTGGGAGTGCCATGCCATAAACAGTGCATTGCTACTCGGGCTCCATCATGAGTGTGTGCCAGGTAGATGACAGCCTCTCTGATAGCTTCTATCATTTCCTGGGGAAGAAAGGGTGATAAAGCAAAAAGAAAAAGAAAAAGGCTTGAGGAACTCAAGGCAGGTGGGCAAGAAACAATTATTTTGTCTGGCTACACAATACTGTTCTACGCACCACCACTGGCTCTACATTTCCCTGACCTATGAAAACCTGCCCAACAGGAGTCCAAAGGACTGTAAATGACACAAGCTTTCTCTCTTTAAAATTACACTGTTCATCATAATCATGCCATGAAATCACAACTGTATTGAAGCTTGTCAGCTGTCCTATTACAAAAAAATCAATAAAGGGTGCTCAGAACTGAGACAGGAATTAGAGAAAAAGACAACCATTAATTTAGGAAGAAATTTTTGAAGTTCATGCATATTCATCCATACAGAGTATTAGCCAGAAAGTAAGAAGAACTAAAGTCATTTAAGCAGCAGGTTATGTTATAAATCAGATATTACAAGACACAGCCAGAAGTTTTGTCTTCATATCAAAGGAATGAAGTTTTCTGAAGCTATCAGACAATACCATTGTCAGAGAGCTTCAGAAAAGAAGAAAAAAGAAAAAGCCAAAGAAAAAAATCAAATCAAATCAAATGACACTCTCTTGGGTTACTAGATACTACTTCTGTTACTATCTAATAGATTTTTTCAAAGTGCAGTTCCCACCTATGCCTCTTTCTATCCCTAGTTCTTCTTGCTCTCTAGCCAAAGGCTCCAACCATTTTACCAATTATTTACAAACTGCTCAGTAACAACACAATTGGTGTCACTACCTGTAAGCACAGGCAGGAACAGATCTGCAGAAGGGGTTTCCAAACCCCAAAGATCATGTCCATATACCAGCATATTTGCACAGAAAGCCAAGCAAGGAGATACAACCTTATTCCCCTCATTCATGCAAGCCTGTGAATCCAAAAGCATTCTCAGACATAGCATTACATAAAACCATGCACAGGAATGTTCTGGGCTCTGAAAATTTGGACTCAGAATAGGCCCCAAATAGTCCACTTCCCAACTCTTAGCTTTGGATTTATTAACAGTAACAAAGTATTCAGGAGTCCAGTCTGGCAGAAAGAAGCAAGAGACAGCAAGTTTAGAAGGCTCTGCCTAACTTGAAGTGAGATGGTTCTGAGCTGCAGAACCAAGGTGAGGATGATGGACAGACCTTGAGGACAAGTAAAATCAAACAGGATACCGGCTTAAACCATGTCACATCACACAGACAGATTTAGGCCTAAATACAGGAATGTCTAACATAACCTTAAACCTGCAATTTAATACAGATATAGCAAACAAAGTTTGGTTGCTGACAGAAGGGCCAATTTCATTGTATTTTGGTCAAGAGATTTTTGGACAATCACTGCAAGTTGTTAAGAAACGACACACTGAAAAGCTAAACTACTGCAAGCAATGGTCCTCACTTTAATTACATTCTCTACTGAGATGGGTCATTTAGCAGGAAAAAAGGGAACCTCAAAGTCATCTCACTTTTTAAAAAAAATTCAAGTATCACAAACACTTGTGAAAGTTCACTGTAGCTATAAATCTCCATACAACACTACTCTCCCCTCTATCTAGAATCACCAGATGTGTAGAACTGTATTAATGAAAGATGTGTGGTTTTGTCTAGTTAATTTACAACATTTTCACAAGAAGATAAAAAACATTCCACAGAAAGGCAAAAGAAGACAAAAAGCAAAATAAATACTTACAGATCTTTGTTTTGGAAGAGCATAAGTGAAGAAGTCCAAAAATACTTTATGTACCAGTGAGTGCTTTATCACCGCCTCTCTGTATTTGGATAGTTAAAAATAAGCAACAAGCTTTCCACAAACAATCATTTTACATTATGTTAGCAATACCTCATTTGTATTTTAAAAAGTTAGGCAATGTGGTGAGCAAAAAACACAGATCTTTAACATTTACAGTATGTGGAAGATTCTAACAAAACTTACATACTATAGAACGTCTTTTCTTTAGTGAAGAAGCATATCAAATAATGCATTATGGAAATATATCATAGTGCAACATTTCTACCAATTGTCTGACTGGGACAGAGGATACTTTAACTCAGAGAAGAAGAGTTCAAAATTCAGGGAAGATACTCATTATGACATCTGGGACAAAACCACAGACTATTCAGCACCGCAGCATTACAGCTTAAAAGAGTATCAATATCACTGTCATCTGAACTTACAAATATACCATTTGTATGTCAGAACTGTGCTAGATTGTCACACCTCCAACTGATTTTTGTCCTTACTTTTGTGCCATTGGTGTAAGAATCTGCTTCATTTCATCCAAGATAGCCTCTCTCTTTTCAGGCTGAGCTTCTAGCACTTTATCCAGTGTTGGGACAGCTGGTGTCTGAAATGAATGCACAGTCCGAGGTTTAATCGTACCAGTAAGAATCAGAGCTCATAGAAAATTACAATGCTTAGAACTTTTTCAATCAAATGTCAGGAATATCAAAAACAAATTTAAGTTTCTGCAAAACTAACATTTTTTACAATTTTAAAAATAAAAAGCTACCTTTTCTGAGTATGTCAGAAGCTATAAACTTCAGTTTTTACAAATTAAATATTCCTCATTAGCAAACAAAACCCACTTCTATAGCCTGAGCTGCTTTTTGACAATCACAACTGTATTGTGATTGCCAATTACATCAGCTCTTCATGCCAAATAGAAGGCAAAATACAAAAAACTGGCATTGTGTTAAGGCACTCCTGAGCTAAGCAGAAATCCTACTTTAGGCACACATCAGAGGGCAACACAACACGTTAATGAACTGAGAAGCTAACAAAGGCCCAGGAAATTCCAGTTCAGGAACAGCAGAGAGGGGGAATATACACCATATACCTTACACACAGAAGTACTTCCTGGTATCTTAATAGAAGAATTACACTGGTAACTCTTTTAAAATAATCTGCTCTTAGAAGAAAAGTCTGACTAGATAGACAATTAGAAGATATATTTTAAACCATCTCTGCTACTTTTTAAAAACTACACTACATTTTTTTATAAACCTACATTGTGCTGAATCTTGGTTTTGCACCACAATGTATGGCTACTTAAAGCAGTTATGCCAAAAATACCAGAACGATGGAAGCTAACAGTGTCCTTACTCCAAGGGCTGTTTGACTCCCATTACAAATTACAGCCCATAATCACAACAAACAAACCTCTCTACTACTCGGTGCTGCAAAATGCCTAACTAAAACTTAAAATAATCTGTTAAGAAAATACAGGTTTAGAAATGAGCTGGTAATTTCTTAAGACGATTTTAACAGAAATCTTGGGTATAAGGGAACTGATGAAAAACTCATTAGAGTGGAGTTAGTAATTGTGTAAAACAGTTCTGTACTTTGTAGCAAAATTCCTAACCCTAATGGATACCAACTTTACAAGTCAGCAAAAATTTAAAACAGAAGTCAAAAGAATTAAGGTTGTAATTTTTAAGAAGGTTCCAACTGCCGGGTGAGAATCTACCACAGACTTAGATTTCAGTGGAGTTTAAACTCAAGTCCTACAGTCTCCACAGGAAAAGAAAACAAAGAGAAAAATTAAGCCCAAATGGAACACTATATGTGAATACTGGCCCATTCTGCCCACACTCAGTTTTCACAAGACACAAGATAGTTCTGACACAAGAGTCATCTACAGTATTAATGAAGAATTACTCCTAAGTCTTACCTCAGCAAGGATGATATCAGCCTAGGCACAATGAGAACTGAAACTATATAAGAACAAACTGTCTTTGATGAGCAGAGCAAGCTCATACATGAACATAGCATATTTTACATAGTTCAAACTAAAACAACACAAAACAATTTCATCTAAACTAGAAATGTACAAGTAATCATTAAATTTAAACATGCTAAACTAGACTACCTTTGGACAGCTGACCAAGAAATGTTATCAAAAGGAATAGTAGGTAAGATAGGTAAGGCATTACTAGCACAACACCTAATGGGCTAAATTGTCTTAAACTATGAAGTATTGAAATACCACCTTGTAAACCTGGAAAGTGTTCCCATATAGTTCTTCTGTCAGCATATTCCTCTGCTCCAGAATGGCTTTGTCATTATATGCATATTCCACCACAGCAGATGCTTCGGCATGACGGAGCATTTTTTTCACATGGCCTTTAAAACTTTTTATTATTTCTGCAACTTGTGCTTTTGTTCTGTTTTACAAAGTAAAAGGAAGTACAAACAGCAAGAGTTAAAACTTCTAGAGATAAGCTTACCTACTAATAGTTTTTATTGAAACTTACACATTGAGGTAGTAAGTTTTATCACAGAAACCATGAAATTTATGAATCTGAATCAGCCTTATGGCACTCAGGAAAATACGTAAAGAAAGCCAAGAATGTGGGAAAATTGTAAGGCATTTCGAGGGAAAGGAAACAGTGAATAAATTCTAGATAATAACAAATGCCATACTGAAATGCTTAGCAAAGAAAATTTTTAAAAGCCAGTGTTTTATATACAGCAAAGATCAACTCTAACAATAAATCTAACCATTTTTTTGGTCATGTTTTCCTTGACATGTACAGCATTAGCTTTATTTCTTGCAAAAGAAAAAATACTATTAGCACCCCCCTGACTTTACTCCATAATATTACAAAGATGTTGCCAGAGACATATTTTTTATTCATTATAGATCCACTACAGATTAAGAAGCAGCATTCGCACTGGAAATGAAACAACACTGATGAGCAAATTCACTAGATACTCACCCATACATAAGAAACTTCTTCACAATATTTCTGGAATATTTTGACTTGCTCAACTCTATTAGGCTATCTAGAAGAAGGGAGAAACATTCAGCTAGCTTATTTTTCACTACATTAACTCCATGAAATGATAAGGCATTATTTAAATAAGTATAAGTAAGAAGAGTTCACTAGAAATGACACATCAGTTCAGAAAAAAAGGTAAAAATATTCAACAGAAAACAACATGGTTTGTTATAATCCTTCCTAACCACAATACAAAAGCATATAAGTAAAATGGAAATACCTTTCAATTCTTCAAATGTCTCTTGCCTTTGCTTCTCATTACCATACTGAATAAAGCACTGGATCACCCGGGTTGAATCATGCGCAAATGCCAGCTTAAGGAAAGAGATATTTTGTTACTCTAAGCCATTCAAAAGGCAGTATGCACCATAATTATTTTCATGTATGTGCTCTCTGGTATAGTTTCATCTCACATGTAATGCCAATTATAAGATTAGAAAAGGAGTTACCTGCTTATAACAAACCAAGTCTTAAGGGTTTTTACCCCTTCACAACTACTCAAAGAGAATACAGACAACAGCTACTGACAATGAAGGACAAGCATTAAGGTTTTCCATACTGAAATAAAACCATTAAATGGTATCTCCATTTTGTTCCTCTTCTTCATAATTTCAGAGTAAATATAATGAAACAGTTCCACTTCAGCACAGAATATGAAAAGATCAACATGCTCCTCACTGCAAATTTATACATTTCAAGAATAAAGCAGAAAGACTGTTTAGTTATGATTAAGCATGAGGACACTAACTTCCCTAGAAAACTGCAAAGCAACAGTTGTGACTAATCGAACCTCTGAGCTCCTGAACCCCAGCTAACATCAAATTTTACAGGACTAAAGCTACTTGGCAGCCTTTTACTACAGCCAGCTGACAAAGCATCCAAGGACTATTGTCCCGAAATACAGGTGCCAAATGCAGTCTTTCAGCCCTAGTTTTTATTCTTTTTACTCACAGTTTCACCATTCGTTAAAGAATTTGTGAATTTGTGTACTATGCCGTTTGTATTTTCTTACATTTTTAATTTTCCCATGAAGAAGCTTCTGTAGTTCATTCATCAGCTTTTCTCGTTTCTCCTTATTGCATTTCTTCCTACAAGCAAAAAAAATATCTAATAAAACAATTCTAATTGAGGAAGCAACTTTTTTGTAGTATGGTTTACTTACATAAATTAAGAAGCAAGACAGTACAAATAAAACCAGGTTGGCTTCTGCCAATCCAAATTTATACTGTTATTCATTAACCCTGTACAGAGATGTGATCAAGCTGTTTCAGTTCATGGAAATCAAACCGGAATTCCACACTTTAATTTATTCTTTTTTTTTGAGTAAAAATTTCAAAAATATTCTTTGAAACATAAAATCAAATCTGCAGTCAGAGTTGCTTACAGGTCCAAAAATCCGTAAGCATGCAAAGCACAAACACTTAGAAGAAGCAAAATTAACTTTTCTTGTTGACATGGGGCACCAGTTCTAAAATTACACCCTCAGACAGAAACAATGAACCTTCACATAAAACTCATGCAGTAATCCCACTGCAGAATCAGGGTGAATCAGTGCATGCTCTGTATTTCAGGGCTGAAAAAACCCAAAAAATACAATTTCTTAAGCAATTAAGTCACAAATTTATGAATTTTAGCCTAAAATACAAGTTCAATCCAGACACTCCTAGAACCACAGGTTACCATACTCTGTTTGATCTACCTACAAAATTGCATGCAGTGTTACTGTTCACTCAAAAAGATTCAGTTTGGAAATACAGTTTTATATAATTACAAGATGAGAAAGATGGTATGCTGGCAATTTATGACTAGAAGTCAACAGCGTGGAAGAAAAAAAAGTCATTACCTTCTCATGCTTTCCCATATTTGTTTAGATTTTACAATTATGTCATAATTACTTTTATCATTAATTTGTCTGGTTTGCTTTAACTCTTTCCTTTTCTTTTTGAAGTCATTCCAATTTGGCTTCTTAGAATCTGACCCTTAGGGAAAAAAGAAATACATTTTCTACAGTCAATAAATAAAAGAGCAGCAATAGAATTCTTTACCAGTCTAAACTGTGGCAGTTCTTTGACTTGAATTACTAACAATTCAGGGCCTTTGCCTGCAGTTACCAAGCTAGCCATAAATCTTGAATAAGTATGCTAAGCTAGTAATCTAGACTACGGGGAGAATAAGGTAAACAATTAATTTGCCTCAAAACTGTCACAGAATGCATCACAAATCCCTTAACAGCTTGAAAATTGACTGAAGATGTACTTAGCAGCTATGGCTGCCCCAATAATTCTCCTGCTTTAGTTTACTTGTAATTCATGCACACCTTTCCCATCTCCCAAAAGGAGAACCCTAACTCAAAGATACACATCTGAAAACTCTATAAAAGAAAAAAAGTTAAACCCTTTTTACATGCCTAGTCCTTTTACTCGGTAAAATTCCTTAAGCATGGTATTTTACTATACAGCCCTTGTGCACTGCCACACAACGAACAAGGGCAAAATCATGTTATAAAAGGGCCAAAAATTATGCATTAAAGACACCACCTAAAATTTGTATAGCTTAAAGCACTGTTCATTGGTATTTAGCAGCATGTACTTAACTGTTTTACCCATTCAAAAACCCATGTTTTCCTTTTTACATAGCATACTATTGATTTTTATATCACTATTCTAAAGCAACAGTGACAAGAAAAACTTGTAATGCTTTGAGAGCAGCGCAATACACAGAGGCTTTCATTTACTCTTATGAACAACATTTAAAGGTTTGCTGTAGGTTTACTTTTTTTTAAACCAGGCTAATAAAAACATTCTACTGTTATTAAATTTTCAGACATCTAGCACATATTGCATGTGAAGCCATTCTGCAAACATGCAAGAACAGCAGTAATAAAATACTCGACACAATCTACTGTCCTTCAAGCGAATTACATATTTCTGCAGAACTTCAGAACCCCTCATTTAAGATCCCACTTCTCATTTACAGCACTGATTAACTGCCCCAATAGAGCTTTACTTTAGAGGAGAGGATGGGAAAGGATGAAGATCTCAAGCAGAAGGAATTAATTTGGGAAAAAAATCCATTTAACATGATTATACCAGACAACTATTTAGGCTTTCTGTATAAACACCAGAAAGAAAAAAAGCTGTAAAACATAAAAGCAGTGTTTACACTCATTATGCTTTTTTTTTCTCTTAGAGAATGTGACCAGATAGTCTGGACCACAGAAAGGAAATAACGTAAAGGATAATCAACTTTGTTTCATGAATTTCTGTTCCAAAGCTTATAGCAAGTACTTTTAGAACAGTCCAAAACACAACATGGAAAGCTCTGTGTTTGCAAGTCATGTGTAACAACTGCCAGTTTCTAGCTGATCATTTAACACTGCCATTAAAATAAACAGAGCTTTAGGATGGTATTACAATTTTAAAATTTGCTATTGTGTCTTTACTTTTGACTTCCAAGAAAACTCCAAACTGCTGATTTTCATGACTTGACTAAGCCTCAAGCTTAGTCAAGTGAAGTAATTTTTCCCACAGCAAAGATTAAACAAGAAGTTAACTTGGAGTTATTCAGCCAATTTGGAAAGACAGACAGAAAGAGGAAAATCTAGATGAACAATGTATTTCCAAAACCTGGTTTCCCTTGTTATCCAGCCTTAAAAATCTGCTCACCTCCCTCTTCACCATCCTGGCGTTTTCTCTTCTTTGCAAACTTTTCTGGTTGCTGTTTATTCTTGAATTGTTTGACAGTAGCTTTTTCAGGTCTTAACTGTCCTTTAACAAATTTCTTGGAAATGAATTTCGGCTTTTCTTCCTCATCTCCTTTGTTAAAGACTTTCTTTGGTGGACCTGAATCTATTAACCAATATAAAAGAAATTAAAATGCTATCACATAGCTACTGTTGCTTCAAAATAAAAAAAAAATACTGTAACAAGAATTAAACTTCTTTCTAATAACAATTCTGCATTTAACAAAAATTCTTATGTGCTTCTCAAAGCTGGTGTTTTCACTGCAGCCCCTGGGTGTGCATGTTTTCTCTGGGGAAGTTCTGCCCAGGCATTGTCTTCTGGGCAGCAGTGTAACAGCTCAGACATAAAAACGATTATTCCATATTAACAATTTCACCACCCCAACATCCAAGTCATAATCCACAATTCACCACTCTTTTCATAGCTCATGATCAGAGCTGTTTCAACATCATCTCTTCTGAGGCAGCAGTGAAAGGCATCTTCTCAATCCTAACCCACAGCATGTTCCCATCTAGCTTCACCTCTCAGATAATTTTGTCTTAATGTAGGAACGCCAAGTCTAGAGTCAAAAGGTTATCAACTTCAAATTTTTAACTGAGAATATTTTAGGTGAATCAAACAGAGATGAAGGGCTTGCAACGCAACCTGTTTAAAGCATTTCAGCAAATCAGTGGCTCACACAGTCAGTACAGTTTTGAACACAAGACAGAGTTAAAGAATGGCTGTGGCTGGGAGGCACTCTCAAAGTCATCTGCTCCAACCCTCCTGCTCCCACAAGGCCACTGAAAACCAGGACCATGTCTGGGTGGCTTCTGACTGTCTCCAATGTGGTAAACTCCACCATCTCCAGGGACAACCTGTGCCCATGTGCATTCACACCCAGAGTAAAAAGGTTTTCCTGATACTGAGAAGGAATCTCCTGTGTTTTAGTTTGTGCCCACTGTTCTCTGGTCCTGTCACCTGGGCACTACTGGAAAATGTCTGGCTCTGTCTTTGAACCCTCCCTTCAGACACTGTATACATTGAGCAGATCCCCCTCAGCCTTGTCTTCTCCCTGGGACAGGCTGAACTGACCCAGATGTCTCAGCCTTTGCCACCAGAAAAGATGCCCTGGTCCCTTCATCACCTTTGCAGCCCTTCACTGGGCTCTCTCCAGCATGTCTCTATCTCTGTTGCACTGAAAAGCCAGAGCTGGGCCACAGCACTTCACGTGAAGCCTCACCAGGGGTGAGGAGAGGGCAAGCACACAGCCCTCCATCTGCAGACAGCGCTCCTCCTAATGCAGCCCAGGATACAGCCAGCCACCAGCGCACACTGCTGGGTCATGTCCAGCTCAGACCACCAGGAGCCCCTGGGCTTTCCCCAGTATTTTCCAGTGCATGACGGAGCTATTCCCTTCAAGCTGCAGGACTTTGCCCTTTGCTCCTTGAGGAACTTCACCAGGCTTCTGCCATCCCATTCATTTGACCTGCTGACATCCCCCTGGAGGGCAGCACGACCCTCTGGTGCATCTAACACTCCTCACAGTTCTGTGCCACCTGTAAATCTAAAGATGCTGCACTTTGCCCCCTCATCCAAGCCCTCCATGAAGCTGTTGAACTAAACTCGACCTTGTACCCATTCCTGGGGTCCACTGCTAATCAGTGGTCTCCAAGGAGCACACCAGTCTCTGGACCCAGCCGTTCAGCTGGTTTCAATCCACCTCACCAACTGCTCTTGCAGCCCTTAATTCATCAGCACCTCTGTGAGGATCTCAAAGAAGGGAAGACATTGTCAAAGTCTCACTGAAGTCCAGGCAGACAACACCTACTTCTTTTTGCTCATCTGCCAAACTAATCGTTTCAAAACATGAATTTACCAAGAGAGAAAATATAAAGAACTCCAAGCATGGCAGTACACAACCATAACCTTTAAGTCAAGGCTCCTACTGACAACCCTTTGCCTTCTTACCATTATCTTTTTTAAATCTCCTTTTCCCGTGCGGCGCTTTTCCACGAGGTCCTTTCCCACTCTTCCCCATGAACTTCTTTTTACCCCTGTTCTCCATCGCGGCAACACTGCAAACGGAGCAAGACAAAACATTAATGCACCGCCGCGGCTCCCCCGTGAGGGAACGATAGCCTGCGCCTGCTGCTGAACACCCATGGCCAAGTCAAACCCTCACCGTGGACGGTGGGGGACCGGAAGCCGCGCACAGGCAGGCAGGCAGGCAGGCTCGCCCCGGCACACCCGCGGTCCCCGCTGTCCCGGCCGCCCTGCCCCGGCACACCCGCGGTCCCCGCTGTCCCGGCCGCCCTGCCCCGGCACACCCGCGGTCCCCGCTGTCCCGGCCGCCCTGCCCCGGCACACCCGCGGTCCCCGCTGTCCCGGCCGCCCTGCCCCGGCACACCCGCGGTCCCGGGCCCGCCGCTCTCACCGCACACGTGCGGCCCGGCCGCGCCTGCGTGTCCCGATGGCCGCTCCCCATTGGCCGCCGCGCCGCTGCCGCGCGACAGTGCCGCGCTGGAGTGCCGTACAGCGTGCCGGGGCACTCCCCTGCCGCCACGCGCGCGGCGCCTCCTGGCTGCGGGACCGGGACAGAGCGGGATAGGGCGGGACAGAGCGGGATAGGGCGGGACAGGGCGGGATAGAGCGGGATAGGGCGGGACAGAGCGGGATAGGGCGGGACAGGCGCCGGGCTGCGGCCATGCAGGGCGGGACCTGCCGGGCAGCAGGCCCCCCTGAGCCAGCAGTATGCCGTTGTGGCCAGCGGTATCCTGGGGGCATTAGGAACAGTATTCCCAGCAGATCCAAGGAGGTGATCCTTTCCATCTGCTCAGCCCTGCTGAGGCCACACCTGGAGTGCTGTGTCCAGTTCTGGGCTCCTCAGGACACGAGAGACATGGAGCTCGTGGAGCGGATCCGACAGAGAGCGAGAGAGGTGACTGAGGGACTGGAGCATCTCTGAGGAGGAAAGGCCGAGAGAGGGAATTCTGTTCACAGAGTCATAGAATGTGCTGAGTTGGAAGGGACCCAAAAGTATCATCAAGTCCCACTCCTGATACCCCCCAGAATCACACCATATATCTGAGAGCATTGTCCAAATGCTTCCTTAAATGCCTCCATCAAGCTTAGTACTGTCACCACTTCCTTGAGGATATTCCAGTGCCCAGCCACCCTCATTGTGAAGAATCTTTTTCTGCTGTCCAACCTAAACCTGCCCTGACACAACTTCAGGCCGTTCCCTCAGGTCCTGTCACTGGTCACCACATGTTCCTCCTCTCAAGATGTATTTATTAGCATAGGATTTTTTTTTTCTGTTGGGATTTGGTGTGATAATGATTTATTTTAGAGGAAGTATCATGTTCAGTTCTGTGCTATTTCCTGAACTCGTGTATTTTGTGCTTTGTGGCAATATCCTCCTTTATTAATGCTTTATGAGTGTTTGATTAATGTACATTTGAGGATCTCTGCAGTGTTAGCTGTATCACCTCAGCATAGAAAACTACCCATAACTCTGAAAACAAGTCTCTGCTTCCCCTTGCACCAGTGAAGAAATGCTAAAGTTTGGGATTTCTTCACAGATACTCACAAATGTTTACTGTAGAAAAAAAATCAAATTAAAAATAGCCATTCAAAGTAAAAGCTTAAGACTGACTTTTGTTCAGAGGCCATTAAATATAAGATTTATTATCTTAAGTTCCATTGAGCCATTGAGCATTGCTTTGTTGGCAGTAGTTTGGAATCATGATCCATTGGATATCTGACTACAGACTAAGCAGTTACACAAGGAACATCTAAAACCTCCTGCAAAAAAAACGCCAAAGTCCCAGCAAAATCAGGCTGAAGTCTCCATTTAGTGTTGTGAAATGAATGCCTGAGAAATGGCTAATCTGGGGAGGGACAGCCACTGAAAGATATTTTTGTACCTCCCACTCCCTTTTCTTTGTTTTCTTGACTTTACTTTTGTTTCTTCTGTAAATATGTGCAACAGAGTGTCACTAAAGTCAGTGTGGGTTCAACCTGGTGACCTGAACCTGAACAGTTAACAGTGCCCTCTTGGATGCTTACAGCAAGAAAGTAATTTTTCTGCCTGACTCTCCTTTTGGACTGTTGTCCTCTATCCTGCTGACTCTCCAGTGACACTGTGACAGTGCATCTTTCCCCAGTTTTAGCTCCCATCTGATCAATGCACAGTTGTAAATATGTGTGTTTTCTAATTATGAAATGTAGAAACATGTATCTCACATGCCAGGGTTTAAGGAAGAATAAAATGCATGCAGTCTGGAGACTTATTCCTCCAACCTCTAAATGCCTTTTGTTTCCCCTCTCTCTTTTTTTAGGTTTTTTTTTTTTCATCTTAAAAAAAGAAGCAAGCAACATGTAGAAACTTAGTTAAGCAAATTAACACCATAGTTATTTCACTGCGGTTAGATTCAGATGTATCAAAGTTGGTTTTTAATATCACAGTTTTCATAATTATTGCAAAGAATTCTTTGGGTCTAGCACATGCAACATGCAATGAATCACTGGTTCTCTTAAACACACTGATTTCCTATACTATTCCTAAGGACAGAATAGTCTAATACCACTTCATATAGATAGACATTCAAAATGAATGCTACTGAAAATACAACTTATCATTAATTGCTATGTATATATCACTGCTTACAAAAATTCAAATGTATCTGTCTGGGGTGAATGTAAAAAAATCAACCATATACAGTTGATAAGCCACAAAAAGCATGTCTTACTGCTGTAATTTATTGAAGATGAGCCTACTACATGACCATGAATCCAACAGTGCTGTCTGCTGCTGTTGTTTTCCTCCCTCTCATTTACTTTCTTCCTTAAAAAGATGTGAAATTTTCACACAAAACTCGCAGTGTAAGGTTTTTCCCCATAGAAAATAAGTGTACAGATTGAGACTGAAATGTGAGATCAAGACAGGCATGCAGGTCAATAGGAGATAAAACAAATCTCTCAGCTGAATTCAGATTTCATGTACTCCTTTCATTATTGGCAAGGGAAACTTGCCAGACTCTCAAGAACTGAACAATGGCTGCGTGGTATTTGGATTCAGACATTCCTGGATTTGTTGCCTTCTCATAGAGGCCTCAAACCACCAATCCCTGTACAGACTAAATTTGGGAAGGATAAATAGTCAACTATGTGACACTGCATCAGAAGTCTCATTCCACTACTTGTGCAGGGTAGAATGATAATTTCTGTTATAATTCAGAGGCAGCACCCCACATCAAGCAGTATTTTTTTATAACCGTGTAACAAAGCAGTCTTTTGTTGTGCCATCTTAATTTAATACTAGAAATCTCTCACCTGCTGTATTAAATGCTAGTAGAAATAACAAGCCAATTATTGTCTGATGCTACTACCTTCAGTGGTTTCATGGCCTCACCCCGGAAGCTCCAGCCATTTACAATTCCCACAGTTTTAGGGACTACTTTCGACAATGTCATAAACTATCTTTAATGATCTGCAAATAGCCGTTGACTTGGAGAAAAATCTCTGAAACTACACCTGTTTCTTAATTATTTTGAGCAGCATGTAACTTCCTCAGAGGAGGAGGGTCTGTTTTCCTGGGGCTTTTTATTCAAAACAGCCTTTCAACAGCATGTGGAAGGCTAAAGGTTGATCGTATTGTGCTACAGGTAACACTGCAATTATGGTTTTGGTATTAAAATTATATCTGCATTTCTGATTTTACTCTAGCTCATTTGTTCAGAATGAGACATACATATATAAATGTGCTAGTGGATGGCATTACATAGTGAGAGATCTCATTTAAATCTGTTCTACAACTCTATAGATTTCTTCATTTGCTAGGTACACAAATGAAAAATAGATATTTATATAGGTTGTACTATCAAAACTTCTCACAGAGCTACAGAAAAGGTGAAAGACACACATATCCTGTAATTTTTATCACGCTGTGCTGGGGGGAATTTAAAGATATGTTCTGTTAGATTTCTATAGGGATAGAGAAATCTCAGAACACTTACAAAGGGTATGCAAGATGACTCTAGGTTCATGTCTCAAAATGAACCAAATTGCTGAGTCCATTGAGAGAAAATTGCAGTATTTAACAGACTTCTGTGGGGAGCCACAGGATTATCCTCACACAGGGAAGTACCTGGAAACAGGTGCTGAATTTTTAAAGCATGAATGCTGCATACTGCTCAAAGATCAGATGTGTTACATTCACATCATGAACATGATGTGGGTTTTGTTCAATAACCTAGAATATTGGTAAAAATATTTTTAAAAGTAAGACCAGTGAACCTATGCGAGCTTATGTAAAACAAATGCAAAGAATAATTCTTTCTCTATCAAATGAACTCTTAGGAATAAAACTGAGTCTGGCTAAATCCAATATTCAAGTTTAAATATTAGTGCAAGCTAAATTTCAGATTAAAAAAAAGAGCTGGAAGTACAATATTCCCTTCTCATGTGACTCACATACAGTGATGCACAGCTGCAAACTGATTTTATGCAACACCAATAGGTCTATTAGGAACCTCTGTTTTCAGATGCTGTATTATTATATATTCTATCTATACAGATAAATAGATGATATAATAAAGTGCTTCTAATAAAAATATACAATTCCACAGCTTACAGCACTAGCTGAACTAAGTAAACTTAATAAATTCCAATATATTTTTTATTTTACTCTGTAGTAAAAACTATTGTAGTAAAAACTATTGGCAGCTTTTCAGTATTTAATAAAGAGTTTTATGAAATTGAAAATATAAGCACAACATTCAGCCAATGTATGTCAGAAAAATATCACTGGAATAAAGCCAGGAAATCAGTTCTCTGTGGTATTACTGAATTTGTTAAAAAAACATGATTTCAAATTTGGATTGTAAGTCTTTTCATCTTTATTTGCAGCTGTGCAAGTAAGTGTGAAATGCTGCAAAATCCACTGTTGTTTACTTTGCAAAGGCAGAGGCTTTCTTTTGCTCTTAAGTATTACATCTCAGACCATTGCCTTCAGGGAAGTGAAAGGTTTCACTCTCTGGTGAAGTCCAATCTTTTCTTTTTACCTTAATCTGTAAAATTAGTAGGGAGTTGTTTTAAATCAGAAAAAAATGTCCAGAACTGCCCCTTCCCTACTATCTATCCATCCATGTGGTACAGAGGTAAATATTTGCATCTGGGAGACTTTGAAGCAGTGGCATAGAAGAGAGCCAGGCCATATGTGTTGGCAGAATGTCCCACTATGCACAGGAATTAACATGTCCTAGTTTAAAACCTGTAATTTTTTAAAGCCTTAACAAATGCTCTATAAGTTATCTCTTGCTATTGAATATGCCTCTTTTTTTCTTTTGAGAAGTATTCTTTGCCTTTGCTTTTTCTTTCAGAGTTCTGGTTATTGTTATGGGAAGGCAGGGATGAATGGAAAAGAATCAATTCAAAAAAGAAACTTAATGAAGCCTCAGAAGGAAAGCCTATTAAATATGGTTAGTGCTGTGGCAGGATTTCACAACCGAGCACTCTAAAAACTAATGTATATAAGAACAGTAGTCAACATTGTTGAACTCAATATGGTTAATTGGCTAGCAACTGTGAAAAAAAAAGTTATCCTTTACTTTCAATTTTCAAACCTGAATACCACTCCATATAACTTAAGGTATTTCTAGATGTAACACACAACTTGAACATTTTACTTGGTGCTTTCTTACAAACGAATGATAGCACTCTGAAAGTGATTTCTACTTCTTTTGTTGCTTCAAAACATACTAAAAATTTATTTTGCTTGTAAATAAATAAACTTGTATCATCTTTAAAGTCCCTCATGCAATGGGTGCTGAGAATAAAAACAGAGATTTTAGAAAACCAGTAAACTTGCTCATAATTATCCTCACAAAAAGCTTTTAGACTTGAAACCACTATTAGCCAAACCAAAAACGTAAGAAAGCTATGCACTGTCAATGTCACTGGTCAGATCTAAGGAAACTGATATTTTTTAGTGCTGCACTTTTGATATGCCAATGAAAATGAATTAATTTTCATCAGACTCCATGGGTATTTGTTTTGTAGCATTACTGTGGAATTTTCATATATGTCTGAGTCAAAAATACAAAACAAGAAACAATTAATGTGTTTTCCATGGGTACTTCCAGGAAAAAAAACCCAGTTCCACCAGCTGTATTTGCATATTTTTGTGCTAAATACAGCTTAAGAATGAGAATAGAGCACAGCCTGTTTTACTTATAAATCCTCTCTTTTTCTTCACAGCTTTTCTTACAAAATATGCTGCTGTAAAACACATAATTAAGGTCCCTGCTCAGTTGGAATGGATTGCAGCAGGTAGATTTTTTTTCCTCCATTTGCATTTAAAACAGAAAGGACTGTGTCCTTCATTTCCAACGCCAATTTACTTACTTAGCAGAGTGCATCTTGGCATACTGCTGATTTCTCCAGTCATGCATAAGAAAAGGAAACAGCAAGGGATTTAAGTGCACATTAGTTCAAGTAAATGTCAACTATTTTGTCACAGCACTAAATCATTACCAAATTTATATGAAGGTTTTGTCTTTTGCTCTTTGTCACACAGCATAAATAGAATTTTGACTTATATAAGTAACCACTGCTAACACAAAATAACAATGTCTGCACAAATACAATGAAGTGTAACTGTAATAATAAGGTCAGAAACCTGTTCTTCTACAGTAGGTGTGCTTTATTTCCTGTCCTGCAAGAGCTGACCACCACTGTAAAATACAATGGCGTATTTTAGTGAAAATAATTTCTTACCTAGAAAAATTGAGAGTTCATCTTCTTTTGCAATGATAGGACAGAGAATACTAATTTCTCTCTCCTCTTACCACTCAGGCAACTTCAACAAATCAGGAAATCACAGGAAATGAAAGTTTGTCTTTAATGTGAAACATAATTCTTTACAATAGAAGTTTCATCCTTAAATAAAACTCACCAAGGTGGTCCTATACTTAATTTTCTCTTCCAAGAGATATTTCTAGAATATACTGAAAAGCTCTATAAGTGCAAAAAAGGGATAACTCGGATATTATGGGGAGACAAATTGACTGAGATTTCAAAATGTTAAGATAAAGAACACTCAGAGTTGTAGACAGATGAAAGAACCTCTGATTAACAATTGCTTACTCCAAAACAGAGGCTTCTCAGTAGATAGTTTAAGTCAGTTCTTAAGTCTGCCGTTTTCTTAACTGTTATAACTGATGCAGACTTTCTGGTTCCTTTTTTAATATTAAAAATGTTAATATTAATTAAATATTAAACTAAATACAAATTTAATATTAATTAAATATTAAACTAAATACAAATGCACATATGTCAATTTTCTTTCAATGCATGTACTATTATCAATTCTTGACAGTTCTATTTTCAAAGACTAATAAAAGGCAATTATCAACACAAATTAACAGAAGTGCATTTCACCTCTCTTGCAGAAACATACCATAGAATCAGCACTCACATAGGAACATGTTAGTTCCAAGAATCACTGACATATCTGATGCACATTTTACAAATTTATCAAGGACTGTTCTATTCAGGCAAGAAACAATAACTTTTGTCCAGAGATTAATCACTCAGAGAAAATAAATGGTGGGTTTCTTTGACTTAGACGTTGCTTTTTTTATTATAAGATAAACACATTTTAGTGCCCTCTTCTGCAATGCTCATTTGGGTAAGCTGAGCTAAGACAGTATGGAAATATTTGAAAACTAAATTAAGTATAGAAAGCAAAATTACTTAATACTGGTTATCCCTAGAAAAAAATTAGGAGTGGTCAGCCAGCAAGTGGAATCTTTTAACTTAATTTTTCATTCCTTAATCACGTGTCATAATCCTAACCTATCATTGCTCACAAACTTGCTTTTAAATAAAGCAAACTGAATGTAAAGTCTTGTATCACATTGCCCCAAGTTAATCCGTTAATAATTAATATCTAGCTACAGAAAAAGGGTGAAGCAAGGAGATGTGTGATTTTTAAAAGAAGCAACAATTTAATTATATTATAACTGCTTTTATTGAGCAATTCATTCGTGGTCTTAAACAGAAAAAGAATCTCAGCTGAGAAATCCGAGTCAAACCTGTACTTCATTCAGGATGTGTGTGCTGCAGTCCTAGGGATTACTCTATTCTCTAACTGAAATCCGGGGAGCCAGAGATCCAGAATGGCTGTGCTACAGTCAAAGATAGGTTGAAAATTTATTTTAAAAAATGAGAGTTTTTTCTTATGCATTTCTAGTATCAAAAGCAGTAAAGTGCAGAAGGTCACATCAGTAATCTGATGGTTTTGCCAGATTTTCTGGGCAGATTTTAGGGTCTCCATGCAACACCAGCTGGTATTGCTACTTCAACTACTTAGCCTAAAGATAGCCAGTATTTTTTCTCCAGAGTGGTAAGAAAGATTTTTTTCCCACATTCTTCCTAACTAGGTCCCTACCCCCCCCCTATTTTATCTGATAAGATAGATGAATACTGGTGGGTGCTAAATCCAAGTGACAAAAAAAAAGAAAAAAGGATCTTTACATATTAAAAAGGGTTGTTTCATTATACAGAAACCTGCTTATTTGGGCTCCTTTCTCTTTTCCTTTCATTTGTGAATGGCAAGAGGAAAATCAAGGTCAAGTCACTTGTTTAAGAGACTAGAAACAATGAGGCAAGCTAGCTGCATGTTAGGAAGACAGTTGTTCACTGTGGCACCCTCACCCAGCTTAGAGACAACATCAAGCTGGCTGGAGCCCAGTGGTGTGAGGTTCAGCAAGGCCCAGGGCTGGGTCCTGCCCTTGGGTCACAGCAACCCCAGGCAGTGCCACAGGGCTGGGCAGAGTGGCTGCCAAAGCTGCCACAGGAAAAGGCCCTGGGGGTGCTGGTGACAGCAGCTGAGCATGAGCCAGCAGTGCCCAGGTGGCCAAGAAGGCCAATGGCACCCTGGCCATGTGCCAGCCACAGTGTGGCCAGCAGGAGCAGGGCAGGGATTGACACCCCTGTATTCAGCACTGGTGAGGCCACACCTCAAATCCTGTGCTCAGTTCTGGGCTCCTCATTACAAGCAAGTGTGACGCATCTGGAGTGTGTCCAGAGAAGAGCAATGGACCTGTAAAGGGTTCTGAATTCAAGTCTCATGAGGAGCAGTTGAGGGAGCTGGGGTTGTTTAAGCCTAGAGAAAAGGAGAGGAGGCTTGGGGGGAGGACCTTATCACTTTCTACAACTGCCTGAAAGGAGGCTGTAGCCAGGTGGGGGTCAGTCTTTTCTCCCAGGTAAGAAATGACTGGATAGAAGAAAGTAACCTCAAGTTCTCATAGGGAGGTTTAGATAGGATATAAAGAAAAATTTCTTCACAGAAAAAGTGGCCAAACATTGGAACAGGCTGTCCAGGAGAGTGGTTGAGTTACCATTCCTGGAGGGATTAAAAATTCATATAGATGGGACACTTAGGGACATGGTTTAGTGGTGGACATGGCTATGCCCAGTTCATGATTGGACATGATGATCTTAAAGGTATTTTCCAATCAAAACAAATTGTGATTCTCTGATTCCCAATGTGTTCATATTTTTCTAGGCATCTGTTATTAAGAGCAAAACCAGAAATATTACATACAGTAGTTACCTTTTTCCTGCAGCTCTGTTCACACTTGTGGAGTTAATTCCTGGCTCTTTATTCAACAGCCACTGTGCTCTGTTAAACAAGGTACTGTAGCTGTAGAATTTGGGGAAGAGGGTGACAGAAAGAGAGGGGAAAAACAAGAAATTAGATCCAGACATACAAACTTACTTACAATAGGTTGTCGAAAACAACTCATCCACAGCTGCATTTCACAAGCTGCACAGGTTGATCCTACAAAAATACGTTTGGTATCTAGAAACAAATAAAGTGTTCAGGGAAAAATTGGTTTTTTCTGTGTTCCACCAAATCCAGTTACCCTAACTGTAATGGCACCTGTAAATAGCAGGTGAAGTGTGGCAAAACATTATTTCCCTTTCTTCTGTCTTCCAAAAGGCCAAATTTCAGCCTTCCCTAATCTTACTTTGCCTTTCCACAGACACACTATACAGCACTAGGGTGTCATTATCCCCTAGAATGGACATATGGAGACATTTCATACTATGCCTCTGAAAGAACAGACACACCAAGCAGAAAACAGGAAGAAGGGGCTGAGGCACTCTTAAACTACTTTTGTAATCTTAAACTACTTTTGTAATCTTGAGCTTTTCAGAATTGGGAATGGACCTTATATAAATCAAACAGGGATGAGGGCACCTCTTCTAGAGGTCTGTTATTTTTACTGATATCAAATAAGAAAATAAAGAGCGACCTATACCAAAAGAATGAGGAAAAACCAAAATTTTGGTACTATCAACATGCAAATGTGGATTTGATCTATATTCCAAGTAATTCCAGTATGAAATCTGAAACGGAAATATACATGCTTGAAGTAAATTTTCTTCCTGCACATTACCCTCTTATCAATTAATTGAAAAGTTTCATAGGTAACTTTACTTCCAGGTAACATAAGGGGAAACAGAAAGGAAGCTCATCTCCTTGTCCCAGAAGTGTGGTCTAGATACAAAACCATGGTCAAGCCTTCTAACATTTTCAAGAAGCACTTAAAAAGGGTAACTTTGAATGTTTTGTCCTCATTGTTACATCATCATACAAACCCTAAACTATAACAACTTTTTTTCAAAGTGGATGAATTAGTCTAGACACCTTCTGGCAATATTCCTTAATAAATTCTGCACTTATAGTTCTAAGCTAATTGTATAAAGGGAAATGTCCAGCTGGCTGTGTGTCTTAAAGATATCTTAGAAGACATCCTTAAGGAAAGAACTCAAATGAGCACCACAGAAAATATCAAGTGACACCAGTAAGTGAAGTGAACTTTTCCCCTTTTCCATATGTTTGCTATACTTTACTAGCACTGACCACCACTAAGCCATGTTCCCTAAGCATCATGTTTTCATGGTTTTTTAAATATGCACAGCGATGGCTACTCAATCCCTTCCCTGGGTAGTCTGTTCCAAGGCTTGACAAGCCTTCTTGTAAAGAAATTTTCCTAACCTAGCCCTTGCCTGGAGCAACTGAGGGCTGGCTCCTCTGGTCCTACTGCTTGTTACCCTGGGAGAGCAGCCCCACTTCACTACAGCCTCCTTTCAGGGAGTTGAATAGAGCAGTAGGGTCTCCCCTGCTTCCTTTTCTCCAGGCTAACCAACACAGTTTGTACTTGCTCAGGACCAAACTGGGCTGTGGATCACTTACCCCTCACACACATGGCACTGACAGTTACAGAGTCTGGGGTAGGAATCAAAGAGAGGAAGATGTCCTGTTGATTTTGGAAGATCTTCTGCAAATAACTTTAAAATTGAAAGATGGGTTCACAAATGGCATACTCTTATGCTTGCTAGTTCAATTCAGTCAAACAAGGCAAATAATGTATATTAAATCACATTTTTTTACACTTACCGGAGATTAATGAATACACAAACAATATTTTTTCAACACAAAACTCCCTTTTGTCAATTTTAAAACATTATGGTATACTTCTGTCTTGGTTTAGAGCAAAATTTGGAGAGAATCTCTAAAGGGGCTCTGGTAGGAAAGCAAATTCAATCGCCCCTCCCCCCAACCGGTCCGGGAGAAATACTTTGGAGAGAAGTGGAAAAAAACTGTTTATTTATTAAACAATAAAACCTAAACAATATCAAACAATAAAACTCTTTGCTGCTCTAAAGGAGATGACAAACTGAGAAAACCCTGTCCCCGGGTTGCAGCTTAGCTCACTCAGTCTTTGATCAGTTTCTCCAGCTGGAAATGTCGCGGGCTAGGCTTGGCCCAGTGGGCTACAGGTGTGAGCTGCTGGTGCTCTGCTGGGTGTTCAGTCTAGAGCAGGTTTCAAGAGGTCCAAAGAAAAGGGAAAAAACCACAGTCCAGGGAACTTCTTTGCTTCAGCCAGCTAAACTAACTAAAGACAAAAAAGAGCTCTGTTTTGCTGTCTGTCTGTCTGCAGACAACACAGTTAGGAGCAGAAATGTTGTAGGAGTGAGAGCAGAGTCTGGAAAAAACCTGTGCACTTCTTTTCTCTTCACTTTCTGCAACAAGTCTTAAAGGTGCAAAACTTAATTATTCAGCATAACAGAACGAGACGATTGGGGATAAAAGCATCATATAGTCAACCTAGGACAACTTCCCAACTCTTCCTTCAGAATCTGTGATTTTAACGTATTTTGATCTCCAATTGATCATTTCCTTGCTTCCCTTTGGTATTTTCTTGTAAACTGAAGTACTCACTTCAGTTCACACTTTTTCCACCCCATCTTTTTCCCTTCTTTATGTATTGTTCCACTTTTCTATTTGCTTTCATGTCTTCTTGTCTCTCCTGTTGAAATAGATACACAAAACATTGTGGAGTACCATTTATAGGAGCAAAATATACGCTCTTCAGAAAACATTAAAGAAGCAAACTTTCCACACTTAGAGGAGCAACAGAAGAAAAAATTCCATCCCAAAATGAGATGTTTTAAACAATCCTCATGTTTAAATATATTCCCATTTAAATATTTTTTTCCTCCAAAAACCTTACCAAGCAGATGTTTTGAGAACCATGTAGTGCTTGCACAAAGAAACCCAATTATGGCAGCGGCTTAGTGGAGGGCTAACAAAGGGTGGGCTTAGGGTGCTTGCATCTATGAGGCGCCTCAATAGAATTTGCATCTCAGACTGGAATCAAAATGGCCTAATGCTGAGTATGGAACTGCAGACTTTCTGGAATAGTCACACCTGGGCCATCAGGACAGCTTTGAAGGCAAAATGATGGAAGTTGCGCTTTGTCTAACCCACCTGCTTTGAAATTATCTCCTGGAGTAGGGTTGTACTTTCCAAAACTCAAGACCACTTAGGAAAATGTTACCCTCTTTAAAGTAAACCAGCAGAAAAATTATTCACCCAAGAAAGGAAGGTGCTCACCAGGGTTCAAATTTATTTGTCCCTGACTTACTTTCACAAGCTGCCTTAACAGTAATTTTCATTTCCTGGTAAAAAATCAAAACAACAAACCTCATCTTGCTTTCTGTTTGAGCTTACCTAATATCAGCTAGATCTTGTGAAGTATTCTTGCCAGGCTGAAGTCTTCTTTAGTACCAAGCTTCTGTTCCTGATCTTTCACCTTCTCCCTGAGAAGTTAACCAGACTGGGTTTCTCATCATTAGGCTCTTTGACCACCTCTCTGTTGTGTTCTCATGGCTTTTCTCTGCAACCTTGCATTGGATTTAAGTGGCAAAAGTCTTGTAAAGGAAGACAAGGTAGAACAGCACGGCGGGCTTCTGTGAGAAGACACAAGAAGAGAGACACTGTTTCTCCCCTCCAGGGAACTAGCTCTGCTCAGCAACTTCGATAGATGTGGCTGGCTCCTGCTTTTCTACTGTGACTGCCCAGCACTCCAGCAGGTGAACAGGGCTGTAGCAGCCAGACTGATGAGATGAGGCTGGGTACAGGATTTACCAAAGCCATGGGGATTAGCATGTGGGGCTGACAGCAGGACCATCCTTCCCTGTCTACCTCAAAATGAATGTCCTTGGCTACACACCCCCAGATGCCAAGACCATCCTTGTCATGTGGGCCCAGAACAGCAATAGAAGCCACAAACAGCAAAGACATGGAGTCTGCCAGATGGTGTGACTGTAGCTGGCATGGACTGTGCTGCATCTCTGTTTCACTGTGCTTTGTGCAGCAAGGTTGACACTGCTTGGGAGCACTTGGTTTATTTGGCTTGCACATGGGCTCGCACTTTGTTGTTTACCCCATCACAGATGTAACTGGATTGGATCTTCAGCACCCGAAACCCATGCATACTGCTCTCTATTGAATGTTTTTTGGGAAGGACCTGTTGGCAAACTGATGCAGAGAGCAAGGTGTCAGTGAACTTTCCCAAAGAGGCTGTGATTATACCCCATGGGGTATTTTCTGTGAGCTTTTAACAGGCAGTGCTAGAAGCCAAATGTGCTACCTGTCACAAGGCCTGCACACCCTCATCCTGCCAGCAGAGAATTCACTGGGTCTGTCAGGAATGTCCAGTCCCAACTTCTGCCCTCCCTTTCTGCTTGGAACTTTCATGAGTGGTGGTGAGGCTGTCTAAAGAAGCTGTTCTATCCCTGGAAGTGTTCAAGGCCAGGTGGGATAGGGTTTTGAGCATCTTGCTCTAGATTAAGGTATTCAGGCAGGGGAGTTGAAACTAGATAATCTTTACAGTCCCTTCCAATCCAAAGAAGTCTATGATTCTATGACACTACATCGCCCCTCCACTGTCCACGCCCTAAGGCCACTGTGACCAAAACACTGAAGCAGTAGCTCTGTGACATCAGCCCTGGGGCCAAAGGCACTGCATTAGTTGGGGCTGCACTGAATGAGCCCTCACTCCTTGCAGCACATGCCAAGGCAGTTATGAATTTGCTGTGCCTCCTTGTCCTACTGCCATGTGTAGGTCAGTGCTCAGGCACATGGCACACCTGTGGGTAAGTGGCCTCAGGCTCTTGGAGGTAGTTTGGACAACATTTAAGGGGTGTTCCCTGTCCCCTCTGGCCACACTACCATTTTTGTGAGCTCCATGCAGGAGCTTCAATTCCTTGACAGTGCCCAAGCTGCAGCACAACTTTTCTATGGGAAGCTCAAGAAGAAACAGGGGTGGACAGGACACATGCCCCATGGGATTCCCTGGCTCTGCTGTCCATGCAAACAATGCCATGTCGGGAGGGAAGCTGGCTGACCTTCAACCTGAGTAGCAGCAAGCCATCAAGCAATGACTTTTTGTTTACAGAGGGACCTGTGGTCTCTGGCCCATGGCTGCTTCCTATGGCCCCATGGCTTATGACTATGACCCCATGGCTCCAGACTCTGGTGAAGAACACATCATTGCTGGCACAGCTGTCCAGCCAGGAGCCTGGGCCGGGATTGTCAGCATCCCAGGATCCCTGGGAACCAGGCACAGGGCACATCTGTGGGAGGGTCCCTCATCAGCACAGAGTGGGTCCTCACAGCCGCCCATTGCTTCATCAATGCCAGGTAGGGAGCAGCAGGGAATGGGTCTATCTCCACTACGCCAGCAGGTACTCTGTTGGCAGCACCATGGGCTACTCCCATTCTGTCTCCCTGCAGTACACCCAATGTCTGTGCACTGCAGACCCCAGCTGAATCACTACTCAAAAGAGCACTCTGTGATCTTGTCACTGCTTCCTAGAAGCCTCTAGGTCAATGTTCTCAGAGCCTAAGTCATGCTAGGAGAGTCATACACACTGCTTTCTTCTCTGACTTGCAAAGCAGAGGACAGGGAACCTTCTGTGCTGCTGCAGCACATGGCTCTGCTCCCTCTCACCTCCTTCTCCATGTCCTTCTTAGGAACACCAGCACATGGCATGTGGTGGGCTGGGGCTACCCGGTTGACTCAGCTGGGCCCTGAGGTGCAAGTGCGCCAGATTAAGCAGCTACGTGTTCATGAACACTATATTCCTGGTGAGGAGAGGAACAACATTGCCTTGCTGAAATTGGACCAGCCTGTTGTGTGCAACCACTACGTACAAGCTGGGCTGTGTGCCTGACGCCACACTGAAAGTGTCGGAGCTGGAAGCCTGCTACATTGCTGGCTGGGGCAATACTACTACAAGAGGTGGGTTCCCAAAAGGGACACATGCCCTGAGGGGCAAAAGTTGGCACGAAAAGGAGATGAGTTGGGCTTCCCAACAGCAGAGGCCAAAGCCACAGTCAGGCTGTGGGATGTCTGCCTCTGGAGCGGTAGGCCAAGGAACTGCTGTATGCTCATCACTTTCTGTGCTCACAGCTCAAAGACCAAGTGATGTGCTGCAGGAGGCCAAGATCCACCTCATTGATGTCCAGCTCTGTAACAGCAGCCTCTGGTATACAGGGGCCATTCCACACTCAAAATCTGTGTGCTGGTTACTCAGTGGGTGGCATCGACCCCTGCCAGGTAGGAGTGTGAGACAAGCTACTCAGCCCCCAGCAGCATGGGCAGCCTGAGCAGCACCACCCCAACACAGCCCAGGGCTTTGCCCAGCCAGTCACTCACAGCCCCAGCTGCCCACCACTGTTAGGGCTTCCTTCCTTCCTTGCAGGTCCTTGCCCAGTGCCCCCCCATTGTCCCCAGGGGCATTACACCCACAAAGCATATCTAGTGCTCTTGGCAGTCCAGAGGTCCAGATGCCAACCCTGGAACATCCATGCTCTGCACATCGGGGATTACTGTGCAGAGACAAGAGAGACAGCCCTACTGTACAAGCCCCTCACCTGCTCCCAGCCAAGGTTCTGAAGGCTCCAGCACCTGGGCTGAGACTTTCTCTACCAGGAATACAGCTCTGTCAAGAGCTGTGAGAGAGAAGGAGACAGCTCTAGTGCTGGCAGTAGCTACCCAATATTACCTTATTCCTCTCTTGCTCCACTGCAGGGTGACAGTGGTGGTCCTCTGGTGTGCAAAGCTAACAATGCTGCCTTCTTCTGGCTCGTTGGTGTGGCCAGCTGGGTGAAAGGCTGTGCGACAGCAAACCAGCCTGGCGTCTACACCTCCGTTCAGCACTTCTATGACTGGATCCTGTTCCAGATAGACCCGCAGACAGAGAGAAGGGCATCAAGACATTCTGTGACTGCCCTAACCCCCCCACAGAAGCCAAGGCCAACACCAACATCATCAGACAGGTTTAGCTCTGGGCCATTTTCACTCCAGAAGATGGTGGATTTTTTTACTCAGGCACAGGAGCTCCTTCAGGCCGTAAGGAGAAAACTGGCTAAAGAAGCAGGATGAACAGGATTCAGTGCAGGCTGCAGTGGACCATGACCATTTTCTTTTCGGGCAATGTCTGCTGATCCAAAGGCAGCCTCAGTGTCTAAGGCCTGCCCTATCCTGCTCATGCTTCTCCTCTGTGTGCATACAAATCCTGAATCTGACTCAGTTGTGGAAATAAAGTTGTCTGGTTTCACTGTTAATGGTGTATTCAGTCCCATTCTGTCTCCCATGCCAGGCAAGGATTTCCACACCTGGTACATGCAAAATCAGGCTGAGAACAGACATCAGGCTCAACAGAAAATAGTCAGTCCAAAGGACTGAAACTCTGCCTGGTCAGAGAAGAGGGCAAGGGTGCAGAAGAAGGGAACACAGCTCACAGAGCAATGAGGGGCTTACAGGTCAGCACTTGGAAATCTAAAGTGTCTTAGGCTGCCTACTGGTGGGATAAGTCTGTGTTTGTGCACAGTGCACTAGGGAAAAAGTGGACTCTTTCATGGAGACATGGTTCGTAGAAAGACCCAAGCTTTGCACCAAGGACTGGGTAAGGAACTTGACATCCAGTCACAGACAGTACATGGATAAATTTCAATTAATTTCTATACTGTTATTTGAGGAACACGCTGTGCTTATGAATATAGAGAGTGAAGGTGTGTTCATGTTTCACTAGAAAGCATCCAATCCAGATCACCTGGAAAGGCAGAAAAGGACTGGGCTGTGCTCATATTCATGGAAGGGGGTGGTTATGGATATTTGGGTGCTAGTAAAGGCATTGCTCTGTCTATGTCAACCCGGTTTGTTGTTCACAGTAACTGAGTAAGTCTCTGTGTCTGTTTCTGTGCCATTGTACCTGTCTCTTCGGAATGCACACAAGCACAGACACACAATTTTGTCCTTTAGGAAGCAGAGCTATACCTAACAAATAGTTCAGAGCTATTAGCTACCACAGACACTACTCATCTCTGATGTCACTTACAAACATGAATTATCATACCGGCCAGGAAAATTTATCCATCTCAAGAAGTCTCACTGTATATAAGCCAAGTTGAGAATTCTTTGTTATTGTTATGAAGTGCAGAATGAGTAACAAATTGCCATTATTATGGTAATGATATCATAACTAGCGGTTCATAAGTAAAATATTAACTTTGAGTAATAGAAGAACTATAGGGCTGAATAGCGCTGAATTGTCATTGCTATTTGTTATCTATGCACTGAGAAAGAAAATTCCTTTAGGAAAATTATGACTAAGACCTTGCATTTCTTAGCAGCTCTCACCTTTCAGTCTCGTAAATACATGCAGTGTGAGTTGTGAAAAAACAAGATGGCAATCAGTCTTCCTAAAGCAGACTGATATGATTGCTCCAACATTTTTATTGCAGTATAGGGATGGAAAATTTCAAGCAGAAAAAAAAAATTGAATAATCTATTCAGAGGAACCATAGCCACCATTATCCAGCAGTATCACTGAGATGCCTAAAATGCAAAATCCATAGCAGTAAGAGCAATGCCAGACTGCATTTTCCTTAAGAAACTGCATTTGCGCTATAAACATTCTGCACATCTTTTTGAGGATATCTTATTATCACAGGAGATAATGACCAACACTTCATACCTTCCTCTTTTTTGAAATGATACAAAACAGTAAGTTGCAGACTAAAACTACTAAGAAATCATTCACTTGCCAGAGATGATTGTTCCTTGCAGCTTGATGATTTGTGTGTTTCCTACAGTATATTTTCTTATATTATATACTTATATAATGGCATTTCTGTTGGACATGAGGAACAATATGTAATTAGATAATCTTCTGTTGTAATTTGAACCCCTGGGCGCTGTGTTAGTAATGGTATTTTCTTTATCCACTGTTCTTTTATAGCTTTTTTCAAAATTAATTCTTCCCCCAATTTCTTTAGGAAGTCTTACTTACAAGCATGGTCTCTACTAAATACTGTTAATTTAAACAACCAGACCTGAATCACAAGAAAGGTTAAAGACGAAGCATGACTGCAGTAAGATTTATTATTTTTTCTCTCACACTACATTTGCCTGTGCTCTTGGACAAGTCTCTGAACTGCCTTTCTAGGATATTTTCTAGGGTATTGTTATATATATACTTAGCAGCAGGACAAAACACAGCACTAGCTCCTGAGAATAAAATCCCAGCCAAAACTGGGACAAATGCACTACATGAATTATCTATTCTTGCAACAGTGAACAGTAGGATTTCAGAACTGGAACTTAAAATAGTATTAATTTTAGGTGCAAAACTACCATGTTTTAAAGAAAAAAGCCTGCAAAGAAACAAAACATGCTACATCCTTCAGTAACCCACACTGATAATAAACATGCTCAAAACCAAGCAGTTTGAACCAGATTATTTCGTGTCATGACATATTTGCAATCTGAGATGCCTATATACTTTCACTGCATAACCAGTATCAAAAGAGGCCTCTAAGTTTTACAGTGCTTTTGGTACAGACACGTAGCAAATGGCAGGGCTGAGGAGTAATGTGCTCTGTTGACATGTGAATGGTGATACAGAGCCAGAAAAATAAAGACATAGAGTGAGGAGATAAGAAATTCATAGTAAAACCAAGAATGAGATACTTTTTTAAAGAAAAGTGTCTTATTTCTGAAATGACAAACTCTAATTTAGCACAGAACAAGACAATAACATGAAAAACATACCTGGTTTAAATGTTTCTTGTACTGAAAAAGTGCATTTAGCACTTGTGCACTGACATACATTTTCCTTTCTGAAATGTCCTGCTGTTCATGTTAGCATCTTTTTCTAAAACTACAGTGACCTTGTTTCCTTACTGGTGGATCTTTACCAACAGTAGGATCCCATGGGGTATTCTACTGTCCAGTAATTAGTTTCAATGTCTTTGCACAGTGGCTCCAGGTATGATCCCTGATGACTACCTTTTCTACTCCCATCTTCACAGAATCACAGAATCAACTAGGTTGGAAAAGACCTTTGAGATCATTGCGTCCAACCTATGACTGAACACCACTTTGTCCAGTAGACCACGGCATGGAGTGCCACATCCAGTCTTTCTTTAACACCTCCATGGATGGTGACTCCCCCACATCCCTGGGCAGCCCATTCCAATTCCCAATCGCCCTTTCTGTGAATAAATGCCTCCTGATGTCCTTCCTCCCTAACCTAAGCCTCCCCTGGCACAGTGTAAGACTCTGTCCTCTTACCCTGTCACTGGTTGTCAGGGATGAAGTCCCTCCCCCTTGAGCCTCGTAAACAACCTCAGCTCTCTCGGCTGTTTCTCATAGGACCTGTGCCCCAGATCCTTCCCCAGCTCCACTGCCCTCCTCTGGATATGCTCCAGCATCTCAATGCCTTGCTTGTAATGAGGAGCCCCCTCAAAGCCTACAGGATCTGAGGTGTGGCCTCACCAGTGCTGAGTACAGGGGGACAATCCCTGCCCTGCTCCTGCTGGCCACACTGTGGCTGGCACAGGCCAGGATGCCATTGGCCTTCTTGGCCACCTGGGCACTGCTGGCTCATGCTCAGCTGCTGTCAGTCAGTATCCCCAGATTCCTTTCCGCCTGACCACTGCCCAGCCACTCTGTCCCCAGCCTGGAGCTCTGCCTGAGGTTGTTGTGGCCGAAGTGCAAGACCTGGAACTTGGTCTTGTTGAACCTCGTATCGCTGGATTCAGCCCATTGATCCAGCCTGCCCAAGTCCTTCTGCAGAGCCCCACTATACTCCAGCAGATCAACACTCCCCTTCAACTTGGTGTCATCTGAATTTGCCTGTGGTGGACCCTAACAACTCAGCAGCTATGATATTGCAGCCTTCCTTATTAGAGGAGATGCGATATCTCGTAATATTATCAAGGGGGGAACATCTTTAAACTAAAATGGGGTAGGTCTAGATGAGACATTAGGAAGAAATTCTTTACTTGGTGAGGTTGGTGAGACACTGGAACAGGTTGCCCAGAGAAGCTGTGGATGTCCCATCCCTGGAAGTATTCAAGGCCAGGATGGATGAGCCTTTGAGCAACCTGGCCTAGTGGAAGTGGGGGTGGACTAGATGGGTCCCTTCCAACACATGCCATTTTATGATTCTATGAATGTGATTAAAACTTTCAACATTTTGCATTTCCTCCTATTCAAATAGTAACAAATATTAAAATGTTAAAAAAAACCTTTGTACACTTCTAGCAAAAGGGAATCACATTAGGGAAGCAGAATAGGTATTTGTTGCAATCACACAATTTAAGCAACTTAATCTTTCCTACTTTTACTAATCCTATTTCCAGGATGGAAATCTTGGCAAAGAGATAGAGAAGGATGTGGGCATTGGGGTTTAGGAGGTACAGGGAAAGGAGCACGTAGGGAGACAGGTGCTGCAGAGTGATTTCAGCCAAGGATAGCTCTTTGGGGACACAAACCAAAGTGCCAGTACTGAAAAACAGGCTACCATTCCCCAGGGAATGGGTCTCTGGGGGGTAGCTGAACAAGCTGCCTCCGGAGTGTCTTGGAATGGCATTGACTCAGCAAGGAGCTGAGGGAGGTTGCAGGGAGGACAGGAACAGCAAGGATGACTGAAGCAGTTGGCACTGGGAGGGCACTTGCCTGGGACAGAAGGGGGAACCCTCATGCTAAGGACCGGCACCCCTTTCAGGGACAGGGTGACATCTATTGACAGGGTTGGCAGGAGTGCTGGGCTCCCATGGTCCTGAGGGTCCCACCAAACCTTGTTTCCCCAAAAGTGGGGGTTGTCACTGCTCTGGGACTTCTGAAAGCTCAGGAGCCCCCCCCCCCCCCCAGTCCCAAAGAGGGGTAACCCAGAGAGAGGGATGAGGTATCACAGACCTGAGGTCCTGATGAGCCCAGCTATCCCCCTCAAAATATGTGTCATCACCCTGGTTGTCCCATGGAGAGAGGGTGCCACTGCACCATGGTCTGAGGTAACTGGGGTTTGTCATTGTCCCTGAAGTCCCACCAAACCCAGCATCCACAGGAAGACGGTTCTCATGGAGTGGGATGTCCAGGGCCATGCTGCTGCCATTCCACCACAAAAGGGCAGGAGTCAGCAGGCCAACACTTATCCCTGCCCAAGCCACCATCCCCTGAAGGTCTGGGGGAAGTAATCATTCCAGCCCTCTCCCAGGCCAACTGGTCTTCATTTTCCCAAGGCTGCACATCCTTCCAGCCCAGCCTGGCATCTACCTTTCAGCCCCACATCAGAGAGCACCCACCCCACACAGCCAGCATTGTGGTGTAGTGCAGCACTGTGTTGTAGTACAGGTCAGGATCCAGGCTTGTTCTCCCTCCAGAACGAGTTATACTGACCGTGTAAAAAAACAATCATAATAAACAAGACAAAAACCAGATGCATTCCCACACTGAGGAAACAATTCCCACCCTCCAAGCTTCAGGACCAGGATGAAGTCCCTCCTCTCCCCTAAGGTTCAGCCATAGTAGGAGGCCAAACAGGTCTCCCCAAAACTTTAGAAGTCCTTGAGGTGGCTGTAAAAATTGCACCTTCTGAGTTTGCCCTCACAGGTGAAGCCTTTGAAGTAGAACTTGCACAGCCCCTCCTTGAAGTCCATGTAGTCCGTGGGCCCATAGTCTTGGGGTCTACAGCGTCTAGACACCCATGGCCCTGTCAGCATCTGCAGCACAGCCCTCAGCCCGACCCATCCGGGGCACCTGTTGCGTTCTGCAGTACGGAACCGCGAGGAGTTATTTTAGTAATGGATTTTCGGGAATGAAATTAAGCCAAACGAGGCAAACATTGTATCTGTAAACTGTTTACTGGAACAAAACCGAAAAGGAGCTGCCCAAACGAAAGACGAAAGAGACAGAAGAGCAAGGAAAACGGAGAGGGAACGGCGGAGCTGGGAGACAGAGAAGACAGAGAGGAAAAGAGGGCATTACCCCGAGCGGGCCAGGGAAGCGCTGTCGGCGTCCAGGCGGCGGGGTGTGCTGTGCCTGCCCGTACGGGGGCCGCGCCGGAATGGGCGGGCGCAGCTCTCGGGAGGCGCAGCGCCGGCGGCACCGGGCGGCAGAGATGGAGCTGCTCAGAGACACACGGAGGCAGGGCACACGCGGGGGCAGGCAAGAGCCGGCGAGGGCAGGAGAGCCAAAAGGCAGGCTTGGGGCCAGGGCAAAAAGCGTAAGACTCAAAAAGCCCCCACTCAAAAGCAAGTTTCGAAAAGAAAGTCTTAAAAAACCGAACCTCAAAACCAAAAGCAGAGTCTCAAAAAAGCTGCAAGCTAAAACCACGAACAGCAAGTTTCGAAAAGCCCCGGGCGCTTGTTACGCAGTTACTTTTTATGCCCCTGGCCCCTCCCCAAGCCTGCCTGCTGGCCGGAGGCTGCTGGTCCGGTCCAGCCTTTCGCCACCCGAGGGAAGCAGCCCGTCTGCGGAGGTCAGCGTCCCCTCTGCCTGTCCCATGTGAGGTGTTGCCAGGCAGAGTCCTTCCAGAGACAGGGCTTTTCCTAGTCGTCTCCTACACGTGAACACGTGCAACCCCTCTCCCATCTGCCTCTGACATCCATCGTTGAAGCGTAACAGAACTAAACTGGCTCCTCACAGCACCCATGATGTCGTATTCTGTCTTTTGATTAAAAGGCAACAGCTCTCGATATGTGTATTTCTGTCTGTTCATTCAGAGCCTTTGTGACCTTTGTTCTGGGTTAGGACTCCACTAGTGTTACTGTGCAACTAACAGCTTCAGCAGTCAATGGAGTAAATTTACACTATAGTTTGCGCTGAAGGACTTAATTTTTAATTGCTTTAAGAATATTGAACTTTTTGTTCTGGAAAGTTCTTTGTTATGTGTTCTCGGGATGTGTACACAGACTGGGGATTCCCAATTCCCAATTCTCTATTCTTGTCAGAAATGTCTTTAAACCCCAATGATAAGATGTCCCTTCCCACTCAAATTCTGCTCCACCACCCTATGGTGATGGCCTACTGCCCTCCAATTAGTATCCAGCTCTGGCAATGGTGACCACGAGCTGTTCTCCTTACTGTGATTTCTTTAGGCCAAGCAGTGAGATGGATTTTTCTTCCAGTGTTTTTCTTGGATGCAAACTTTCAATGCATAAATTTCAACATGCCTTCAAAAATTCTCAAAAGCTGACTTTGCAATTTGTAATGATGTTTAATGTAGGGGCTGGGCATAATCAAATGTTTACAATAAAACAGAATGTCCAAAAGAGCTTACATTATTGGCTTGCTTCATATGTCACCCTTAAACTTTACTCATTGTACTGTTTTATCCCCTTACAGGGCCATTAAGAAGTGTGGTTAAAAATGGTTTTCTGTTCCTACTCTGTAGATGTAAGTGAATATTTATCCATTATTTTTCTAATAATAATGCTGATAAACAAATGTAATAACAGATTTATAAATAAAGACAATAGTTAGCTAAATTACAGTAAGATATCACAGGTGCAATTACAGAAAATTCACATAACTGAAGCAAAAGCATAAACACAGATAAGATCTAAGCAGTCCAATGCCTAATACTAATGAATAAAGAAAAAAAGCCAACTATTTCAACAGAATTATTTGAAATATTGATAAAGATACTAAACAGCATTGATTTAAAGCTAATGAACATTGGGAATTCCAGTTTGGAATTCCAATTTGGCATTCCAATTGTGTTCTTCAAAAACAAAATCTGCTGTTATGATTTTTCATTTCAGAAAAAAAAAAGGACAGTGCAGTCATGCTTCATTCCAAGTGGGACGGTCAAATCTTGGGAAAAATCTATACTCCTTTTGTCATCACTATAACATAGTTATATTCCTTGCACCAGCTGGATTCCACGGCACTTCTATTGATGTCATGCACACATGGCAGTGAAAACACTAAGCAGTCCAACAATTTAAAGAGTTGTATTTAATAAATGATTTATAAATGGTTTACAGGTTGAAGGTGAGAATTAACTTTTTTGAGCCCTGTAGCATTTTGGCCACTGACCTTAAGCAGAGCCAAAATGTCACTGAGTCCATTCAAAAACACTGTTCTCTGCTGTACGTCTGCCCATGACGAACGGACCTGCAGCAGACAGGTCAGCAACAGACTGTTCAACTGGGGTACATAACAGCTTCTTCTCTGTCACTTAAGGATGTTTCTTCATGTTGCTCTTATCCCTGCTGGCAATTTGTCTAAACTAAGAAGCCTTGCCTGTTACAGACGTCCAGGTGTGAGTTTTGCTTCTGCTCCTTCATAGTGTGGTGTGCAGGTACGTCCCTGCTTCTTCCTTTGCAAGCCTGACAAACTCCTCCTGACCTCGCTTGTCTTTCTGTCTTGTTGTTTATCCAACTTATGTCTCTCTTTTCCAGGGGGAATACATGACCACACATCAGCTCGGCCACTGGAAATGTCCTGCACAAAGATTACCAAAGAGTCAGGTCCTTTATCTACAAGCATTTACTGACTACCTTTTAATTCTTGCTCCTGGGAGGTAGAAAACCTGAAACAGGATATATTGTATGCTAGCCAGTTTGGGGGTTGTAAATGTCTTAATTCAAATACAGAATACACATTAAATGACGTTTCTAGGGCAACAGTGTGACTGCTCCATCAAAAAAAAAACAAAAACAAAAAAACACCAACAAAACAAAAAAAACCCCCTGAATGTCTTATGTTCTTAGGTATTTGAATTTTCTAAACTTGGCAAGTTTGGCAATAGTTTTCTGACCACAACAATTGCTTTTTTAAATCTTTCACTAGTTTTTTCATTTTTTAAACTAGATTTTCAGCTTTTTGTAAAGAAATCAATGGAACTGTACCAGTTAATGGCACCAAAGAACAAACCCTTTCTTTTAAAATATAGACTAATGTCTCACAGTTTTTCTTCCTTCCCTCTGCATTTTGTCTTTTCCCCTCTTCTAGCACTGACTGTGCTCCTTCTCTTGTGGCTGTTGTCCTGTCATGATGCTTCTGCCCCCTGAGCAGACAGCTAGGAAGTTTCCTGTAGCTGTGAGTGGTCCCCTGCACAGTGAGTTTCCAAGTCTCTTTAATGATATTACACTTAAAATCTTCTAGTAGACTGGTGGTTTTTATTTTTAAACACACTTCAACTGTACTTGCCAGTTGCTGTTCCCACTTGCAGCACGAAGTAAGATGATATGTATTTGGTGAGATGACAGTATGCAGCATTTGTCATTTTGCATTTTCCTTTAGACATCTCTCTTCTGTGTGCTTTTAAAAAAAATGAGAAACCCTCCCATTCCTTCCCTTTCTCTCTGCCTTAGAAAATACATTTGCATTAAGTACAATTAAGGTCTGACTGACTCTCCCAAAAGAGGAATGTGTCTTTAGGAATGTAGTTTAAATGCATCACATGTCAGAGGCACATTAACTGTGGTTTATGATCATTTCATGGAATTTGTCTTCTTCATGCAGGGGTTTACCATGGACACTTCAGGTAAAGTATAGAAAGACAGTGTTGGTCAGAATTTACAGAATTCACAGTATGACTAGGTTGGAAGAGACCTTAAAGATCATCGAGTCCAACCCAGCCCTAACACCTCAACTAAACCATGGCACTGAGTGCCACATCCAGCCTTTTCTTAAACACATCCAGCGATGGTGAGTCCACCATCTCCCCAGGCAGACCACTCCAGTACTTTATCACTGTTTCTGTAAAATTTTCTTCCTAATATCCAACCTGTATTTCCCTTGGTGCAGCTTGAGACTGTGTCCTCTGGTTCTGTCAGTTGCTGTCTGGAGAAAGAGACCAACCCCACCTGACTACAGCCACCTTTCAGGAAGTTGTAGATAGTGATAAGGGCACCCCTGAGTCTCCTTTTCTCCAGGCTAAACACCCCCAGCTCCCTCAGTTGTTCCTCACAGGGTTTGTGTTCCAAGCCCCTCACCAGCCTCATTGCCCTCCTCTGGATAATTTTTTCATTTACGTCCACTATGAGGACATTGGGGGAAAAAAACCCAAAACAAGTCAGTAATTTACAATAGATGAATTGTGTGTTGCAACAGTTAGATTTCTAAGTCTTTATATAAAGGAGCTCATGTGCGACTTTTGGCTCTGATTCAGGGGAGCTGAGCCCAGAAAGCAGCATTATGATCATCTAATATGAACCCCAGAATCACAAAAGCCACAGAACCTTCTCTCACAGTGTCTGCCCTGAACATATGAAGTTTTACATAAATTGCTCCAGCTTTTCTTTCCATGTATAGCACAGCAACTGTGACATCTGAAGGACCCATGGTACCCTTAGGTAGTACCACAACTCAGTGACTTGCAGTAGTAAACTTGTGGAAGGACACCTAAGGCTGTGAATTAGGTGCCTGTTTGTGTACTGTACTTAAACCTCTAAAAAAGCCTCACAAGTTTGAAGTGGTATGTCTTACTTCACTTAGTTTCATTTGCTCCTCACTATTATGAAATGATCTCAAGAGGAGAGAGATGACAACACAGAAGGAAGATTTGGGCAGGCGATGTCCACCCAGGTGGAGCAGAGAGCAATGAGGTAGTGCTGACCATGTGAATCAGACACAGCCTTTTGTACAAGCTTTACAAAACTCTAGGCTTTCTGAGGTCATTCCCACCCCAAAATTAGGAAGATTTTCTGGATTATCTGTTTCCCCTTGTTGTGCTAATGGAGGGCACCAATGTCACATCGGTCTCTGCTGGGCTGCACGATGACTATCCTGCCTATCCTCAGCGGTCCCAGTAATGGCCCAGGTAATTGTGCTACTGTTTGCCATGCCCTGGGTTGGGGAATTTGCCTTTGGATGAAAGGTGAAAAAGGTCTCTCAGATATCTAAGGTAGGCCTCATGTTAGCACATCTTAGTGTTATCAGAAAAGCAACATGGCCAAGAGCTATGTAATGTTAGTGATGTGAAATAACATCAGAAGCTAATTTCAAACAAAATAAACAAAAAAGAGAGACAGAGCCTGATGAAATACTATTAGTAGGAAAAGCAAGGTTTTGAAATTTATGAAGTATCCATGGATATATTTTCAGTTCATGTGAATGAATGTTACTTAACAATCCATATTTTAGAAAACTGGGTATGTGTTGAATAGTAACTCTTAGCATATTGCATCAAGCAACATTTTATTGAGATAATAACTGACTTTTCTACGAACTTTTTTCCTGAATTTGAGAACATTGAAAATTACTCAATTTGTGTGTTCCTAAAGTAGATCTCAAAGTCTTTCTTTCTCCTTTCCATTCTTCTCTATGTTGTATGTGGTTTCCCACAGCTGAAAATACAGGATGCAAAAAGCAGAACTGCTGCAGTATTTTCTTTTGATTGGCCTGTTCATTTTCAAAGCCCACTGAACTTGTGTTTTGGGCAACTTTTTTTAAATTACAAAGATTTTAAACATACGAAAGTATGCACGTTGCACCTTTTATCTAAGGACAATTTGGTGTGTATATTAGTTTTAGGTCCTTGCTGGCAGTCTACAGGCTGAAACACTGTGAACCGTGTCATTCATTGTAGATAATACAAGCAGAACCTGTGAGTTACATAGTGAGAGGTATACAGATATTCAGATACATATATTGATATTTGTGTATTTATATATAGGCAGCACAGTTGTAGCAATTTGTAATTACATTCCCTGTGTTTACTGGCAGCAGATCTACCTTCCTAATGAACAACCCTTTTCCTACACCGTGTGAACAGAGCAGTCACCAGCAAAGGCAGGTGACTCGCTTCCCCAGGGCTGTGCCAATTTTCTAAGCCCGTGCCACCCCCAGGCCGACCGCGGCCACCCATGACCCGCCCGTCTCACCGGTCCTTCCGACCTCGCCGAGGGTCGTGGGCAGCAAGTCCCCTTCCAGTAATGTACTGCAAGTCGTCGGGCAGGCGGCTGGTCACCTCCAGGCCAGCGTCCAGCTTCTCCTTGTTGGCCTTGGTCAGTCTCTTGATCTTTACGAGGAGGTCGGGGCGGCCGTAGCGAAAATGCGGGTTCCAGAAGTGGTGCAGGGGCCCATCAGCGTAGCTGGTATCGCCCCCCGCCGTGGCCGGCCTCGGCCTGGACCCGACCGTGCTGCTGGCCGGACTCACCGTCAGCTTGTGGAACCCGTATAGGTTGAGCTGGCGGACGATGCTGCCGAAGTTCTTGGTTTTGAAGAGCTCCTCCTCCCCGGCGGCGCTGAGCCCCACGCCCAGCAGCTCCTGCTCGAAGAGCCCCTGGTCGATGAACAGGCCTTCGCCGCGGCCGTCCCAGCGCACCGAGTGGACGCACGGGCTGTTGACCAGCAGCCACAGCTTCATGGGGAAGGTGCAGGGCCGGGGGATGACAGGGCGGGAGCGGGGCCAGAGGGCGGCGGAGGAGGGGCGGAAACCAGCCGGCAGCGGCGGCTTCGCCATCGCGCCGGGCGGCAACTGTCGCGACACGCGGCAGCGCGCGCCCAACGCCCCGCCGCCCACAACGGCCCCCGCGCGAGGGCGGTGCCACCCCCGTCGAGCGCTCGCATGCGCCCGACGCACGACGCGCGCTTGGCACGGCCCCGCGGAGCCCCTCAGCCTCGCGGGCCTCGGAACGTACCGCGCTCCCACAGCAGCGCTCAGTGTCCCCAGCCCAGACCCCGCTGCCCTCCGCGTCACAGAAAGGCCGAGAAGAATACACCTCTCTAGCACTGTAATTTCAGTATTAGAAAGTAGGCGTTACTTTATTTCAGCGCAGGGTGCACGGGGAGGGGGCGGGACGGACCACTCTTCCTAACACACGCCAGCGCAGTTTTCCAGAATTCTCGTCCCCCTTATTAACATATACAAAGCTGTACACCTTACAGCTTGGGCATGCGTACACAGTTTGGGGAACAGTCTCAAGAGGGTCTTTGGTGGTTATTTGGGGAATGGCCCTCACCTTACTTTATCCTTTCATGGCCACAAGTTCACCTGAGGACGTGACTTATGAATTGGCTCACAGTCTGCTGTCTTGGTTGAGCAACTTCTTTCCTTAGTAAGAAAACTTTTTTTACGGTTTATGGAACTTTAAACAATGGGTCTCAGTTTCTCGTCACAACTGAGATACTGCAAACAATATGCTTTTGGAGTATTTACATCATCAGTTTCCTCATGTCCCCTCCGTGTCCCCAGCCCACACTGTAATGTCCTCAGTCCTCAGCCCCTGCCATCCCTCAGCCACCCCAGAGCCCTCATACCCACCACCTCCTCTCAGCCCCCTCAGCCCCACCTTGCCCTCAGCTGCCCCCAGCCCCCTCGGCCCCCTGTCCTTTCAGTGGCTCCCCAGTTCCTTCGGACCTGACATCCCTGAGGAGGCCAGTGCTGGTGCCACCAGCAGCTCCCATTGTTCCTGTGAGTGACCCAGCTGAGGGAGTAACACAGGGTCGATTGGGGGGGGGGGGGGGGGGCGGCAGGTGGGGAGGGCTTCAGGGGACATGAAGAACAACGCTGGTGACTGGCTGTGCTCACTCCAGGGAGGCACTTGGGCATTGCCTGGATCAGCAGTAGCACAGACCATCAGACACTCCTCAGACCCAAAGGCCACCTATGCCATGTGCATCAGAGCATCGCCTCTATCTCAGAAACCCATATTGAGCAGTGCAGGTCAGTGACTGCAGATCTTCAGTAGCAGCAGTGAAAAAATAATGAGGAATGTTTCATGGCAGAACAAAGGGAATAGGACTGATGTAGTCACCCTAAAATGGGGTAAGGGACTTCTGCAAAAGCCTCAGAGACACTTTATGCTCTTGACTCAGAATATGAAAGGGAAGTGGTGAAACATAAACCAGAAGCTGGTTGCAATGTCCTGGGCACAGTTATGTTAATAAAATGCAACACAATGGCTGGAATGCGATATGGGTGACAAATTGCCCCTGTTACAATGTAGGATCTACTTCCTAGGTGCTGCATATTTATGAAAAACTACTCAGGACCCACAATTATGAAATGCTGAAGAAAGGCTCATAGACCCACATTTTAATGTAATTGCTGTGTGTTGATAATCAGAATCTGGTTTTATGCCTTGATCCTTTAAAAGGTCCTTAAATTATTTTCTTTTGTAGTTGTTTTTTGGGTTTTTTGCATGCATGCATGCATGCTGACTTAATGCATGCTCCTTCCATAATATGGGGTATGAAGGAGACTGATTTTCAGTCAGCAGTACATCAGGAAGGGACAGTTCAGCCATTATTTGTCAAAAGAGAAACAGTCTTTTGTAATATGGGGCAATCTCTCGCTGAAATTCAATAGAACCAGATTATCTAGCCAAGAAGCTATTGAAGAATAAAGGGATTAATCCTTTGGTGCAGTATTGTATAGACTTTGGGATCACTGTCATTGCAGATTGCTTTTCCAGCAAAAGAGGCCTATGTGCAAAATAGCAAGAGGGATGGAGACAGCACTCCCTCTGTCACTTGCAAATATAGTGGGTTTCTGCTCCATTTAACCTTAGCTATGGATACGTGTGCTGGCTGTGTGATTAAAGCTTATAGAAAAATACTTACCCAGCAGTCTGCCTGGGCCAGCACTTTTGCTCTTGCCCTGAAAAAACGAATTGTTCCTTGGATTCACAGCAGGAAAATCAGGCAAACCTGAAAAAATGTTACTGACTGCTGGCTTCGGTCAAGGTTGCAGCCAGAGAGAGAGAGAGAGGGTTGATGCTGAATAAACACACAGACCAATGCTGGACCAACTGTATATGATGGCTTTGCCTGCACATGTGGAGCAGGAAGTACAGTGGCTCTGCAGCTGGCTGGAGTGAAGTGGAGCAGCAGCCAAGACTAGCTGTGGCAATTAAATTTTACTAGGAATAGTTGCTCTTCGGTTACAAAGCAGGTGGCCTGGCACTGGGCCAGCAGAGCTAAAGCTTTGCTGTCCTCCGCCTAAGCCACATCACATAGCTGCTTGCAATTCACTGTCTAGCCAGTCATCTCTGTGAAGCTGATCAGAGAGAGGGGTTTCACTTGTTTTGTAAGAAATAGGCCCAACAAATTGTCAGAGGTCACAAAACACTATTTCGTCATGCTGGAGTTCTCACATATGAGGGCCTTTTTATCTTTAGCAAAATACTCAAATAAAATAAGTGAACCAAGCAAATTCAGTCTGCTCAGGCACAAGCTCATATTTTCGAGGGCATTGAAGCATCCAATGCAATAGTCTGGAAGCAATGTCTGAGGCTTTTTCTAATGGCAAACCAAAAATCCATGATTTACAAACTGTCTCAAGCAAATTGCTGTTTACTCCGGCAAAAGCTTGAAAACGGATTGCACATTCCTGTGGTATAGCTATATTCAGATTTACTTGTGGGGGTCATTTATCACCTCAGCTAAAGCTACAGAATCAGAACAGATGCCTGGAATTCTAAAGTCAGATTAACTTTACTTATACTGTATTTCACAGCCTTTCAACAGTTCTTTCTTCCCATGTGCCCTGCTACTCTTTCCTTGTCATTTCACAAGCAGAATCAGTCACTGGTCTAGTGGCAGAAGGGTCCCAAAACCAACCTTCTTATTATAATGAGTAGTAAGTCATAGCTGTGCCATCCCTCAGTTTCTTCTATGAGACAGGGGTGGTGGCATTTTCTTATTTATTAAGGCAGTTGAGCACAGGAAGAGGTGGAAATACTCAGATGTTACGAGACTGCACAAGAATATTTTCTTGGTACCATATCAGACAGAGTCTACATTTCAGGAGTCTGCAAAACTCGGAAAATCCCTTCCATAAAGAACCTCCACTCTGAAAATCTTTGTGGTTAGCCACATTTGCTCTAGATGAGATAAAACTTCATAAAGATATGGTCATGTTTAAGAGGTCCTGTTAATGCCTGGAGGAATCTAGAGGTTCTGAATAAGGCTTTGATCCATCTAACTTTCATCAAGGATTGCAAGATGTGGTTACTCAAAAGCCTTGCAACAAGCTCATCCTTGGCATAGTTAGCCCAAGCCATGCTCAGAGCACACGTGAGAGCTGCGTGCCCATCCTGCTGCTCTGCCTGTGCTGCTCACACATCTCTTATGACCCCTGCTCAGCCTTATCAGATCCAAATTTCCCCAGACCACTGCCTTCTGGAGAGAAAGGGGCAGGTTCATCTGTACTGGAAATGTTGGTATAAAATTGATTATGACAATAGGGAAAGCAAGAGTGGAGTTCCTTATCTCTCCTATATCTTTGTCATTCTCTCTTTGTCCCACGTCAGGTCCATGCCTACAGGAAGGACGTCAAAGAACAGTAACAAAGGCGTTGCCAGAGGTGTTGTGCAGTGTGATGCTCCCAAAACACCTGTGCTGGACTTGCAGGCCTCTGCCAGGCATTGCAAGCTCTGGACATCTAAGAACAAGTGACAGGGATTACCAAAAGCAAAGGCACTCCCAAAACTTTCAGTGTTCCTGAATTAAGTACTTAAGATGAATACAGAACAGGTATTTTTGAGTCTAGACTGCTCTTTGCTGTGAGAAATTAAACCCTCCTGAGATGTCAGCACTGATCATTTTTGCATCCTTTAGAAAACTTTCTTGTTTTAAGCAGTTAAACACTGGTACTTTCATATTATTCTTTCTACACTTCTTCATGTGTAGCCTCAGTTCTCCTAAATGTGTGAGCTACTGAGATAACACATTCACTTCTGTTCCAGCACTGACATAGTCCTGCTGCCTGTGATGAATGAGAGGGCAAGAGCCCAGGCAAGTCCTGCCTTTGATTAAGATTTCTGAGAATGGCTGTTTGAGGCGGCCTATGCCAGATTGCTCTCACTCACAAGTTCTTAATAATGGTTGATTAGGTCTATTACAAGGTGAATTATTTATTGAATTAACAAAATTAACCGACATAGGACTTTAAATAGACTACTTACTTCACAGGTATAAAACAAAAAGAACCACTAGTAGATAAAATACAGAGTATGATAAAGGTACCTCTATTTACAGCTAGCAAAGAAATAGCATAGATTAGGATTCAATGTAATTTACCACTGAATTGGTGATGGAGTACACTAGAATTCTTTCACTCAATTCCCAGGAAAGTATCCAGCAAATTTGCATCCAAACTCTGCTTGAGAAGTCCCACAAGTTTCCAGAGTGTGTGTAGGAGGTTCCTACCTCCATGAAAGTTTGTGTAGCTTTTATAATTTGTAAAGTAGTGTCTCTCAGTCAGGAATTTCCAGCTTATCTCCCCACATGTGTTCTCACACTCAGGTGTTTATTGGAAGGTCTACCCCTGGTGCCAGAGAGAGAAATAACTTACTAGCAAGTGACAACTTATAAGTCACAGAGCTGGCCTCAGTCATCTCATCACATCATGTGTGGGGGGAGAATGTGCAGAGCTATTGCACCAAAGCTATTGCACCAGAGCTATTGCACCAGCTGATCGACAGAGCAGAAGAGCTCTTCTGTGGTAGGGGGATGTCCTGCCACAGTGCCATCTCCTTGATTCCTCATAAATTCCCTCTCAAACTGCACATCAGTGCGTACTTTAATACTCATCAATACTGCTTTTCTTCAAAATCTGCAGGTGTCCACAATTTTCCACAGGCAGTTAAAAAAATTTCCAAATAACCAGACTGAGGTTTCATACTGAAGTGGTATCATCAGGCCCACTTTGAGAGCAAAGCAAGCAAACCCTATATATTCCTGGAAGGTCACAAGGCAAATGTCCATGATAAGGGGTAGTCATTTACCTGAAACATAGTTTTGGAAGAACTAGAAATAGCCCAAAAGAATCAAGTATCTGGTGCTTGAATAGAAAAGAAGCAAGCAGAATTCCATCTAACTGCTTTACTGAGCAATATCTGTTTTTAAAAGCATATTCTTTTCAAGCCACAATAGTTAAGAGACCAATTAATTAGTTGATTCCTGTTACTTTTTCCATTAGGAGCATCTGATGCATTGTACAACTAGCAATGCTTCAATGAGCACCAGAAAATACATTTCTGAAGGTGAAGGAGGGCAGTATCTACTGTCAAAGATGTAATTTCAAGTACCACCTGTTCCAGCTACATGCACTAGAAATGCTTCCTTGGGGTGCTGCAAGAGGGCTTTTTATCTTTCACTAATCATTCTAGTGTGATTTAGAGCAGGATTTTTCCTTTTCTTCTATTTTGAATAACTTGTTTGTCATGCAGTAGTATACTTATTTGTCTTGCTTCCTTCTTGGTAAAATTGGAAATACAGCCCTTTCAGTGAATTTTAAATATTGCGAGACCCCCAAAGCCCAATGTTACCTAAAACTGCTCCAACAACAACCACCAGAAGTTATACACCTCAGCCACTTTATTGTATCCAGTTATAACTCCTGCAAAACCTCATATTGCTGTTTGAAAATTGATTTTACGTTGTTCCTGTCTACTCAACTTGACATTTAATGAGTCAGTGCACCTCCTTTGTTATACAAAAAAATCTTGGAGGGCATGAGCCTGGTGTAAAGTTACCAGATTTGCAGAGAGAAGGCCACACTCCTTTTCTAATTATGGAGATATTTATTTTTGCTTTATTTTTGCTAATTCCATGACCCTTCTGAGAATATCATTGCATTTCAACTACAGTTTTATGTGCATAAAACTTAAAGAGAATGAGCTACCATAAAACAGCAAAGAAAGAGTTGTGGTGATACATGACTTCTGATCTGTTAGACTTCAACCATAACAACAACAACAAGACTGAAATTATCATAACCTCAGCACAGATGGTTTGCTCTCCAAATATCTGTATTAAAGAGCTGCAATTTGCTTTCGACACAAAATAACTTAATCATATAAACACGTGCAAGTGTAATGCCAGCCATGCACCTTCCAGGTATATGGCAACTGAAGTCAATGGCAATAAATCACAGCAGAAAAATTATTAGTATACATTTTTATAGGATGAGGATTTGTGCCTGTCTCATTCAAAATTATAAACCTCAGAGAGGCAGGTCCCAAGGAACATGTGAAGGATCTTAAAGAAAGACAAGTAATATAAATATGTGATAAGATACAGCAGACTTTCCCTGGGGCTTTCACTAATTTACTAACTCTTACAAAATTCATCGCCTTCCATAAATGAAGACACCAACAAGCTAAAAAAAATAGTCTTTCTTGCATATATAATGCCCAAATTTTACTCCTGGTCTTGACTTGACCTAACACATATAACGACCAAACCACACATTTATTACAGCTTTCCTAACCTTTTTTAAACTGTAAATAGATCAAGAGAAACTAATCTGCCACCCTCCCAGTTTTTAGGTCTGTCATTTACAACTAACAAGAATACTGCAGATACTGTTACATGGAAGGTAAGGGGAAATAAAAAAAATCAGGATTTCAAAAAAGACTGTTTGCTCACTTTTCCAAACAAAAATAAGGACTATTTTTCCAGTTTCTTCTAGACCATCCTATCCATGTCCTTTAAATAAAAAGACAGTTTGCAAAAGCAGCTTACCTAGGCATTGGTGAGTTTGCTCTGTATATAACTAGAGAGAAAAAATGCATTATATTTTAGGCTGCTGTTGAATTTTGTCAAAATATCTGCTGAATCAGAAAAATACTACTTTCTCCCCTCCCCCCACTTCAAACTACTAGTAACAGCTAATAACCCTTTCCTAATAACTTTCAAAGGTCTCAGGGATTTTGTTTCCTAGTAACCTCAGGCAAAACAAATAATGAGTGAAGAGCTAGTGTAATACGCTTTTGTCCAGAACTTGCACTTTAATGCAGAAATACATGGGTTCTGCAGCTGTTAGCTGTTAGTTCTTCTTTTCAGCTTCAACAGATCTAAACTTTGTTTCATATTAAAATTGCCATGACTGAGCACAATGTTATCTACTTCTGCTAGGTACAGCAAAGATGGATGTGGTTTTAGAAGCTTAAATCCTGATGTGTTTATATCCTTGATACTTATAAGGGACAAAAAAAAAATAGAGTAATAAATCAACAGAAACCAAAACCACCACAAGATTCCAAGGATTCTATGCTTGTAAGTGTACTCAAGAAAGCTTATTTTGTCAGATAAGATGGGAAAAAATACTTCAGACAAACTCCAGCTAAACGTCTTTCAGAGAAATTAAGCAGTAGTATAACTGAATTAGAGCTGTACCATATGCCAAAGTCTGAACCTTTCAATAGCTTCACTGGTCTCAGTTTAAGACCACCCAGATCAGTTTACATACCAATTTACACAGGATAGGGAATCCAAGAGGCCTAACAGCTCTGGGGAAGCCACCACACAACTATATTTGCATCTTAGGACTCTGCTATCTGCTCTTAAGCTTCCTTAGATCCAGGTGGGTTGCAGCTCTGGATTTTCTCTTGGCCTTCTGGGAACACTCTCTGGACAAGAATTTGCTGCTTTCTTCTGAGAAGTGCTCACTATTTTTACCAGTATATTTACTTTTGCAATTCTGTTATGATCATTTCATAAACCAGCTATAAATTACATTTTTAGTATCACACCCCAAAGCAATGCACTGTGTCAGAGAGCAGGATTTCTTCTGTTCAGCACCCATTAAAATATTTTGACTGAAGGTCTGAGTCCTCTCAGAGCAGCAGCTGCCTACCTTTCAGGAGTTGTTTTGCAGATTATATTTTCATTTCCAAATCAGCAGTGATGAACTGTCCCAGACAGTAATTCAGGCCAAGTGATCATCTATCATATTGACAATGCCTCTCCTCCACAAGAGGTCTTAAGAGGCACAAAAGTCTGCAGCTCTCCTTGGCTTCACAGCTCACCGGAATCCATGGTTTTCCTGATGGATGCTCCTCCCAAACCAGTGCAGCTCCAGCTCAGAGCTGGTCCCTCTACACCACACTCGGAAGTATGCTCACCTGCTGCTTGAGGCACCTGTACTTAAGAACATGAAGTGTTTCTTCTTTCTCCACGTATACGAATACTGCATTGTGGCAATTCTTGCTGTCCACTGTCCCATACTTGAAAAAGGTCCATTGTCTAATGAGGCACAATGACACCTTTTTCCTTCTTTTAATATCTTGTATTTGTCAGTCTTTGCAGGAGCCAGTTATTCCACTTAAGGAGAAATTCTAAAAAGGAACTGCTTCAGCGTTCCTTTCTGGTTAACAGAGTGGTTGTACTTACATTCCTTGACTTTAGATACTGTATTGCCCCAGCATGCGTCCCCATGAAGGGTAAGTGTTTAAGGCCTGAGCTGGTGAAATTCTTACAAACAACTGCAAGCAAGGAGCACAAAGTCCAGCAGCCACTCACTTGTTGGACTTTAAAATCACTCTGAGTACCAGTAATAAACTGTATACTGTGTATTATGCAATGCAATGTAGTCTACATTCGTAGTTAGCTCTATACTTAAATATCATTATTAAATTACAGACAATAGCACAAAAGAATCAGAGAAATGCAGTAGTGATACACGAAGTATAAAAACTACAGATAAACTGAGTGCTATAACAGCATCCAGTCCTGATGGATCTGAACTTTGATTAATATTTGACTGGACAGTTTGACCAGGAGTATTTTATCACTTGAAAACACACATAAAAAGTGCATGCTTTATTCTCTACAAAAATATTTTCCAGAAAATATTTTCTTATTGGTAAAGAAAGAAGATGGTCTCGAAAGCTAGAATGTTTTTTTTCATTTTGTTTTTTGTTTTTGTTACTTAAATGACAAAATCATTTAGGTTGGAAAAGAGCTCTAAGATGATTGAGTCCAACTATTAATTTTTTCCAGACTTATCCTATTTGTAGTTTGGGGACATATATTTAGGTAGGAAGTTTGAAAGTAAAGTAATTTTCATCATTTCAATTTGAAGCAGGGAGGGGGAAAAAAGTCAAGATTTCAAATTATGTCAATTTCTTTTATTGCTTAAATAACATCTATCTAATATATGTAGTGTGTTTTTCTAGTACTAGTATCTGCTTATTAGGATGATCTTACTAACGTTTGTATTTTCTCACCTACTAGTACATTAGCAGTATTAATAATAGGCTGCACCATCTAGTTATTTGCAGACTTCTTCTATTACCTAACACACAAAGTATTCAAGCATCGAGTTGCTGAACTGCCAGATACCATTAAAATTTTTGTATTACACATAGGGTCTATAGGACATAACTTGAACATCTTATGAAAGGAAAAGAAAAAAGAAGACAGCCTGTACCTCAAAACAGGTTTGCAATATTCCTCTCTTTTAGCAACAATGACACCGATGCACCCTCACGCAAAACTTAGAAATGTGGTTTTATTAAACTAAAGCCCAGTGTTGCTGGACACAAAAAACTCAATATACCCACACTATAGCATCAAAGTTTTCAGTTGTGTCCTATGGGAGCCCTTATGTTAATATAAAATAATTCCCCAAAGCAAGAAATTGTTAACTTTGAATTTCTCTCTGCTTCCAGCCGGTCTTTCACATGCAAGAATGGGTATAACAGGAAACACCAAGAGAATGGTAACTACAGATCAGTCTTCTAAGTAATACGATGCAAGACAGAAGCCCGTATCAGCTGTGATTAGTGGTCAGTTTATGTCACTCATGCCTTCTTAAATGACATGTTAGATGACTGAAAACTCGAGTCCATATGCCAGTACTAATACTGATTAATTTACATTGCTGACCAAAAACCAAGCACAACTCAGCACAAGTAAAGTATCTATTCCATCAATCCCTTCAGAAGTTACTGAGATCCATTTTGAAAAACCAAAGCCACGACAAGCACTGCATGTCTAGAACAGTTCCAGATTGGTCTCAGTCATGCACCTCACTAACTACTTTCTGTACATACACTACTTTCTGTACGTACACCAACTTTTATTCACCATCTTCCCCCCACCTAGATTCAAGCAATTGGTTTATTTTAAAATTTCAGCTGTGCTGCTACCCTGTAAAGACACGAATTTGAAAGATTGCTTTCAAGAAAGTCAGTAAAGATGTCCATGCAGACATCATTTCTGCCTCTTAAGCCAGCCTACCTACAAATAGCAGAGACAGAGAGAATTACTTCAGGGCTAAGCAGTACCCTTCTGGCGGACCAATTTGGACTTTGCCAGCAGCACAGTGCCTCCCCAGACACTGCTGTGCTCTGCTGCCGTCTCAGCACAGCAGTCCAACTAGCAGCAGCAGCAGCAGAAAAACAAACGTAGTTATGTTCATACAACTACAGACTGGCTTCCATTACTTCCTTCCCTTTCCAGCTCTCCCATTATTTTCTCTCTCCAATTTGGCTTCATAGCAAAAGCCTGTCCTTCAGGTAAGGGGGAAAGACCTCTTACCATCCCCGCCTTAAGTTACAAACCTAGGAAGAGGGAGAAGAAACGACCGTGACACACCAGTCCGTACGTTTCCCCGACGGAGCAGCTCCCTACAGCCGAGAAGCGCTGCCGCTGGCCGGGACAGCCGTGCCGGGGCAGCGCCCCGCGGGGTCGCGCTCCCAGCGGCTGCCGGCCTGACCCTCCGCCCGAGTGCCAGCTGGATCTTCGCCAGCAGCACCAACGCCCGCACCCGGGGAAAGCCGCTCGCACAGACACGGGCTCCAAGGGCTGAAGTGACCCCGGCCCAGCCAGGGCTGCCGCTGCCGAGCCCGGCGTCCCCCGGTGCAGGGGCCGAGCCCAAGCCACCGCACACCGCGGGACACACGGCCGCGCGCCCCCCGGCCCCGCTTCGAGGCCACCGGGGTGGTCGGCACTTGGGGAAGGCGAGGGAAGACGGCGGGACCCTCTCGCACCGCACTGGGGCTGCGCGCAGCGCTGACAGCCCGTGAGCCGCAGTACCTCTTCCCGCCGAGCCGCCAGCAAGAAGTGCCCGGGGCGTTTAGGGACCAGCTGCTTCCCCGCCGAGCGGGATGCGGAGCCCGCCCGCCCTGGGCGGCGACGCGCGGCAGGAAAAGTCGGGGAGCTTCGGTACCTACCCGAGTGTCACAGTCACGTCCGCGCACTCCTCTCTGCAGCTGCAGGACGTTCTGGCCGGGGCTGGCGTACTGCAGTCCCGCCGGCAGCTCCTCCCTAGCGCGGAGCATCCTCACGCTTCAATGCTGCGGGTGCGGAGAGCGCACGGCCATGATCCCGCGCCCCCCGCTCGTCCCCCCGTCTGTGTCGCTGCACCCAGGGGAGGCAGCGGGGCACGCGAAGCGAGGAGGTGGTGACACCGTGGCACCCTTCCTTCCTCCGTCCGTGTCTCCCTGCTGAATGACCACGCCCTTGGGGGCAGCCCTGTGTTGAGACCGCAACCTGAGGTTCGTGGCAGACATGCAAGGGAGAGGGTTCCCGAGCCCCTTGGGAGTTCAGCTTTCCCCTCCCTGCCGTTTTCACCTTCGCTTTATTTTCGAGGAGCATAAGGGTGCAACTGTGATGTCCAGCAATGGGTGTCGCTGTTTTGCTATAAAAGTTTTTCCTGGTTTGTATGGTTTTTGTTGGGAGTTAGGTAGTGCCAGCCCCGCCCCGTCGTGGTAAAAGGGGAAAAAACCACCAAAACCCAAACCCCTGTTAATTAATTTAGCATGTACGCCTCTGTGCCGAAAATACACTATGGAGGCTAATTAATACATCTTTGAGAAAGTACTCTTGGGTTTAAGTACTGTGTGGATTTTAAGTTGGCCTCAACTGTGTTTCCAGACATTTTGTAGTATGTATGCCAGTAATCTGTGGACTCAATGGTTACTTCGGCTATCCTGTATGGAAAGGAAGCAGATGTATCCACCCTGAAAGCATTCAAAGAATTGTGTGGTTGTACAAAGTGACGATCTCCTGCTACATAGAGTATGGTTCATCCGAGAATTGTTCCTTTGAGCTTCTTTAGCCACAAAATGTAGAGATGTGGCACACTTTGCTGAACCTCGTTTGCACTGATGACTGAGAGGTTTCATCTATAGCAATAACATCTTGATTGTTCCTGTGAGGGAATTTGATGTTACCCCTGCATGAAGGAGGAACAAGGATGTGCATGTGCCATCAGGTGCACAGCGCACTGTACATAGTCAGTGCTTCAGCACTCAGCAGAATTACTTAAACCCAAACCCAATTCCACAGCCTCTTAATTAACACCTAGTCCAAATAGCAGAGATTTCTGGGTTGTCAAATTCATTCTTGTAACGAAAGGTTGAATAAATACAGGTAAGGCAACACTGCATTTGTTTAGCACAGAAGAAGGTATCTACAAACAGCTGAAATACAGGGCAAATGCCAGCTAAGAGTTGTAGAAATCTAGTGGATAAGCAGGAAAGTGACATGCAGATAGATGTTACCTCTCCTAGATGTGAGAACCTGATGACACCCCAGTAATAAAATGGAGCAACAGGCAGGATGTTGCTCACAATGCCCTGAAAAAGATGGTGGCAAGGCTAGTTTGGAGGGTAGGTTTTTTCAATGTACACGGAGACAGAGGAGTATCTTTTTTTTACCCGGATCTTTACTGGATGACTACCGCACCTCAATAGAAGTGTAACACTCACCACCCAGTCCTCCGCAGCTTCTCATGAGCATAAAACACAGTGTCCCACAGAAGAGGTGAACTTCAGGCAATGGCTGTTGCTGCTTTTACTGCCTCAGCTTTACCTTGCAGCCTTGGTTCCAACCTCAGGCCCCACCATTAAACCACTAAACAGCTATATGCCTGTGGCTCCAGTGCACTAGTTTTTAGCTGCAACTGTGAGTATAAGGTAGCAAGCTTGCTTCCTGAACCAAATATATGTGGTTTTGAGGAAGGAAGGGGGTAATGGGGACATGCGGGGAAGAGTTCTGAGATAATTTCTGTGTTGCAGCCCTTTATCAAACATATGGTGGGCAAATATGTTTTCTGAAGGCATAAATTAGTTTTAATTATCAAACCAAATAAGAGGACAATGTGTCTGAAAAAACCCACCTGTATTCCTGAAAGTTTGAACAACAGGTAGTATGAAATTGAAATACTGAGGACAGGAAATTTTGATCCTTTAGTCTTTAATGCACATGTTGAATTGTTAGGTGAATCAGAAAAAAAAAAAAATCAAAAAGACCAAAACCCAAGTAATGATCAGTTTATATTCTGCCTTTGTAATTTCCAATGATTTTCCTATCCAGATTTCCATCAGTCTCTTTAAACTATGGCGTTATTCAAGAATGTGAGGAAATAACTACAAGGGTTATTGCTCAAACAAGTCACTACCATGTCCCTCATGTGGTGAATTCCATCAAAATTTGACTGTAAACACTCTGCAAGATGTTGCTTACCTGAAACTGCTACCTGGTTTTGAATGCTTTCTTGTGTGCACCATTGTGATTTCAAAACTGATCTGTGGAAGTAATAGGAAGCCAGTTTTTAATTCAGTTTTGTCTTTCATTGGCCATCAACAAAGTCAGCAGTATCTGCAGTATTGAGTTAATGCTACCAATGAGCTCCTCACTAATTCTATAAACACTAGATTTTCAGTATCTCTTGGTAAATCAAATATTTCATACTTAAAACCAAATTTAAGTCTAGAGGTGCAACAATATGCTCTATTAAACATTATTGTTGAGCTGCTGCTTTGACATTGAAGGCTAAAACAGATCAACCAGCACTTGTTCCACAGACATACCTACGGCCGCAGCTCTCTTCACAGAGAGCAGCAGGCACAACTTTCCCAGGATTTTTCCTGGGGAAGGCAGTGAGAAGCTTAGAGAAAGAAAACAATTACCTCTATTTGCTGCTCCTGTTGTTTGGCACATGTGGAATGTGTTATGGAGATTGCTTACCAAAGAGAGATTTCTTAATTGGACACTGGTGATGGTTGTTTGGATTGATTGACCAGCTAGGTCAAAGCTGTGTCATGACTGTCTGTAAGGGGTGATGGGTTTTTCTTTAGTTTCATGTAGAGTAGTACAATATAGTTTTGGGATAGTATAATATAATACAGTATAGCTTAACAAAGCAATTGTTCAGCCTTCTGAATTGTGGATTTCCCATTCTGGGGTTTGCCTGCTACTATACATACCCTGTGCTGTAACACAGCATTGGGCTTGAATGTCACAGTCTTTCCCAGCTGGACTGTTGTCTCTGCAGAGCCCCATTGCCTCTAAAGTCAAGAGCAACAGCAGGTACAATCCTGGTTAGTGGGTTTAAAGGTATCAGATCTAGTGGTGTTAAATGAGACCACTTTCCCCATCAGGCATCACAACAGGATTTGTCTACAATGGATTACCTATTTGACCACTTATTTATTTTTAACAAAAAGTCCACCCACACTTTAAAGAAATTTAAATCAATTAAATTCTCTTTAATAGGAAAAAACCAAAAAAGCTTGATTGGGGTGCATTATTCAACATAGATATTGTTAGTTATTCTGGCCAGTTTGTCAGCAAAAACATCCAAAACCAAGTGGTTTTTGTTTACCTGTTGGTGTAATAGAGCATGGATTTGAATTTGCCATAATAAGTGGATGGAGGTAAAGTGTACAGGTAGAAGAACTATGCTTCCCAAAGACACACAAAATAGTCCACCAAGAAGTTCACAGGAAGGTAATGTGGTCATTTATGTGGTGATGATTTGGGCTGTCCCATTTTCTTGCAATTTTAATAATTGCACATTTTGATTTTGGCTATTTGACTTTCTTGGGTGAAACCTGGAGGAAAAAGGGAAGTCTAAATTTTTCTTGGGCATTGCAAACTATTGCAGACCAGGGAAATTGATGAAGTGATTGCTACTGTTCTGAGTAACAGTCACCTTGTCACTCACATGGACCAGTAAATTCAATGCCTGTGTTGCAATGACACAATCAGTGATCCTTACTTCAACATGTCGCTATTGCAGCTTTTTCAGCTCTTTCTGACTCCCTCTGCCAGGACACCACTCACTGTGGGGAAATGTAACATCCAGCTGCAGACCATTGAGACAGCAGTTTTTTAATACCTCTTCCCTCTAGAGCTCTGAAAATGTGTCTGTTTGATTAACAAGTAGGTTACTAGAAAAATACCGACCGACTACATCTGCCATGAACTCTGATCATAAAAGCAGCAGCAGATCTTGTCTAGTGTGCCCGTTGCAAATGCCTATACACAGAGTCACTCTTTACTAGAACAGCTCTGCTTATAAAACATTTAGAATAAAATGTCAGCAATAGCATATTTCAGTCAATAAGGGGTTGTTTTGGTTTTTGAACAGAAAACTCTGACATGTTAAGTTAGTTAATGTACTGGGGAAGTACACATACAATGGGATTTAGCAAAATTTTGAATGACACCAGCAGAGCCAAGTCAGAATAAAAACTCTCTCTAGCATACTGTTAACAGTGCCAAAAATAGATCAAGGTTTCTTCTTCTTACTTGCCTTGGTCAGATGCTTTTGTGGAAAAACAACTGGCTTATATTTCACATGATTTTTGGCATATACCTTGATACAGAATTAAACAACTGATGCACACTGGATTGCTGCAGGCTCTATGTGATTTTACATAATTAAAGTGAATGCTTTAGGTAATTCAAATTAAATACACTTAAAATAACTAGATGTAGAATGTATCTTATTTGACAATAACATTGTGCAGAAAATTACCTTATAGAAGTAATAGAAATAATTTATTACCTTTCTTACACTTCCTTTTTCTTACAATACCCAGTATTTTCAAGTTTCTCCTACATTTTACCTGTACTTCACACTTAGAGGTCTGGATCTGTGGATCTGTGTTACTGTGAATGAAACTTTCATAATAAAATCAGTTCAATTAATGTGAACAGCAAGAGAGGGAATTTTGCAGGGTCTTCCTGGTAGCACTGTCAGTAGAAAGGAGCTGAGCAATGTAGGCTGATGGCTATTTCAGGACTTGGTTGGTGTGTGATCCCTCTAGGGACAATGTCCCTCTACACATTGCTTTCCCATGTATGTGTCAGAGAAAAGCCTATTTAGTCTCAGCAAGGCATATGCTAGAAAATGAAGCCTCGACTCAATTAGCAAACCAATTAGGAGTATTCTGTAAACATAGAATAGCACTCTTAGGGACTGATTTGATTGTATTGAAATTGATGATTATGATGAAGATGACAAGGTTGAGTGCCTATGGTAAGACAGGGAAGATCAGCAGGGCAAATATCACGGTGGGACCACCCAACCAGGATGGACAGGCACATGAGGCATTCTTCAAGTGGCTGCCAGAAGTCTCGTGGTTGCCCTTTTATGTGTGTATGACTTCAGCTTGCCAAATGTGTGTTAGAAATAGAACACAGCAGAGACAAAGCAGACCAGGGGGTTCTTGGACTGTGTGGAAGGGAACTTGAACAGCTGGTGAAAGAGCCTACCAGAGATGTCCTGCTAGACCTGTTTTTATTTTGTGTGTGTGCTCGTTTTGGCAGAGGTAGAGTTAACTTTCTTCATAATGGTTGCTTTGGGGCGGTGTTTTGAATTTGTGCTGAACACTGAGTTGATAATACAGAGATAATTTTGTTACTACTGAGCAGGGCTTGCACAGAGCCAAGGCCTTTTCTGCTTTTGGTACAGCCACACTGGGGAGGGGACTGAGGGTGCTCAGGAGGTCAGGAGAAGACACAGCCAGGACAGGTTACCCAAACTGACCAAAGGGATAATCCAGACCCTGTGACATCATGCTTAGAATGAAAGTGGTTCTGCTTGGATTGTGCATGGCTTTTGCTTTCCCTATTAAACTGTCTTAATCTCAGCCCACAAATTTCCTGGCATTTGTTCCTCTGATTCTCTCCCTGATCCCACTGGTGCGGGAGTGAGCAAGTGGCTGCGTGGGGCTTGGCAGCTGGCTGGGCTTAAACCATGACAACGAGCAAAGAAGGACTAGTGGGTGATGCGGTGGTTGGTGGCTGTCTTGGGCAGAGAGACCATGAAATATTAGAGTTTTCAGTACTGGGTGGAGTAGGAAGGGGCACCAGCAGAACTTCCACCTTGGACTTCCATCTAGCAGACTTTGGCCTGTTTAGGACATTGATTGACAGTCTCTTTGGAGTCAGTTCTGAAGGACAAAGGAGTCCAGGAAGGCTGGATGTGCTTTAAAAATGAATTATTAAATATTCAGGATCAGGCTCTCCCCTCATCTAGAAAAACAAGTCATCAGGAAAATAGACTGATTAAAGAGAACTTGGGGGGAAAAAAGAGAATCTATCATCTCTGGAAGAAGGGTCAAATAATTTGGGAGCAACTGTAAGGATGGTGCAAGATCATATAGGGAGAAGATTAGAGGGGTCAAAGTCCTACTAGAACCTGTTTGGCCACAGCAGTTAAAGACAGCAAAAAAGGCTTGTATATAAATACAGTGATAGCAAAAGGAGGGTCACGGAGTGTCTTCATCATTTGTGGAATGCAGAGGGCAGTGTAGTGAGTGACAGGGCATGAGAAAAAGGCAGAGTTATTTAACGCCTTCTTTGCCTTGGTATTAATTTCATTCCCACTTGTCCTTGGGATACCCAGCCTGAGAAATTACCAGAGCTGGAAATTGGTGATGGGCAAATGAGTGAATGCAGGAGGAAATGGTTAGTGACCTGCTGTGCCAATTAGACACTCACAAGTCTATGGGTGCTGGTGAGATCCCCCCAGAGCAATGAGGGAACTGGTAAAACACCGTGCCAAACCACTCTCAAGCATCTACCAACAATTCTGGTTACTGTAAAAGTTCCAGAAGAATGGAAACCAGCAAATGTAGTGCCCACCTGCAAGAACTGGAAGGATGATCCTGGGAACTACAGGGCTGTATTTACCTCAGTTCTGGGCAAGGCTATGGAAGAGATGCATGAAGCCCATTACATGGCACATGCAGGGCAACCAGGGGATCAAGCTCAGCAAACATGGATTTACAAAAGGCAGGTCCTGCTTCACCAAACCAATCTCCTTCTATGACAAAGCAACCTGCTTAGTAGATGAGGGGAAGGCTGTGGGTGTTGTCTGTCTCAATTTGAGTAAATGCATTTGACCCCATCTCCCACAGGATGCTCCTAGGAAAACTGCTTGTGGCTTGGATGAGTAGACTCTTTGATGGGTAAAATACTACCAGGATGGTCGGGCCCAGAGAGTGGTGGTGAATGGAACTAAACCAAGCTGGTGGCCAGTCATCAATGGTGTTCCCCAGGGCTCTTTTTGTCGTGCTTAATATCTTTATCAATTATCTGGGTGTTGCAATTGAGTGTCCTCTCAGTCAGTTTGCAGATGGCACCAAGCTGGGTGGGAGTGCTGATCTGCTGGAGGGCAGGAAGGCTCTGCAGAGGGATCTGGACAGGCTGGATCATGGGCCCAGCCCAGTGGTGTGAGGCTCAGCAAGGCCCAGGGCTGGGTCCTGCCCTTGGGTCACAGCAACCCCAGGCAGTGCCACAGGCTGGGGCAGAGTGGCTGCAAAGCTGCCACAGGAAAAGGCCCTGGGGGTGCTGGTGACAGCAGCTGAGCATGAGCCAGCAGTGCCCAGGTGGCCAAGAAGGCCAATGGCATCCTGGCCTGTGCCAGCCACAGTGTGGCCAGCAGGAGCAGGGCAGGGATTGACCCCCTGTACTCAGCACTGGTGAGGCCACACCTCAAATCCTGCGCTCCGTTTTGGGCTCCTCACTTTAAAAAAGACACTGAATTCCTGGAACATGTCCAGAGAATGGCAACATAGCTTGTGAAAGCTTTAGGACATGTCACAGATGAACACTTGTGAGAGCTGGGTTTATTTAGTCTTGAGGGTCGACCTCATTGGAGGCTGCAGTGAGGTAAGAGTTGATTTCTCCTGCTGTGCTTGTGGTGAGAAGACAAGAGGAAATGACCTTAAGCTGAGACAGGGGAGATTCAGGTATTAGAAATTTTTTGTTACTGTTAGGGTTATCAGAGATCGAACAGTTTGCCCACAGAGGTGGTAATGTGACTGTCCCTGGAGGTGTTCAAGAGGCATCTGGGTCTGGTGATATGGTGGTTTATGGGTGACAAGGGTAGTGCTGAGCAGACAGTTGGACTGGGTGTCTGTGAAGGTCTGTTCCAACCTTGCCAATTTCCTGACTCTTTAGCTGCAGCGGGTCACTGGTGTAGTTGTAGTCTTGTAAGGTACTATGCAATGCAGACACCAATACTGTACTACACAAAGCTTTTGGTCTTCATTTGAAATTAAAGAATAGGCAATGACTGGACCATAATTTATGGCTGAACATCCTGAGAAAAGCAAGCTTTAGGGTGCAACTCTTCTACCTTTACCACAGGTCTGTGTGAAATACCTGTTTTAATCTTGGTATCCGATAGTTTTTTGATATGTTCTAGCATCTACTACTTGATGGGTCCTCCACATTAAAATAAAATACAGCATTTCTTTATATGAAATGTAATGTGAAATATATATGGTGCCTGCAACACATACTTGAGACCCATAGAATATATGAACAGGTAATATTAGCCTTTCAGCTATGTTTTGTGAAATTGTCAAAACATCTAGCACATTACCATACTGCAGAATAGTTACAGCAAAAATTGCAGAAGTAGGTTCTGCTGGTACCAAACTGACACCACCAATTCCTGGAGGCCAGAGTCTGCATGCCTCTCACTGTTGGCTTTAACTACATAAATCTGTAATGGGAAATTACTGTTAACATTGAAATGAATAAGTACATTACAGTCTCTATTTACTGGGAATATGACAGCAACTCAGTTGAACTGACACTTCCTAGGTGATCCTGCCTTGGCAGGGTGGGCTGGATTAGATGATCTTCAGAGGTTCCTTCCAACCCTAGCAGTTCTGTGATTCTGTGATTCAAAATACTTGGGGTTTTTTGCCATCTGAGACCCAATTTACTTAGTTCTGTTGTTGTTAAAAAAAAAAAAAAAAAAAAAAAAAAAAAAAAAAAAAAAAGTGGTCTTATTTCAAAGGTGTAAGTGCAGTAATTTTTCTCTCAAAATCAACAGTACAACAGTCCAAAGCAGCTATACAAGAACTGAAGCCATTCAGGTATGTTTGTAACAAGGAAACAAATTTATTGATTTTAAAAGACAAGACACAATTTTGTTTTGAAAAACACAAGAAAGCTAGCCTGAGTTCAAGTCTGAAATATTCAGAAAAATCCTACTGTCTTTAGTATGTTCCAGTCATTTTTTTATACAACACACTAAAAGTTAATATATATTTTTATAATTATAAAAGGTCCCCAGTTATTGTACAGTACACAATACAAATTGCCAACAAACTATTATTTAGCTCCTGCCAGTTTTGAGAGGACATTATATACTAAAAGATTTAGCATTTGTCACAAAAATCACATCAGGAAATACGTATTTACAAAATCAAATACATTATACAAAAAAAACCATCACGTTATTCTGTAAAGATGTCTTCTTTAAATAATTAAAAAGTATATTCAACTGTAGCCCAAAAACTGGAAAAGAACATTACATTATCTCACACATACAATCTACAAAAAGTTCCTTACCTCATTTACATAATATATTCAGTCAACTGGAAAATAAGAATTTCAATATGTCCTAGTGTTAAGATGTTTCTGTGCTGTGGGACTGGATAATGTAATCTGCCACTTACTAAGTGAAATTTAAATGATGGCACTTAAAAAAAATACAGTATAAAATAAATGCAACAAGGGAAGTTTCCTAGAAGGTAAGAAAGCCCTGAGTGATGATAAAATTACTGATTGGTAGCTCTAGAATTAACCTAATTAAAGTTTACCACCTCAGGCACAATTTTCCAAGTTTTTGAAAGGCACTCGAAGTTTCTTTAACAGCCTCATTGGTTATTAACTGTAAATCCAAATTTTCAGTGGGTATGAGTGGAAATGGGCAACTTGCTTTGGTACAAAAGTGACATTTTCCCAACATATTTTAAGTTGCTTAACTGGGTTACTTTAAAATGGGTATTTAATGTTTAAATACAAGGCAGTCACTTTAATATTGTATGGAAGGAAACTTTACTTGGGGAACCCATTAAATATTCTTTGTGTAAAAAGCTTTTGCTGGCATCAGTGAGTCAAAAAGAATTGAACTGAGTTCCGTTAAAACCCAGTCCATTCAAGGTTGCTCCTCTGAAGTCTAAATTCCTCCTAAAAAGACATTTATTAGTTCAGAGTAAAATTAATCTAGAACTGAAAATTCCTGTAAGAAGTTTGCACCATAACCAAGAAAGTGCTTAAGAACATACAAAAAACATCTTCCTGAATTAGTGTTAAGTGAGGCTCATTTGATGCCCATGGGCTTTTTCTGGGCCTTGTTTTCTACAGTGAATTTCAGCCTTAATGAGCAATCTCCAAGAATAATTCTTACCAAATATTTAACTACTCAGGGCTTCCAATCCCAAAATGCCAATTTATTTTTTTTTCAACAGGAAAAGGAGAAGAAAATCAGAATACAACAAGAGTTAAAATGATAGTTTTCAAACTAAGGCATATTTTACTTCAAACAAACACTAGGCAGTCACTTTGTAAGTGGCTTTTACTATTTCTTAGTTAAACTGGTAAATTAAACTCAGGTCTACTGGCACATAAAATCACTAGCAGCAATGATCAAGGCATGCAAACTCAGAAGCATTTACAGTAAATTATGAATAAAAAAAGTTGTTAAATTAAAACCCTTTGAGTATTGCATTTATGTTAATCAATTATGCATTAATTTGCATTAACTGACTAAAAATGTTTACAACTTACTTGCACTATACTACTGACGTAATTCCCTTAAATAACTTTAAATGATACCCTTTTTCTTTGCCCTCAGCTAGACTTAAATAAGTACAGCTGCTTTAGTGTTTGCTGACTGATATTGCAAGGAACCAGTAGAAAATGTACTGTATTCTCACTTAGTAAGGTGGCATCAGCATCTCTAAATTAAAAGAATCTTTACTTGCTGCTACACTTGTTCCCTTGTTCCTGTAAGCAGTAATTTGAAGAACAAAGGGGCTTTTAAAATTATTTGCTCGTGCAATTTCTAAGTTGCTTTTAAAATTCTGACATTCAAGAAGGGCCATCCAAACTCTACCCTTGTATGTGAAATTTAATAAAATACCTTCATCTTCTAGCTAGTCATTATTGCAGTGACTGAGTTTTAAAAAGAATATTAACATAATTGTGCACTTTTTGTTCCTGTTTCTCACAAACACTGCCAAAAATTTCAATGCAAACACCTCAAATATTCTGCAAAATTTATTATTACTAAACCTTCTTTTAATCCTAAAGATTTCTCTTTTACAGTACCGGAATATTCCAATACTAATCTATCTCAGGAAATTTTCAAAATAGCTGAATATATTTTCTAAACCTTTATCTTCTAAAGGAATCTTAAAGTAGACAACTTCCTATCTGTAGAATCATGTTTGATTTTCTTTGTATATATATGCAGTTATGAAAACCAGGGAGCTGAAGTACTGTTCTATATTACACAGTACATATAAATGGCAATGAATATTTTGCCTACATCTACTGAGGCCCCTATTAATAAAAAAACATCCCCATATTGTATGCAAGTATTTACTTTAGACATAAGTAAAAAAAGATTTACAACACTATAAGCTATTTCAAAGTATATGCTCAGTGAACTAGTTAAATTATCTAAAAATCTTTGTTCCCATCATGTTACTTACAATGCTCAAAGGGTTAATGCAAGGCATCATTTCAAATTAATTTCCTAGTACTAGAACTAAGCACTGTGTCTTTATGCTTCTATTCCAGTTTTTACTGTCAGTGTTAAATCACCAAACAAATTAGCAGAGATACTAGAATTCCATGTATCAATTTGCTTTAAACCGTATACAAAGAGCATGTCCTGTTAGTGTGACAAGGGCCCAATTTTCAGAAATTCATCTTGCTCTCTCAGATTTGTACTTTGAACTCTGAAATTATTGTTGTATACTTATATTACTAATAAATCTGGGGTTTTTGTCAGCACATTTATGGCTCTCAGTGGTTGCTTTTGTTTTGTAAAAGCATTCTGAATTAAACTGGATTGCAGTGCATCTCTAACATGGATTTTTTTCTAAACAGTGCAGATGTCAATTTGTGAGAATGATAAAGATATCAGGTAATTTCTCCTAGGGAAACCAAGATAAAACAAAAAGTGTTTCAGATATTTAAAAATAACTTGCTTTAAATTAAATTTATATATAGACCTATGCATTCCTGAATGGCAGAACTTCATTTTCCTATTTTTTTTGAACTAAAGGCAGTAATGCCTTTAAAAATCATCATTTTATAGACAAATAATTTAACATCTATTTTCCAAATTTTTATGGAACTTTTAAAAAATGAAGGTGCTTTGAGCATACTACAGTACAAGCAAAAAAAAAAAAAAAAAAAAAAGTGAAAAAAAACCTGTTTTAAAACTGATTTACCAGAAGAAAGAAGAAAATGTAACAGAACACTTTAACATATATAAAACTTTTGAAAATTGGGCCCTGTGCTTTGAAAAGGTAGATCAACAAGACCTATTCCCCCACACTGTTCACTGTGCTATTTTGTGCTAATGGGGGAAATGCCTCTAAAATAATTATTCTGGATTCCATTTCAAGATTAGATAAAACACATAAATCATGTCAACTCTTATAATGTCTACCCTGTGGACACACGCTACACCTCTCCATAGCACTGACCAGAGACGTCAGAGCTGGTGTGGCAATGCAGCCGCACGCTACACATTACAGAATACACACTGAGGTATTCGCATCTCTCTACTTCAACAAGTACTAAAACCCAGCTATTAAACAGCAAGGGTGTGCAAAATGTTTTATCTAAGCATTTGATTGAAATTTCAGTAAGAACAAAACAAAAGACCCCCAAATCTGTAAGTTTACAACACAGTAAGATAGTTGCTCTAAAAAAACTTGGGAAAATCTTTAGAATTTAAGAGTAAGAATACAGACTCCAGTCAGTTTTCTGAACGTGTGAAAGTTCCAATTTGTCTTGATAATTCATTGCTTTTAGAAGCTATGAAATACATTCCATTTTTTGTATTCAGATTTTTGTTCAGTTTTGTTTTTCACTTGATGACATTTAACAACTGAGTGGAGTGGAAAGCTAAACAATGAAAGATACTCAAGTCCCACTATATTTAGCAATCTAGATTTACCTTTTACAATTGTACTCTCTTCTCAGCAATAACAGATTCAACATTAAACCAAGAAACAATAAGAAAACACAAACACAAAAATTAAAACTACTACAGTATTAAAAAAAAGCTGAAAATGAAAAAAAAGTTGAATTATTTCACTTTATTTTACTTGTAAACATCTTATAATGCACAATGAAGGGGAGTAAATATTTATCACAGCTTAGTTTTAGCATTTTTGGTGAAGGGTACAGATGTGCTGATTTCTAAGGAAAAATCAGAACACACTGAGCGATATATGTGACAACAAAATCTATAATGAGATTCAGTGCATTTATGAGTTTAGAAGTATTGAATATAAATGTCACTTTTTACTGAGGCAAAAGCCATCTACTGACATTAGTAGGAATTATGCCTACACAGAATGAGCTGGATGGGTTCACAATTCTGCAAAGGAATTAATTTTTTTTTTTTTTTGTGCACCAGTAATGTTAGGACATTTTAGTTTATGTGCAGCTGTATTTGGAGCATATGTAAACTCTAGCAACAAACTTGTTTGCTATAAATACACTTCCATTTTACATGCTCTTGTCCCATTTGGTACATATGACTTTAAAGTCATTTCCAGACACACTAGATAAACCAGAATAAACGAATCCTATTTTTTTACACAGTCTTTCCTATAAAGTTGATCTTTTTGTGTTCTCATTCACTTTTTGGATTTTTTTCTTATTTAATTCCACTACTTTAGTGTAGTAAATTCATGTGTCTGCATAATTAAATGTTTTTGAAGAAAAACTTGAGTTCTTTAATGTCAATTAATATGGTCTCTATAAACTGATATTATTTAACCATTAAAATGTAATATCTGGCTGATACACCACAAAATATAGAAATTGAAAACATGCACTGCATTATGTACCTGCTCATTTATTTCTTTTTAGTTTTTAAAATTAAAAGTAGGCAAGGATTTAGAAAATATATAATCATGCTTGGGACTATGGTCAATCTATTTTGACATTTGAAGTTGGTATTAAAGCTAGTTTTGCTTTCCAAATTCCCAAGCAAATTTTATTTCTATTAAAGTGAAATCCAGCTAGAAACGAGAAAAAATAGGTCTATTGTCATTCTAAGAGGGATATTAAAATTATTTAATAATAAAAAAATCCTTTTATTCTTTTGAAGGCTGTGTAACCTGTCCTTACTTCTTAGGGAATTTGAAAATGACAGGCACACCTTGTTGAATTAATTTAAGAGTTAAGAATAACAAAAAGTACTAAGTCTTAGCTTCAGTTCTGTTTAAGGCACCATGTAATAGCCGAGGTACAATGATCCCTGATGTACATTCTTAAATGGCAATGGTCCATCTAGCCACCTATTCAAATTCTACACAATTGGGAATAGGTACAAGTGAGGTGTGCCAGTTACACTGCCTTGTCTAATTTTTGTAAAAATTTAAATCCACTTTAACAACAAGGAAATGTTTTTGAAAGGAAAATGATGCAGGTTGCTACATTCCTTGCATTCTATAAATCATCTTTTCTAAGAGCAGCAGATTGAACCACTAGTAGGAAAAGACCTGGAATAGAAGAAAGTCATCCAAATGGAATGTTTTCCTGTATGTCCAGTTCAGCATAAGTAGCACATACACTTAAAATTAACAATAACCAAGTCACTTCTTTTTTAGCTTCAGTTTCTAACAACTACAGTGCCACTGAACAATCAAAAGCATCAGTTCAGTGGCCTCACATACAGAATCAGTAGTCTTCAAAACAGAGGAACTGGTATGCAAATAATATCTGAAACTGTTGATTTTAAATGAAGCTTGCATTGTTTACATCATGTTCAGATAATCAGGTACATTTATGCCATACAGATTACCACATTCTGATACAATTCTCTCTTTAAACAGCTTCTTCCTCACAGGAAGAAACGAGGAGATCTTCTCAACCCTCCAGCATTATTACAAAAAATCCCCCTGAATACTCACAATTTTATCAAAATAGTGTCTTCTCGTAGTACGATGAAAAGCACCTTTTATAACAAATTTGATACATCTGCTGTCAAATAAGTATGCCTCCAGTGTAAATCAAAGAAAACAGTTCTTTTGATATTTCACAGAAGTGCATCTAATTAAAAACCTATCTATATGAAATCAGCATAATAACTAATAATTAACATTAAAATATTTTTAAAACTATGAAAAAATTAAATTATTATAAGAGGACAAAACATTAACATTAAACTTTGCAAAAATCTTCCTTGCATTTGATACAAAGAAACCTCTTCATATTGACTGGCCAAAGTAAAATTATTTCGTTTACAAAAATTTGTTTCTAAACAGACCTGGCAAAATACGTACACCCATTCCATTTAACAACTCCAACAAAATAATGATCAGAACAGTTACATTTGACAACAGTCAACCTTCAGAGTTATTCTCTTTTTTTTTTTTCTTTTTCATATTAAATCTAAACAGCTAATGCAATGGGGTGTGTGTCGGAGGCCAGGGGAAGTTTCACATTAGACTGCAGTGTATGTATTTCCAGTAGCACTGCATTGTCTGATAGTCTGAGTAGTTGCAACAATGTGCTCATTATGAATTGGGTTCAGGAGGTTCTGCTGTACTCCACTCTCAAGCACTGGCTGCATGCAGCCCACCTGGAATGCCTGGTTTAGCTCAGTTTTCTCCCTCTTAGCTTGTGGCTCTCCACTTTCATCCAGCTCTTCATCTATTTCACTTTCAACTTCGCTGCCCTCATCTGCACAAACAAACCAGCATGTAACTACCACAAAGGAGAAGTTTCTAATACGAGGCTCTTTATTTTGTAAGTAATAGTTGAAATACTGGGGAGCAGTCTGACAAAGCATAAACTGAAAATTAAAATTTTAGTGGAAGTCAACTGTTATCTCAAATAGATAAACAGATTCAGGTTTCATCACTTGAGCTACATACTTTGATGTGGAAAAAAAGCCTGGAATCTCAAAAGGTCTAACAAACAATGTTAACTTCATATTGGAAAATGTCTAATTTCCTAAACACAATGAACAAGAGTTGTTACTTTTAGGTACAGATAGGGAAACTGAGGCAAGAAGAGTTGTGGTCACTTGACCCCAAATTTTGACAAGCATATTTACTAGTTGAGTTCTGAGGTCAAATCACCCCAAATCACCCCAAATCACTGTCAAAATAGAGCAGGAAGAGAATTTAAGGAACTAATTTTTCCCTGACTACTTGCATACAATTCTGCTTCTTGACTTAGCAAAACATTCACTACAGTTAAATATCCATAAGCTTATTCTCGTCTTTCCACAGCTGTTACCCTCCTGCATCCTATTAGATATAACAAAATTTGCATAAAAATTGGAGTATGTCTTTGTGACAATAATAAAGATCTTCAAAATATTCTTACTGTAGAACAAACCTACGATATTCCAGTCATTATTACATGTGGGATATTACAGACACAGCTATTGTATTATATCAGTGTATCCATACAGCATATACATGCATTTCATAGGATGATACAACTCTAAATTCTGTTTGACTGTGTTTTCAAAACATAAGGATTTATTTTGCTCAGAGACACATCAGCTCTAAACAGAATTATATCCTGGAGATACTAAAATGCTTACCTTTATCCATATTTCCAGGGGACACAGCATTTAAATCACCAAACTGCAAAATAAACAATTAAAAAATGGATACAGTCTTAAGCAAATGTGGACTTAGAATATCTATGATGTAGGAAATCTGTGCTCCACTGGTTTGATGCATTCATTCAAATGTATGATCTTAGCTGCAGCCATAGCCATAGCAGAACAATTTATCATTCCATTTCAGTCTTGTGCTTATTAAGACAATTATCACTAAGTAAACCCTCAAAAATTAGAATGGAGAAATACAACCTTTTTAAAGATTGCCTTCTAAGGGCCTTTGTTGTTTGAAGTGAGCTATTTCTGTGTCTTATAAAGCCATAAATTATAGAGGATATTTATTCTGAACTGCCAATATTACAACAAAAAACTCTCTTTAAAATTTCCCAGGCACCATTTTACTTGTGCTTGAGCAAAATGAAGTATGTTACAGTGTTGGTAATCTACCTAGAAGGCAGATGAAAGGCACTGCTGAGAAAGGGTTTATAACCTGTTAAGTGATTTACATTAAAAATCCATTAAAAGAAGCTGCATGTGAGTTAGAAACCTTCTTCCCTTTCCTTCCTCCATTTCTCTTGTGTGAAATTTGGAAGAGTAAAATGCCACCAGTGGATATCAAATGAAAAGCACATTGTTTTGATAGATACACTTCTAGCCATAAGTGATGATACCAGTCTTTTCTGGAAGAATTTTGCCAATACCTGTGTCCAAGGTAGGACAGGAGAGGAAGGGAGAAGTATGAGAATGCTTTTTTCAGCTGCAACCAGTTTATATTGTTTTACAGTGCTTGTTGGACTGTAATCTTCCTCATTTTATTTCAGCCATTGAATACACAGAAACATAAGAAGACATGCATTTCATATATTAGTTGTATTCTGCCCCTCACCTCCAAAAATTTTGCAATACTTACTCCCTCATAGTACTTCCATATTCAGACTTTTTAGAGGCCCTATGCTACATTTATGTCTTTATCATGTAAAGTCTGCTGAGACAAGAGTGTAGTAACTGCATACTTGTGTAGTGCTTTCTGCAAATATAAGGCAGGAAATGTAAGAGCATCTATACTGATGGTGGGTCTTTCTACTAAGCAGAAAAATTATTTAATTTTTCTGAAACATGTCATGACACATGATATAAAATAATTTGACAAAGCAATCTGAGACACCTTCCAACATCTCTTAAACGTATATTATCTCTTTATAATATTTAATAAGCCTATCAATATATCTTGTGGGAAGAATGACAACTCAACTAGCAAAATTACCTGCAATTTATAGGTAACACAGAACATGATAGAGTGACTCGTAAGTGTAAAAATATAACAAATCTGTCCTATTAACAATTTAGCATATTTTCAAATATATCCATTTTCCAGCACCTTTGAAGCATTATTCTTTTGGGACAGTTCATGCTTTTCTTATTGTCTCACTCAAAATAAAAGGTCAGATGAACTACTAAAAAGAAGTGGGATAAGAGGAAATTTGCCTTGCCAATGCCATAGCTGAGTAAAAAAAAATAGTTGTGCTTTGAGACTCTAGATCTTCTTTTATAAGCCAATAGTCTTTGAAACAATGGTATGAAAATCAAATGTGTTGCAAACCTCTATGTATGTCTGCCCTGGTATGTGAACAGGTCTGTACAAGCCAAAATTCTGCATGTAAACCAGCCTTCTTCTGTCAAAGAGAGTATACATTTTGTGTGGGGATTATGTGTGCAAATGCATGTAAACAGATCCACAGAAGTAACATTTTCCTATTACTATGCTCTTTTTTATTTTCACATAAAATATTCAGGTCTCAAAAAGTGGAAAATGGTTGCAGGTTGATCAATGTTTTTCAAACTATGCATATGAATCTGTGTGTAGATTCATAGAAGAGTAAGTTCATTTAGAAATAACTGATTTTAAGAATTCAACATTATTTTAATACTCTTACAATGAACCAGTTAAACAAGTTTGAAACCACTCTATATATTTGTAACTCAGTCTATTATAATACTGCAGAACATCCAACCATTCTATGTACATACCTAAAAATGTGCAAAAACACTTTTTTCCAATTCATCACTAAATCTATCAATCTAGTCTCTTACATATTATCTTACCTCTCCCATAACTGCAATAGGTGTCTCTCCTGTTGCCTGAGCAACACGATGTTCTACTAAGTAAAACATGTATTCATCGTAAAGCAAGCGGATCAGATGAAAAGAGCCAAAGCTAGCAGCACTGCGCAAGGTTAAATCCCGAATCACCATTGAGCTATTCAAAAATAAAAAATATATACATGTTTATGTATTGTATGTAACAGCCATTTTAACATTTACCCATGTAGACAGACATTTCACCTCAAAACCAATATTCTCAAAAGTAACATTATCCTCAAATGTCTGATTTAAAGGGATGACCAGGAAAGGGCAATCATTTGCTCCTCTCCTTTCTCAGAACGTACTGTTGAGCACCACACAGGAAATAACCAGACTGGTTTGGTTTTAGCATTGACCTATGCATAGCTACCACTAATTGAACAAGTGTAAAACTTAACTTGAAAGAAACTTTGTTGAAAACATGAACGACTAAAATGGCAATAAAACTATCTTTTTTAGAGAAACTGTTGCTTAAATAATGTCTGTTGTGTCAGTCGTTCCATGGCAATGCTTTTAATTGCCAGAATTTAAAAAGTTTTGAAACTTAAAATTAAAAAAATATAAGCTTATTGTGTGGTCATATTATGTCTTTGTATCTTCAGCAAGCAGTCGCTACAGTCCAGGTTCAAAGAACAAGGTTTACTCTGATAACTGTTTCAATAAGCAGCTAACATGAAATGCTTGACTTAATGTTCTTTTCATATATTAAAAACAGCTTTTGCCTTTCTTATCTAACAAATACTGATGCCACAATGTTTTAGTAAGTAATACTAAAAACAGTGACTTAATAACTGTGTAGTTTTTTAACCAAAACAATTCATAGTATGTTTCTAACTCTGGACAAAATTACACCTGCATTCATTTTCAGATGGCCTTTAAAATAAACTAGGGCCATTTAGGTCCCTGTGCATTTGCTGATAGCCCTGAGTTCAAAGTTAATAACAGAAGTCCTCTGAAAAAAACCCCATGTTTTTCATAATGTACCAAGCCAATGTTTGATATTAGATTTATCAACTTCATTACAATGCACAATTCAGCAATTAATAGAATAGTTAGAATGTTTTAAAATCTATTAAATGCTACCTGTAGAAAGACCATTTTAACAGAAACTGCCGTGCTGCTTTAGGAAAGCTGGGTCTTCCTTCATATGGTTTCAATGCTTGCATCATTACATTATCAAGCCAGGCAGCCCACTGCTCCAGAGTGCTCTGCTGTTGAAGAGTCATCTTGAAATCTGTTTCGAGTCTCTGAACCATGTTGTCATCACACTGGCACACCCAGGAAGCCTGCTCCTGTTATAGCACATGGCAGCTCTTGAATTGACAATACATAAGCCAAAGCACACAACGTAATTGTATCCAAAGGTTAAGCCATTCAATGGATGAAAGAGACTGGACCCACTTACTAGACAGACTAAGAAGTGTTTTTATTTTACATCTATTGTAATTTTGCTGAAAGCAAATAGGTGGGAAAAGCATAGCATGAAAGAACAGACATCAAATAAAGAAATTAGAACAAACAATGTAAACAAAAAAGTTTCCTGTTTCCCACAGTCATTTGTGAAAAAAGGCTTCCAATTTTGTAATTTTTCTGTTGAAATACTTGTATCTTATAATTTTTTTCTGGGATTTCAGGCAGGACAAGCAAGAAGAAGATTCAAATGCAGGGGACTCAAGTAATAAAAGAAGTAGTGAGAAATCAAGTGCAACATTCCTTTTGTTCTGAAGAAGTTAAGCTTAAAGACAAATCCTGTTACATGGTCTTATAAAAGAAACTTTGTATGCAAACAAGGATTGTTTTCTGACTCTACACAGTAACAGATTACACATCACTTAAAGACAATATAAGCTGCACACAAGTGGAGAAACACACTACACAGCAATCAGCAATTCAGTCAGTGTTACCAAGTTTAAATAAAGTTAACTGTTAAATTCAGAAAATGAGAAAAAAATGACAGCTCACTAACTGCAAGCCATTTCCATTTAAACTTTAGTTGTCATGTGCCAAGTTAACATCTCATTCACAGACTCTGTATCCACGTCAACATATTACTCTACTTAATATAATGTATCTTTGGTCAAGAACTCTTGACTAGATTTCTGTTAAGTGTGTAAAGAAGTACATTAAAACACTCCTTTACTACTAAGAGAAACAGAGAACTACCAGGAATCTGAAACCTTTCACTTTGCTGGCGCAAAGGGCAAAAGTATTTTTCCTTAGACAAGCAAAAACATCTGGAGAAATTAAGCTTAGTAAAAACATTAATTTATACTCTATAGGTTCTAACCATACTAATCTAATCCATTATTCGGGAGATACTGTAAATTTAGGCAGAGGCACGTAGAAAAAAATACTGATGTATGGGATTTTAATACTAATGTATGGAGACAGTCTCTACTGAAAATGCTATGCATTTAATAACTTTAGAGACATTCAGAAGATATGCTACTGAGTTCTAATCCTAAAATATAATTTTTGCTATTAGTAAGACACGATTCATGGTACCCATTCTAAGAAGGTATTTGCTCTACATTTGCATAGAAGTTGGAAGAATATGCACGTTTCAAGAGAGTAAATTGAAGCAGGTAATGGTTTTGAGCTCTTATTTTCCTAAAGCATAAGCTGTCACATTTGGACTGAGTCACAATGTATATGAATGACCAAAATATCAGCACTTGTCTTTCTTGATCGAATGATGCCTGACAATAATGTTCAAAATCATAGAAGAAATCAAACTTAACAAAACCCTGCTATTCAAAACTAAATTTTACCTGAACATTGGCAAAATCAACACGGTTGAGATCATTGAGCATCTGGTTGATTTGAGAAGTATTTTGAAGCACAGCACGAGCTGCTTGAGCCAGGTGATTAAGAGATGTGTATCTTCGCAGAGTCTGGGCAAAGGCACTTACAGCGGCAACCTATGAAGAAATTTATTATTTTTAAATATTGTGGTTCAAAGATTAATTCTACAGATTGAGTCTTGACTTTCATATTAATAGTATTAATGAGTCTTCATATTTTAATTATACCATGTAGCAGATCAAATAATATTATTTCCTCTGCCATTATTTGATGCTTGATGCTAAACATGAAATTTAGCATTAATGTTAAAATGCTTCTCCTTTTAGATGCTATTGCCCACTTGGTTTGCCACTGCAAGAATAGTACTTTAAGTTTCATCTACCTTGGTTTGTATCATCCTCTGTGGAATATTGTTCATGGCATTTGAAAGCCAACCTTCAAGGCTTTTTGCAAAATTGCGAATGGCTTGGGTCAAGGCACCTGCACATTGGAGAATAAGAACAGAATGAAAAGAAAGCATTGCACCTCTCTTGAAATGTTTTGCATTCTCAGAACTCTTGTACCCAACTTTCAGGTCTGCTGCATTTACTCATTAGACAAATCTAGTCTAGGTTCAAAATGCCTCACTGAGATAAAAGTTTACACAGTAATGTATTAATAATGTAATAATTATTTTTACTTTTGGTTTAATAAGCATTCTGACTTCTTCACCAGACAATCTTCCAAAGAAATTTGTGACTTAGCAGTATTGTTTGGGGCACTCCTATACAAGAATAACACTAATTGCAGCCGTTGTGGTGGAATTTTCCATCACAAATTTTCAGCTTTCCATTTTACCTAGACACATCTTTCAAAAAGCAAAAGTCTGGGGGAAAATCCACTTATAGGAATACTGCAGTTTCCTCAAATAAGTCCAAATTAATTTTTAACTATGTCATAGTGCTGCTTAATTCAGTTTTAAAGAATAAAATTCATTCACATGCAGTCCTTAAGGATATCATCAATAAGCAAGATATAGGAATGTGTTTCACTGACAGAAAGTGAAATTATTCAATCTGTGTGCATTTTGTTTCTTTTCTATAGCATCCACAGATATGCTTAATGGTTGACAGATTTAGAGAGACACTGAAGAAGCCCATATAGCACTCTGCATTACTAAAACCAGAAATTTTTATTTTTCAAAAGAGGAGGAGAGGAAGTATTGTCCCAAGGAACAGTATCTGGAAAAAAATAAAACCGTATCTTCTGAGTGACAGAAACCCAGCTTTCCCATACCTAAACCTTGCATATTGACATAACAGCACTACAATCAAACTGTTGCAAAAAGTAGGCAAAAAAAGAGAAAAAACTAAAGGTTTCTGAAGACTACTAGAGAATGAAAGCAACTACAAAAGTGAAGAGGAAAAAACCTAAGGAAGTATATCTTTTTTTAATAATACCTTTTTAAAATAAAGCTTTCTACCAGAAACGTAAATTTACTAAAAGAGAAACTGTATTTTTTGTGGTATCTTTTTCACATATCTTCAAACTTGCAGTCAGAAGCAGTAAAATCCATATATTGCTAATTCTTATAATTCACCACACCTTTGAATGCTTAGCTGACCACAATTTGATCTTACAAAGTATCTGTGTTAGCTGAGCCCTCTTATGGTATCAGGTTTTTTTCCTCCTTTAAGGTTTACATGTGAAGAACAAGCTTTTTTCTTCAACCCTGTCAATCCCCTAGTTCACTTGTGTTGCTTTGTAAATTATTTCTGTTCACTTACTAATTGACTATGTATTCATTCACATTTTCTTACGTACCAGACAAGATGGAAGTAATAATGTAAATATTGTATGAATAGTACGTAGACATTTAAGAAAAACATTATCACTTTTTCACTTTGAGTGTTTTCATGACTCTTTTTACTCAAGTGCATATATATATATAAATGTTACAAAATTATTTGCATCACTGATCTCCTTTAAAAATAAATATGGAAAAGCAGCTCAGGCTTTAAGAAAGGCCTTTAACTAGAAAGGAAAAGGAACAAATAAAAGGAATTCTAAGTTCTGAAGAAATAAAATAGCTAAAGTAGCTCATCAGGCATCAGTATTGTATAGAGCCATCATGAATTTCTAATGACCTTTGGAGATATATTAAATACAGAATTTTTCTCATATCCCTAAGTACACATGTAGCCATTACCAAAGCCATAAGCACCTATATCCTTGAACTTGTAAGTTCATCTGAACCATTTCAAACAATCTTTGTATGATTAGCACGGTGGAAAGGGCTTAAATCATTAAGTCTTCCTAGCCACACACTAAAGGATGTGGCAATGGCAGTTACAGAAAGTTTGATTTGCATAAGGACCTAAAAAGCTTGACTTCTGAACCAAAACCCCCCTGACATGTACAAAACTGAGACTTACAGTCTTTCCAGTACCTCAAAATTTTGTCTATCTGGAATTGTGTAATATGGTATGGAAGTGTATTTTGCATAAATTCTCCACCTATCATGGAAATTAACTCACAATCAAATTTGTTACAGTCCATTCTGCCATATGCAGAGATGCAAGATGTCCGCTCTAAAACATAACAGGACACTAGATAATTATGGTCTTTATTCCTTATTCCAATGGACAGTATTTCACTTTCTTAGGAAAGTGAATTTTTTTGTTTTATACCCAGCAATTCTTCACTCATTCTGTGCATGCAAAATATTTCAGCTGATAAATTTAATACAGAGGTTAAAAATAAAACAATTTTTTTCCTCAACAGTCTTCTTTTTTTTCTAGTCCAGTAACACGTATCAATAATAGTACTTGCCCAAAAGAAAAAACACTTAAGATCTAAAAAAAAAAAAAAGGGCTTTCTTCAAGCCCTTTTCAAATTAATACTTTTCCCTGTTTTGAGCAGCAGCTGCTGCTATCTTCCCATTTATTAAAAAAAATGCCTTTAATGAAGCATTGATAGTCCCAGCGCCTCTACAGAGTCCAAACTTTCCTACAAACTGCTATTTTCCCACAGAGGATTATTAATTTGTCTGCTTCACCCAGCTGCATTTTTGTTATATTCAACCTTAATCCATTATTTTAGTCTCTTGTAATGACTGGAAATGCTTTTATTCAAAAGCAGGAGTGTAAAAAATCGTAAGATTTGAACCATTTAACAGCGAAGAAGAAACTTGGATGGCCCACCATTTAAAGGAAAGGTGCTAAAAAAAGCCATCTAGTTAGCCAGTCCTAAAGGATAAAATAAGATAATGTGTTAGTCTTCTAAAGGTAGCTCAGTGAGTGCAATTCTGAGCAGAAAGCCACTGGACTGTTCACAAAGTCTCTAGGGATGAATTTGTCCTGTGATCAGATGAGGTGTCTGAATCCAACAGTTTGATGACCATCCCCAGAACAGGAATGTCTAACACAGTAGGTATCAATTATTCAAGTATGACTGGTAATTCTAAAAAGAAAGAAATAGCATTGAAAGGACACAATGTATCTAGTTATTGATATTAATTGATTTTGCCCATTTTCTTGAAATCCTGTATTGGCAATGGCCAATGCATCTTACAAAGCAAAGCAGGAAGACGGCATACTGTCATTTAAACATCTCTCTAGAGACTGCCAGGCTTTACAGGAAAAGCAACTGAAAAGGAGAGAATCAAGTCTAATGAAAAACTGTCTGCACCACCTTTTTATTCAGAAATTAACTTGCTTTTGCAAGTGAGAGTTTTCATTCAACCTATTAAATGTTATAATTAAATTTGTGGGAGTTTTTATTATTAACTAATTGTTGGTGATACACTGTATTATCCTAAAATCCTACCTAATGGTATTGTCATTAGAGAAGTAAAACCTTAAATATAAACCAATGCAAAATAATTTACACAAGTAATAGCTGTCAATAATTGCATGCATTTGTGAAAGCATTTTTCCTTTACTCTGCTATATAGATGCACAAATTATGCCAATTGCTACCAAGAACTTACTCGTTCCTTAAACAAAACGTAAAATGTGCATTGTAAATGGCAAACCTTCATATTTTATACATTTCCAGTTTCAATTTTTTTTGGTATTATTCATAATTTGCTAAAACTTGATTTTATTCCACTGGCAGGCCAGAAGTCAATAAAACCTTTTTGCAAGGCACTACCACCAAATATTCTTACTGAGCGGTTATTACTGCTGGACTCACTATAACAGAGGAGGTGCTCACAGCATGACAATATAGGTTTGTCACCTGCAAAACCACTTACAGCCCTAATAAAAAAAAAATCAATCCAACTTTTTAAAGTAAATACTGTGGTTTTTTGCATTGGAAGAAGATAATACATAGGAGTTATGAGGGTTTTAGTAAGTTGCTAACATGATTTCAGTATAACATTTAGGACAGTATATGTGAGACAATAAATACTTCATGAAGCTCAACTTTCTTCACATGAATTTGTTTTCTACCAAAGATAGCCATAAAAATACATTGCTAGAGCAATGACAGATTCTAGTAAAATTAAATTTGAAAAGAAAGCTCTACTCCTGGTAATGGTGATATGACTGGCAAATCACTCACTATTTCATGCAGGATATATGACAGGAAAACAGTAAATTAGAATAATAAATTGGAGTAGGAATTTTTCATTGCCTTAACAATTATTAGAATTGATTTCAGCAGTTAGGGATAAAGGACCACGTCTCCAAACATGGAATCACAAAGACCACAGTTCTCTTCCAGAGTAATCAAAGATTAATATGTATCGTAGGCATTTCCCAGCACAACTCCTTACACAACAAAAGTACGGATAAATTACACAGTATTTTGTATAACTTTTTGTATAACTTTTAAACTTTTTTCTTAAGCTGTCCTGTGAGGCACAAGTACAGTTCCATCATATACATGCTTACAGAAAAATCTTTATAAAATGTTTCAGATGTTGAACTTACTAGGAATAGGTCTAAGGACGTCAGGAATGAGAATCTCCACCAAAGCCTGGTACATCACATGGTCACAGTTACACATCCATTTCAGAATAGACTCATTCTTGCACAGAGTAATCAGCTTTGCTTTAGGAAGTCGACTTTCTATTTCGCTCAGATTGCTGGTGTTAAAAAAAATGTAGTAAATTAATAAATGATAATGTATTTATGGCAACTAGGGACATGGTTTAGCAGCTAACATGGCAGTGCTACGTTAACAGCTGAATTTGACTTTTCTGACCTAAAGTTTCTAGGATTCCATGATTTAAAGCAGGTAAAAACCTGGGTGTTAAAATGTATTTTTTTTATACAGGTGTCACAGATGTCTCAGTTGCACCCAATATAACTTATTTACATGTTGTCTCACATGGAAATGGATTTAAAAAATGTCTCCATAATTCTCCTAAAGCTCATAAATAGTGCAGACATATGAATGATCTCTCTGGCTTAGAAGAAGTGGATTGAATATTGGGAAGAGACAACTTCACTCTAGCTGTCCACGCAAAATGGACATGGATGACACAACTGTTTCAAGACTGACCTTTGGCATACACCCAGGCTATACAAAACTGCCAGACAACATAAATTTAATTTGGAAAATAATCATAGGAGAAAAAATTACTATGTTAAAACTAATACGATTTTTATAATTTCACACATAATCATGAGACACATTAAACATAGAGAAACATTTACCGACCTTGGTTCATTAACAGGAGTGCCATCAGGTGGAGCAGAAGGAGAATAGCGCCAGAAAGTTTGCCACAATTTTTCTATCAGGCTGAATTGAAGATTAACAACCACATCCAGTATTGCCTGAAAAAATGAAAGATGAGATCATATTGTCTTTTACTCAGAACCCCTCCACTCCCAACTTCAACTAGATCTACAGCTCTTTTCCTTCATCACAAAGTGGAATCAAGGCAAACTGTGTATTTCTCAAGTTATAAATGGTACCTGTTCTATTATCTTTGATACCCATAAATTATCCAGCACTATAAACTGCTGTGCACAGAGACTTACATAAGGCTTGCATGGAAGCCTCTGGGAACTAGTATGGCCTATGTTTACTATGTAAACATATCAGAGGAGTTTAGGCACAGAAAATATTTACTGCTACTGCAAATAGAAAAGTAAACCTGACATGTTACTCCTTTTCATAATGTCTTCTAAGTTGGGAGCACCTTCAAAAATAATTTTAAAAGACATTTTGTTCAGTATCAAATGTGGTTTAAATGTCTTAATGTTTCTTTGATACAAGAAAAATGTTAATAATTTTAATGTAAAAGAAAATAAAATTATAATCTAACCTGATTTACACTTGCTGTTGACTAAGTATCTCCATACACAATCTAAAGTCTAACATTCTGAAAAACACATGTAACATTTTATTCTCAGTATTTATTATATATTACTCTTTCCCCTGTAAAGGGGATCATTCAGAAAACCCTTTTTGCTCTTGTCTTCATTGAGATTAAGTGACATATGGTGGGGAAAGTCACATGCCACTATAATATATTGGGCACTATTCTCCTGTACTGGCCTTCAGCAAAGGTCATGGAGTTTTGAAAATAAATGGTTTATAGGAAATACCTCACAGTGCTCTCGATAAAGACTCTGTAGTGATTTGATGTCCTCAAAGGTAGTACCATCTGGCAGAGAAGATATTTCAACTTCTCCAAACTCTGGCAGTACTCGAGAGGCATCTGTTGTCATGACAACATAATGTAAGAAGTGCCAGTTACAGTATAGTTAAAAAAAATTTAAGGATTATACAAAGAAATAAATTCCAGAAGGTCATAATATTCAAAGGGGAAATTATTTAATACCTGTTGTATGCCAAAATACTAAATACATTAATAAGTTTTGGTAAAAAATAAATACAAAATTATACTAGAATAGATTACAATGTTATCGTACATAGTATACTTATAGGGAGAACCTAACACATGCTTTTTCAGACTATTACAAAGAAAATATGTAGAGTCAGTGCAGGAGAGACTAATCCTTGAATAATTTTTTTGTTGCTCAGCTGAAGAGTTTCCATGCAGCCAGGTCTGATGGGGCTTAATAAACTCAATATACATTTTTACTTGACATTTTCTAGACTTTTTAGTAGAGCCAATGTGTGCTTTTGCAATTTGCCTCAAATGTTTCTGGGAGACAAGCTGGTAAGATAAAAATACTGGACTGAAAGGTACCTGGAAAAGAAGATTCAAAACATTTTAATGCTACCCTTATGCTCCAAAGTTTTAGTAATAGCAAAATTAAACCAAAGGATTTGGTGGTTAAAAATCCCAACCAAATAAGCCTACACTAATAGCACACTCTATCAGCACAGCCAAGGATTCTTATTACATAAATAATTAACTAAATTATTATTTGTTTCTATGACTGGAATACATGCTTAATTGGTCAACAAATAGACAATTTGGATATTTTTAAACGTGACCTTTAGGTTTTCAGTTGAAACTATTTGTCTTTTTCCACTCACAACACTAGAACACCCTTTCAAAACAGCCAGGAGTGACTAACCTGCATAGTAGTGCAATGCAATCCCCCTATGCCAACTTTCATGAAATAAAATGCACCGTAACGCACATGAAGGAAACAACTTTCATAGCAGGAATTTCAATATGCACGTTAAATATAATCATGCAAAACAACTTCATATTTATGTAATATGAAGTATCCCTCACACTGTTTTTCCTAATTTTCCTTTTATACTTACATTATGCATATTAAACATTACATAAAACTTAAATTACATAAAGTGTAATTTAAGCGCCTTCCAGTTCTGTTGAGAGTAAGGATTTTACAGAGGGCATGATAACTTCAGAAGCTTGTCTGGCTTGATAGTCACTGTGAAAACAAAGTTCATCTTACTTATTTATATAGCAGTATAAAACCTGCTTTCATACCTAGAAACTGTTGATGATGTTGACTTTGGGCAATTACAGTTTGTTCAACAGATGTGCCTGTCTGTTGACCACTTCCTGTGAAGCCATCTGCAACTCCATCCACTTTCTGCATAGGCTTATACCTGCAAAATATCAAGTACAAAATTATCCTTTCTGTTTACTTCATAAATGGAACACTGAGTTTCATTTTTCCATCTCAAAATAAAATTTTCAGGAAAAGTATCAAAAGAATTTAGAGATTCTTACTTACTTTGTAAAAAACAGAAAAAAAACCCGCTAAGGGAATCCAGAGTGTTAACAATGCATTACAGAATTCACAAAGGTGATATTCCAGCAGTACTCCCAATTTCTGCTAGAATTTAGCTTAGTAACAGCATATTGTAACACCAGCAAATTTATACCAAAAAGAATCAAATCCTTCCCTTTCCACAGAGATTGACATAATTTTGTAATACAAAGATAATGCTTCATGACTTCTAAGAAGAAACAACAATGCTGTCTGATGATAACAAAGACTTCAAAACAAGCACTTTTTGATACTGAAGTTATGCAAATCCAAAAGCTTCATGGTTCCCAAATTAAGAAAAGGAATGAAGAAAAATGAGGCATACATTCAGTCTACAGCCTTTGCTGAAGAGAACTAGAAGTATTTATTCAACTAGATGTGTCTGATAGAGATGGTAGAATTGGTGTAACTACCCAGAAAAAAAGTATATTGACTGCAATTTACCACTAATTTAAAAGAGAAAAGAACCACTAGAAATATTAATAAGCTGACGAAAGAGAAATATTCCCATAATCATGAAAATTACAATATTCAGTTTTTTAGCTCTCTCAATAAATCCTGCTAGAATTTTTCAATACACGTGGATAATGATTAGAACACGTACTGTCATATATGAAACACTGAAGTTAAATACTAAGCCTTCTATAGCACAGTACTTTTCATGTAACAGCTACCTACTGTGCATAATGGTACCTTGCAGTTCCCACCCATCATCAACACCTTTACAGATTCTCGCAGCAGAGCTTAGGATTGGTGTGAATTGAGCCTGAATTGGGTGCATGTTGGTGCAGGTACATGTGTGCAAGTGCAAAACATGGGGCACAGAAGTGTGCACTAACTGCACATAGTGCCATATGTGTGATTTTGTTCAGATATAATCAAGGAACATACTGACTTAAAGTCAAGAAAATTATGCCAAACATACTTAGGTAAGGGAAATAAGGGAACTATGTAGAACATACAGTGATCTTAAATAAAATAATCAAGCAAATACAAAAAGAAATATCTAGTCCTAACAGTTACATAATGAAATTCCAAAATCACTTTTTCTTTGTGAATCATGAAGAAGACAAGAGATTTGACAATATTTAGCTGACTGGCATCATTTTTCCAGAAATAATTCTAGTTAGACCATATGTTTTGGTACACATATGTAATTTTGAATGCAAGTGAATGAAATGTCTAAGTGAATGAGATTGAGTGGGTAAAAGAAGCTTGCTGGGAAATTTTGTAAATATCTATCATCATTCCTTACTAATCCTGCCATGGTTTTTGTAACAAGCATTTTCTACATGATGTTATGAGACATCTCATGCTCCTGTATTATGCTCAGCAAAAGATAGTTAAGACCATATATCTTACCATGAGCTTCCATTTATTGTTGTAAATAATCTCTACTGTCTGGAAATGACAGTAAAATAATTTCAGATCAAAATGATCTTTGTGTTTGAAGTTAAAGTGTGAAAAGTTTGAAGTTAAAAGTTTGTGTTTTCCATATCTCAGTTGTGTACAAGGACACAAAATATGCTTGGTACACTATACCAAACTGTTCATTCAACTGAGGTTTTTGGAGGTAAGTGTTCTAAAGATGACTTGCTTGATGTGGTGCTCTTCTATCGATGAGTGTCACGAAATTTTGCATCTAATGTATTTTACTTTAGAGTAATATGACTGGCTAGTAACATCAGTCAAAGCAAAATTAATTTTCAGAGATTATTAATTTTCTGTTTAACAAAGTATTTAATATGCATATTCACACATTCTTTCACCACCAGTACAGCCCTGTGCCACAGTTTTCAACTACTTCTGAGCCTTCACAGGTTCCTCAGGTACAATAGATACTAAGGGAATATAATTTCATGTACTTGGAGGCAAACCATTGTGGTCATATTAATTCTTAACAGGGACATGAAATAAATTCCAAGCAACTTAATTGTAAGTCTTCTGATAAGAAGTGTGACATAAAATGATACAGCAATCAAAAGAAACAGGAATGCTTGAAATTAAAGCTCTTACTGCTTTTATTAATTTTGTGGGACAAGAATTCAATACAGTTAAGAAGAATCAGTTCATATTATAGGTAATTTTATTATTATTTATTTTCTGCAAATTTATGACAATTTCTAAGTAAATATTCTTTTACTTTGACTGGTGTCTGACGTCATGGACATCAATTGGGTATTCAGCACACTTTTGTCTTCACAGCAAAAAAGCTGAACAGGAATTTGAACCTGTCCATGTAAGGAAAAGACCTGATGAATGAGCAATAGTGTGAATAGTTGTGTTTCACACTTTACCTCTGTTTCTGCTGCATGGGCTGTTGTCTCATGGCCATATATTGCATGTCCTCTTGTAGTCGATTAAGAGGAGAGTCTGGCTTGACCCGAATCCCATAGTAATGATATTTGGAGTTTCCCCTTTATGGAAGCGCAAGCATTAAAAGAACAGTAATACTAGTTTTACATTTTTTCTTTACATTTACTTTACTTTACATTTACTTTACAATTTACATTGACTGGAAAACAACACACACAAATCAGGTCTGGCTCTCCTGTCATACCTGTTTTACATGAGTGTCATTTTACTACCTTTGGGAAATTAACTCACTCTCTTAAACAAATATTATCAGCATACTAACTTGCACTCCACTTCAGTAAGAAAATAAAGAGCAAATAAATACAATTTATCTAGTATGGGCAAATAGTATTCTTTGTAATTTCCAAATAGAAAGTTATATTTTATTTGTAATGATAAAAATCTGAAGTGTAGTTACCAAAATATAAACACATTCATTGTCAAAAGCAGAAGAAATAAAACCGTAATAGCATCTTGAAAAAACATAGAACTGTTCAACATGAAGAAACAGAACTGACAGAAAAACACTAATATTTGAATTCAGGTCTTAAGTATTCTTTTTCCTAGCAGACTAGTTTCTTATTCGTAATTATTACCTTTATTTCTTATTATAATTCAGGATTTCAATTGCACAAACCTAGTTCCAAGTCTTCTGGTCCGTAGTCCCATGAAGATTGACCGTATGAGTTTTCCAAAGGAGGCAGCATTGACTGGATCCAACTTGTGCTCCTGACAGTGTCTTAAGTAATGGTTGTAAAGGGTGCTTCTTGGAAGGCTCACTCCTTCTGCAGTTTCATAGTTGTCTAAAAGCCATTGAAGCTATATCACATACAAAACAGAAAAAAAACCACCCTATTATATACTTTATTGAAAATATTGTAGCCATACAGCATTAACTTCTGACAGCTGGAACCACTCTTCAGGTCTATTAAAAATTACTTTCTTTCTCAGAGTGTCTTTAAATGTTAGTTAAACAATAATGCTTTAATATCTTCAGAATTACGAGGGAATAGCAGAATTCATTGCACTTGTGACCTCAGGAGAGTGCCCTTTTCTTAAAATATTTTTGATTCAGTACCACACATCAGGTGTCTGATGTGTGGTACACATACCTGATACAAAGGTATCTATGCTTTGGAGACAAATTGTTAGTACCACAAAGAAATAAAGGAATCTTGAATGTAATACACATAAATTGCAGAAAACAAACTCTTTGGGCACTATAGGTAATTAATGTATTTGTAAAACTGGAAAATGATACTGTTTCTCTTTGTTGTTAAAAAACACTAAGAGATACAGATTTAAAAAAAAGCTACTGCATGAAAGTCAGAGAGCTACCTAGGTAACATTGAAAATAATTGGTACATCCACGAATCATTAGGGATACAAACCCTTTCAGCTGTAGCCTGCTTGCCTTTGACTTCCAAATGGAACATAATGAATTTCTTGGAAAAACAGTAATCTTTTCATGTAATTGTGGGAGATAATTAGAAACATGCAAGAAGAGACATTTTGTAACATCACTGCATGTTCTAAATACAACACACTCATGAAACACCTCTAGCTGTTGCTAATATACAAAAAAAAGTTAAAAGGATAATTTAATACTCCTAGATTTAGTATTAAAGGAAAATGACAAAATATAGCAAAACCCATATAGTCTGACAATACATTAAATTTCACTGTTTTCATTTTTTGGTAAGTCAACATTTTCTTTATTTTTCCCAGTATTTGTCATGGACCCCTAGAATTTTCTCACCTCTAGAAAAATACAGAAAGAAGATGCAAATACTTGCAAGACATAAGATTTTTAAATTGGTTTGCAGGCAATTTTGCATTTCAAATAAAGAAAATGGAAAAGTACAGTTAATTATGATTTATGATTGCTTTATATGTACTAACATTCACAAGTGCTTCCAAACTGAGCATCTGTCGTTTTGAAATATAGCTGAAGAAAAGGTATAATTGTTAATATTTGAGTTTTGTGTGAATGTATTAAACTTATTTCACTAGTGATCTAACCTAAGCCTGTCTTGGCTTACAAAGGTAATTAGGACTTTCAGTGGTTGCAATCTATCCATATTGAAAATCTGTTATTACATCTCTATTTGTATTAATACATTTCTATAACATTTGTCATATATTATTATATCTAGAACTGAATCAGAACGATACAGAACATGAAGTACTTTTGCTTTCCCCAGGGGGAAAAACTCTGTCAATCCCAAAAGACTGACAAACAAAAAATTAATTATTTTGCAATTAAGTTCTGTATGTAGCATTAAAGATATTTTCCTCCAGATGGTTTCTAATCTATTATTAATCACTTTGAGTGCACTTCATTAATTATATGAATTTCTAACAGATGTTATTTCAAACATAACTTGCATTATTCAACACACAAAAAGCCAAATCAAAAGTTAAGCGCAATACTAGAATTTTTGCTCTTGGAAGGAGTTACTTAGTAGCAAGGGCTTGAAATCCTTACTTCATAGATTATAGCCTGGAAGAAAAAGTGCAGTTAATTCATGATTTTAAGAGAAAATTGAATCCAAACATTATTGTAAACAACTTTTTAAAGAATCCAAACACTTTTCCATCAAGCTGAAATACAATCCTAAAACTGTTCAGGTTTAAGTTGTGGCTTATGAATTTGTAGCAGTCACCACAATGTAATGCTAAGATGGGGAAAGGTATGAAATATTCACAGAACCAGACCTGTTAAATTGAGTATGATTTCAATTAATCTGCAATGTTTATAAAATACTCAACTATCAGTAGGCTGAGTAAGTTGATCCCATGCAGAAATAGATCAAGAAACAAAAGAAAACAGAGGAGAAATTACAAACTCCTTAAGATGAGAACTCATGTATTTAGGAAAACAAATACTACAAAACCTCACTGAGGTATCAAACATTGAAAATTTAAATCCCAAACTAAAATATTTCCACAAATTAATTTATCACCTTCTAACTGTATAAGTTAATTAAAAACACAATTTAGAATTCTATTTTAAAATCTGTTAAGCAAATTATTTAATAAATGCCAAACCAAACCATTAGAAGGCAAATTCAAGGAAAGTTTAAAGAGACAAAGTGTACATCTACACTTAAACTTCTTTTACACTGTCCTGGAGTTTAAAGACAATATGCATTTCTTTAAAAACAGGCAAAACAATCCGTAGGTTTGATCTAGATTTTAAATTTCTTTCAAAATGACCAAAAGCAGGAAAGACTTTTTGCCATAAAAATGTGTGCAAGGGTTGTTTTAAATTTTTCTTTCCCCACAGAGTCAAAGATACATCCTACCACAGTATTTTTCAAAAAGCATTCACAGTCAAGAATACCATGGTAAGTCTTCACAGCTGGAAAGACTGTGATCTTCTGTGCCAATCTTGTTATTGGGAAGACACTGTGAACAGTGCCTAAAACTAGGAATGAGTGAAACACAGCTTACAGAGGCACTGCAGCTTATCTTGTAATCTTTCTTAGTTTTATACAAAGATTATGGACTTCCTAAGAGGTTTAAACACAAACTTAGACTAGTTCTAGTGTTTTAAGTCTTTTTAGATAGTTCTAAAACATTCCTGAAAAGGTTACAGTCTGTTAAAAATGACATTTAAACAATTATTTTGATATTATTAGTCCAATAATATCTATTATTATTTAAATAATAATTTTTATACCACCTTATCTTCAAAATATTTATTATTATTATTATTATTATTATTATTATTATTATTATTATTATTATTATTATTATTATTTTGTAAGCACACAAGATGGAATTTAAATTTTCTTTCTGTATATAATTTTCTGTAACTTTTTATAATACAGTTTTCCTCTTTAAATTTTAGATTTAAGAAAAAAAAGTTTGCCTAAATTGTCCACAAAACAGTTTTAAGTTCAACAAAACCAGACCCCTACAGGAAAAAAAATCCAAATCCAAACCCAAACCTTCTAAAGCATACATTTTTAATTTGATTTCCAAAGGACAATCTCTACCATCATATTCTACATTCAGACTGCAATCTAAATTTCAATTTCTTCTGTAAAGCAATAATGATATTTGAATTTATCTAATAGCAAAGCTTAGAAGGAAAAAAAAAAGTAATATGAATACAAACCAATCAACATGGCAAAAACACAAAATTCAAAACCATAATAACCAACAGAAAAGAACCAACATTTCAGAAAGACCAACAACTTACAAAGTAATAATATTATTTATATAATAAGTTTAAAATTTACTTGGTCTTTTCCTTTATTTTAAAGTTTTATATAATGAATTTATCACTATATTTGGAGATCATGTTTTCCCCAAATATCTTTTAGCTTTGTCTATGAAACGTTAGACTTGCAGGGTAAGAACAAAGTAAAAGGCAGACGAATAAGACATTTATTTCTGTGTACTTCAAATTAAGGCATTGCTTTCAATTTTTACCAGGTGATCAGAAGGATCCTTAGGATTCTTAAATAAGTAATTTCAAAATAAACTCACTAGTCAGAATAAATGAAGAAACACCTAGGAATAACCTAAACATATTATTTAGGTGTGCTTTTTCTTTTCTTCCTCTTCACATGCCACAAAATTAGTATATGGTACACGGTTCTTATGATGCAGACAATTGTATTTAAAATGCCAAAAGCCAGCTAATTTAGAATTAATTGAACCTTAGCTTGACATTTACACTGTAACCCGCAAAACAGTCAAACGTGTTAACTCATCCTAACATGTGTACAGCATAGGAAACAGGTAACACTCTGCAATTTACCATAAAGACATTTAATCTGACAAAATAAAGCCATGGGAGGTGTAGTAGAAGATTACAAGCAACTAAGATGGGAAGATTAAGAGCAAAAAGTAATAATAAAATAAAACAAACATTTAGAGGCAGGCTAAGCATGCAGAACAAGCAAGAGAGAGTGTATGTGAAGAAGAGACAACTTACATGGCTGTTGAGAAGAGAGCTTCTGTGAGTGGACAGACCATCAGACTTTTGCAGTGTCTCAATCGCCATTTCAATCTGATAATAGATGTCATTAAAAAAAGGACTCAAGATGGGATAGTAAAAAAGCCTGATCAGAGAAGTTTTGACAGATTCCTTACAGATCAACAGAAATGCCTGCTTTATTCCTGGCTAGGGCATATATTTTATTAAAAGGCCTCATTCAAGAGTCCCAGTGAACACAAGCCTCCTCAATGAGGTCAGAAAGTCCTTGCACATATCCAATTTTGCTAGCATGTATACTGCAGGATCACAGACTCAAAAGTTCATTTTACCTTCCAAACAGCTCAGAATGAGCTCAAAGAAGTAGAATTACTGGTGAGCTGCATCGCAATAAAAATAACCCAGACTGAACAAAAACATAATCACTAAAGTAAAAAAAAAAAATTAAATAAAAAATCCCTAAACTATTTTCTGGAAGGCCTCCATATGTTTTCCCTTCAACTACACCAGGAAGAAACATGCAGAGCTTGCAATAAGAATTGAATTAGAAACAAAACTTTAACTATCTGAAATCACAGAATCAAATCCCAAACCAAAGTAATTCAATAGGCTTTACACCATTAGCTTCACTGGGACAGGACATCAATCCTTACTCCTGCCAGTACCCTTTGAAGATCCCCAGCTGTCAAAGTAAATGGAAAGTCAGGAGTTACACAGACTGCAGGATCCAGCCTTTGGAAAAGCAGATTTGTTCACAATAATTTTGCTTTTAAAAAGGAAAAGAAAACACAGTATAACTAAATTACAAAGTAGATTTTTTTCAAATTCAAATGTATGGTTACTCTCACATTCATTTTCTTTCTTTTCCTTTTAATTAACAATGGATATTTTGATTTTGATCGGTTTGGCAACAACATTAAAGAAAAAACCTAAGTGTAATTTATCTGGGGGGCCAGAAGAGCAAAAACCAACAATGAAAATGACAGAGACAATGGAATGCACAGTAAGAAAAGGCACACAATTATTAGCTACAATAAATGGCCAAAATGAAAGCAATGGAACCACCACTTAAAACTTTTTTAAAAAATACTTATCATTATCTCTGCAAACATTTTTAATGAGCCCTGTCTATCGTACTTCAAATACCACAGTACTAATTATCATTTTAATGACATAATTTATCAATATTGGCTGAATTTACTCTCTGTATAGTAGAAATGGAAAACTACTATAGTTGATATTTGAATTTACCTGTAAAACTAGTTTCTCCTTTTTTTTTGAGGGCAATTGACAAGTATTTTAATATATTAGCTGTGAGGAGCAATTTCTTTTAATTGTGTAATATTAGCTTTGCAAGTCTTTAAAAAAGGGTACCTTATTAAATATATACAATTACTATGTAAGAAAACATTCTTGCTTGGCAATAATGTTTTCTTTTAACAGTCTGACTTGCTTCAGTGGAAAATACCTGAGGTCAAAGTATTTCATCACACAGGAAAGATCAAATTTTAAAAGCATGCTTCAAGAAAAAAAAACTACAAGCTCAAAAGCTCATCATAAGGTCAGTTTACTATATATTGTAGCCAGAGAGTTTCCCTTCCTAAAAAAATACTACAATCAAAGAATTGAGAGTGTACAGACATTTAAATCCTAAATCTGAATGTTAGGTCACATGTACCACAGTGCTTAATCCACAGCAGTACTGTACACCAGGGTTACACTGCCTGCTGCTCATTCCCACTACTGCCCTACTCTCATTTCATTGCTGCAACTTGTGGTCTTTTTGTTCAGGGAACCAACCTGCTAAAAAAATTGGCATCTCTAGTAATTTCACTCAAAAAGTGGCATTACAGATGACACTGACTCCTCAAGGCCATATTGATTCCATGGCTTTTGGGGGTAACTGTTGGGCTTTTCATCATTTGGGAGATTTTTGTTGCTGGAGTTTCTTTTAGTAGATTTCATGACTATGGCCACTGAAGGCACACAATTTGTGTTCACTTTTAGTTCATCACATAAGCCAAGCAACACTGGTCACCACTAAAACATGTTAATTACTTTATCAAGCTCAGAAATGGGATCTATATTATAAATGAGTCTCCACATATTCTACTAGGACAAGCTTAAAGAGAAATTGTTTTCACTACTATTTTGTTCACCATTTTTAGATAATATTCTGATAAAATGAACTTTAACCTTTATCTGACAGATGTCTCCACAATCCCAGAAACCCTCTTTGCATATAGGTTGTAAAATTACTGTAACTATTTTTGAGCATAAAATATGATTAATTTGAAGACAGATTTTTTAGACACTAAGTGATTCATTTGCCCTTTCTGAAAACTTATGGCTGCTTCTTGTTTTACTCTATTGGTGCCCTACAGGGCTGAGTTCTAGGGCCAGTTCTATTCATTTTTAACAATGATCTGGATACAGGAGTTGAACACACCATTAGTAAGTTTGCTGATGTTATCAAACTGAGAGGCACTGTTGACTCTCCTGAGGGACAAAAGCCCTTGCAGAGAGAGGGGAGGGATGTGGATAGAGTGGAGCTCTGGGCAATCACCAAGAACATGAAAATGACAAGTCAAAATGCCAGAGTCTGCACCTGGGGTAGAGAAATGCCAGACACAAGTCTCAACTGGGAGAGGGGCAGCTCTGGGGTTACAGAGAGGGCTCTGGGACTCTTGGTTGGCAGCAGGCTCTGTGGCAGCCAGCAGTGTGCCCTGGCAGCCAGGAGGGCAGCAAACCTCATCTGGGTGCAGCAAACCCCATCCTGAGTGCAGCAAACCCCATCTGGGTGCAGCAAACCCCATCCTGGCTGCAGCAAGCCCCATCTGGGTGCAGCAAACCCCATCTGGGTGCAGCAAACCCCATCTGGGTGCAGCAAACCCCATCCTGGCTGCAGCAAACCCCATCCGGGTGGATCAAGCCCCAGCCAGGGTGCAGCAAACCCCAGCCAGGGTGCAGTAAACCCTATCCTGGGTGCAGCAAGCTCCAGCCTGGCTGCAGCAAACCCCATCCTGAGTGCAGCAAACCCCATCCTGAGCGCAGCAAACCCCATCTGGGTGCAGCAAACCCCATCCTAAGCGCAGCAAACCCCATCCTGAGTGCAGCAAACCCCATCCTGGCTGCAGCAAACTCCATCCTGAGTGCAGCAAACCCCATCTGGGTGCAGCAAACCCCATCCTAAGCGCAGCAAACCCCATCCTGAGTGCAGCAAACCCCCTCTGGCTGCAGCAAACCCCATCCTGAGTGCAGCAAACCCCATCCTGAGTGCAGCAAACCCCACCCTGGCTGCAGCAAACCCCACCCTGGGTGCAGCAAGCCCCAGCCTGGGTGCAGCAAACCCCATCTGGCTGCAGCAAGCCCCACCCTGGGTGCAGCAAACCCCATCCTGGGTGCCGCAAGCCCCAGTCTGTCTGCAGCAAACCCCGTCCTGAGTGCAGCAGCTGTGGCACAGTAAAGAGGTGACCGTCCCTCTGTGTCCAGCGTTAGGGCAGGGCCTCCTGTCCAGTGCTGGGTGCAGCTCTGGGCTCCACCATTTCAGAACCATGGGAAGGTCCTCAAAGGCGTCTGGAGAAGGACAAGAAGGTGTCTGGTGGAAGGACTGGACACCATGGCCTGTGAGGAGCTGCTAAGGGCTGCTCTAGTCTGGAGAAAAGCAGCTGAGGGGCAACCTCCTTGCTCTCTACAGCTTCCTGAGGAGGGGAAGTGGAGAGGGAGGAGCTGATCTCTTCTCCCTGGGACCCAGTGACAGGGTGTGTGGGAATGGTTCCAAGCTGCACCAGGAGAGGTTCAGACTCGCCATTAGGAAGCATTTCTTTATAGAGAGGGTGGTCAAGCCTGATGATGCCCTGAGCCTATCGATGTGTAAGGGGCATTTGGACAGAGCCCTTAAGAGCCTGCTTTACCTTTGGGTCAGCCCTGAAGTGAAGCAATTGGGCTAAATTTTTTTTGTAGGCCCCCACACAGCTGAAATATTTTATTTTCTTCTACTCTGCTGTTCCAAGGGTTTGGGTTTTCAGGAGGCTCTATGTGACACCCGTGTACAGGAAATAGAAGCTACCCAATAAAAAGTTCTCTAAGTGAAGGATCTGTTCCTTCAAGCTTTTAGGTTCTAAGTTCTGGCCAGGGACTTTTATCTAGGCTGTAAAAAATTGAACATTACATCTCTATTCAAATAGCACTTAAGCACAAACACAGAACAACTACACAGGTAATACGGTGTATTATTATATTATTTTGTATACAGATTAAAGTAATTTTAACATTTAAAATTATATTCTATATAAATGCAAAAGGAAGACTGATACCCTTCCATTTTTAACAATAAGCTGTGAGAGATCCCAGGCACAACTTCCTACATATATATCTGATATGTTAAATAGGAAGAATTTCATTTATTTGAATATGTGATCAGTCATACATTCCCCCTTTTCTTGTCTTAACAAACTAAAATAATTTATTCAAAAGTTCTGATAACTGAAATGTACACTATCACTCCCACTGCAATTCCAACTAAACCATGTTAGATGTTACACTACATGTAGGAACACTAATCAGTTTGTACAGTTACAAACATAGGCAGTCACTAAATTAAGAGCATTATAGATTGTGAATTTCTTCAATTTACTTTGTTAGTGAGCTAAAACACTGCCATATACTCAGACACAATCATTAAGGAATAAGGATATTCTCCTGGGGTTAAAAACTTCAGCAGTTTGATCCCAGTATGTGCATCTACAATATAATCTTTACATGATCTACTGATTTGGAAGTTATGGACTGTTTTTGCTAGGTTATGTCTCAGTATTCATTAACATGTTACTAGATAACAAATGACACATAATAGTCGAAGATGCATATAGCACAGACACAGCAAACACCTATCCCAAACCCACTTTGCAAAAAACTCCCTTTCTCTTAGGAAAAAGAAAGAAATAGTGCTTTTCCACATTATTCAACTAACAATTTCCATGATCAACTAACAATTTAATAATTAGTACAAAATGTTATCACAAGTTGCTCTGAGGAATTAAAAAAAGAAAACATTGTGCAGAAATTGAAGTCCTGAGGTTTAGTGAATAATCTGGGTAGCCTACAATTTTTTTTCTTTATCTGTTTGCATTTGCAAACCACCCTCCACCCTCCAGCAGCAGGGCAGGCAGGTGGTATCTTAGTATTCAATACATTGTTGCAACATCTTGAAAAAAGATAGCTACTGTCTATTTTTCCACAGGCACCTCTCATTCACAATGCTCTTTATCCACTTCCAAAGGTTCACCCTTTCAGGCTTTAAAGGAAGTGAAATTCTAAAGCAGCTATCATCACAACGCTCCATTATGAAGGAATTACTAATTCATCATATGTATACAAGAAAGGCTGATTTGGTGGTACAGCTAGCTAAGTCCGGGGTACTTGTGGCAATTGTGCCTACCTAAATAGGGCAGAACGAATCTGAAAATACAGGACAAATGGACACAGGCTTTTTGAAAATACGACAATTTCAGCCTTTTAGGATGCCACAAACATGCATGGTTCATGTTGACTTTCAGTATTATTTCAGGACAGAATATTCATGTATGTAATATTGCTTCCTGAAACCTGTGCTAGAGGATTGTGCTAGGAAGACAAGCTTGCTCACAAGAAACAAGCTTGAAAATGAAATTATATTGACCATGTGAGGAGAACTCCAATCTAGTCTGTACAGCTGGGAAACTTAAATCTATAAGATTTGCATTCTGGTCAATAGAAAAAGCTGTAGCAACACCTGCAAACAGATTCTGTGAAATTTTGCTCAAAATATTGAAACAATACTATGAAAACAGACAGAAAGATACTTCTTTAAGTATGTGGAATGAAAGAAATGTAAATATGCAGAAAGAGAAGAAGAAAAAAAAGATGTAAAATTAGTGCAGTATTTTTTATATAGCTGACCTTAAAAGAATGCTGATAAACCTTAAAGACTTAGAAAAAGAAGGGGTTTTTTATTCCTAAAAACTCCCCTGATTAAATTGTAAATATGAAAGATTAATATACATAACAGATACAGGTCAATATGGTGATTAGATTACCATTACCTGCTGCAAATGCACACTACCAGTAGTCTACAGGTACATAAAGCATGCATCCTGACTAATGAATACAGCATGTTCTCTAGTGATTATAAAAGAACACATGGAGTTGTTTGGGAGAAAAAGCACATCTCGCAGTCACAGACTGGAAAAATAAAAAACACTTGGAGTTAAATCCAATTATCTTTTCTTTCCCAAATTTTCAAATGTAATGTTATTGCCCAGGTCCCAGGGGACCTTGACACAATTCAGGTGGGCTGATGCAAATCTCATGAAATTCAATAATGTGAAGTGCAAGGTCCTACACTTGGGTCATGGCAATCCCAGGCTACAGGTTGGGTGGAGAAGTGTGAGAGCAGCCCTGCAGAGAAAGATTTGGGGGTCATGGTTGAGGAAATCCTCAACAACAGCTGGTAATGTGCATTCACAGTCCAGAAGGCCAAACGTGTCCTGGGCTGTATCCAAAGCACTGCTGCCAGCAGGGCCAGGGAGGGGATTCTGTCTGCTCAGACCCCACCTGCAGTGCTGCATCAGCTCTGGGGTCACAGCACAGGAGGAACATGGACCTGTTGGAGCAAGTCCCAAGAAGGGCATGAGGTTGATAAGAGAACTTGAGCATTTCCTTATGAGGACAGACTTTCCTTATGTCTGTTCTGCCTGGAGAAGAGAGAGTTGTGTGGAGACCTCACAGAAACTTCCAGGCTCTGAAGAGGGCCTGCAGCAAAGGTGGAGAGGGGGAGAAGGACTCTTAATCGGGAACTGCAGTGATAGGACAAGGAGTAATGGGAATAAACTGAAAGGAGAGAAACAAATGTTGGATATTGGGAAGAAATTTGTTACTGTCAGGATGGCAAGAAACTGGAACAGACTGCCCAGAAAGACTGTGGAACTGCCATCCCTGAGGCTGTTCAAGGCAAGGCTGGATAAGGACTTGAGCAATCTCATCTAGAGGGAGGTGTCCCTGTCCATGGCAGAGGACAGTGGACTAGATGATCTTTAATATCCCTTCCAGCCCTTAACAATCTATGATTCTATGTTTATCTTTGCTAGAAGTTCTCCAACACAGGGTCAAACTGACTAATTTACCATCTTTTCCCTCGATCATCCAGTTATTTGTACACCTAGTGTCTCTTATATACATCTTTAAACATATTCTAAACCTTTTTCTCTGTGGTCACTTTCCCCACATTTGGAAAACAAACCAAAAAATCCCATATAAAAATCTGTTGTCAAGCTTGTCATAAAGAATTTTAAAACATATACATTCCACCTAACACTGAAAAACACATGTAAATACATCAGAGTTATTCACACCAATATAAAAACAGAGAAACTAAAAAGAAAATTCAACTCAGATTACTATTAAAATCAAATCTGAAAACATTTATGGCATGACAGCCTTAGACAGAGAGGGTGGCCATATTAGGACAAATGTTTATTTAATCGAAACCAAAGAAAACCTATAGTCCTTCGGAAATTAGGCATCTATGCCATTGATAACCAGACTGTTTTGAGAACATCATCATGGCAAGTCTCCTGGCATCCAGTTTATTATGCATTTTCAAACAAAAAGAATTAACACAAATTCTTCCCATGGATTGAAAGACACCTATTTTTGATATCTTATGATGAAAAAAACTGCTTTTCTTAAAATCTTTTAGAATCAGAAACTGGAATATTGCTTTGGAATAAACCGAGTTTCCAACAACTGGGTTTTCTGATAAACAAATACCAGAAATAAACATTAAACTGCCAAAACTGGAAACACTATAATTGCTACAGGGCTTTTATGGGGAAGACACACTAAAAGCCAATGAGGCCAGCCTGTTTCAGAGGAGAAGCAAGGAGCACAGACAGATGAAGCCAGAATCTAGTTGGGGTAGGTGTGGCTGGCCTTAGTAGCAATCATTCTCCCTTTCTCCCCACATTCCCTGTCTTGTGAAGATCGCATATTCTCAATGCAAAACTTCATAGTGTAGCAGCAAGATACTCAAAGGGACAGAGAAATACAAATTATTTTGGTGACATTGCTACACTGAAACCTCTGGAAGAGAGGGGGAGAAGCCATGATGCTCCATAGCCTGAAGCAGAAACCAAAGCAGGAGGTTTATCAAGGCACAAGATCCACCTGATACCTTTTTTTCACAAAAGCCACTGTACTCAGTTGCAGAAATGATAAGTAAATGTCTTGCCTATTTATGATGTCAGACAAAATGATCTAATAATCCTTTTTGCATAAAAGTCTGTGCATCTTTGATTGGATCAGAAATGTTTTATTTTATGCTAAAATGTATTTAGCTACCTCAAAATTACCAGAAAACTTAAGAAATGGAAGAGGACAAAGCTCCTGTACCAAGAAGGAAATTAATACATAAAATCTCACCTCAAACTTAAATCCAAATTATAACCTTTATGACCTTATGTAAGATATGCTAGTTTTTCTGAAATAGTTATAAGACTTCCACTAGAATTGTATTATCAGGATATGGTATTTGCATTGGGCCTTCTTACTTCTTGTTGTTTTCTCTCCAATAATTACAACATATTTTCAGCAGGTATTATCCTTCCTTTAAAGTTATTCCTTTGCATGCTGTGTTTACTAGCAGAACTAATAGTTTATGGGGATAAATTATATATATATAAATTTTGATTTTATTTTCATGCAGATTTAGATTTGCACAGAAATAGGATGAATTTCTGTAACAGCATGAGTGGAGACCTCCTATGGTTGGTGATGACTGCTGAATGACAACTGTAAATTGAGGATCAGTCACAAAGCTTGTTAGAAAACAAGACTAATAGATGGGAGCCTCTCACTGACTGACAAGCGTAACAATAAATTTATTACTAGAAACTGTATGAATTTTTTAACCATGTGATATTATGAAATATCGTGATTAGATTACCTTTTCTCAGCACAAGAACAATCCTTAGGTGTTTATATATGGAGAAAAAATGGAAGGTGATTTATATCACGGCAATCAATCCCATTTTTTGGAGAGTCCCTTAAATGCAGTGGTTCCTTATTTAATGAGAGCTGCCAGTAAACCAAACAGATGACTCTTTCATGCAGGTTTCAACATGCAAATTTGTTTCAAACAGACATCCAGCTAGGCTAAATCAGTTCTTCTTCAATGCAACCACACACATTCTTGACCAATCCTCAAACATGATCACATGGAAGTTATAATTTTGGAAATCTGCTTATCTACTGAGCATCTTATATAGAAGTTCTTATAATATGAATGCCTTTCTGGATTTATTAAAAAAAAAACAAACAACAAACCTTTTCAGCATGTAGAGAAAGTAGTTTCATAGGTTAGCAAAGGATATAATGGAAAGAAGCAGTGAAACCAATGGAAAAGAAAAAAGTGAAGAAAAAGCTAACGAAAGTTATTCATGCATACCAACATAAACGTTTACTGTATATATGTTGGAATAGTTTTGAGAGAGCATAAGTCTTGATATTTTGGCTATAAAAGCAGTGCTACTGCATGCTGTAGCTTAATAAGGACTGCTTTCTTGTATGTATGCTTGACAGAAAACTAAAACAAATATTACAACCAAAATATTAGCTCTTTATTGAAATTCTGAAGCAGAACTCAGAATTACATTAAACCACAGAGAAAAAGTGAAAATAAAATTAAGTTTAAAAGTCTGTCTTTAATTGAATTCTGCATAAAACAAATAGCTTACCTGCTGAAGAGTAAATTAGATTTTTAATTTAATTTATCTAAAAGACAGTTAATAAAATTTACGTATTCTATACATTTGACTTTTAACCTGAAACTCTTGTTTCTTTATTTCTTTTAACTTAAACTAAATGTATCAGAAAGAGTTAACATCATTCATAAAATAATTTGCTTATTACGTACTGTAATGATTTGATCAGTGAGGGTGATAAATGACAAAACAAGTGAAGTTATCAGCTGAAAAGAGTAAACAGAACTAGTACCTCTATGGCAAAATAAAGAGAACTTGTGATGACCACATATATTAATAAATAAATTCTTATTAATGTCTATATCCTTTTTCTCTATATGAAAATTCTCCAAACTAATTCAAAACTGGGAAAAATTTTCTGCATATTACTTTAGCAAAACAGTCTGGATACAGGTTATTTTGATCACTCCAATATATTCTCTACACAAGAATGAAAAAAGTTATGATGGTAAAGATCAAATGAGGATCTCAACTGAAACAAGCTCTACCTATCAAAGGTGCAATCCAATTAAAGTATTACATTGCTCTATTTCACTCAGTTTAGTTATGGCACCTAGTAAAATTAAAGGAGACGTGGTGCTTTCAAGTGAGCTTAAACTAACCTTTAGTGTTTCAATTAATTCTTGTATGTTTCAGCTGAAACACACCTAGCCTAAAATTATTATCTCTGAATATGTTATGTCCCACTGAATATGTTATGAACATGTTATGTCCCACTTCCTTAGCAAGAAATGTACTTCTGATATACTCTAATGTATCATTCTTATAGAACTATACTATAAAGAAGAAATAGCACACTAAGAAACAGAGGAAATTATTATAGTGTCAAAATGCAATTTAGTAATTGTTTAACTAGCTGTGTTTTCTCCTATTCTTAACAGTGAGTTGATATAGCAGTATAGAATTTATTTTGAGCAACTAAACCAGGCTATTTTACTGACACACAGGCAAAGAGAAAAGTGCTGCTGAAGCCATAACTTTAGCTTCTGTTCAAGGTTGGCAAATTCTACTTTTAATTTTTGAAAAAAAAAATCAAACCAGTTTTTAATTTGCGAAATATAGTGTGAAGTTCTGACATTCAAATAATTCTAGGATTTTCAGCTTCAAAGTAACTCTACTACTCTTCATTTGTGTTTACTGGATACATTTAAGCCTCAATTGTTTTCACAGTCAGTTAAGCATCTGAAATCTGAAAGAGGAATGACACTTTTTCAGAAACTCTGTTCTTCTATTAAGTCATGCAAAATACAGGCAAATGTTAATATACACTCTTTTTTATAACTCAAGTATAAAATTCTCTGTTGCTATGAAAGCTCCCCTCATGTCCAGGCGGGATAGTTATACTATTCATGAAGTATGGCTCTTCACAATTTTTATTTTCCAGAAAATACTGAATGGGTTTTTTGGATAAAGTAATAATTTCCTGCATGGTACCAAAAATTGTATTTATTCATACCAATCACTTTAAGATTCAAATTGGAGAGAATTTTCAGATCATCTAAATTATCCAATGCTTTTACATTCGTTCCTAAAAATTAAGTCCCCTAACTTTATTGCCTTTTTAAATACCGATGAATCGGTAGTATTACTGATCCTTTATCGCCTTTCTATATTTTTAAACTGCTGCTACCCTATGTTTCACAATTCTCTTCCCCATTACTTTCAAATCTCTACGTGCAGACCAGAATGCTCAGAAGCATGAGGTAAAAGTACTCCTTAGGGCAGCAAAGGTAAGAGCAGTATAAACCCATCTTCCTAACTGAAATATAGGCTGATAGAGTAAGTTCTTAGGTAGAGTTCTCCACGCTCATGTTTATGTATCCACAATATTCTATACCATAGTTGCAACAGAATGCATCTTCCCATAGCACTGTTAGACAGTCCCAAAAAAGCTTTTAATCTGAACACAATTTAGAGATATACCATAGATAAGTAAGAATGAAGTGTTAAAACATATTACCTTGGTATTCTGAACAATGGGAAATTTTTTGAAATAAGCTACCAAAACTATACTAATTTCAGACAAACAAACTGATTAAATGCAGGGAAGTTAGATATACTGATCTATAACTTACATTATTTAACATTTATGTCTAACAGTTACACTCAACAACACTGTATTTTTCTTATGTTTTCAGAAAAATTACAAAATGTTTAAATTTAACATATGAAATGTAATTATTCACAAGCTGTCAAGGGAAAGGTATGCCTTCATGATTAAGTTTTCACAGTATTCTTACTCCTGTATCTTATACATATATAGAGCTTCTTTCACAAAAAATACTATGTAGTCCTTATTCTGACAACATAATACCACAACACATTCTGTCACAAAAACTGTGTCAGTCTGCAAGAACATCTGAGTGACTAAGAGACTTGTCTCAAAGGTTTTGCATCAGTCTGAAATACTTACTGTCGCTGGGGAGGCCCGCGTTGTGTGAGTCACTGTATGACCAGAATTTTCCATTGAATTGCCAATCAGATAGGTCCCTCCTGAGCTGCTAATGAGTTGTCCTCCTGTTACGCCCATCTGAATCCCTCCAGTGCCCACCATGCTATGAGACGAGACCACTGTTGTCACCTGTGCAGAACTTCCTTGAGTATCAAAATAATTTCCCCCAGTGTTTTGACTGTACATCTGGGTTTCTGTGTAAGGATAAGTTGTTGATCGGCTTCAAGAAAAGAAAATAAAAGAAAAGGAAAATACATTATTTGTATTTCATTTAGCTGAGGGTAATGTTATAACTCTAGAAATTGATTTACAAAAGCCAAAATCAAATAAAATAAGACCGGCAAACAATCCCTGTCTCCTCAGAGGATAACAGTTAATCAAGTAAAAGATTTAAACAACTAACTCGGTGTCAATGGTAAGACAAGTATCCACTGAACATTATAGAAAAAATGTCAGTCCTACATGAAGAGGAAGACAGAAAGGAACAACAAAAATTGAAGGCAGGCACATAGAGCTAATCTAATTATTAATATATAGCAAAATAATCTACAAAGCACCAACTACATCAACTTTTTTTTTTAAATTTGACAATAGAATTTTGATTTCAAGTTGGATGCTATATGTTTTGCATAAGGTGTAGTCCGCAAAGTTACAAATAATTCATGCAAATGTCAGCTAACAGAGTCCAATGTTCAAGAATCCACTGTTGTCTATTGTTTTTAAATTCACCGAAGCTCTTGACTGAAGCTTGAAAATCTGAGTCTGCTGGTATTTTGGGAAATGCAGTTATTTTTACAGGGCAAATTCAAAATTAGAATGAATTAATGTAATGATAAAAAAAAATTTAAGAAATAAAACCAAACAGAACTATAACTTGTAAAAACATTGCAAATATTGGAGAAGTTAAAGGAATGCAACAGTAGCATTTTAAAAATAATTATCAAGTATGAAACATTTACATGTCATAAAACATTTCACCCTAATAAACTACTCAGCTCCTGAAAGGTTCTATCATGTCTTTCATGTTCTTATTTACTTATTTTGAATTATTATTTTCCATATGTTATAATCTACTTATAATTTTTGAATTTGTATATGTTCCCACAAACTCAATTTTATATTTAACTCTATATATTTCAAAATTATAATAAATATAATTAATTATTTCAAAGACTGGATCTTTGTATGTTGACAAGCATGATAACAAGTAAAAATCAGTCAGCTTACCTAACCATTAATTTTCATATTTAAGCATAAAAATCTGTAACATTTCTTGTAATCCACAGGCATTATCAATTTATATGGCTTGTAATTAAACAAGTTTAAAAAACCACAACAAGCAAACAACAAAACCCCAGACACTTTTGTACAGAAACATAAGAGATGGATGCAGCATTCATGTTTTATGCAATAAAATGATGATCAAGACACATATGTAAGAACCTGAAGTCAGATTTTTCTTCCTTTTTATCTATACAATATTTACTTTAAAATTAATATAGAGAAAAAGTCAAGGGAATCTACTACTTTTCATTTATGAAAACTTATGTAAGATTACCTAATTAGTAAACAACAAACCCAGAAATTATAATTTCTTGTTTACCTTCAGAAAAGCATTACTTCTAAATGATTGAGGAACATAATTGTACCTCATCAACAACCAAAGTCAGAAATTTTGCTTGGTTAACTATGGCTACAACAGTTTCTCTCTTCCCCTGCCGAGACTTCTAGAATCTCCAAACTTAAGTTTCAAAATCTGAAATGCTTCATAAGCCTCATACTACCTTATTCTCTCTTATTCCTCTTTAAGCTACTTAAACACTTTCCATTTTATTTTGACTATTTCAAAAGCCTCAAGATCAGCTGCAAAAATCCTTGAAGCTAATCCAAAAGAAATGCCTTGCAGTCTGCTGAAAACAGAGCAAAACAGTTCCTTGAGGGACTAATGCTCAAACAGACATTTAATCTATTAACCTTTCTTTTGAAAGTTAAAATCAGTTGATCTTTGCTTTGTAATAACCTATGTATGTATTGAGGTACTGTGCAGGTCCTGCTTAATCTGTTCTCTCAAGCCAAAGTATCATGGTGGTACCTTGTCACACCTTAGGGATACTGTTTATCTTAGAATCATAGGAAAGCTCTACTGAGTTGTTAAAGTGCAAAAAAAAAAAAAAAAAAAAATCAGTGAACGCTGCCATCTTCATCCCTAAATCACCTCCCCATGTGCCAGATCTAGATGTTTTTGAAAATTCCAGGGATGGTGGAATTGATGGGATCCATCACTTCCCCACACTGCCTGTTCCACTTCTTGATCACCCTTTGCAGCAAATAAATTTTTTCTTAATGTCTAACCAAAGTGTCCCTGGGTGCACCTTGAGGTCATTTATCTTGTGATGAGCACAATAACCACTAGCAAACTGGATGTTGCCTCTGTATTTACACCTGTGAACAGTGCTATGCAGCAGAGGACGAATGTAGGGAAATGTTGTGATGTAGGTTCAGTGGAAACGTTCATGGAAATGATCACCAAGTGACTGACACTGTAATTTCTCTCACAAGAGGAAAGAAAAGTCTTGGTATCAGCTGTCAGTAAGGAAAGTAATGAAAGGATAAGATCATGGATCTTGCAATGCTGCAAGTTCTTGCTGCAAGTTCTTGCAATACTGCAAACATAGATGTGGCTAGAGGAAATACACTGTACAAAAGATGCAAGGAGAACAACTCTCACTTGCAAAAGTGGAATTGAATATTGGAAACAATGCAAAACCTAGAGAATGCTTCCAATTTTGAAGAAAATTTAGTCACAGATTTGCTGTGGAACAGGAGATGAAATATATGCTTGCTTTTACCTTGTTAAGGTATATCATATGCATCATCTGTAGACCTCTATATCACACACAGTCTCTAAATAAGGACTGATTGAAACAGAGCACCTATTTCTGCTTATAACAGCACTCTGTATCAGTGTATCAATGGGACACACATCAATGGGTCTGACTCCAAAATAAATACACTCTTCCGTTTGGTCTGACAACCAACCGGGTTTTCTAGAACACCCAACCACTGGAGATGATTTAGCAACAGAGATCAACAGTGTACTTAAAAGTGAGATGAAACTATGATTACACGCAATAATAATTGCAACTTAGCAAAGAAACATTTAATTTAATCAAAATTATTCAATCTGGAAATTAAAAATGCAGCTGAATAAGATGATTTAGAAAGCAGTTTTAAGAAATCATGTTTTTAGAAAGCAGACTTAAATGTTTTAAGGTTATTGTGCATGGTAACACGACCCTTTCAAATAAAGTTGCAGCAAAGAGGAAAATAAATTCAAATAAGGAAGTGATCTTCTGGTTCTCCACAGTACTTGTAGCACAAATACATTATACTTCCTTAAATAGCCTGACACATATCACAGTCAGTTCCTTCCCACTGCAAAGGTTTTAAAAGCATTCTAGCATTCCTAGCTCTTCTCTCCTTTAACAGCTGCATATAACATCACACAGGGTGTGATCTCAAAGTTTTCTTGCTCTTTATGAGAATACATTGATGATTAACTCTTGCTTGTGATAGCAGGAAGGCAAGAGAACCTGATATTTCCTACTATTGAAACACTGTGAAGTTCAGTGCTTTACTAGAATGTGGCATTAGAAGAAAGCTTACCAGTTACAAGTAAATTTAAAGTCTAAGTAGTTAGGCTGCAGCATCCTAGTTTCCAGAAAGCTGTGCAAACTAGATCATGTTTACCCTGAGAGCAAGCAAAAGAAAGTCAGGCAGGGTGTGAATTCAGATTAAGCAAGCCCAGAGCAGGCGCCTGATGTTAAGATGCCACACTAGAAATTAACAATACCAGCAAGAGTCAGACTAGCATTGCAAGGTACAATAATCCAAGGCATTTCCTGTTATGCCTCATTGCTTACTTACATACATTTTATAATGATTTACAAAATATAATGTTAGAAATAAAAGAGATGGAGTTGTAGTAAAAAGTTGTTAAAAACACTATTTCTTTTTGCACATGAAACCAGGAAATAATTAATTTCATTAAGCGCCAGCACTGCCACACAAATCAACTGCAACGTCTTACCCTACATTACAGACTCTAATATAAAGTTGCTGAGCTCAACTTTTACAGACACTTCTGTCTGTTCAAAAATACTGACATTCTGGAAAAAAAAAAAACCAAAACCAAAACAATGGCACAGAAAGAGTAAACTTGTTCTTGTCCTCCCTTAGTTTTCAGCGTGCACATGCACACACTGGAAATAATTTATAGCTATCTGCACCTATGATCAGATTCTATGTAAATATCCAATTAATTTGACCACTATGTATGAGTGTTCAACCTCAGAAAATCTCCAAACCAAGAAATTCTTTCATGTCAGAACAATATCCTCAAACTCCTTTAAGTTTTTAGGATAATTCCATGGTCCTTAAGCTAATAGAGAGCTTCACAGAAACTAGAGAGAACAGAATCCTTTGTCTAATATTGAAGGAAGGCCTTACCAAAGCCAGATTCTGGAGGTGATGTATCCCAAGCAAAGGGAAGAAAAGAAAGTGCCATACACCCTGAGACTGTCACAAGGGAACATGATACAGCCATTTAATTATAATAGAGAGGTATTTATTGGCCATAAAAAAGAACTGAGAACTGAGGTCTTCAACACCCAGTCCAAGACCATTTTCCACATGGAAATAAAGCAAAAAAAACCACACACAATGCACAGCTACAGAAAATCATGCAAGCCGGGGAATATAGTGAAAACAAAGGTGTCATTCTATCGATTCTATTCTCAGGATCTGTAGTTTAGACAGTCAAGGAAACATTAATTACAAATGTCTAAAATTCTGATTAGGTACAGCAGATCTATAGTCCAAGAAATACGATATTGCCACTGTTAGGAACATGTCAAAGGGTACATACTAAATCTGCAGGACCTCAGGAGTTGGGTTTGTCAGGGTCTCCTTGTCTAGGCTTCTCTGTCTTAGTGTAGAGTTTTGTTCCAGTAGTGATTACTGAACAATTAGATAAAAGTTACTTAATCGTTTTCCATTTTATCTGAGCTTTCTATGATTGTGTGGTATGAAACCTATAATTAAAATGCTGAGGCATTGCTCTAACAGATGTTAATATCAAACAGCTATTCTGTACAGAATAAATAATGACCCTAGATCAAAATTCTAGCAAAGAGAACCATGAGGTGAGATAACAGTATTGAAGAAGTATCCATTCTGGCAAAAATAGACCACATAAAACAAATTCAGATAAACTATGGAAATTGAAACCAGTGAATACACTGATATGGATAAGGTATAGACTGTGCTAGAACACAAAAACAGCTGCAAGTGGACACACTGTGCCACCCTCACCACCCATCATACATTGTCTACATATAACACCTGTGTTAGTGGTAAATTGCTGTAACTCTAACTCAGACAGGAGCCATTCACCTTAGTATGCATAACGGTAGTAAAAGGAAAAGGATAATGTCAGAGAAAAAGGGATAGATACTAGTAACTAGTAGGAAGATAACAATTTTAACTATATTGAAAATAATTACTTTATTTAACCATTAAGATTGCAATTAAGGCAATAGTAAAATTCTTGGGTTTCCATAAACGGTGCATTTCACCAACATAAACACCACAAATCATTGTACAACAATTTGGCGAACAATGTGGTTTGGATCCAAAAGCAGTATCAATCCTTGCACAATCCCAACAATTAAAACCCTGTTTGCCACATCAGAACTACCAGGTAAATGGCTACATTTCATTCATCTCTTACAATATATAAGAAGAAAGTACACGTTTAGTATGTGGAACCAACTGACTTCTTAACATAGGTTATGACAGGCAATAACAGTCTCAATATATTCTGAACAGCCAGGTTAAGCCTGTACATGCCATTGCAACAACAATGCACTTTTGTTTCAGGATAGAGTGATATGCTTGACAAGCAAAACTGTTGCTATCTAGAGACAAATGCAGATAACATAATTCAAATATTCTCATATCATACAATGTATGTGATAAGTTGTGGGCTACACCCCTTGTATAATTATATTGCCTCCAATTATAATAAAACAAAATAACTATTAAGTGTAGACAAATCATGATATAAAATGCGTGGGAAGAATTGTCTTACAGGAATACAACAATTACACTTGACAAAGAATGTGAAACCTGACAAACTTCTTAGTTTTATAATGCAAAGAATAAGGTAATTTTTTCCTGATATATATTGTAACTGCATCCTCTGTTGCTACTGTATATGGATTTAAATCAGTGCTAGTTTGCAAGTGCTATATTTTAAAATAAAGGATAGTCCTTTTACAGAATTGTAGAATGGCTTGGGTCAGGAGGGACCCTTAAGAATCTTCTAGTCCAACTCCCCCATCATGGGCAGTGAAACCTTCCATTAGTCCAGGTTACTCAAAGCTCCATCCAACCTAGTCTTCAACGCTGCCAGGGATGCTGCATCCACAACTTCTCTGGACGACCTTCTTTGCCACCCTCCGAGCCAAGAATTTCTTTATAATATCTGTCTCATCTAATCTAAGTATCTTCTCTTTTAATTTTAAACCATTGCCCCTTTAGCCTATCATTATCTGCCTGTAAAAGAAGTCCCTCTCTTGCCTTTTTTCTAAGCCTTCTTTAAGTAATGGAAGATTACAATAAAGCTTCTCAATCTGTCCTCATCTGTCCTCGTAAGAGAGGTGCCCCAGCCCTCTGGTCATCTTCGTGGCTCTCTTCTGGACCTGCTCTAACAGGTCCACGTCCTTCTAATTGCTGAGGACCCCAGAACTGGATACAGCACTTCAGCGAGGTTTTATGAGAGCAGAGTGGAAGGCAAGCTTTCAGCAGGCATGCTGTGACAATTTATTTGAGAGATTCCTATATGAATTAATGTCTTCAGCCTAACTATGATTTGCAGACTTCTTATTCCGTTGCCAGAGCAGTACTGTTGCTTGATAGATCACAGAACAATCCTATATCTGATTTTGAGTTAGAATTAAGATTTTGATTTATCATAAAATATATCAAAATATATAACCATAGGAAGACTACTCAAAATCTGGCGTATAAAAGTATATGGGAAATGTGCTTCACTATATAGAATCTTTGAAAAGTCTGAGTAGAAACACAGACTGGGTCCATTCTCCATCAATGAAATTACAATCTTTAGAAAGGCTAATCTTCCTGTAAGGACTGAACAACAAATTCCTTGTCTACTACATTGCTGCTTACAACAACATACGTAAGATCTCTGTAGGAGAGAAAAACAATCTAGATTTGGCTCACATGTTAAGAAGAGCTTTCTTCTTTTATATCCTATTGACTGATTCTGCAGCAATTGACAGAGGGATTCAGACACAGAAATACAATAAAATAAAGGAAACCTCAAGGTTCATACCAAGTAGTCAGTCACATCTGGTTCTGTTTTTCCCTTGGACTGTAATAAGTAGTGTAGTACACTTTTTATAACTGCCAAAAGTCCCAACAGCACACATAAGAATTTAAAAGTAATGAAAAGAGAAACTTGACAAATAGCATATTTAAGAATGACCTCTTTTGGAGGCTAATAGGTTCTATCATGGTCACAATGATGGTATGCTGTTGCGCATGTGCGCTGACTTTGGCTGGGGTACAGTTACTTTCTTCACAGTAGATAGTATCAATGCCATTTGCAGCACAAGTCCAAAACACAGCTGTGTACTAGCTACTAGGAAGAAAATTAATCTATGCCAGACAAAATCAGTACAACAGAAAAGTCAAATGCATATTTAAAACACATTGTTTAGCATTTACAAGTGAGAAGAAAACCAGAGAAGACAGTACATGAAAAATTAATAAATCAAAATGTGCTAGTACATATGACCGAAGAACACTGTCAGTGTCAGCAACCTAAGTCTCTGAATCCAAATAATATTACTCTTTTAAATTGCTTTTGGAGTACCATCAATAAATAAGTATCTTCATACAATCAATAAGCTTTCTAAGTTGTACTTCTTCAAAAAGCCAGTTAGAAAGCAAAAATGGTAAACGAAAAAATAACATTGAGAAGCTCCTTTCCAAGCAACACACGCTACTTTGAAGTTAGAGCCAATTTCAAAGGTGGTGTTGCTCCAAGCCTTTTATTAGACTAGGTAATGTCCAGAGGCCAGATCAAATCTAGATTATTTTTTTTAGTCTTTCTTAGCTTTCATATTGAAGAAAGAAGTTTGATGATGAAAAAGCTTGTTCAGGAAAGTGGGAAATGTACAATCATGTGAAAACAAGATGTTAAAGAAGCAGCAAATGAGACTGTTAATTTCCTTCCTCTGCTTTTCCTCGTTCCTTTGTAAAAAACCCCCTGATCTCATTTTATGAAACACACAAATGAAATTAAATCACTAGATAGTAACTACAGCTGCTGCATCTTTCTATCATTTGCCACTAGGATTGCAGCCAGGAAGACAGAAGGCCCTGCCTTTTGTCCTGAGGACAGAAGTTATACAATATGTCTTTCAGACAGATCGTATCCATGAACTAGAAAATACTTTTTCAAACAACACTATGCCATACAGGGGGCAACTAAAACAATTACAAGAATTCTACTTACACAAAACTTCTGCCTTAATAAAAACAAATAGTGTGAATTCACATTTTAATCCAAAAAACAATTTTGACACTGGAAGAACTGCAATTGAATAATTTTTCTTTCTAATTTAATATACAGTAGTTGATAGAATATAACTGAAAATATTTACCTGAAAGTATTCAACTTCACATTTTAATGAACATTAAAATTCTGACCATTTTCCAACTTACATAGCTCCATTAGTGTAGACTGTGTCACTTCCCTCCACATACTGAACCTGGGCTGGGTAGACATGCTGTACCTGTTGCACAGTCTGTACTTGCTGTACCTGAAACAAGAAAACCAAAAGTTTGGGATATCATAAAGAAGTACAATGCTCCAGTGCACGTAGTGGCTTCTAAACAATTTGGGATATCTCTGTTCTCAAAATTACTAAAGATGTATCACAGCACTAGCAAAGAAAATTACTGTTCTTAAACAATATTTGTGCTGTAAGTTTGGTGAACAGAGGCCTAACACTGAAGATGCACACTCACACCCATCTTCAATGTCAAAGGCAAAACTGGAGAACACAAAGATGAGATGAAGTGTAACTTTGCTTTACACCAAGCTGAAGAACTACATTTACTACAGAAGAAAGTATAATTTCATTACATGTATTCTTTTTCTTATTCTGTTTAAGTAGTAAACAGTACAAGCCTTAAAATCATAGCTCAAATATGTTGCAGTAAGTTTAGAAATAAATGTTCTCATTAAGATGCTTTAGCTCTTGTTTAACTGCAGTTAAATTACAGTGATACAATTTTTTTTTTTTTTTTTGTGGTGTACAGTTGTGGGCCAAAACCTGTAGTTTGAGTAACCCCTTTCCCAGAATATTATCAGCTATGAAAAACTCCAACAAAACCTGGTTTTACTTCAATGAACTAAACAAGAGGCAGTAAGGAATGGATTATCTTTGTATGTATTGCTAAGGACAGTTACTTATCAACTCCTTTGATTCATATACTATTGTAGGAATATTTCAGGTCAGGCAAATTTTCTCTCCAATGCTAATTTTTTGTCTTCTTCCACAGTAAAGATGAAAAACTTCAACTTTTACACCTTCCAGTTTTCAGAGAAGACATGTTTTGATCCAAGAGCAGTCCAGAATCTAAAACATTCTAAAGGATTTACAGAGACTTCACAGATTGACACAACTTTACCTAAGGAATTGAATCAAGAAAGCATCAATGCACTTATTTAGCAAATAGATTTAACATTAGGTGACAATAATTTTTCTCATATTTATTGTTATAAGGCTACTTCAATCTGAACCATTTGGTTCTAACAACTACAAACACCTAATCCCAGATCAGTCTGGGTTTCATGCATTTCATGAACCCCCCCTCCAGGAGATCTTTAAAAATATCCTAATCTAATACTTTCACCTGTGCTGTGTTTTAAAAAGTTCTGCAAATAAGCACATTTCCTACTTTTCCATAAAATTGGCTCTGAATTTGAAACAAAAATCTAGATTTTTACAGAAACCTTCCCTTAGGTTAACAGTTAAACCCAAAGTCTGAAAAAGAGAGAAAACAGACAAAGTTTAGAAGGCAGCTATATTACCATGATGAAAAATCCGATGCTTCTGTCCACTAACAGAAATAGGACAGAACATGATGGTTAAGGTATCTATTAAAATCTAAACTTTTATGATTTCCCATATGAATCATTACATAAATTGAGAAATACACCTGAAATACAATCTCTCAACTTCAAAAAGTATACTTTGAAGATGTCTCCTTAATTATTAAGGCAAGGTAACTGTGTACATTTCTTCTCCTAACAATATTTAGTTATTTAACAGAAAGGTTCAGTTCTCAAAGTAATCACAAAAACTCTAATCAAAACTGTGCACATTATTATGACCATAGAAAATTCTCTGAATTAAAAACCAGAAATAGCTGTATTGTGCAAACAGCTCCCAAAATTAAATTACTTCTATTTCCGTCACTTTTGACTTCGTAACTTAAATTAATTCAAATCATCATTTCATGGAATGGGCTTGATCCAAATCCACGGTAAGAAAGACCTGTAACCTTGTTATTAATTTTTACCACTCAAAATTTAGATCTGCCAAACTCTGACAAAATGACCCACTCACGCAATAATTGGCCAAAATACGTATGTGTTTTATTGTGAAACATATATGCAACTTACTGTTGTGATATTTTCAAAGTTTAAGTCTAGGCATATTTATTCCTTTTGGGTAAGTCAATTCCATTCCCTTCAACAAACGGGAGAAGGAGAGTCATTGTTGATCAGTCTATTACAGAACACCAAACTGATCTACTTGACCTATGCTGTGAGAAAACATCTTGAAAACAGGCTTTGTTCCTAAAACTAGTAGCTTGTCACCTGGCATGTAATGGAGATGCCCCATTTTCTCTCTCAGTAGCACAGCTGGGGAAACACTGTGGAAATTATGCTGTTGTCAGTATCAATTCCATGTTCTCACCCAACTACTCCCAAAATGCACTTTGTTCCCTATTCACACACACTGAATATGGCTTAGTTCCTATTAAAAATAACCCACACTATTTTGCTGTTAATAAAGGAGACATGGTTTTCTCCCTATAACCTGCATACACTGGTAAAATGGAACTCTACATTGTGTACAAACACAGCATTAAAACAGAGAGGTCACGTTCCCCTTCTATATAAGGCATTATTATATCCTCACATTATTCTTGAATACAAGCTGCTACCCATTTCAAAAGCATCAGATTCAGCATAGTGCAGGACCTTTCTGTCAGAACTGAGACGATACTGCAAGGACGAAGTGTGTACACAGTGCATCAATGTTTGCTGTCTATTGGACAGGAAACTGAAAAATTCCAAAATGTGTTTCTCTTCTAATTTGGAGTAAGAACAACAAAAATTTAATTTACCATGTAACAAAATACCAATATGTGTTAAAATTAAAACTTTCATTGCTTAATTTCAATTTTCCAGCAGGTTTTATCTAAGTTCTTTAATAGTCTAACATGTAGTACTACTAGAAACATCAGGACTTCTTATGCATAGAAAGTAACTTGTTTTTTAAACCAACATTTAAGAATGGATATGCTACAGTGCTATTAAAACATTTTACCTACTTCTGAAAATCAAAATGTTTTTCCTTTAACACTGAAGTTCAATACAAAGAGTGCCACTGATTTTTTTTTCAATACAGTAATTTTAAAAGTTTACAAAAAAACTTACTTTGCTTCAGGTTCTCTGAAACTCAGTACTGCTACAGTTAAATTCATTATCCTGCCAAAGGAAGCTGTAGTCACTACATGGTATTGCGATGTACTAAGAACTTTAGGGTGGCGAAGGTTAGAGGCAAATATTTTTCCTGTCAAGCTATGACAAATAAAATGAGAACAGAGCTTTAGGATGGCCTTGTATATGAAACCTCTGCCACAATGGAAGTCTTTGTTGTATGACATTTCCAATACTATTTTTTTTCCTATTTTATTTAATTTTTAATTTTTTAATGAGAATTAAATCTAGTGCCTCTCAATCTTCTTTTTAATATCCAACAGAAAGAAATTAGATGTGTATATTTACTCTCTATGAGCACAAAATTATTTGAGAGAAGTTGGTTATGAGGAAACAAAACAACATGAAAAATTGTGGAAAATATGAAAAAGCTGGGTTTTTTCTTCACAACTGTTTTATTTATCATTATCTTTTCACCTTTTATTAAGCTGTTAAAGGAGTGGTATCAGCTAAGTCAGAGCTTAGCTTTTGGGGCAGAGCAGAAATTGTTGACTATTCTCGCAGTGCTTTCCAGAGGCCTAAAACTAAATGGCCTTCTTATAATAAAAAATTCTCCAATAATTAATTGAAATGGGCTCAAAATAGGAAACACAATAAAATATTTATGGAGACAGCAGCAGTATGCATGTTTAAAAATTATCTTCTAGGGTGGACTAGTGAACTAGCCATGGTAATTTTCATTTTTTTCTGGCTGGAAACGAGAAAATTAACAAACTTCTTTAGCAATTTTTGACTTAAATAATGACAGATAGTAGAGCTTTCATTCCTCTGCTTCAGTGACTCTATCCTGAAATAAAAAACTGGAATAGGATTAGAAGCAAGCAGCTGAAATGCTGCAGGACAACAAGAGGTGAATGAAAACTTATTTCAATATACATGTGTAGTTATATGTACTAGCTGAAGAAGAAAAATAGGCAAAAATAAATTGTATTCTTAATTATACTACCTCAGAGGAACAAAAAAGGGACTGAGTTATATTTTATCTATGAAAATTTGTCAACAAAATAAAACATATAAAAGCATACTGAAATGCTGAAATTACACTGAAGCATGAATCAAAATGTAAGAGTGAACTTTGATTTCCAATAAAAAGTGCTTCTGTTCAAAGTACTACTAAACAAAGACTAGAACAACAGAGCAATATATATATATAAGGGTTTTAAAATTCTGTTTTAAAAAGAACATATAATTATCCACTGTATCTTTGCAAACAGCTTATATGTGCAACATTTTCTGTCCTTGGAGATAAAAATAATTTTTTTCCTTCATTAGTATGGATTACTTTTGGCAAGTAACATATAAATAGCACATGCCATAATATTCTAAGCACATTCATATTTATGTAATGGCTAATGTCAGCTCATGATTATGTGTTTCATATGCTAAACATGATTTTGCATTAGGAGCAATTTTGATTAGCAGAAGTCTGCATCTTCAGTTAATGAATGACAGAATGCTTTGTGGATGCGATGGCCACCGAATTCAGTGACTGTGAAGAAATGCTTTGCCCAACTTGAGTTGCATGGATATATTTTTACAAAATAGCTTAATTTTAGTTTTCTTTCCCCAATTCTTCCATATCAAATGGCATAAACTCAAAAGTGAGTTTCATTTTGAATCCTTAGAAGCTTACTGCACTGAGCTGAAGACTGCCTGTTGAAAAAGCAATCATATATTAATGAAAAATCCCACTATTCAAAGAAACAAAAGACAAAGAGAACTTCTTAGGCTATTTAAACAAAATTTAATTACACTCCCACATTTTTGGTCTTATTGATGTTGCTTTTTCCTTCTTATTCCCCTCTATCCCATCTCAACAGTGACTTCTGCTGTGTTGCATGAAACCAGTTGCTACTAGAGCCACTTCTGCAAGAGGAAAAATCCAGGTTTTCATAAATGGTACCTTTATTGTTCCTATTCTCAGAGCATTACAGCACTTTTATGAGCTGCATATTAATACCAGCTATATGGAAATTAGGGGTTTGTTTTAGCTGGAAATATTAAAAGTTACTGATTTGTTGATTGTTTTTGCAAAAGACAGGATGCCTGAGTACTAAGACAGCTGAAGAGGAAAGGCTCTTAGTCTGCCCTTCCACTTATTCAGCTTGCTCTTCTTCAAGGCAAAGATATTTTGTTTTGAAAAAAATGAAAATTTTTTGTGCATATATGAAACATGATGTCATGAAATCAACCCGAAATTAATGCATTCAGGCAATGTAATTTAAATACGACATACATACAGGAATAGAAACTTCAGAAACAGAAACCTCCCTAGAAAAATGAAATACTATACATTTAATATTAATTAAAAACAATCTAATCTAAAATTGCATTATTCACTAGAAAGTACTAATAAATTACTGCAAAACATGATATGGAAGTTTCAGCTTACACCAAATTGTTCTATATACATGGAAACTCATGTTACAGTATCCTTGAATTTAACAAAATCCCAGAAGTCTCCCATTGTTTTTAGCAACGTATATTCACAAGAAAATATAATCGAAATTTGAATATTCATACATAATTTGGATACAGTTGAAATCATTAAGCATATCCATTATAAATCATAGAAAAAAAGAAACCATATTTTATATACTCTTGTCTAAAACCTTCTCTCCAGCTTTCAGCATCAGTAATTTTGAATATGCAGAAATAATAAGTCCTCCCTCTTCCATCAGAAGAATGTCTTTATTAAAATAGTCAGTATAATGGCTCTTTCTCCTGATTTTCTTTACGCAAAGTGACTTATTTGTACTAAAGGTACATAGAGGCAATATTAATTTTATGCCAGTGAAATTTATACACAGGTAAGTCCTCAGGAAAGATCATACCTGCAATTTCCTAACAGTGATTGTTTTTATATTTGCTATTCCTTTTTTTTTTTCAACCCTGGAATTGAAATCACCTATACCACCTACATTCTCCATCACATTTCCTGCTGGCATACCATAGTCACATCTTCACTCTTCCCTTCCTCCTCACTACTTCCATAATCTAATCATCTCTCTATACACATATCTCCCATACGTACAGGTTTCAATCATTGCAATACTGTCTGCACTGGACTTCCAAACACTCTTGTTGGATCTTCAATCCCCATTCCTTTATATTTCTTTTCTCAAACATTATGCTGATTATACAGTCAGCATTAAAAATCAACTTGAAAAATGTAATTTACTATGTCCACAGGGAAAAACATTCCAGTATAATGATGGTGCATTCAATACAAGGTGATACTCAGAAATACCAGTACTAAAGGAGATGTACGTAAAGGTGATGAGAAACAATTTTACACACTCAGATAGGGCAACAAAAATACTGCTTGCTGTTCTTATTAAGGTATAATCAAAGAAGGAAAAACCAAATCTCATCCTTGGCTTCTATATTTTGACACACATGTAACATTATTAATGGACAACTAGCATTACTTTAGAAAAGATACAGACAGTTGGTGACAGAGATTAATGCATTATTTATGTGAGAAAATATGTTAAGGAAAACTCCCAGCCTTTCCATTCATGAGACTCTCTGGCAGTCACGCTCCCACTGCAGAGACTTCAACTACTGGGCCTGAGGTCCCTTCAGTAGGCAGCTCCACTCAACAAACAAGGAGCCAATTCTATCCTAGAAGCTTTCATAAGGTAGAATTTTGCACAAAGTTTACAAATATCAAAGTCCCACTCATTCTCCATTTTTCTGTAGGAGTAGAACACAAATTCATAGAACCTGACCTTACAGTTCAATCAATACAAATACTAGAACTGCTATAAAGTATATGATGCTAACTTTTTTTACCAGTTTTTACCAGTAAAAGCTTTTTTTTACCAGTTTACCAGTTTTCAGTCCTTCACACTGATCAGTACATTGTAAGTACATCTGATATGCTGAAAACAAGCAACCTTCTAACACTACCAAACTGCCATCTTGTATCTGAAAAAGTGAAATACAGAAATAGTAAGGAACAAGTCATATAAATGACATGTATTAACATCTGTCATCATGAAAGAAGATACAAATCAAACAATCATCCTTTGTATTTCACAAAGGAAAATAGTCTTTCACTCAGAACTCTTACAAAAGAGTCATAGACAAATCTCCTACAAAGGGTAGCTAAGATCAATCATCATACTATAGTAATGGAACTACAAGGCACTACAAACTGAGTCTACACAACAGGAAGAAATATAACTAAAATGTGTGAAACTGCAAAACACATATATGAAAATGCACTGGAATTTAAGAACTTAACAAATGCTGAAGAGTTTAATTGAGAGAGAAGTACTCCGCCAGTACAGAAATGAATGGCACAGTTTAATAAAATAGGTCTAGTTCTCATATTACTGATTTGGGAAATGGGAAGTCAGATTTTAATGAAAAACATCAAATATCATCCAGAATACCCATCACAGGACAGCTAATTTCTGTGTTTTCTGGAAAAGTCCTAGACAGTTATCGTGACTTTCACACTGAATCCCCATTTTCTACCTCCATACTTTTCCTCTTTAGATCTCCATTTTCTTCTGCCTCCATTTCTTCTAAAACTCATGGGTGCTGCATAGGAATAACCACCTCATGTAACAGAACAGCGCATTGTGCTGGCTGCTATACAAATCTTCTTCCTTCCCTGGCAAATTTACGAGTTATTGATTGTCATATCACAAAAACTTTCATGACATTGTGCATATATCTGCACGCATTCAAGCCTAGAAGTGCAAAGAACAGTGCTTTTCATATTTACATTTGTATTGTACTTACTTGGACATCCAAACAGATGAAGAAATGATACAGTCAATAATTTCAGAAACATACGCATTATTTAAAGGAAAAAATGTAAATATTCAATAACATAAAGCAAATTTCTGTGAGCTACTGCATGAATTATATAATAAATAACAGCTAGAATCATGTATGAGTACTACCAGAGCTTGTCAGATGCTCTACTTAAGGAACAGATCCTGAAAATAGCTTGCTTTTCTCTGGTTATTTTAATTCCAGCAAACTAAAACTGATAAAAGCAGAGCTAAAGTTCCTTTAGCAGTCTTGCACAAAACCAAGTTCTTCATTATATTGTAAAGAACTATCTTTAGGATTTTTTTTTTCAATCTTAAAATTAACAGCCACATACCTGTTGCTGAACTGGTACTTGCTGTACTACCTGTGTGGGAACTGCTGCCTGGCCAGCCACAGACGTCTGTAAAGTCACAGTTGAACCTGTATCCGCCCCAGTCTCTGATGTCTGCATTGTGATCTCTGAATAAAATTAAAATAAAAAATCCAAAAGTTAGTGCATACAGGTTTCTATTTTGCCACTTACATTAGCACACTAATTTGTCCCTTATTTCTATTAATATTTTAAAATTAGCTAATACTAATCTTCTTATGAGCCCAAAGATTTTTTCCCCCTACTAGCACAAGAGTTTGTATAAATAGAGTTCTATGTTATTTTTATCTTACTTATATTTCAAGTACCTTTTGCTTACATATGAAGAAATGTGTTGCTTATCTGAGCTTTGTCCCATTAGGAATTACTCAGAAAAATCAGCAGAAGATCTTCTCTCAGCTTGTAAATAACTGGTCAGCATTCAAAACCATTTTTTCTCTGTCTTACTGAATTACACTACAATCTCTATACATTCAAATTCAAAGCTGAACTTGAAGCAGGCCACAGAATGAAAGCCTCTACTTTAGAAAGTAACCTTTGAAAAGCATTTAATGAGTCACAGTGAAAAAGCCACTCAAATAACTTTCTTCAGCAGAAAGCATTAAAGCAATTATTAAGAATTTTTTTACTCTAAAACCATTTAGAAATACATAAATGGTAGACAAGTGCCTATGATCATGACCCTGATGTTTTAAGGGAACAACAAAATTTGGGTAGAATAAAGAAATGGTTCAAGAATCAAGAAAAATGCCTGACAAAGAAAACTTATCAGAACACAACCAAGAATCACGTGTCTTCATATGAAACATAGATGGTGATCTGCAGATTCCTCAAATCTGCACAGCCAAAATGACAATACAATTTAATGGTGACAAACCAAAATGAATTCAAAATTGTGAATCAGTCTTTTATTTCCCTTTCTTCGTAAATTTTTTAAAGCAGTGCATTAACCAGTGAAATTAATAAACTGATGAGGCAGTTTTTTTTCACCTGGTACCTTCAAAACAGAAGACCGTATGTGTCTGTGAACAATCATGGTGAACAAACACAAATTACTAGTCTGTAATACAAATGTTCTGTGAAAATTCTACTGGCCTCAGTCTCTATTAATCTACATTAGCTACAAAATACTTTGGCAATCTGAGAACCACTGTCACTAAAAATTAGTAGCTTTATCATGCATAATAGAAGAGATTTATATGGAAAAGAATTAGATACTTAGAATGACCTATGCAAGTGATTTTTTTTCAGTTTAACTCATGAAATCCAGATAGCTGACACTGAAGAAACTTTAATCCCTACCACCACCACCAAATAACTAGCTCCTCCAAACACTCAACTGTTTTTTTTAGATAAAACCGTAATAAAAATATTGAGGGACATACCACTAGATAACAGGAGGAATTAATTACTGTATGAAAAAAAAAAAAAAAAATCAGTGTTCTCCTTGCAGAACCAGGTATCAACATCAAACTTTCCTCTCAAGGCTGGGCTCCACAGCAGTTTAAGCTGATTTAAGACTGGGTTTCTGCAGTTCCTCCCTCCAACTGTCTCTAGTTCACTTTGCATTCAAATGTAGCCACTGCAAAGCAGGAAACAGGTATATAAATTTGGTATGAGGTCAGGTAATAGGGAAAGGATCTTGCAAGTTGGGACCATTCTTGGTTTAAATTCCAGGAAACCATGCATATGGAACACCTGATTGATTTAAATTCCTCTTCTCAAATATTCAGAAAGACTGATAAATTCTTGATCAAACTAATTTCAGATTAATCAACAGACTCTCAGATTCTCATGTTAACTGAACCCTGTACTTTTAAGCAGTGGATGCACTTCAGGACACAGCACACCTGACAAAAATCAGCATACGAAAGAATAAAGCAGTAGAACTTCAGACTACATTTGTATGTTAAAATCTTAACAATTAAAATGGATGTCCACACAACAAATACGGAGGAGTTGGCAGCCTCCATGCTGCTAGAAAGTTACAACCTAGTTGTGATTACTCAAAGTTGGTGAGATGAATCCCATGGCTGTAGTGCAGGCTGTTCAGAAAGAAGGTGAGGAAGGAGAGATGGGTATACTGTGTTTGTCTGGCAAGGCTTGGGTAGCAAGCAAGGGAGACTACATGGGTGGCTTCTCTGAGGAGCTGGCAGAAGCTTCCCCTGTGTCTGATGAAGACAGTGCCAGCTGGATCCAAGATGGAACTATTTCTGACCAAAGCTGAGCCCCGAGCCCATCAGTGACAGTGGTAGTGCCTCCAAGATAACATATTGAAGAAGGGGGAAAAAAACTTACTGGGCAGAAGCACATTGCAGTCACAGAAGAAAGGCGAGCATGTGAGAGAACCTGTAGACATGTCAGTGGAAGAGCAGGCTTCAGAAGGTGCCTGAGCTGAGATAGGAGCAGGTTGGCTGGCAGGACCTGAGACCCCATGGGAAAGTAATGCTGGAGCAGCCTGGTCCTGAAGGGCTGCACCCCATGTGAGGGACCCATGCTGGAGCAGTTTGTTAAGAACTGTAGCCCACAGGAATGACTCACAGAGAAACACATGGAGGACTATCTCCTGTATGAAGGTCCCTACACAGAAGCAGAGGAAAAGTATGAGGAATTCACGCCCTGAGAAGGAAACAGCCACAGAAACAATGTGTGAAGAACTGATGGTAATCCCCATTCTGAATTCCCCTGCGCTGCTGGAAGGGAGGAGGTAGAGAACAAGAATAAAGTTAAGCCTGGGAGGAAGTGGAGAGTGTGGGGAAGGTTTTTGAAGATTTAGGTTTATTTCTTACTATTCTACACTGATCTGATTGGCAATAAATTAAAATAATTTTCCTCAAGTCGAATCTGTTTTCACTGCTGTGGTAATTGGCGAGTGATCCTTCCCTGTTGTTATCTTCCTCAATGAGCTTTTAGTTACATTTTCTCTCACTTGTCCATCTGAGGACTGGAGGAGTTACAGAGCCGTTTTGGCAAGCACCTGGCATTTAGCCAGGACTGCTTCCATTGTTCTGGTTTAAGTCTCTATCCTAAACACTAAATTTTATTATAGTTCAGTACACTGTACACATTTTTCCCTCTAGGTGCCATACGATATGGTCTGCCAGTCAACCAAACTATCTTCCTATTTACTGGAAGTTTTTTTAGCATCACATCAATGATGCAGTCAGTGTAATTCCGCTACATTGCATCAGTATTGAAAACACACTGCTGGTTTTGGCTAGGGTAAAATCACAGAAGCTGGCACTGGGCTATGCTGAACAGAGGGTTGATAATACAGAGATAATTCTGTTACTGCTGAGCAGGGCTTGCACAGAGCCAAGGCCTTTTCTGCTCTTGGCACTGCCACACTGGGGAGGAGACAGCGGATGCTCAGGAGGTCAGGAGAAGATGCAGCCAGGACAGGTGACCCAAACTGACCAAAGGGATAATCCAGACCCTGTGACACCATGCTCAGTGTATATGTGACAAAGCCCTGCTCTCCTGGAGCTGGCTGAACACCTGCCTGTCCATGGGAAGCACTGAATTAATCTCATGTTTTACTTTCTCTAGTGTTTGGCTTCTGCTCTTCCTTTTAAACTGTTTTTATCTCAACCCCTGAGCTCTTTCAGCTTTTACCCTTCTAATTCTCTCTCCAACCCACCAGTGGGAGAGTGAGTGGCTGCAAGGGTCTTGGCTGTTGGCTAGAATTAAGGCCAAAGAAATAATCTAAATGCAGACTCACACATTTTTTCACTGATTCTCCATGTAAGTAAAGTGAATATTACAGCAGAAAAGACATCATCGTTGCCTAATTGGAGCGTCAGGTGTATGAAAAACAACACATGAATGTTCGGCAAGGTCCTTTTTATTCTGCCTAATTAAGCAGTTGGACACACCCATCTGTTAATGGTATTGCTTTGTATAGCCAGTGCTTGTTGCATGACGTGAATGTAAGCTAAATAGGCCACATTCTGAAAGAAGACTAATTAACCCCTCCAAGTGGGAAAAGATACTGTCAGGACCCAGCTGCTGAACGCAACAAGGTTAGTATTTCCTCAGTATAATGGGCAGAACTTAGGCAAAGCTGAAAATTATTCCTTTCCTATATATTCTATACCGTTTCATGTTGTCTGTTGAATTCCCTTAATAGATTTTTTAATATATCCAAATTCTCAGTTGGAATCCTTCTGTTTTTGAGACTTGAAATATGAGGACAGAATGATTTAAGAGTATAACTTGTTCTAATACTTATCAAAAGGGATTGTTAAAATGTGTCAGATTACGGTTTATTTTGTTCTTGGACTACTTCACACTGAACTAATTTACTTTTTTAAGCGACCAGAGTTTGCAAAGTTTTGTTCACCTACATATGCTTTATTGTCTAGATCAAATAATGTAGCAGGCTTTAATTCAATGCAAAATATGAAAGCCTGTAATTTACTTTCAAGTGCAGCAGGAAATTTCTTTCTTCTCCTCTAGAAGCCTAAACAAAATATCACAGAAGATGAACTGAACTAGATCTCATAATCACATGCAGTAATGGTAGGCTTTTAATAGTCAGAATAAAAGGCTAATCTTAAAATCTTATCCACTTATAATGATGAATAGCTAATACACTAATTAAGAATTTGCAGCAACATAATATGTTTCACTATAAAGGAAAACTCAAAACATTGTTTCAACAATTAATACGGAACGCTTGGCTCCTGAACAAGAGTATAAATGGAAACAGTTTTCAGTTTCACATAAGCATTCCTTTTCAATTTTTGTATAAACAAAAATTTTATGAATAATTGACTTCATAACTGTGTTGTGTTACCCCAGAGCAGAAGACAGATTACACAACCTATTCACAGAGGAAACACAGAATATTACAATAGTTTCTAGACACTAGTGTAATTTCATGTTAGAACCCCAGTGTCTTACTAAGCACTATTTGATTTTTATCTTCTCCCAAGGTTCTTGTGAATACTAAAGTAGGCAGCTGGACTCTGCCCAGTAGTAGTACTAGTTGCTAAATACTGCAGTTAGTAATACAAATTTCCTTACTCTTTTTTCAGCTTGTCACAGATTTATGGAGAAGTAACAGTTAACTGAATGGCACAGAATAAAGTTTAGAACCTGCCTCTCTGGACTTGCATAACTACTTCTGAGTAGTAAAACCCTGTACAAGAGTAACAAACAGAACAGTGCACACGGGAAGGGACCTGTGCAAGTAGAAACTCCCAGCAACTCCTTCAAAGAAAGTTCATAATATAAAAAAGCATTGTCTTGATGATCAGTCACTTAAGTCCCTAAGAATGGTACGGTACGAGTCAGCAACAGTCATAATGAAATCCTGTATTGCCAGGAGATCACAGCACATGGGTGCTTAGGATGAATGACTACTTCATGATACTCTCACTTTGATCTACTTACTAATTTTACCTTCAAAACCATGAAAATGATATCCTCTCTTGCTGGAAAATTAATCAGCATTACACAGCAGCCTTACCCATTAGTACACATCAGCACCAAGATTACATTCACTTACAGGTGAAAGCTTCTCAAAATTTTTGTTGTGAGAAGACTAGCAAACCATCAGACAATTACATTTACGCTGTTCTAAAGCATTATTTTGTCCACTAGAGAGCCTGTGAGTAGAAAAGTCCAAGAGGTGTTTTGCTTCATGCTGGGTGACAGGATGTGAGGAAGAGGGCACTGATATAGCATGTCAACACTTGATTATAGAACTGGCATTAGCAACAGGGCTTTGGTTTTTATGACCATAGAGCCTTCTCTGAGGTAAACAACTTGGGAGAGCTGGGATGCACCTCATTAATTGGGGCAGAGATATTCCTGCCAGCATGATAGCTGACCTGGTAGGAAGGGACTGGAGCAAGGAGAGACATGGGAAAGAAATGATTTTCCAGCAGCCCAGTGAAGGAGCAGTGGACAAGTTCGACAAGGAAAGGCCCGGGGTGACATGAATGAAAGGCAACACACAGTCAAATAATGAGGCTTAAGCAGGGTCACCTCAAGTATATCCATATGCATATGAACAAGGAAGTAGCTACAAGGCATGTTTAGGAGGAAGCCACAGAGATCTTCTTTCAGAAATCAGCATGCTGAAGCGCCTGTCTGAAGAGCTCATATGTGAAGGCATATAGAATGGCCCCACACTCAGCATGGTGAATAAACATGAGGAATAGAGACCTCTGTGCACTTGCAGAACTACCGCCTTGTTGAGATGACAGTCATGTGCTGGGACAGCAAACATGACTAAATGGCAGCAATGGAGGGACATTAGCTATCTAACCTTAAGTTTGTTTTTTTCAGAAGTAAAAATGTCTTCAGGAAACAATCTAGGATGAAGTTCACCGGAACTTCCTTGCTGGGATGGTATTTTGTAGTGTTTAACCAGAAACAAGTTTTGACAAAGAATTTTATTACAGAACATTTCTACAAATTTAGTGTGCTTTCTAAGTTGATATTTACACTGCTAGGTCTAGTATATCATGGCTTTTAATTCACACTTAATCAAGCATTATCCATCTTTAAGAGTACTCAGGTACTTTTCAGATACTGAGGCATCTGTCTTTATTATATTAGCATAATTGTCATGAGCTGGAATGAGCACGTTCACAATCTCCCAAAAATATCTCTATGCAGAATAATAGTTACAATATTAAATGCAATTTCTAGCTTGAGCCAAGATCTTATTCCAGGGCACTAATGATAACAGCAGAATTAATTGTAAAGTCTAACATGCATAATGCTACTTCTTCACACCTTTCAAAATTATTGACAACAAAATGTATTTTGATTACTTTCTGAGGAAGAACATGAAAGCAGGAGAACCATCTGAACAAAAAAGCTTTTTCTGCTTCTACATAACTTATACAGTTATGGAGAAAGGAGATCTCAAGGTTATTTAAGAAGTGGGTTACGGGTGTCTGAGTGGGTTTATTTCTTCTAGTATGATACTGTGCTGCAGTCCTTTCATCAAAAGATTGAGCGGGTACCTAATAATAATGATATAAAGGGAGAAAAAGTGATGTCAAAATGGAGACTATATTTATTTTGACCACTCAGTAGATCAAAACATAAAATGAAAAAGTAAAAACATTATAGCTGGAAAAATCTACTTCATTAAAAGAATGAGCAGTATTAGAAGAAGAAATAGTTTATCTTGTCCATGTGTCACCTCTGTGTCACAAGTTTTCTGTTTGTGATTCTTACTATTGGACTTTCACCAAATTACAGAACAGTCCCAGAGACTGGAAGGGACCTGCTCAAGCAGTGCTACCCTACCTACCTTCTACCCAGGACCACGTCCAGGTGACTTTTGAATACAGCCAAGAATAGGAACTCCACAGCCTTTATGGACAGCCTGTACCCATCCTCGGTCAGCCTCACAGAAAAAGCCTTGGTTCAGGTTGAGAGAGGACCACCTCTTGCACCTACACTGGGCACCACTGAAAAGAGTAACATCTGCCTTAGTCCATGTCATAACCTAACACTTAAAAGTTATGGTATTATTAATACACTGTCAACTTTCAAATGCTTCAGAGTTAGCCATTTCCTCACAGGTACCGGAAGAAGGAAAAAATTCCTGCCAGAATTATTGCCCCAGTGGCTGTATTGATAATTTTTTCCCTCACACATCACCTTAGCAGTAGTTAAACGGATGGTGAGACAGGTGACAACCCACAGTTCCCCTATGAATGGGGACAGGGGAAGCCAATTAAGAAAAAAAAGAAAGGAAAAAAAAAGAAGAGGAAAGGAAAAAGAGGATGTAGAGGGAAAGACATAGGTTTCACCCAATAACAGCCAACCACAACATATTCAGGTAATCACCAATATCATTTGCCACACTAGAATTTACAGTCACTGAATAGGAAAGAAGGCTTAGGATAAAAATGATGAAAGCTCTTAACAGGCTATTTAGAGCAGTATAGAAACTAGAAGTGGTTCAATATTAAAATATCTTTAAATTTTGGAAAATGTACAGAATAAACAGTTCAACAGAATGATCCTGTCTTGCTACATCGCATTAGAGAATAACAGTTCTAATGCAAGATTGTGCATCTTCGGGAAAAGAAAATGAAGAGACATCTTTTCCCTTATTCTGAACTACAGCAAAGTTTGCTTCAAAATCCATACATCACAAAATTATCAGATTCCAAATAGGTAAAGTTTTGGTTGTTTTACTTAGGATGCATAAATCTTAATATTTCAGCTTTTGAGAAGCTGAAGCAGTCCAAAACATTGGAAACAGCATTACAGGCTCACACATACTTGGCATGATTTTATGCAGGCAGCATTGATACGGATATATAATCCTAATCCCCACAATATTTAACTTAAGTGCCTAGTATACATACTACAGTAAGCAGATAACTATGTGATGGCATCCTGTGTATACAACACCTTTGAGTTAGATGAAATTCTGTATTTTTGCTGGAAGTATTGCATTACAGTACAATTAAAATTTTAAATTATTTTAACAGAAATTGTTTTGATAGTAGCACACAACAAAACCAAGCTTATGCTAGAAAAATTTACTAATATGTATATGTTAAGTAGATGTTTAAATTAAAAAAGGTATCAATCACATTGTCTGGCAATATTATACCAAGTTTTGGACATATACTCTCTGCAGCTCCTATTTCTACTGCGTGATACTCTTCTCTTGACTAAGATACAGAATACTGCTCTGAGATTTGAGAATCCTAGTGAAAAAGACTGTTGACACACTCAAAGTTATTTGGAGACATATATTCTAAACATCTCAGGTTTAGGCTCTGAAAAACAAGGATAAATTAGCACAGAATTGTAGAATCATTAATACTGGAAAATATCTCCCCAGTCAAGCCTGACCTTTGATCGAACACCACCATGGCCGCTAAACCACAGCACGAAGTGCCAAGTCTGCTCACTGTTTGAACACTCCCAGGGATAGTGACTCTACCAGTTCCCTGGGCAGCCCCATTGCAATGCTTAACCACAGTCAAAAAATGTTTCCTAATATCAAACCTGAACCTCTCTCTGGGCAACTTGAGGCCGTTTCCCCTTGTCCAGTCACTTGTTTCCTGGGAGAAGATGCTGCCCCCCATCTTGCATTGTCTCCTTTCAGGCAGTCACAGACAGTGGTAAGGTTCCTCTGAGCCTCCTCTTCTTCAGGCTGAACATCCTCACCTCCCTCAGCTGCTTGAGGGACTTGTACGCTAGACCCTTCCTCAAGCTCCACTGCCCTTCTCTGGACATGCTCCAGCACCTCAATGTTTTTGTATTGAGAGGCCCAAAACTGAACACAGGATTTGAGTTGTGGCCTCATCAGTTCTGAGTATGGGGGGACAATCCCTGCCCTGCTCCTGCTGGCCACACCGTTGCTGATTCAAATCATGATGGATTTCTTGACCAGATGTGAAATCCATTTGGTTACTAAATACAGAAGCTAGAGCTGCCTTTTATCTATGAAAGTACAAGGAACAAGACTTCAACAAGAACATTATAACTCTGTCACTAGGAAGGACTAGATTGCCTTAAAACAAAGAAGCAAGCTTTCTATGTTGACGAGGGAAACATGCAAATAGTCTTAGAGCTGGGATATCAGCAGGATTACTTCAGGGATAACTTTATGTAATCTACTTAAACAATGAATGGAACGGATAAAATCTCACCAGTTTCTCCTATTCCTGTCTTCCTCAACCTGCAATTTTATTTTGTAAGAGAAGTATATATATCATGCATGTCAAGAGACAAGTTAGTGACTATTTTGCTTTGCTAGTAACTGAAACATCATCTGAGGCATCTTTCCTTGGATCTTTCCTTCCCTGTACCGAGATGGTCTATTTGTGAAACAAACCATTTTATTCTTGTTCTGAGACATTATCTTGCTTGCTTAAAACAGAAAAATGAATAAATTCTTATTCACCTTATACCCAGACACCTAAAAAGAATGAATTAGAAATCACAAGTACAGTATTTTATCATATTTTATCATATTTATCATATTTTTATATATCATATAATAGTTGCACAGTCTGCAACTATTTGCAAAAAACAGATGAATGAAAAGATGTCTGAAAATAAGTATCAACCCTCAGAAGAAACCCGAAGACCAGTGTATTTGATTAGTGCTTGATTCTTAGCAGAATCAAGCAGTGTATTTGATTAGTGCTTGATTCTTCTGTAACAGACTAGAAGTAGAGGATAAAAATTGTGTGCCTGAAATTTGGAGATTTGATCAGCATCTCTCAGAATATTACAACAGTCCCAATTATCCAGTAATAATAGCTGCAATAATTCACACCTTAGCTGCAACTGGGACTCTGCTTGGTATGGTGTCAACTCACATAAAATGGAGAAGAAACTGCTGGGAATGCGATATAATTCTGAAATACAATGCAATTAGAAAATAATTAAGATGTCAACAGGCAGGGAATGTAGAAGATGATAAGGACACAGAGAGTCCAGATGAACTTCATCATTCTCATTTACATCTGTCATTCTGCACCTAGCAGCTGTGTAGCCAAACAAGCCTTGCTTACCCTTATACCTTTCTCCCAAATTACCCTCTTATCCTAAATTATTCTTACTCATGCTTATGTTCCCACTGAAAGAGGATTAATTGAAGAAAAAAGCAGGAAAAAAAGAAGAAAAAAAGACGTCTCTAGTCATCATGTAATTTTGGCTGGAATAGAGTTAATTTTCTTCGTGGTTGTTGGAGTGGGACGATGTGTTGGATTTGTGCTGAACACAGGGTTGATAAAATACAACTGCTTTTGTTATTGCTGAGCAGGCTGCTTACAAAAAGAGCCAAGGCCTTTTTTGCCTTTGACACCACCATGCTGGTGAGGAGACTGGGGGTGCACAGGAGGTTGGGAGGAGACATGGTTGCAACATCAGCATATAAAATGGAGAGGAAAGAAGGAGGAAGAGAGGGACATTTGGAACAATTGTATTTGCCCTTCCCACATCACCATTATGTGTGATGAGGCCCTGTTCTCCTGGAGATGGCTGAACACCTGCCTGCCCAGGGGATGCACTGAATTAATTCCTTGGTTTTTTATTCTGCTTATGTGTGTGGCTTTTGCTGTTCCTATTAAACTGTTTTTATCTCAACCCATGAGTCTTCTCACTTTTCCAATTTTCTTCCCAATCCCAGTGGCAGGGAACTGAGTGAATAGCTGCATGGGGCTTAGCTGGCAGCTGGGGTTAATTCATAGGAGTCCTTTTTGGTGGCCAGTGTGAAGCACAAAGAGTTCAAGATAACAACAGGTTTGACTCAAATGTACTAGATCAAATTTACAGCTAATGCCATTTAGCTAGTAAAGAGCAGTCTCCTTTGCTTGCCATGGGGCTTGCTTGCCTGACTGAATACTAGAGTCTAGTGCTCATTAGTGGCCACTTGTTGTCTTTGCTGCTCGCTGCAGTGCTGCGCTGCTGATCACCTCACTGTGCTGTGCCTGAGAGCATTTTGAAAACAGCCATGGCAAAGTGCCTGGGCTGGCAGGTGGCCAGGGTGTTGTGGCAGTTTTCTGTGATGCTGTACTGGACAGGCTGCAAAACACCAGTGTGAACCTGAGTAGAAGGATGAGTCCATGCAGGAGCAGGTATCCACTTTCAGTCCATGGAGGACCCCAAGGTGGAGTAGCTGGATAACTGAGCAGCTGGGACCCCACAATAGGCTCATGCTGGAGCAGGTTCCTGGCAGGACCTGTGAATGCATGGAGAACAGGAGCCCACCCTGGAACAGGTTTGCTGGCGGGACTTGTGACCCTGTGAGGGACCTCTGCTGGAGCACGCTGTTTCTGAAGGACTGCATCTTGTAGAAGAGACCCAGGCTGGAGCAGGTCATGAAGAGCTGCAACCTGCGACAAGGACCCACGCTGAAAAGTCTGTAGAGAAAACTGTCTCCTGTGGGTGGTACCTCATGATAGGTAAGATATTCCCCAGCAGCCTGTTTTGCTGAAGACCATGGTGAGACACGCTGTCTCTCTGCAGCCCACGGCGGTTCATGGTGGACCACAGCGCAAAATCCTTGCTGGTAGGCAGCGTAGAAACAAGTGGAGGAGTTCACTGCAATGTTAAACCAGAAACCTGGCCCAAAAGGATGAGGGACAGAGCTCGTAATTGATATACCTTTAAACTGTTGCTGTAAGCCATGATTTGAGTTGCATCTGATAGGAATTACCATGACACTAACAACCCGAACCAGTGGAAGAGAAGAAGGAGCTCCAGTGCAGCAGGGACCAGACCTGAGCTGGCTTTGGTGCCCAGTTACTCCATAAAACACACCACCTCCCCTGTCCCAAATGATCACCAGAACAGATGGAGCCCAAAGTCATGGACTAAACAAACTCAATGGACATTTTGTAGACATTTTATGAACATTTTGCTGAGGTGGTTCTCAGACTAAGGGAATGCTATCTGTGTATTACATCAAACAGAAAATTATTACATCAAATGGAAAGCAGGTTGTGGCTAATGAGATCATACTGAGTAGTATGGCACCCGAGCATGATGTAAATGCCAGGAAATAAGGGCTGGAATGCACTGGGTTTAGCTGGGGTAGAGTTAATTTTCTTCACAGTAACTGGTTTTTGACTGGGTTTTGAATTTGTGCTGAACACAGGATTAATGATACAGAGATATTTTTCTTATTGCTGAAGAGTGCTTGCACAGAACCACGGCCTTTTATGCTTCTTGGACCACCCTACCAGTGAATAGGCTGGGGTGTTCAGTAAGCTGGGAGGGGACCCACTCAGGACAGCTGACCTCAACTGATCACAGGAATAACCCTTCTAATTCTCTCCCCCATCCTGCTGATGAGGAAGCGACTGAGCACCTGCATGGGATTTAGGTGCCAGATGAATTTAAACCATACTTAAACCTAAAAATATTCCAAAGAATAAAATGCAGTGCTTCTGCATTCTGTCAGAAGCACTGACAACGAAGCCATGAAGAAAGAGCCAAGTTTTGTGAACACTTCAGTGCAAAGCTTCTTTACTGATCACATTCAGCCATAAATTATGCAGAATGCTCTCGGCAAGGCATGCAAACTCTTCCTTAGCATCAGAGTAATTAACTCTGCCTTGAAGCCTCAGTCAGCCCTGAACATTGGCATAGCTCACTCATCATGGTCTGCATACCACCAGGCAGATGTATCCCTAAACTGAAAAAAATTTCTAAAGTTATTTCAAGGACATTAAACTGTCAGACCTAGGAATGATAAAAAAATTTACATGAAGGTGTGGAACCTGAAAATATGGAGCTTACAATGGAAAATTTTTTTTAATGTAATATTTTAATAACCTCAGGTCCTAGATCAACCACAAATTGGTGGCTTAGTATTTCTGACATCCAGAAGGCTTGTAGGCTCTTAAAGCATGTGATATATTTTCTGTATCAATGGAAACAATCCTCTCTCTTCCTAAGACTACTTAAGAGTGTTCCTGTCTTGACAGCATTTGGTATAGTAGAACATTCATCTTTCAAGATACTTTGATAACTTTACTTTATATTGCAAAAAGAATCTGCAAGGACTGAATTGTTAAAGAATAGACAGTGGAATGTATTTTAATTTATATCTGTGATTTTTAAAAGGTAAAAATCCCAGCATATTATGTGCTCTCTATTTTAATAATAGTAGTAGAAAAAATATTCTCATATATTTTATTTGTGCTGATAGCTTTAATTATGCATACATTTAACTTGTTTCAGATGAGTCTTTCTGATCTCCCTAAACAACAATACACTGTAACACATATTAAGTGTTTACATGTTAAAAACTACTAAGTATTTAGACACAACTGGAGTAAAGAAAATGGGAACTGTAGACTGATGTAACCTTTCAGTAAAGACAACCAACAGTAGATTTGACTGTAACAGCAAGTGCCTCAGTTCCAGACTTTAGACTGGAGGTAATGAAATGCTCTATCCATCTATCTATCCATCTTCAGATTCCACAGGTAAAAAGAAAAAAAAAAAACAAAACAAAACAAAACAAAAAAAAACAAACAAAAACAAAAAAACACAATTATATTTGATGTGGAAGGAAAGGCAGATCAGAAGGGATTTGTTCAGCCTTAATAAAAGAAGTTTATTAAGTTCAGATACATATAATTTCCTGAAGAAAGACCCACAGGTAAATTGCCTCCATAATTTCATGACATACCTTTATAACTTCAGAAACATCCAAATACTTTTAGTGGTAAATATGATCACCAGTGTTTCTCTGAGATAGCCTCTCCACACACTCAATCTTAGAAGTGGCCAATTTCCAGATGACTTGTGTTCTAAATGCTAAAGATGATGCTTATGCTGTAGCACAAATAAATCAATAATCCAGTCGTTTTTCTAAGACAACCTAAACCTTCATTAAAAAAATAAAAAAGGGAGGCTTAAGCAGAATGCTTAGATTTCTTAATTCAACCTAAAGAAAAACTAACAAACTTCTAGAGATAACATCCAACATCTTGGGGAAAAAAATCAAGTAAATCAGAAGTTACCAAATTATTAACCTATATTCAGCTTAACTAGACATTCTTGCTTACCTACTGGTATCTTCCAGGCATCAAAAGTGCAAAGATTTTTAAAGGAAAACTGGAATGTTTTAGTTTCTCACAGATAGGTTCACTTACATTTAAGAAGGCTGTACATAGAAAAGTGAAAAAAACATACTGACTAGCTGCAGCAACTGACAAATTGACTACAAGAAAGAATGGACTCAAATCAAACTAAGGTATTGACAGTATGGTTCCAGGTTCAACAGTCTGCATCTGATCCACTGTGGTTGTACACAAAAGAATAGTGCAACCCAAAAACAATGCAAGCAGACTGGAAGATGAAGTTTAAAACACTATACGTAAGAAAAAAGATGTAGGTTTTTGAGGTAAGAAAATTTCCTGTTAAGAATGAGCTTGGATCTGTACATCATCTTCCCAAGTAAGCAATTAAAAGACAGATCTCAGATAAGAACAGAAATAAGAAACGAATTTCTCCACCACCTGACAGATGGAAATAGTAAGATTTAACTCAAATGGTTGGTCAGGTGTAAGAAATAACTTAGATACTTCCTAGTTCACATAACTTTGCCTTACTAAGAATGAACTTCACCATACACAACATTATTATTTGCCTGGCTTGGATTACAACATGATACCTCCCTGTCTCCAGTTAAGAGACGCAGAAATTATTTGTTCTTTTGCTTCTCACATCCTTGTACCATTACAGCAGTAGGCTTGTTATCCTTACTGAAAAAAAACCTGTTTAATTCCTACTGCAACTTTTCTTATAGCTTTTGTTCCTTAAGGCTTCATCCTGTACTATGAGTCTTTCTCATTTTGTAAAAATTACACTGGTGCTACAAAGCTGGTTTCTTTTCACATGGAAAGAGAGGACCCTGATGCCAACATTTGGAACTTGCACTGTACAAACAAACACATACTACCTTTAAATATAAAAAAGTTTTAGTGCTATAGAGCTAATATTCCAAGTCTGTCTACAATTTCACAGCAAATACTTCTTACCTTACCCACAAAACAAATCAGTTCTGATTTTTTTATTTTTTGCTAACTGTAGGAGAACAACTGTAGCATGAAGAGCTGAAAGCCTGAGCTACTCTCAACTATTCACTCATTTAGCATATGGAGAGACAAATATTACCAGCAGTTCTACTACAGTTCAACAAAGCAAGCAAAAACTACCAATCATTGTAAGGCAAGTTTCTTGACTGCAAAAAAAACCTGCCTGTCAGACCCCACAAAATTAGCTGTGTGTTTTAATCAAGTTTGCTGAAGTGTTACTGTTCACAGCACATATGCCAATGCAGCTATTATATTTACATTTAATATCTGACATGAATTGACAGGCATCACACTGACTACATCATACTTAGATAAGTGCTGATTTTTTACTTCTGGTAAAGAGCAGCTTTCCTCTAATTCTGTACATTGTAGTTCAAGTTTCTGGTACCAAGCAGTAAAATGTGCCTACCTACTGCAAGATTTATCTTCTCTATAAATGAGTCAACATTATGTTATATTTTGTTATTTCTATGTAAACAACACTGCATACTTCACCAAATATTTGTCTTCATTCTAAGAAAAAAACCAGAAAGCCATAGAACCCTACAACCATAATTAAAACACTCAGTTAAAATGTCCAAATCTGGTATGCCCCCAAGTGATTCTCCATTTTTGGTAAATCAAGATAATGACACAACTACCTCAATTGCTTTGAGAAGGCAGGACAAAAAATGTAGTTCAAGTCACACCAAATACAAAGTAAGATCGGTGGCAATACTTACAGGAGTTGAAAAACGGACAGATTTTGTTCCAGTTCCTGCTGTATCCACTATACTTTCACCATATATTTGCAAATAAGCACAATCTAAATGGTCTATTCACATTTGAAATGTCAAGGCTGCTCACTAATCAATGAAGAAGCCAGTCATATTGGCTACTTTTTTCAACTACAGTGTTTAAACACTTCAGACATGACAGAAATTTCCTCATGAAGTACAAATTACACGAATCTACAACACCTGGGCAAGCTGCACAGTTAACACACACCACACCTAAAATACTAATGAAATATTCTTCTCTTCTTTTAGTTTGTTTACTAGAAGAGAGATGGCGTATCTCCTAGAATAAGAGGAACCCACAACAGTATCCTTAAGTCAGTTTTGTGATATTTAAAAGAATTGCTATTTTTCTCTTCTCCCCCTTCCTATCTCTCCTCACACCTTCCCACGATCCTCAAGCTCCTGAACAAAAGTTCTCTACACTGCAGAAGACTACCTGCATGTAACTCCTACCTAACACAAACTTTTTAAAAAGCACTTTGAAATGTGCCATATTTTATATCAACAGAAATAATTCAGCATTTGCATGGCCTTCACTTAGAGACGGTGCACACAAAAAAAACTATTATACAACCACCACCTAACAAGATGCAGCACAATAAAAGGAAAGGTGTCTGAAGTTCTCAGGGCAAGATATATATGACAAAGTTAAAATCTTTCTTTTAAGACTTTGCTCTAGGACCAGAAATTTGCTTTAAAATATTAACAAATGTGATGTATTTTACATGCCATGGATATAATGAGCCATTACACAGAATTTTAAAATATTAAAAAGAAAAACCCAGGAAATTCTGTGCAGACATAACAGAAGTAAGTTCCTGACCTACAGGACAGAAGAAATAACTGGCAACCTTTATGTACATGTATACACGTATACTTGCCTAACCTAAAAACAACACAAAAACATTTATAAAGTTATTTTTAAAGTTGTTGTCTCTAACTAATTCTAAGATAGTCCTGACATGCTCAACAGAACCATCTTCAAAACGCTAAATATTTAAATTTAGCCTAGCTACAGCTGGATGTTACATTGCTACAGCCACGTAACTAACCTGAGCAATTCATGTGCCAAGCAAACACTTTCATGTTTAAACTATTGATATGCACATATAAACACACAACAGGTTCCATCCTGAAATTTCTTCCTTGAAAGAAGCTAGATTGTATTTTGCTACAAAAATCCCCAGCTGCCTTACACAAAGTATTAAAGACAAGAAAAGGGAAGTCATCACTGGCCTCTGCTCAGCACTGGTGAGACCACACTTGGAGGGCTGTGTCCAACTCTGGGCTCCTGTATCAGTTAGGTAGCAGAGGGGCTACAGGGTTAGCTTTGGTAAGCTTTCAGAAACTCTCCCCAAGTCAGAGAGAGCTGCTTTCACTTGGTTCCAAGACAGACTCACTGCTGCTAAGCTGAGCTGAACAACAATGATGGCAATGCCGCTGTGATAACATAACCAAGAGAGAGTAAAAAAAGCCATTCAACAGCACATGAAAAAGACAAGCAATGCTGCAGACATCAGGGTTAGAAGAAGGAGGAGGAGAAGGTGATTTAGGTGCTGGAAGAGAGATTCTTGAACCCTGTGGAAAAAAACATGGTGACACAGTTGAGGAGAGGAGAGAAAGAGAGAGATGGTATGTGACTGAAATACAAGAGGATCCTTACTGGATATCAGGAAAAATATTTTTTTTCTGCGAGGTTGAAAAACTACTAGAACAGCTTGCGCTATCTCCATCCTGAAGATTTTCAAAAGCCATCTGCATATGGTCCTGAGCAACTGTCTCCTAAGAGGCCGTGTTTGAGCAGGGGTTTAGAAGAGATGCCCTCCTGAGTTTACTTTCCACTTCTTAAGTTTTCTTACCACAAGCAAGGGGTTCCTCTCCCCTGACAGATTTTTGAAGTGCCAAGACAGGGTGCTTCACAAGCACCAACAGCTCCCCTGCCTGCATTGCTGCACTTAATGCCGCCAAGTCCTCACACTAAGGGGGAGGAAACAGTCAGTCATTACAGGATCTGAGGAGACTGAGGCTTATCTTAGCTCAAAAAGCCACCACAACAGGATAAATATCCTGTGATTCAAGAGTTGTCACCCTTCAATGTTTGCTGTCCTCCTCAGGTGCTGGTTGTGGTGCAGGCCCAGAGACTTATGTGTTATCACTGAGGGGCAAACAGCCATAAAAACACAGCACTTTAGGAGCCAGTGGTTCTGGCTCCTGAGAGTGCTCTGGGGCCTTCGGCACCCCTGAGGGCTCCCGGCCACTTGTGCTCCCTCCCGGACGCCTCCTGCAGGTACCCCGTGCCAGCCGAGTCCCACTGGCTGGGCGGGGAGCAGCGTGGAAGGGAGATTTTCTCCTGCCATGGGGGGCAGCGTGCCTGGGGGAACGGAGGGGGAGGCAGGTGTCGAAGGCAGCTGAGGGGCTGCTCGGTAAAGTCTTTCCAGTAAAGTCTCCTTTTCCTGCAAAGGAGACCCTTCGGGAGGCCCCCGTCTCCCCCCCTCTGCCCACGCCCTGGGCCTTCTCTGCTGCCCGGTTCCCGGCGACAGAGAAGCTCCGGCCCCGGGCCCGTCTCTCGGCAGCCCATGGCGCGCGGTGCCGCCGAGGCTCTGCAGGAGAGCGGCTCCGCCGCGCCGGCCGCCCCGAGCGGGGGGCAGCGGGAGGCGGCGGCGGCGGCCGGGCTGTGCCCCATCTGCCTGGGCGACCTGGGACAACGCGGCGCACGTCGACACCTGCCTGCACACCTTCTGCTTCGCCTGCATCCGCCAGTGGGCTGCCGTGAGCGCCGCCTGCCCGCTCTGCAGGCAGCGCTTCGGCCGCATCCTGCACTCCGTCAGGGCGGACGACGACTACCAGGAGTACGTGCTCGGCCCGCCCGGCTGCTGGCCAGAGCGCCGCGCCCGGGCACGGCGCGCTCGGCCCGTCCCCGCACTGGCGCTACCGGCTGCGCCCGCGGCCCCGCCGCCATCCCGCCGCCAGGAGAAGGGGGCGGCCGCCCGGGGACGGACGGAGAGCTCCGGGAAGCTCTGACACCTCTGCCCGATAGGCTCAGGGCAGCGCCCGGCCCGCCCCGCCGCTGCCGCCGCCGTCCTCTCGCACGTGCGGGGGGCGCGGCTTACGGCCCTCGTGCACTTGGAGCGAACGTCCAGAGAATTCCCGGAGCACGCGTCTCTCACAACCCCTTGGTATACTGCACGCTCTTTTTCTTTACTAGTAATAGTAATATATATTTGGTTTAAATTAATGAAGTGTTTTTTCCCTATCCGATGAAGTTTAACTTTTCTCCCCCGCAGTGGAAGGGTGCAGGGAGGCAGTAGTTGGGAGAGGGGAGTGAGAGGCTTCACAGTGCTTAGTTCCCAGCTGGGGTCTAACCATCATATTCTGCACCTTTTAAAATGAGTCATGGTGGCTCCAAGGGGCAAAAAGGAGGAGTGTGAGCTAAAGCTGCGATAGTTTTTAGGGGGCAAATTAATATTTTGAAGAATTTCAGCCTGTCTTCTTAAGAGAACTTCCTATGTGCTGCAGATACTGAAAAAATGAATTACATTCCAAAAGTACAGTCCATTTTTTCTTTCTTTTTTTTTTTTTTTTTAACATCAGCATTCCTTGATGTGCATTAGATTGTCTTATACAGATAAGCTGCATAGGTTTAACAAGAAGATGGATTTTGTTGTTTTGTGTTTTTACAAGGTTCCAACAAATGCTAGTAAGTTTCTAGATATATCTAAACAAGTAAAAGGAAAAAAGCCCAACAACAAACAAACAACAAGAAAATCCCAAGCGATATGTATCACCAAAGAAAAGGATTATTTTAACAGAAAGTATGTACACAAGCAGTATACAAAGTGCAAAAGTTGTATATGACCTCAGGCAAATAAGGGTATACTTCCTTTATCAAGCTGTCATAAATTAAACTGTTACTGTTAGCATACTCTGCAATAAATGTCAGATAAGAGTACATTCTGGAGTTAATATATTACATCAAAGTCACAACGTATTACCACTTCATCATTTCAGTCTTAAAAGGTGTTGTCTAACTTTTTGCATGAAGATTGATGTATCTTCATGATAAAGCAAATTATTAAAAAATCTGTTGTGCCTTAGTTTAGGATAAGCAGCACATTATTTGAAGTCCTATTTTATTAGAGCCTGAAACCAGTCTGACAAAATGGAAGAAGGTAATAACCAGTAGGCAAACACAGACTCTGAAACAAGACAAATAGCAACTGTACCATCTGCAATGTCTCATGGACTAGAGAACATGAAGTGGTCTTCACAAAAGCACAATAAAACCTTAATAAAATATAATAGCTTAAGAGCTGATTCTGTCATCAAGTTTATAGGATATTTGGTCACTACCAGCAATTTATTGAGACTAATTGTTTTCAAATTTAAAACCCATGCAGATTTGCAATTTATTGCCACATTCTGTAGAGAGAGCTTTAAAATAAGAAATAAGGGAATCTGAGCAGGATTTATGTAATTTCACTCATTATTTTAAGTAAATTGGAAAACTAGCTAATAAATTTATAATGCAATATAAAAGCAAAGAGAAGAATACTACTACTGATGAAAGCACAAGGCAAGGAAAATTGAAAGTTAATGAAAGGATTGTGTCTAATCTGTTTAAAAAAATGGATTTGCATAATTACAATCTCATGTGTCAAAAACCCCAAAGATTTAGTATCCTCCCCTCCTTTCCTGCTCAAACAACAATACAGTTACTTTGGGATACACCTGAAACCTGGTACTATAGTGTCATCTGAAACAGAACCATCATTACAGGAAAATAAAAAAATAGTGCTGAAATATGAGATTTGCAAAAAAACAGGAATTAAGATTATAATCAGCCTAACACATGCATTAAAGTTTCACAGCAATGCTTGTAATGCAACCCTTATGAACCAGTCAGTGAACCAGGGCCCACACAACTTTGAGTATGTCCTGTGAGACCTTTTTATACAAGCATACAAGTGCAACATTAAGGCCCAAGAGAGAGGCTGCTCCACTCGTTACTTCTTACAACCAGAAAGCATGCATACTAAAGTCTTTGAAGCTCTGAAACATGTATTTGCTGATGTCCACATTTCAAGAGTCCTGAACAGAATTTAACAAGAGAGGGTTGTGACCAATGGCATGAAGTTCAGCCAGTCCAGTTGCAAGGATCAATAGTGGATACAGTATTGTTTAATGTCCCCATTAATGACCTACAGGATGGAACACAGTGCACCTCAGCAAGCTTTTGGGTGATACACAAGTGCAAGGAATGGTTTGTAGACAGTGAGGTAGTGACTAAAAGCCATCAGGAAATCAATCTCCTTTTAAATTACTTTAGCAATTTACATTCTTGCATTGACAAATGATAAAGATCAATCTTTGTGAAATAAATGGATAAGAAAAAAAACCACTTGAGTTCCAAAACATTTTTCTGGATACTGATAGATACTAAACAATTTTAGCCCTCAATTTAGCCTCATTTCTTCTATGATGATTAGGATATTGTCAATTTTATACCAATATATTCCTTTCCTCAGATAAAAGCTCTTCAATCCGATTGAAAAATACTCCATATAAAAGTACTAAAAAAATAAAGAAGATAAGTCAAGACTGGTATCTCTTAAATCCTAGACGCTTCCTTCTAAATTCCACAACAAATTCAAGGTGCTAAATCTCAGTATCTTAAAAAATCTCACACTTTTGAGAAAAAAAAGAAAAAATATCACAACCAAAAAAAACCCTAATACTTAGAAACTCTGACTAAGGATCAGCTCAGCTAAGAATTAGATTCTTAGCTGATACGCCTTCAGGTATGTAGGCCTAAACAATTAATTCTGGACCACACACACAGCATTTGCAACACAAGAAACAGAATGCAAGTTTCCAGATTAACACCCTTATTTCTGGATATTCTTTCCTCTTCAACAGACATGACAGATTCTAGAGGTAACCCTTCAATTCAGAAAAACACATTTTTCTGGTTCATAAGCATCTCTCACAAAGTATAACCATAAGTCCTACATTATTTCACATTAAAAACAGTATGTTTTTAGCATATTAGTTTCTTTTCCTATGTCTTCCACTTCACCTGTTTGGATTTGACAGTTTTGACATTAGTTTATTTCAAATGGGGTAAAATGTTATTTCAAAATATAAGATAAATTTTCTTTTCTCTGTAATTTCTACTACTGATACTGCTGTCAAAAATAAAAAAAACCCAAAATCAATAAACAAAACACTGTTTTCAAGTAATATTTAAACATTTGTTTCCATACTAAAAGCAATCCAAAGTAGCAATCGTTTTTCAAAGCTAACTTCTGAAACCTGAAGTGTTAAGGTGTATACATTTAGGACATTCTTTAGCCTCCACCACACACTTGCCTTTTTTTTTTTTTCTGTAAAGAGGAATGGAGGTGTCAATCATGCTTTCTCTTGCAACACATGTTTTGCAACTTTTACTTATCACTTCCATTACATGTAATGTAGGAAGATTAGCACTAAAAACAACTGAAGAACCCGCATAAGTTAAATACATAAATTATTATTAGAGTGACAGAGAAGGTAACAAGTATCTTGTGACTCCATTTGCTTTGTTTGTTAAGGAAGAGAAAGCTAATTAACTGCAAACACCAACCATAAAGACCTAGACCTGTTTATGTCAACATAAGCTTTGGAGAAGCTAAGATATATTTCACATTCAAACTTCATTCCCCTGCTCTTTCTCCTTCTGAAAACCAGGATGTTATTACAAAAACAATAAGTATCTACAAAAGAGATGAACACACCAGGCATAAAAACTAGAATAATTTATTTTTAATAAACAATTCCCTGTATTATTTTAAATATGCATATGCTATATAAAATAAATATATTCATTTTTTGATTGCCATATCTAAATTTTGTTGTAAAGAATCACTCTGTATAAAAAAATTATTCTAAAAATCACAGCAAGAATAGTGGTTGCAAATTTAAACTTTATGTGGCATTATTCAGCCTTTAGACTAGAAAGGCTGGATATTGCAAAAAAAATGGAAAATACTATAATTTTTATTTAATTTCATATTTCAAACCTAAAGTCTTTTTAAAGTATGTATTTTAAGGACACTTACACTAAACTCTCTTCTTTCACTGTGTTCTTCTATTGCAATTTCTCGTCTGGCAAAGTATAAGAAAGGGGAAAAAGCAGAAAAGGGGGAGAAAGCAAGGACAAAGGAAGGGGGTGGTGGACAGACAGGAAGAAAAGAATGAAAAGTGTACTTTCTGTCATAGTTTTTCTAACTGTTTAAGGTAGAGAAGTTCATTGCCTCTAGAGCTTTCATGAAATCTTACTTAGTTTTTTTACTACATATTTTTGAAAAACTAAAAATTACTGTCTCTTATAGAAACCTATCTGTGCTGCAACAGTTCTCAAACTTTACCTTCCCTATTCTTGTAGTGAATGTCTTGATCCTTTTCCATTTCCATCTACAGCACATTCTTATTACAACATGCTTTCTCAAGACTCCAAGCTGGGGGGGTAGTCAAGGTGTCACCAGTTGGCTTCACCCTTCTTGGTGTCTGCTACCACAAACGCATTGATTCCCCTGCACAAAATTTGATTTTCCAAAAACATCTTCCATTTAGAAACTGCTGTAACAGTCAACTGTCCACAAAGAAAGGTGTCAAGTAGAGGAAAAGACCACACTGTCAATCTGAAAATTGAAACTCCTGGCCATTTTTAAACATCTTTGTTCTTAAACTGACACTGTGTGCTACGAAGTGAGCTGAAGAAAAAAACATGTTGCTAGAATCTCGAGAAATTCCAGTCATTGATAGCAGAAACTGAAGTGATCAGGTTCCTAGGAGAGTTAATGCTGAATTTAAAACACTAGGAGGACTTTTGTGCAACTTCAGCTCAGAAAACAAAAATTAGTAGAAAACAACTACATAAAAATCCATGTAAGAAAAAATATAACTATTCCTCTCCAGGAAACAAAGGAAGAACTCATTCTAGAAAAAAAATTAATTGGCTCACAGGGTGACAGAAAAGACACACAAGGTGTAACAATGAGGGTAAAGTACCAATTTATTCACATGCCTTTCTTACACATTCTTTATAGTGTGGGAAGCTAGGTAAATAGTATATTATAATGTTTGTAACTGCACAGTTTTAAGAATACTTCCTATATATTTTCTACAAGACTAGTATTTGGAGATGCAGTTTAGTAAGCATAGCTTTTCCCGAAGTGTGTTCTCTCTTACCCTTAAGTTAAAAAAAATTTGTTCATGTACTCCAGGGTTTCTGATAAATCTTTATTACAGTGAATGCTGTCACGTTTTTGTTCAGTATACCATTGGTATAGTGGTATTTCAGTTCAGCCTAAAAAATAATCAGGACAGGGGTCTGCATGTTTTCAAGCAAGGTCAAAGAAAACCCCAGACATAAGAAATTATTTCCTAACTAAAATGCCCATAATTTCCTAAGAAATAATTTCCTAACTAAAGAAATAATTTCCTAACTAAAATGCCCATCACCACTACTGCCATAGTATCTAAATTATATAACTACAGTAGCAATACAAAGAAAGCAAAAGAGTTGTTTATGTAATCATACTTAAACAGTTAATGGCATGGAAGTTGAAGTCTTTAAACTCCCTGAAACCTTAAACACAAAGTGCGTAAAAATAAAATTAGCTACTGTAGAGCTAATGAAAACAGGCTGAGACACCAATCCTTGTTTTTATGACAGGCACCTACTAGAAATACTGCACACATCTGATGGTTTTTAACTCCAAATGCATGCCTGAGAGAAATCCATTACCTAATTTTTTCCCACCTTCTCATGATTACTGATAGAGACCGACTGATACCTATAGAGAATTTGAAGCCATATGGTATTTATTTAATTTTGCTTTTTAAAAAATCTTTCTTGTTGTAGTATGCAGAAATTTCTTTAAAACATGAAATACTGAAAATAATGAAATGTAATGAAAATTAATATAATCACTAGCATGATCTTTCTTACCCACATCATTTTAAATGCTTTGAGTAGTTACCTCTCTCATACTATTGGTCAGATTTGACTTGATGGTCAGATCGTATTTACCTATCCATAAAGTTAACGTTCTACATTAAGAATTTGCCTACTGTGACTGAACTTACGAAACTTACTTCTAAAAATTCGGTTAATGAAGATGTTATTTGGTAAACTCCAACAGTATAATAGAAGATAAACTGATAAACCAATGTAGCTCTATCATGTTAACAGTCATGAATGAACATAAACTTCAAAAATTACCTTAATTAAGTTAGCTTTTGAAATACCATTATGAATATGCCCTTAATACACTAAGAATGTTGCTAAGCTGCAGCTAATACTAGAAGTTCTAGTCATGGAAACTTTGGCTGCTTACTTACTTCATTTTAGTACAAATTGTGGTGGCCTATTACACTGCTTGAGTAGATTTACTGATTTGAAAAAGTGCAAAATCATTACAGAAGGTGGGTGCTGTACAAACATGATAAAAAATCTCAGGTGATGCTAACCAGTTTCTTCAAATGCAACTAATGTACTAATCCTCTTGCTTTTCCCACCCCTTTTTAGAATGTTTAGAATTCAACCCTGTAATAGGTGATATATGAGTGATTATATTGATCTTATTAGAGGGCTGAATTCAGAGCTAGCAGCAGAACTCTCTTAAGCTCTAGACTCTAATAATATACACAAAATGAACATCTATCTCCATATAGCCATTTACTGTTTCGCATGTCCTAAGTATTTCACAGACTTAAGCGTATAAAAAATAAAATCTCAACATTTGAAACATAGTAGATGTTTCATTCCCTACATAATCTCTATGTTAGAAAAACCAAAACAACTCTCAGGCATCCTGGTCCATGCAGTGAAGATTCTTGTCTAAGAGCTGAGAATCTTTAAATTCAGTACTGTTTTCCCACACTCTTTTTCATGATGTTTGATATGTCTCTTTGCCTTTTCAACCATTCAATCCTCTTCATCAACCTTCCTATCTCTGAAGTAGTAACTTCCAGTAGTAAAGAAATGGCAATATACAGCACAAAATGAATTATTCACACATTTGTAGGTAGGACTGAAACTGTTGACTCTAACAATTGAGTACTGAGATATTTCCAACAGATATAAGATCTGGCTAATGTTTATGACCAATAAATCAATTCCCAAATACCTAATCATTTTAATTCAAATATTCCCAGATGAACAATAGACACTAACAGCAACTGTATAATTTGCAAAAATTAGATTTCCCATTTAAAAGCAAATAACGAGGAATAAGCTCATTGCCGAACAGCAGGTCACATAGTAAGTTATGCAGTGACAAAGCCATGGGAATCTTGACATGGCATCTTTTTAATTACACCAGCATTCATGAAAAGCAAGGAATAGTTCTATGCAACTTACTTCAGCATCTAGACTATCACTGTGCTCTGGCATTTAGTTCAGATTTAGCTCAGTAGTTTTTTTAATTAATTAAGGTATTTAACTGACTAAATTAATGAAATCCAACTCACCATGAACAATCCTATTCTTTAATTACTTCCTTACATTAGTCTTTTACTAGTAGAGGCTACACTATCCTAAAGCATCTTTAATAAACCAGATAGCAAAACAACACTGAAAGCATTTTAACTAAATCATATCATGTTGCATTCAGAATAAATGTTCTGAAAGTGGTCACTGAATAGCTTAATTATCTAGTGCTAGTAGCTGGTTTTAGTCAGTATTCTACCAAAAAAGAAAATACAATCCTAAGCAAAAGTGAACACTACATAGATCTCTATTAATCTGAAAAACGAAAATGGTTTAATAAAATGGAGTAACACAGGTGGAAGAATGTGTAGTTATTTTCAGCAAGAATATATATAAAACAACTGCATTTCTGTGGTAATTGTCTACAGACAGAAGCATGGATCAGAAATGTAGTAAAAATACATATCCCCAGCCCCACATCTGGAACATACCCTGACCACCATGACCTTTCAAACAATAAAGAGTGATCTCCTGGTGCCATTGGTGAGCTCCCTCAGCATTCCTGTGTGCATTTTCCCTGAACCAATGGAAATTTGTATGTCATGTTTGTTTAAATCATCATAACCTGACACTCCTCCACAGAGGAAAAGCCTTTCATGATCCACAAGTTGTCCACTGGTACCTGCAACATCTGAAGGAAGTTCTTACCAATAAAAACCAAGGTGAAGAATGTACCTTGGGTACCTTGCCTTTGTCCTTTTCTACCAAACCTGCCCCAAATTTCATCTAGAGAACTCATTTTCAATTACTCTCTGGACATTTCAAGTCCCTATTCTCCCTTCCATACATTTGTATTTTTAAATAATCCCCAGAGAGAGCATTGATAGCAACATATTTTTCAGTGATCAGCTGCTCCCTTGTGATCAAATTCACTGCAGGGTATGCAAGACTGTGACATCACAATGGTTTTAGTCATACAGCTACAGTTTGATATTTTGTTGATTCATCTCAAAATTAAACTACTTGCTTTTCTCCCATCTGTCTCACATACTGAAAAAGAAAAACAGAGTGGAAGTGAAAAGTGTAGGAAAGAACTGTAGTGTGCAGCCAGAAGCGACTAACAGTACAAGCCAGGAGTGAAACTCTCCACATTTAAGGGATCATTACCTGGTAAAAGATATTTTCTCAACACTACAATGGTTTTGTTTCCGATGCTAAAAACAACAATATCAAAGGAAGCTGAATAGTACTAGAATATGTTTGGGAATATCCCCTTCCCACCTTCCCCCAAACTCATGACAAACTGACATGTTAATAAATTTTGATAAAATTACCTAGTTAAACACATTAGGGAACTGAAACTTCTTAAAAGAACTGATATATGTCTGAACCTACAACACTATGTTTTTACAGTGAGCATTACTACAGTTATAAAATAATACTATTTTGAAATAACACCAGATACACCCTACATTTGCCACTTTTATAAGAGCACTGGCATGCCAATTAATTATTCAAAGGAATTACACTGATTTTAATGTCACATTTGTTATGTCAAAACACCTTCAAGTTCAAAAGATACTGTCTTCTACAGTACAGAAAAGGAAAAAAAAAGGCCTAGCTACTGAGATTTCAAGTAATTGCAGTATTATTTATGTAATGATCAGAGGCTTAATATATTTTATTTCAATGAGGTAAATGACTGTAAGGTGGTATCACCACTATTCTCATATACATTTCAAAACTGAATGGGGTATTATCTCAAGGCATGAATAACTTGATGTTACTGACTGATTTTGGCTTGGTAGTTATATTCCATGATCAAGTAAGAGAAAATTAAAATAAGATTTGCTTTATAGGTCGGCACCTTCCATGACTGTAACAGAAAATTTCTCTGCTTCTAGAAAGACCAAGAAATTACCCAAGTTCCAAACGCTAGGCTTTTTGTTCTAGTATGCCTCAAAAATTAAATCAAGAGATACAGCAATTCACACATATATCTGTAAATTTCTTAAAAGAGAAGTCCTTAATGACAGCTTTCTCATCAGTAACTAATACAAAATAGGTAGCCCCAAGGGCTACATTGATGATTGTATGATCATAGTCAGCATTTTCAGAATAGTCAAAAATTCTATTAAAAATATTAGACAAATTAAACACAAAGAAGTAGTACATGAAAGTATAAATATAAAGCTGTATGTAATATTTAGTGATACTATTTAGATGCTCTCCTATTTACTACAACATAAAATGCATTTGGAACAAAAATGGCTAAAAAGTATTTTTTTTTCTCAGAATACCATAGAAATCTTAGCTTCTTAGTTGTCAGAAACATAGGAAAATACCTAAGAAAATCCATAAATCTTAGGTAGCTTGGAATTTTCCAATAATGAAACCCTTGCAAAAAAGTAAAGCGTGAGCATTCTGAAGAATTAATTTCCAGAAATACAAAAATACATAAATCTTATATATACAGGCTTAAATCTCATAACCTGAAAATTCCATCTGTCTCTTCAAAAGGTCACCATCAAAGATTATTTTTGTCCATCTTTGTCCTCTCTAGATTAAAGCAGGTCAGATTCCCAGGAATTCTGCACAGTAGCTTCCGACACCTATCTTCCAAAACAAGTAACTTTAAGATCTTCAAGGATGTATCAGAGAGATACTGAACACACAAGTTCAGGTCCAATGCACAAACAGCATTCTGTACTTACATCTGATTAACAGCTATGTTTACGTGATGTAGACCTATTAAGTTGGGTGTTAAGTATTTAATTAGGCAGAAAAACATCTCATTGACATTCTTCACTCTTCTTGGCAGATAAATGTGGCATAAATAACAGTATACCATCAAAGAGTGAATATTGTACATGGGTAAATTTATGAAAGAATATAATACATATCCAGTAGCATATAAACAGCAGTTAAGTCCAAAAAATTTGTTAGATCTTGTAGTCCTACACACAACAATTACATTTAATGCTAATATAGCTTTTTTCTTGGAAGCTTTCACTACTTCAGCCTGTTTTTTTACCCATTAAAAAAAACTCTGCATTTTTAAAAATCATGTAATTTTCCACAACATTTCATTAACACTACATAAACCAACATTAATGCTTGTATTTGTTATTTTAGTCATAGTTAGTGTATTGAGAAAAGAAAGCCATCACTACAACAAATAAACAGAAAGCATATGAGATGTTTGCTTTAGAATTGGTGTCTGGTAAATTATTCCAAACTAGTTTTCAATTTACAGACGTTAAACAAAAAGACAATAGTTTTGACTTCTTACACTAAATTGTAGTGTAATTGTTCTTACAATAAAACAATATGAAAATAGAATACGTTTACATGAAATGGAAAATTCTGAAAATGAATTTGCATATCAACAGCACTAATTAAAACTAAATAGGATTAAACATTCAATGCCATGCCATGCCACGCCACAATGCATTACATTTCGTGGTAACTCAGTAGGAGGATAAATGTACAGCCCAATGGACTACACAGATTTTTTGCTAAACTTCTTGTTCTCTGTTGTCCTTTTCTTCAATATTGTACAGCCCCCAGAGTTGCCATTTATCAGTAACTAAAGATGAGTGTTTTATACTCTTAGAGCAGTTTTCAGAAAACAAAGAGTGCCATATTAATGGAATATAGCAGATTACAAATAACTAATTTGTCCTTTTTGTTAAAGTAACTGGCCTATACTACAGTGACACTTCAACACCATCCCAAAGCCACATATAGGAACCGAAAAGTGGTGTTAATCTAGTGTCAATCTACATCTTGATTTAACAACAGTGTTACAATTTTCAACTCTTAGCCAGGTGAAAATATTAAAACTGAAATGTAATCATCCAGAATTACAACTATTACTATTTAATGAGATTATTTCTGTCTCATTCCAAGTCACTTGCTTATCCATATATTTCTACCTTTCACACATAACAGGTCCTGAAATACTGACAGATTAATGCCATGAAACAAATCTGTTACTCAGTTTTATTCATTACCTTTTAACAGTATACTGACAATGTATTTCCTAACTTTTCTAAACAATATGTGTATCAGTACAGCTAGGGGTTTTTATGAAGATCCAGCACAGGTCAATTTATAAAAGTTGGGATTTAAAAGCAATGTAAAGTGGTTATTAAATACTCTGTTTTATGAACTCTTTTTGTTAACAACTAATTCAATGTTTCTTTGTTTTCCCCAATGTTCTGAACTACTAGACATCAAAGTAACTCATTTTAAGCACCTTGTCAGGATTTTGGTACCTCAATTTTCGAAATTACTTTCATTTTCCAAAGAGGTTCACCACTTTGAGAAACAGGATCTCCCTAAATTCAACACTAGTCTACTGTGAAAAGAAAACCAGGACAACTGTTTGTACTCTTGCTTTATTATTACATCCGGCCTGGTCACTATTGGAAATTCAATCTATTATTGTTGCTAGGAGCCTGTTGCTATGCAACCTAAAAGGGTTATGCGGCACTTTCAGGCTGAGAAGCCTTGAAAACACCACAGGCCCTCTCCTATGGCTCTAACCAGTTTATTTAAATAGATTAACGCTCCTTAGTCAACCCCAATTCCAGGCATACCCTTAAAAAAGTTACAATGACAGATTTGAATACGGTATACAAACAAAACTCAAAAAAATCACACAGAAGCAATATATCTGACCTACACTGCACACTACAACAAAGCGGACAGCAGTATTTCCTCTAATCCATCATTTAAATTAGCAAAGCTAAAATCTGTTAACTCCAAACCCTGCCAAATTCTAACCTTCACATACTAACCAGCTAGTATAATGGAGTTGCTAAACATGCCTTGTGAAGATATTTTATAATAAACTTTTGACAGAACAATACATTTTCATACAATTTTCATACTCTAGATCATAAACGTGGAACTTGGAGGAAAAAAAAATTAATTAACTCTGAAATGGCAGAATATTTTTTATTTATAATCTATATCAAAAGATGTCCAACAAACCTCTAAGCAGATTCCAAGTGAGTTCTAGTTTTCTGTGTCTTCGTCACCTTTACACATTCTACATATTAGAGATCTATCTAAATCTCTACAGATTAATTTCTTTCAGCAATATTTCTGTAAATCTGCTAAAGAATGGCTAAGAAATGACATGAAAAAGAGCTGATTATTATGGCTTTTCTTTCTAATTATCTGAGGCAGTTCCAGTCGGAATCAAAGAACAAGTTGTTCCATGGCATTAGAATTAAGAAAGCAGCATTTCCTCCAGCTTGGTCCTTTAAATGAATCCATACAACACTGTAGATTAGATTGTGAGTAGTTGCTGCCTGACTATCCAGTCAGGAGTGAATGGATAGGATAGAATGTTGGGAGTGAAAAGTAAGTTGCAAATGCCTCTTCTTCAATGGTAGCACCTATTGTTTCTTACCTTTTCGAGCTAATTATTTTGTTTTTCTGAAACTTCTAATTATCTTCTGAATAAGACAGACAGGCATATCAGGAAAAAAAAACCAACCTAAAACAACAAACCAAATTTATTTTCCTAAGAGTGCAAATTTAAGAAATTAACACACTGTCCTAGTAGTTATTGGAAATGTTAAGATCAGTTATCTAGATGTAAAAGACAGTGCCACAAAATTGATTCCAGTAGTGATATAAGGAAATGGTAGGGTTTATCCTTTCCAAAATGCTTTGTACTACTTAGTGGCTGATGTTTTTTAGGGGAACCATGAAAACAATAACAAATATGAAGTGTGTTCTGAAGACAAAAATCTCAGATGATTGGGGGTAAAACAGCAAATATCAGCAGAATGCATTCATGAATTAAAACTCTTCCAACTACAACTTTTTTACTTTTCCAGAATTTTTAAGTTTGCAAAATCGTTTTCAAAGGGAAAACTGAACTTTTCACCTGTGTCAGGTAACACTCAAACAACAAAAAACCTACATTAGCCCCTGTATTTCAGGGATTTAGCCTGGAATAGTTGACAGCCACAAATCTAGTAGAGTCTAAAACAAAATGCCAGAATGAAACACATTCTAACCAAATCCATAAATCTAAAGAATTGCTGTGTATAACCACCACTGCTAGTTTACTTTTTATGATTTTATAAAAAAAGGATCAAAAAGGATCACTGTAATATGTTAACCTAGACATCATAACCTCAAAAATGACAGGGTGCTTGGACAACACCAAAAACTAGATACAGCTAGAGAAGTAATAGAAGCATGTCATGCTGTAAAAGTACCTAAGGTTTACAACTAAAAAGTAGGTACTGATTATCTAAATTAAGCTCTGCAGTCAGCATTTTGCAAGAGCTTGTAACATACTTCTGGTGTTGCCCAAGAATTTATTAGAGAAAAGGAGGACTTTGACAAAGAGAACAGATCCAAAGCTATGTGCATCCATCATTTTTCCTTAAATGTTCTTCTGTAAGTATATTTACTTTAATGTTACTGAAGGAAATTAGATTTGCAGACATTGGTGGTTTTTTTACACAAAACATGCCTTGATGCCTTCAGTCTGGTGAGACACTCTGGTTGTCTTCTCTGACACTTCAGTAAAAGAAACTTGACCAGAATCTCACTATAATTAGCTTAAGGAGGAGCCTAAGATTCCTTCATCCTTTATTACAGAAGATAACTTGCTTGTAAACTGGCCATTTAGATGAATTGTACAAGCTGAACATTCCCTTGGCTCTAGGAGACAATTCCACATTAGTAAGATTACTTATGAAGGTAATGTTTCTCCCATAATTCTAGAATCCTATTCTTAGGGTAGAATTCACTACCACCACAATTAGACCAGACCAAATGTGTGGTCCATACAACTGCTCCCCTGAGTCTACTGAAACAACAACAAATATACCACCTCCACCAAAACCTCCAAATGACTCAAGATCTTATTTTAAGATATTCTTCAAGCATTCCACTCCTCAATAACTAGGGTTATTTTCTACAGAGTCTGGAGATTTACCTATTCTCATGTAGCCGTTAAAAGAAACAGATTCTGAATTTCTCAATTCAAGTTATTTCCAATTACATCAAGCTGACTTTTTAAAAGAATGTTCTTCCAAACATATTTTTAAGTATCAATTCTGTATGCATTGCCATGAAGCAGGCTAAAGCACACAGAGAGAAAGTTAGAGATTAGCAAACATGAAAGCAAAGTGGCTGTTGGCAAATAAAAAAATCAGGCAGTCCCTGAAAGCCAATCTCGGCACCTACAGGCAATCCCTACAACCATGTCAGCACTGTGTGAAGCTTAGCAGGCTAGTCATACCCCACTATCTCAGGTAAATTGTTAAATATTAAACCACATTCAAGCCAGGCATCCAACAACAACAGGGGAAAAAAACAAATAGCCAAACTGTGGATACTGAACTGCAAAGCTTAATAACTAAAGGTGAGTGCCACAAAAGTACTGAAAAAATAATTGTAATTCCAAAATATAAGTAAGCAGATGTCACTAATGATGATATAATAAAGCAGCAAAAAAAAAAAAAAAAAAAGAACTACATTATAAACACGAAGGAAGGAAAAAATGCTGACATAAAAAAACCTCAAGACTGGCACATACTTTAATTTGAAAGAGAGAGAAAGGAACATTTACAAACTTAGAAATTTAGAAACCCATTTAAAGAAGGCTGTCTCATTATAAAATACTGTTTTATGTCCTAAAGATATCCTTTACCCTGCCCTACCATCTGAATTTTAAGTATCTCTTTAGAAATCTATTTAGCTTTGTAACCATGTATTTGAAGTACTGTAACTGAAACAAGGAAACTAATATTTCAATATATTTACCATGTTCTTTCTTATTTTTTTATTTAAGAAATTTATGCTCAATTTAAGAGCAAATTCAGCAGCAGCAATTCTACAGCAAATATACAAGAAATGCATTATGTTGAAAGCAATGAGGAAAAAACCTCACACTACAAAAATACTACTTTACCAAACATGCTTGAAATTTACTATCACACTTGACAACATTATTTAAGATATTAATTATAACTATCACCTTTTGTCAAACCATCATTTGAAAGTAATATTTAAACTTTCTGAGCATCAAGCTTTTTGTCATATTATATGAAAATTTCCATTAGGAATGTTTTGTAACATTACAAAACAAGCCTTCCTGTATGACCATTCCCAACACGTTAGCTTTCACAAGCAGCTATTTATTTCACAAGACACTGTTACTACCAGTGTTGCTTTTGATGTGACATGAAATGAAATCTATTTTAACATTTAAAATACATACAAATCCTACAAAAAAACCAAAACAAAACCAAAAAATCCTATAAGCGAAACATACAAAAAACCCTTCCACATGGCTTTTTGTTGACCTCACTGTAAAAGACACTCACTTCCACAGCACATTGTGTTCTGCTTTTCCAACCTAACAGTACCAAGCACCTGAAAAGACCGTGATTTAGCAAGCTACAGCTTGTATTTCCTGGATGGATACCAATATTTTATTTTTATTCCATGTGTGACTTAGAACAAACCATTTCAACTTATATGTTCAGCCTACAGGCATTTATTTATAAACAATGTCCTAAGATTATTAAATCCTCTTTAGTCACCACTACCTTTCTCTCAAAGAAACACTTCTCTAAGCTCTTAGCTAAGATTGACTGTAGAAAGCATTTGAAAACATGAAATTGTAAAATGAAAACATGCATAAGGATTCTTATTAGCTAGGTTTATCCAGCATGGCTTTTTTGCCCTCAAATAAAAAACCATGAATTAAAAAAATTAAGGACAGTGTAAAACCCAACTGAAGTAAAGAATAATGAAAAGCATACTAGCACACAGAAATAAAACTAAAAAATAATATAAAAGTAAAAATTTAAGGGAAATTAATTAATTATAAAAGAGGAAAGAATGTCATTAATCAATGACAATGACTAGAACTGTACAACAGTGTGTATTTAACTAATCTTACTGTATTTAACTACTGAAAACTAATTTACAGTAATTGTACTTGTACAAATTGAATATTGAGAAATTGAATATTGAGAATTGCACAATTGGATCCAAAGCATATTTGTTTGTTTATTTGTTTTCTGGCATCTAATGTTACAAAACATTCCTAATGGAAATTTTCATATAATATGACAAAAAGCTTGATGCTCAGAAAGTTTAAATATTACTTTCAAATGATGGTTTGACAAAAGGTGATAGTAACTGATTTTTGTAATTATTTGGTAACTTTTTTTAATTTGGCTCCAACCTACTGCACCTATAGAGAATAAAAAAACAATTCAAATATAAAGAACATTCAGCCACAATATTTATGCAAGATTTATGCCATGAAGAGCAGAAACTGAATTTGATTTCTAAGTCTTAAGATAAAGACATACAACTATATAACATACCATTTCATTGTTCTTCCGTATTGCCAAGTAACAGTAAAAATAATATCAAACAGATATCATTAGCTGTCTCATTTATAATATGGAAAATAGAAATATAAACTATGAACATTAATTATATAAATTTTGATATATGTTTAAGTTTATTTCACTTGTTTTCCTTATTGCAGCTCTTTGTTTTGCTCACCAGGATTTCTACTACCTGAATTTCTTGCTATTAATTTTAATCACCAACTTTGAAAAGTCAGGCAAGACTTGACAGGAACATTCTAAAATACTAGCACATGAGAATTGAGGTACTTGAAAAAGGTACTGACTATGTCATGATGTTAGATCATTTAGGGCACTTTGAGTTTTACTGTGCATTCATGTACTTTACTCAATCAGAAAAATGATTTTTCCTTGGAAAAAATTCACGGAAACACTTTATGGAAATCCTACACCCCTCTTTAACTTAAATTCTCAAATTTTACAGAGGTAAGTTTAACATATTATGAATAAAATAAAAATACATCATAAATAATGTATTTGCTTATCCAGGCTTAATCATTCCATTCAACTCAGCTTATTAGATGATATGAAACATCTCCATTTAAATACAGAGATTGCTTTCTAATATTGCCATGATTATCAAAACTACATTTATCATAATTAGTAATGTATACATATGTTTTTGCTTATCCCTCAAGCAGTGCTAAATAAGAGTAAGAGAAATCAAAGTACATTAATTTTGCTATGGATCTGAATGTCCCATCATAATAAACTCCAGCCAAATTCACCAAAAGACCCCCAAAGAGAACCACTTCAATCAACAGAAGCACTGATTATCAGTCTATTTTTTCTGATTTCACCAATAAGAGTTGCTGCAATACATACTTCCTTAGATCCTTGCTCTTGATCTCTATCATTGCTATTAATTTTATATCTCTAGCTATATGATAAAGCAAATACTTTTTTTAAAACAAACATCTCTTTACATACACTCAAAAATGATCGTGCTTGCTTCTGAAATCCTTTTTTTTTTGGACATGGTCCAGTTCTTATCAAAGTGAACAGAAATATAGCCAAGTTACACGGAAAATATTTTAGATACCCTCATTACAGAAAAGATTGATACCCTCTTCAGATTGCTGGCTGTTATGTACACTGAACACCACTTACAAATCACCAGGCAGTAAGCCAAATATAGAATGTTTCATCAACACCCCTGAACTTGTTTCAACAAAGAAAGGAAATTATCCAGTTTATTTTAAAATTCTGAATAATTTCCAATAAAAATGTCATTTGCAGTTCTTCCACTTTTAGTTTATTCTTTTCTTTTGCTACAACAAAAGAATTAAAAACTGCAAATTAAGACTTTGACATATACACACAAATGTCCACAGAAATCAGCAACTGGGGTTTGGTTTTGCCAGGTATTCAATCAAGGTGCCTCCTTCTTTCATAAAACCCTTTGTTAATCATTGTCTTTTCCTCGAGAGACCTAAAAAATTTTGGTTTCTTGCTACTGCTTTTTTTTTTCCCTCTGCAGGACTCCAGTGAAAAGTCTCAAGGTTTCAATCTAAAATATTGCATAAATAAATATGAGGAGTCCAGTCTGTGTCGAGACCTAAGCTTGTAGAATCCATAGAATGAAGTGTCAGAACAAAATAACAAAAATGTAATACACTGAAGAAAAAAGGATCCCAAGAGTTGTGTTGTTAGGGAGATCATCTCCTGGGCACCCAATCCAGGTCTTTGTGATATATGTCAAGAGGGCAACTTTGTGACTCTAGCTCTATCCCTCCACTTTTACTTCCAGATGTGAAGATTTAAATACAGTCCTAGGAAACCGAACTGGCCAACAAGACTAGAAGTCAAACTAGATCACATCTAGGAACTTCTGCAGTTGAGCAAGAATCCCAAGTAAAATTATAGTATAGCTTGGGCTGCCACGGATATCAGGAGCTGCCAAGCTCAACTTCCCTCCCAAAGCAGATTTGGCATTAGACCACCTCCCCAGGGCTTTATCCAGTCAGAGGCTGAAAATCTCCAAAGATGGAAATGGCAAAACATCACGTAGTCCAAGGTGCATTGTTGGGCTGTCCTCATGGGGAAAAAGGGTCTTCTTGTGTCTAATCTAAACCTCTTGTGATTGTCTCTCATCCTTTCACCACACACTTCCATAGAAGTGCACTTCCAGGGAAGGCTGCTGTTGGGACCCCTGAACAAGTCCATGTCCTTCAGTACCTATTCATGGGTGTGCAATCTAGTTCCTGACCATCTTAGCGGCCCTTTGCACTTACTCCAACCAACATCTTTCCCACAACTGCAGAAGAGTGACAGTAAAAGCAGAAATGCATCTGAATGTTGTATAATAAATACAGAAGAGATGTGGATAAACATTTTTCTCAATTTCCTGCCTATACTTGTGTCCATACAGTCCAAGAGACATTTTTGATCTTTCCTACAGCACAGGCACACTGCTTGCACATGTTCAGCGGGCAACCATGGACCTTGGGGTCTCATCCAGCCTGTAGTCTTAGCCACTCTGTCCCCAGCCTGCAATCTGCAGCTACGGGTCTGTGGAGTCCTGAAGAGCTTCACAGGACTGGCATTTCTCTCTCTTTTATCCAAAAGATTCTTGTAGAAGCAAATTAAAAGAGTATTTTTTTCAGTGGCTGCTTTTGTTCTAGATTTCACTAAGTCAACTATATTTATAATAGGTAATCTGTATGTTTGCTGTAAGAAAAGACAAGCTTTCTAACACCCTGGGAAGGATGGCTAGCAGATTATTTGAGACAATATGCTCAATACAGAAATGACATACCAGTCAGTGATGTAAAAACCACCAGTTTTACCGTTTGCTCTAACACAAGTAACTCCATTTGACAAGCTGAACCATCTAGATTAAAATAAAATGTCTTGCTAGATGATTCTTATTCCTATGAAAGTATCTTCCACATTTTTTCACTCTTAAAGGAAAAAAACCCCAAACAAACAACCAAATACAAAACCCCAAACAATCAACCAAACCAACCGCAAACTGCACACCATACTACACTGAGTACCCTAAGCATCTCCTGTTCCTTTGGTTTTATTGATGCCTTAAAGATCTAGAAATGAGCAATACACTTTTGAGAGAATATTAGTATAGTAGGTAATATAAAAGGCTGGTCTTTATTGGAGGCGTGCAAGGGGCAGGTATGTAAAAATGCCCATCCCACGCATGGTAAATACAGTTTTATAAGTTTAGCAAATTAGCATAATTGAAAAGAATCCCTAATTAGAAGCACAAGTGATGAGGTAATTCCCCCTGGTTCTACCCTTTCCTGAATTCCCCCCTCAGCTTAGATAGGAACTAAACTTTATTTATGACGATGTGTCTCCAAGAGTTGGTTTGAACCTTTGCTCCCAAAGAGAACCAAGACAAGATACGGGCCTTGGACCCCTGGGGCTTGGAGCTTCTGGAATATGGTTTGTCTTTCTATCAGGGTAGAGAAAAGTACTGGGGTTAGCTAGGTGCTATATAACTATACAACAGTAGTCTAAATATAGTCAAAAATATATATAAGGAGGAAACAAGAAAGCAAAAATCATTGTGGCATCATTACAGTAAACTTAACCATCCATACTAGCAAGTTAAATCCTGTAACTAGAGCACATAAAATGCTTTTGAATCAGTCTATGGAAGACAGAAGTATTTCATGTGGAATCAACATATTTTTAAAAACAAAATCTAAATATTTGTCAAAGAGAACAGATCAATGGGAGGTCAGAAGTATAGCAATAAAACAAAGTTATACTTGTGACCATGCAGTTTATTTTATGGAAATGACACATGTAATTTTATTAGAGGACATAACACATTATGAATCAACATCTCAATTCCCACTATTAACACACAATTACATCTTCAAGCCATTTTTAAGGGCCGAAACCTGTTACTTTCCCATTCTTATACTACAAACTCTGGGACAAGTACTAAAGCATTTCTGACCAAAACTTACACACACATACACAGCTTTCTTTATCACAGATGACAAAAACATAATTTCTATTTTCCTATCAGCCAGATCCACCTGTTTTTCTGACTTGGACATTATATCTTTTCCTATTTTTTAAAATATGGGAAGAAAATGCTCATAATTTTTCAAAATATTAGTTATTTTTAAGTACAGAAAAAAACCTAACTACTGGCTCCAGTTTAACCCTTTTTTCAGTAGGCTACAGACAGATGGTCTGTTGATGTTGAGCTTTCAAGAAATTAATTTGTGTGTGAAGAGCTACCATCCTTGGATCATAGCATGTAATAGAAAATACAACTAATGCTGATACAAGAACTTCTGAATATCTCAAACATACATCTGTGTTTAGAACACAAGCCATTAAAAGCTTCTGAGATTTACAGCACTGAGTTGTTACAAGTCTTAGCCAAATAATCTAGTATTTCATCCTGAAATCAAACAGTGGGTGCCCTTATATGGCAATCTTTCACATGAAAAGTAATCCTAAAACTTCTCTTCATCTCAGTTGCCTGAAATATGTTTGTGACAAACAAACTTGTAACCAGTGATTTGAGACTGCATGAAGAATCCATCTTAATAAGGTCATGAAAGTTGGTCACTGCACTGAAATCATGATTCTGTGTCCAGCTCTTCCCTGAATTCAAGAAATGTCAGTTTTTTCAGAATTCAGTAAGGAGAAATAAATATTAAAGTAGGCCAAGGAGTGAAGATACTGAAGACCTTACAGTCCTATTAAGGACAGGAAATTTGACTCAGTGACCCTTACCAAGATCATGGCAGGAAATTTTAATATCTGAAATTTAAATCTGCCTTCACAGGAAGTATGGATATAAAACAGCAACATAAAGTCTGGATTTTCCAGACCACACAAGTTCATAAGTTTATAGTGTTTGACAACTGACCATCTGAATGACCGAAACAACAGCAGTAAAAAAACACTACACCAAATAGATACAACTGAATCAGTGTAAACCTACAACTTTTAAAACACTGGAAGGTCTGTTTCATAAGATGGAATAATTACTTACATGATAAATTATGCTATTGCTTTGTAGGACCATCTCTAATTCTGAGTTTACTGCAAATAAACGCTTCCTCAGTGTGACTTAAATTTGCTAGCAAAGGGTGCTTTGGACACAGAACCTAGATTCTGTGAACTAGCCTTAGAGTTTGCAAAACCCTAAGCCATTCTCATCTCCACACCACTACAGACCCAGCATACTGAACTCTCTATACATTTACTTGCTCACTACTCTTCCATGCAATACCCTCTGAGGACTGTGCTTCTTACCCTAGAAATGAGTTTCAAAGTTAGAGAAAGCCAGAGCAACTCAGGACAACCTTCCATCAAAAAGCACTTGGAAAGAGACAATGAAGAGCTGCGTTTTCATCTTAATTGCCTCACTTCACTCTTGCCTCACTTCAAAATCCAGACTTGCAGCTCAAAAATTTTTCCACAAAATAAGGGAATGAAGCTATATTTCTGTCCTACTTACCTCCATTTATTATTAAATAATAATTATAATAAATTACATTAAATCTATGGTTTAACACTAAGCAGGTTGTACTCTCTAAACAACTGTAAGGATGATGTAGCTCACAGAAGAGTTTCCATGGTTTTCAGAAAGTCTAATGAATAAACTTCCTAGAAGTTACAGGGAATTGCTATTAATATTACCCAGTTTCAACTCTGAGGAATTAGAAACACTCTGGATTCTACACTTTTCCATTCACTAAATCAGACAGGAAAGCAATACAATGAATATGGAAGAGTTATTTATCAATTCCTCTGCAAATTGCAACTCAGTTGAATGGATTTAACGTAGAGTGGACAAAACAAAATAGGAGTGAACTAAATGCTAAAGACAAATACAGATGTTGATATGATAGTTCAATGTATCAAGCTTAGCTACCACAGTGTCTCAACTCACATCATGGCTAACAGTCAATTCGATAAATCAGCTACTGTACAGGTAGCTCAACTGCTCCTCACTATCCAAGGCTAATGTAACTTTGAAAATAGCTGGACTTTTCTATAGAATAGTTTTCATGTATTGTTATAGTTTTCAAGTCATGTATTTTATAAATGACTGTAATAGTCTCTTGAACTATATATATTTAAACAACACCTTTCTATAACTGAACTGTAAAATGCATATTATAATTAAATTATTCCAGATTTTTCAATCAGAAATTTTGAGACAATTCAGTTTTTATATGGCAATTATACAACAACTATTTTTCTTAAAAACACTGAAAAAGAAAAATGGGATTTTAATTAAAGAAAGTAGTTCTAAAGAAAGGTTAATTTTTTATTGTATCTTCCAAATTCTCTGGGATACGAAGTAATTAACACTGACTTCCAATAATAGACAGAATATATAAAATATTAACTAGAAAGACAAATTAACAATCCTTTGTGTATAGCCACATGTCCTTCCTAATGGAATCACTACAATGCGCATCTCATCAGCAAAAATGGGAGGTAGGAAACATTCTTCCTTCATTAATCTGTAACTCTATTGTATCTACTCTTAAGCCACAAAACAATAAAGCGATAAGACTACAGCAGGTTTCTTACTGGGAAAAACAAAACAGTTAGGACTCTAAATGGAGAATTTTGAATACCTTTTGCAGCAGTCAAATAGAAAAAAAGTCTTCAAATTTATGAGACATTTAATGTAAGACAGAAATCCTGACACTCACCACTGCTTCCAATGGCATGAGAACTACAGCTATTTTGGGTTTTTTTTGCTTTCCCCCTACAAAAATGAATAGATTAAGTCCTCTTTAGATAATGCTAGTTACTGTTTACCATTCAACTCTGTTATTTTCACTGTTAATTTCAATCCCAGCTCTTTGCAGTGCAGAATGCTACCATGATGCAAGGAAGAAAAGGCTCAAGTATTAAGACTAATTTTCTTAAGATGATGCCACACAGTACAACAGCAATATTTCAAAATGCTTTGTGGATAATCTGCAAGAGGTCGCCCCAAAAGACAACAGTACAAACTGACAGTCCTAGTCATCTAATCCACTAGAAAGGAAACTTCAAAAATTCAATAAACATCCAATATCATTGTCAGATTAGAGAGATACATAAGCAAGACTGCTCTCCCTTCTTCCAACTCCAGATTTAGGAACTTCTGGGGAGAGGGGAAGAAAATCAGACCAAAGGTATTAGAGAATCACCTGAAAATTTAGCAGACATAAACTGGTTCACTGGAGCCAAAATCGTATTTTTAAATAAATAAATAGCTATCTATAACCTTAATAACTGTCTTGTAAATACTTCTGTCACGGAATCCTTTTAAGCTTTTAAAGTTGCTTGCAAAGGATGTATAGTTAACAGCACATAAAAAAGTAATCAGACAAAAAAAAAAAAAAAAAAAAAAAAAAACAAAAAAAAAAAACCCCAAAACACCTTAACTGAGGTAGAATAACCTGAGTCAATGGCACCTGCAAACTGACATACTTCACCTTTTAACAGACATCCCACTTTCTATTTCTACTTTGCAATGTTGCATGATTTAACTAAAATGTTTTAGAGTTTAAAAAAAAATCCCTGAGGTGGTATGTAAGAGAAGGAATAGTTAGATTAAATATAAAGAGGAAGTAAGACAGAAGAGAGAATCCACTTACTTGGTACATAAACAGCAAACATGGCTTTGAGTCATTAGTTGTAGTAGCAGCATCTAAAGCCTGAACAAAATCTAAATACATGGTTCTTGCCCTAAAGGCCTTATAAATTTACTTGAAATCAGTCTTCAATAAGAAGAAATGAAAGAACTAAATATATTGTTTACTCAGTGATGGTCTAAGAAGCTGAGATGGACTCAACATACTGGGTCTACGGGTGAATGAAATGACCTTTAAAAATAGTGCTAAATTGCCCTTTCCTCTCTTTGATGAATGAATAAAATCATAAATGCTACAAGTACACTTCAGTTCAGTTATTCATGTACAATATTTGGCATTCTCATAGCATTGCTATGAATGTCATGCAAGAATTTAAAGAAGACAGGTTAGAAATAAATTAGATATTAAAAGAGAAAGTCTAAATTGCTAGAAATTAACCTACCAAGTCTCACTAAAATTTGCATTGTAAAACGGGAAACTTCTTTATCAAACAGAATTTACAATATATTCCATTCACTACCTCTTGATTTTAGGACACCAGAACTGAAGCTCCTAACTAACCAAACAACTTACAATAGTGGAACAGGTAGAACAAATAAATTGTTTGCAACAGTGTCCAAAACGAGGCAATTTAAAGTGTAGTAGCCTAGCTACACTCTGCATCTTTTTGCATGTTTCCAAAAGGAAATGACACTAAATTCAACGCCATTAACCACCTACACATAGGGAAAAAATATTGCCTTATTAATTTTATGGGGTATGATAAAAAAATAGATATTACTAAACTACAGAAGTTACTACAATTAATTTCTAATCTGACAGGTTCATCTATCCATAGAGAATTTTTTAAAATGAAACTTAGTGACACTTATAAATATGTAGAGGCAGGGGCTCGTTTGGGCACTTTTTTTTTGCTTTTTTGTTGGGTTTGTTTTTTTGTTTGTTTGTTTTGTTGGTGTTGTTTTTTGATTGTTGTTGTTTCTTTGGTGTTTTTTTTTGGGGGGTAGGGTGTGAGGGGGAGGTGGGTTGGTAGCTTTCTTTTCCAGAACTACTGATTGATGGAGAAAAATATCCTATCCTTTTTGCAATTCCTAAGTACATACCCCCCCCCATGCCCACCTCAGTTTCATCTAGGAAGAGCTTCAGTGAGAAAGGAAAAAAAATTGTATATACAGCAATATATTTTTAAAAAGAGTTCACATATGAGCAAATTAGCTATATAAAATGTGATCATAGACTTATAAATGAAAAATGTAACATACAATAAAGGTCACTCCAAAATGCATGTGTGTCTCATGTAAATTCATGTAGTACTCCAATAAGTATACAGCTTATATAGTTTTAGCTATATGTTAAACATACATAATTTACATATAAATATTTGTTTTCTTTTGATGAACAGAAATTGGATTTTAAGTGTGTGAATCTACATACACAGACATAATCTGATCCAGAACAGCCAATTTCCTCTATGATTTTTAACATAATATTGTCAAAACAGTAAGTTTGCTATATTGTACTGCACAGAAAAGTGTGAAATTTCAGTAATGTTTATTCAAGTCTCATATGCCTTACCAATGCATTTCAACGAACACACTTTTAGGATTTTCTTTCCTTTTTATATTTCAAATAGCACAGCACCCTCTGGTGCACCTGCTAGAAAAAGAAAACAACTAACAATAAACACCAGTCATTGTGATAAAAAAGTCAACATAAAAACAAGAAAAAAGGAGTCCTTAGAAACAAAAATATCAAAAGATTATTAGAAAACTAACTTCAATTTCATTCTTCCCTATTAACATCTTTTGTAATTGAGGAAATTATAACAAGTGAATAAAAAATTTTAGAAGAAAAGAAACCTGCAGATATGCTAATACAACAAGGTGCCAGAAAAATAAAATTAAACATATATTTGTTTCACACTAACCTTGTGTTCTTAATAGTAATTCATTTTTATTAAAAAAGATTCCAAAAATAAATAATCTTTAAGTAGAAAAGATAAGATAGCGAAACAAAATGTTACACCAAGCAATATATCTGCTCTTGGTCTTGCAAGAGTAACATTTACTAAGTCTACATACTCCCATCTCCTTTAAAACTCCAATGAGAAAACAAAAAATTTAAGTTATTGTATTATATTAAACATTTCAAACTCTGCTGACATTTTAACTATTAAAGCATAAAGTCTAATATGACACATCAAACTATTAAAATACACCTAGTCACTAGGAAAATAATTTCCTACAAAAGTATATTTTTCTAATCACAGAAGTGGAGATCACCATCTGCTTTAGGAAGCTCTTTTGTAAACCTCTGGAAGTTTCAACACAACGCACAAGAAATGAAAGTGACACCTGTTTAAATCAGCCATCTGTCCCTAACAAACTAGATTTAGCCAAATCAAAAAATCAAAATCTTAGCTGAGAGAAAAGAGAAGTATTGTTTTGATTGACAACCAACTGTAGGCAAAATACATCAACAATAAACTTGTGGCTAATTGAAATAAAAGGTCTTAAACTTCAGTTATTCATTTTAAAAGCCTCATTAAGATTTCAGCCCTAATTCTTGGCAAAATTAACCCAAACAAAAAAATTTCATTGATAATTTCAAAACATTCTTCTTTTTGTATTCTAGTACATAAATTTGACAAGGAGCTCGATTTTGAAATGGAACTCCAACTCCAAGACACTACATTGCCACTGAAAGCTTATTTTTTATTCTGTATTGTAGAGCATTCATATGTCTCTGCAACTGACAATGATTTGTAATAACCATTTTAATAGTCATACATATTTTTTAAAGCCTATTCATTTTTTAAGCATTCTGCATGACACATACCTGCAGGTGGTAAGCTGTTGAAGACTGCACGTAAAAAAATACAACTAATCTAGAATATTTTCAGAGGGAAGAAAGCCTTTCAAAGTAAAGCATGAAAATGAGAAACACTAGCTACAACACTAAAAGGAACTACAATGATAAACTACTATTGCATTTTAGACATTGGCTTGCATTTCAAGAGAAGCAAACAAAAGCAGCTGGACTTCTCAAAAGTTTAGTAAACGGAAATAAAGTGCAACATTTATTTCTCTAGGCAGCTTTTGATTAACAATACCCTGTCAGGAAGGAACAAGAAATGAGACAGTGCTAACAAAGCTGAACCTAATTATCTAATAAAGCGCCATGACTTTAAAAATCTTCAACAGCTTTTAACAGTATCTTTGATGCTGATTTCTTTTACCTACACTACCTAACTGAAAGGATTTCTCCAAAGCATCATAATGTAGGTTAGTTTACTAGTAGCACAATAGAGCAGCTGATCCTTACTGTTTTGTTTGGATACGTTGAAACAAAATTATAGTCACACTCTCTAAGTCGTGAAAGCCTATGCATTTAAAATAAATAGATAAATAAATAAATATCACAAGCCATGTCATTTTAAAACACTAGTTAGCATCACAAACACCAACTATTTTGTTAGCTGTGGGCATTAGGGAATCAGAATGTATAATGCAGATCCTGTCTGTGGTCACTGCAGTATCTCAGAGAGAATAAAGAGTCAATACTTTTCTCACCGAAGCCCACAATATTAAAAGAAGTGATTACACCTGCTTTATTATCTTCCAAATTGTAGTCACTGGCTAAGGAAAATTCAGCCAAATAATACTATAAAGATCTTTGGTTTTAGACAAAAACATGTGCTTTTAATATGATTTTTCAGAAACACCTGTATACATCACCCAGCAGAATTAGAACAGAAACTTTGTCTTGCACACAGGCACACACTTTCCTTTGCTACCCAGTGGCCTGGATATATGTTCTGCAAAGACAGATTTCAATACCCAGGAATAATTCCATCCTGAGCAGTATTCTGTCCTGCTCTAAGAGAGCTTCTCAAGAAAGGTATGGTGCAGAACCGACATCTTTTCAACAACAGTAGGTGCCAGGAATTATTTCAAAATCAATGAATCACAGAAACTAACAACAAATTTAAAAATACTTAGATACGCCATATAACTGATACTTTACTAGATCTCACACTGAAAATTCTTAGTGTATTTAAAACTTATTTACCACCAGGGCCTACAAAATTAGCACACAGTGGTTTCATCTTGGAGTAAAAAAACTAAAAGATGATGATGTGGAGGCTTTTGGTCATTACCTAAAATAATTTATTTTCTAAGTTCTTGTGAACTATGAAATATTAAAACACATTTAAAAAAAGATCCAACATGCTTTGCCCCAAGGAATACCAGTATCAAACAATGCACTAACCACCTAGCAGATTTTTTAGTTAATACCTGCTTGAAAAAATTACCCCAGTCACACTGATTAGTAGTTCCAATGTGAGACAAATCCCGTACCTTACACTGGATATCTAAGGATATAAAAATGGAAAAGGTGTATGCACAATTACATGTACAGTTTAGATTAAAAACAAGAGCATTGTTTTTCCCTAATTGTATCACTAAATAAATAAGTAAATAAGTAAGTGACCACTTCAGATCTACCAAAACAACACATGATTAGACAAGTCAAAGGGAAGAGTGCAAGTGGGTATGGAAATGTTAAGATGCTAAATGTTTCATTGCCATGAAAGATACCAAAAATTCATTTCATCCAAAGAATTAAAAAGTATATGAAGTATGATTTGACATCAATGACAACACAAATCTTTAGATCTTAATAAGCAATCACAAAATGGATGAAGAAAGCAAGCATTTTGGATTAAAACTAAGAAGGAAGTCATACTCATTAATAGCATGAGTCCTCCTACATCTTCTTTGAGGGGTAAATAGCTGCCCCTTCCCTCTTTCACAAAAGTACTCTTGAAAAGCAGTACCACTAACAAAATCACACAGACTTCTTTTTCATACTATCTTTTTCTCCTTTCTTTGCTGCTTAGCACTGAAACCCACAGCCAGTATCTTGAATTTCCTTCATCGTGGAGAGTTTAAGGAAACAAATGGATTCTCTCAACATGAATGTAACTCACTGTGCAATAAACTAGACCTACACAGGCACTGTTCCATGCTACACTACCACTACGAAAGCATAATTTAAAATCAATTCCCTGCAGAAGGAATGCAATAAGAAAAAAAAACCAACCTGCTACTCTATGTATGTATTGGTGGGAGTACTGAATAAACAAAACCTCACTTCACAATACAAAGAAAATATAGCTTGCACAAAAACAAACTGTAACATTAATTATGAATAAAAGAAAAAATTACACAGAGAAAGCACAAAAAAAATAAAAGGGGGTTGATATGATCGATAGCACGAGAGTATCATTAAAAGATACAGCAAGTTCACGAAAACCTGCAACATTTAGTCATTTAGTAATCAAATCAAATCACAACAAGGCCCCTCTAAGTGAAAGGGGGAAATCAACCCTTACTCTTGCTGTCCTACAGGATCCGTCTCCGGCTGCATCTTTCCTCTCAATCCTACGGCTTTTTTCAGGTTTAAAGCCATTAACCTTTGACTGCGGCCGCAGCGCGTCCCCCGATTTCTCCATCTCCCGACCCGTACAAACGAGACCCAACTCAGACGCACACCCACCGCATCCCAGCGATTGTCCTGGAGGTCCCGCAGCGTGCCTGCGTCCCCGGCATCGCCCAGCCTTTCCTCCTCCTCGGCCCGCACGGCGGCCGGCCCCGCTCCCCGCCCGACACCCCCGTCTGTGCCCGCCGCCCCTCTCCCCCCGACCGCACAGCGCTCCCGGGAGGGCCGCGGGGGGTCGGCGGGGAGCCCCGCGTCCCCTCGCCGCCCCGCGAGCACGGGCGCAGCCCGAGGGCGCAGCCCGGGCCCGGATGCCTCACGGAGAAGGAGGAGGGAGGGCCGGGGTGCGCCCGCCGAGCGCATTCACCTGTGCCGGGGCGGGCTGCGGCGGCGCTCCCGCTGTCGCTGCTGCTGCTGGCGGCGGCTGCGGTTGTTGTTGTTGTTGTTGTGGTGGGTGACGGTGAGGCAGGGGGTGCGGAGCAGCGGCAGGAGGAGGAGGAGCAGGAGCGGGAGCGGAGCGGCTGTTGTTGATGGGTAACAGTCGCCAGGACTACGGTGACTATGGCGCTCGACTCACAAGGCAACGGTTGCTATAACTCACAAAAGGAGAGCGGGAGCGGGAGGGAGGGACCGACGGGCGGACGGAGGGAGGCGGGGGCGGCGGCGCGGCCGAGCGCCCCGGAAGGGGCGGGGCCTGCGGTAACGGCTTGCGCGCGGCGGCTTCCCCGGCACCCCGGCCCGGGGCGCGCGCCCGCCCGGTTCTCGGCCCGCGCGGGGGGGGGGGCGCACACGGCGGGCCCGGCGCCGTGCGGGGCGCGCGGCGACCGCGGCGACCGCGCGAGGCCCGGCGGGGGGGGTGTGGCCGCGCGGGGGCCGCCTGACGCCACTTCCGGCAGCAGGCCGGGCAGGAGGGGCTCGGCGGCCGCCGTCCCTCCCGCCTCAAGATGGCGGCGGGCGGGCCGCTCCCCCACCGCCCGTGGGCCGCGCTGCCATTTTCGAGGGGGGAGGAAGAGGAGGAGTGGGCTGCCGGCGACAAGTGGCGATGGAAAGGGAAGCGCTGCCGCCACTATACCTGTCGTCTTTCCTGTCCCGCCGACTCGCCCGTGGCCTCGCGTCAGGCCTGCGGACCCCTTCTGCGGGGGGCCGAGCCGAGGCCCCGGCGTGCCCGGTGGCTGCTCTCAGCCCACGTGGCCTTCCGGCCCGAGTGCGTGCGTTGGGCCCTTGTCCCAGCTGACACACCGACTCAGAGAATCCATTAGGTTGGAAAAGACCTCTGAGGTCGCCGATTGTAATCTGTGACCAAACACCACTATGTCCCCTAGACACGGCACTGAGTGCCACGTCCAGTCTTCCCTTGAACACTTCCAGGGAGGTTAGCACTAAGTGAGGTAACCGGCTGCTCTCCTGACCGGCTGTGCCTGTTCCTTCTAGGTGTATACAGAGTCACGGGGTTGGAAGGGATCATCTAGTCCAACCCCCGGTGCCAAGGCAGGGTCACCCAGAGCAGGTTACACAGGAACATGTCCAGGTGGGTTTTGAATGTCTTCAGAGAGGGGATATCCAGAACCTCGGTGGGCAGCCTGTTAGTGCTTGCCAAACTCAATAAGCTCCTCCAGTGGGTATGTATATGTTGAGGCTATGTATAGTGCCCCTGCATCTACTGGCTGCTACTGTGTCTCCCAGTAGTCCTGTGCATCGCCACCTGCAGCCTGTTACTAGCCAGAAAAGTATCTCTGAAGCTTTATACACAGTGGCAGCAGTCTGTGTTGCCAGTAATGCTGTAATCCATGTTAACCGCGGAGTTCCCCCCTTACCTATGTACTGGTCTATGTACTCACATGTTCTACCAGCCATGTGTACTCACATGGTTTACCAGTCACATCTTTTTAATACCTCCTGTAAGAGCACCTGACATTTGTGTGGAATGGTCTACAACCAATTCTACCCCACCTGTCCCTACAGAAAAAAATTGAAATTGCTCTTACATTAGTAGATTCACTCTGATTTTCAGGGCCCTGTGTAACCATCTTAAGCTATGGCAACTATTTACTAAAAAATACTGGGAAATAGGGTTAAGTATATACAAACAAGATCTTGATTGACAGAGATTTAAGTCTATAACAGAACAATCTTGAATTAATAAAACTATTTAAAGCCCTTCTGCAGCTGAGGCTCTGTCTTGATATTTCTGCTGGGGAACCTGATGCTAAACTAGTAACTTCAGCTGAGATCTTCAACCTCATTGGATGTCTGGGTGTTTTAAGAGGTCACACTCACATGACTAACCTTTTCAAAAACATGAAAATGAGACACAACTATAAGCAATCTAATTTAATAAAAATATATAGCAATGCATTCAATTAAAGGTAAAAGATACTTTGATAAGTATCTTTCAGTCTATCTAGCAAATATGGGCACGTTAATTTAGCTTGTACTTGGAAAGCTTTTATGATTTGTGTTTCACACAATTTTAAATTTCATATGAACAAGGTTCATACTATTTGGTTTGGTGGAAAACCAAATAGAGGTGTCAGATACTGAGTAGTTTTACCAGAAAATTGTTGTCAAAGTGGTGTGACCTAATTCCGTGGTAAAGCTTTAGCAACATTCATGTCATCTATGTTGCTAAAGAAAGCATTGATATTAAGTATTTTAATTCTGGATATTTTCTGTTGTGTCAATAGTCACTTGCATTGTTATGTGCTTGGCAACCTTAGTAGGGTGAGCTGTGGTGAATGTGTAAAATTGGAGGATAAAAGCACTGGGCTGTTGATTTTCTTCCTGAAATCATGGAACTTTATGTGTCTATCTGTGTGGAAAGAACAAATCAAGGTCTTGGCAGAAATTTAAAATATAAATATCACTATACATCTTCCCTGAGCCAGTATATTTGCGAATATTTGAATTTGTAGCAACATTTCAGTCTACAGGAAAATGATAAATTTCTTTGTTAAAGGGAAGTGGCTACTTTTGTTACAGGAATATTATTTAATCACTTCAATATTTTTATGCTTCTGTCTATGAAGTTAATTTGCAGAGGTGCCCCCTTAGATCAGTCAGGACCTAATGGAATCTGTTTCAAATAATTTCAAATAAATTTCTGCAAATTTGTATCCCAACATTTTATCAATTTGATCTTTATCAAAGAATGCATGTTTCATCTTTATTTTTTATGAAGTCTTTTTTTAAACTTATACAACAGTTATTTCCTGCAAGACAATCACTAAAACATTCAGTCCCTTCATAGAATTTTTGTAACTAATGACATTAAACAACCTGCCAAATTTAAATATGAAAGCAGTGTTGATTAAAAGTGGTTGTGTTGCTAAAAGCCTTGTGTTTTGTGTTTAGATGCACAGTATGCTGCATATCTCAAAGTAATTTTATACCTTTCTATGTGGATAAGGAATAATCAGAATGTAATTAATGTTTTTTACTAAAAGATGGTTGGACAGAAGTTGCTTGTGTACCTTGAAAATTATCACTTTCTGTTGCCAGATTCAAATCTTCAACACATGTGAGAAAATAACTGGTGTCATATGCAGGAATTTCTACTGCAATTTTGTATGTTGCAAATGGTAATGGAAGGCTATTCCTATTAATTTCTTTTTTTATGCTAGATTTATAGTACCTTAAGTGTTTTATTTTCAACAGAGCTACATTGCTATCCCTCAGAACTTTTCCAAAATACAGAATCTTACACAGTTTGCTATTTCCTATAAAGTCGTAATTAGCCTGTCTAGTAATTTCGTATAACATTGCCCATTTTTTTTATTTAAGTCCATTTCATAGGTTGTTTGCATTTCCAAATGGTTTTCAGATACATTCTGCCTTTTGTTGCATTTCTGAAATGTACCATAAGTCATTCCTGCCAGCAATGTTGTGTAGAGCACAGTAGCTATCTTACCTTATGATGAAGTACAAAGACAATCCAAAATACTAAAGAAAGTGTGTAAGAGCAATCAAACTGATTCAGACCATGGGTATACTTACTGGTCCAGATAGTGTAAGTTAATCCCTCAACAAGTGCAAGATGAAGCAGAAGTGCATTTTGCTTGTTTAACTTTGCCAACCTATGGCCATTTTCAGTGATTTTCTGAACTCTGCATGATAATCTTTTTATCTACATCAGAGAATCTTTTCCAAAAACTTCACTAGTCACCCCTTAAACTCATGTATAAACTTGCATTTGCAACATCTTTCATCAAGAAAAGCCAACCATCTGGAAGCTGTTATATGAGGAAACAAGCCCTTTTGTTTCCTTGGAAGTCTTTAATTCTCAAGAGTGCTCATGACATGGGGGGAAAAGGCAAAGGAGGTATGTATAGATGCTTATGTTAAAGGATAGGCAGCTTAGGCAGATCCAGACACTCCAATGTCCAATTGCCTGCTGGACATGATTCTTTTGGATACTGTTGTAAATATACAAAAGACTAAACAATTCTACCTAAGTTAGTTGCTTAGTTATTCCTTACTTTTCCAGTAAACAGTAGGACATATAACAATCTTTCTCTTCTGTTATCTTATAGCCATAACAAGTCATTCACTTGTCTCTTGAGTATTTTCTGCTTATTCCCTTTATGGAGGGAATATTCCCTCTTACTTGGTGATCTGCATACATTTACTCCAACTATATGTGGTACATGTTCTCCAAATGCCTACTAATATTTTGGGATTTGTATAGGCTTAGGTGAAGTGGTCTTGGTCCATAGGGTCAGTCCCTTGGAGTTTGCAGGAACAGCATATGAGGTTTCTTACGTTTACTTTTCTTCTTCAGTTAGCATCCTGGAATGTCACAGAATCACAGTCCTAAATATTTTGGGTTGGAATGGACTTTTATAAAGGTCATCCAGTCCAATGCCCCTGTAGTGAGCAGGGACGTCTCCTGTTAGATCAGCTTGCTTGAATCCATATCCAGTATGACCTTGAATGGTTCAGGGGCATCCACCACCTCTCTGGGAAACTTTTGGCAGTGTTTACCGCCCTCATTGTAAAATACTTTTCCCAAATATCTAGTCTGTATACCTTTCTTAAGCTTAAAACCATTACCCCCGTCCTGTCACTACAGTCCCTATTAAAAGGTCTGTGTTAATCTTTCTTGTAAGTCCCCTTTATAAGTAGGGCACAATAAGATCTCCCAAGAGCCTTCTCTTCTCCAGGCTGTTCAACCCCAAATCTCTCAGCCTTTCATTACAGCAGAGGTGCTCCAGCTCTAAGTCATGTGGCCCTCCTCTGAACCTGCTCCAATAGGTCCATGTCTTTTCCTTTTCCGTGTCCTTATATGTCCATGTCTTACCAAGGATTCCAGAGCTGGATGCTTTAATTCAGGTGGAGTCTCACTAGAGCAGAGTAAAGGGGACAGCCACCTCCCTTGTTAAATCAGGTACATCGGGATTTCTCTATCAATCTGTAACAGATAGTTGAGGAACTGAGACTCCTTTTCCTTTGCTGACTCAAATGCCTGTGCAGTCTGCATGTTTGACCTTGGGAATGAGAACAGATGGCCTGACTGCTTTGCTGGGCAGTAGACTTAGTACACTTTAGGGTTGCCTAGGCATTCTGTTATACTGCTATGCTGCTCTGCAAGTCCTGGGTTTTGATGAGGATAAGTTGATATCTTTTCCACATAGAAAATACTTGATTTTCTTAAATTAGATTTTGTCCTTGCTGCTGGTCCTCTCATCAGTGGCTGATGAGACATCACTGGTAACCATCAGTTTGGTGTCTTCCTTGTACTATGAACTGTGTCCACACCGTTTTACAAGAAGTGCACTTTCCTGGATTCCCTGTAGGTTTCTTTGTGGCCCACTGTTGATAATTCCGAGGCACAAGTCATGGGCAATACCATCATTTGCAGGAATGAGGAAGGGGCAAGTTTGCAAGAACTGGTCATAGAGGCTGATCATAAAGAGCATGTGTAAGACTTGTGACACCTAGCCTTTTATGTGCATTGCAGGGTATGGCATAAGCTGTGCATACTGAGAGCTTTCTGCTCCTACCTCTGTGCTTGCTATACACTGGTGGACTTAAGTGGGTGCAGTCTAATCACTGAGCTGAGGCTCTTGTATCTGCATTACCAAATAAAACATGTTATGTGAACTCATGGAATGCACCTTCCATGGGTTACATTGGAAAGTGTTTTGAAATGCTGTATAAAGTTTGTATGTATGAAAATGGCATCATGAAGGGAATCAAAGCACATTATAGAGTGTAATAGATTTGCCTTGACAGTGTATGAGCTTTAGTATGAACTAAAATGCTGTAGTACCACATCCATGGATAATTCAGAAGCTTGACATGTTAATCAGTATTTTTAGTATAATTAGTAACTGAGAGATAAAAAGGGAGGATTTATGACCTTTGGAAGAAGTAGGTAACTCAGGAAGAGTACAAAGATGTCATTAGCACATGTAGAGAGAAAATTAGAAAGGCAAAAGCTCAACTAGAACTCAATCTGGCTGCTGCTGTGAAAGATAATAAAAAGTGGTTTTATAAATACCTCAACAAAAGGAAGGCCAAGGAATATCTCCATCCTTTATTGGACATGGAAAACATTATCACCAAGGATGAGGAAAAGGCTGAGGTCCTCAATGTCTTCTTTGCCTCAGTCTTTAACAGTAAGACTCATCCTGAGGGCAACCAGCCAGATCTTCTGCAACACATGATGAAGTACTGAGCCATTTAGACACTCAGAATTCTATGGGATTGGATGGAATTCATTCAAGGGTACTGAGGAAGCTGGAGAAGCACTCACCAAGAAATTCTCCACCAGTAGTCATGGCTAACTGGGAAGGTCTCAGACCTGGAGGCTGGCCAATGTGATGCTCATCCATAAAAAAAGGTTCTAAGGAGGATCTGGGGAGCTACAGGCTGGTGAGTCTGACCTCACTGCTGGGGAGGCTTATGGAACAGATTGTCTTGATTGTAATCACTCAGCAGATACAGGACAACTAGAGGATCAGGCCCAGCCAGCAGGGATTTAGGAAAGACGGGTCCTACTTGGTCAACGCAATCCCCTTTTAAGACCAGGTGACCTGCCTAATGGATGATAGATGACCTGTTGGATATTGTCTACCTGAACTTTAGCAAAGCTTTCAATATTGTCGCCCATGGCATTTTTCTGTAAAAGCTGGCAGCCCATATGTTGGACTGGTACACTGTTTACTGGGTTAAAATCTGGCCAGGTGGCCAGGCCCAGAGTGTGGTGGTGCAAGGAGTTACATCCAGCTGGTGGCCGGTCACCAGTGGTGTTCCCCAGGGCTCTGTACTGTGGCAGTTCTGTGTAGTATCTTCATCAGTGACCTTTACAAGGGTGTCAAGTGTACCCTTGCTAAGTTTGTGGACAACACCACGTTGGGCAGGAGTGTTGATCTGCTGGAGAGTGGGAAGATTTTTCAGAGGGATCTGGACAGGCTAGATCATGAGCCAAGGTTTCCAGGTCCTGTCCTTGGGTCACGGCAGCCCCAGGCAGTGCCACAGGCTGGGGCAGAGTGGCTGCAAAGCTGCCACAGGAAAAGGCCCTGGGGGTGCTGGTGACAGCAGCTGAGCATGAGCCAGCAGTGCCCAGGTGGCCAAGAAGGCCAATGGCATCCTGGCCTGTGCCAGCCACAGTGTGGCCAGCAGGAGCAGGGCAGGGATTGACCCCCTGTATTCAGCAGTGGTGAGGCCACACCTCAAATCCTGTGCTCCTAGAAGACATGAAAGTGCTGGAGCATGTCCAGAGAAGGGCAATGGAGCTGGGGAAGGGTCTGGAGCACAAGTTCTGTGAGGAGCAGCTGATGGAGCTAAGGTTGTTTAGGCTGGTGAAAACAAAGCTCAAGGGAGACCTGATCACTCTCTACAGCTGCCTGAAGGGAGGGCATAGCCAGGTTGACCTATTCCCCCAGGCAACAAGTAACTGGACAAAAGGAAATGGCCTCAGACTGTGCCAGGGAAGGTTCAGGTTGGACATCAGGAGGGTTGTTAAGCATTGGAATGGGCTGCCCAGGGACTTGGTGAAGTCACTATTCCCGGAGAATTTCAAGAAAATTCTGGATGTGGCACTAAGTTCTGTGGTTGAGTTGGCAAGGTGGTGATGGGTCAAAGGTTGGACTCAATGATCTTAGAAGTCTTTTCCAACCTAATGATTCTGTGCTCATGTGATCTAAAGTTGCTTAGAGTTTGGCTGCACTGTGTTTTTAATAAACAGGTATAATACACAGAACTGTCAGTAATTATTTTTAAAATTATATTGAGATATGTTCCTAGAGCACTTCTACCTGTTATAATGAGTAAATATAACCCAGGTGCAGCATAAGACATTTGTTGTTCTTCAGTATCTGATATTAAAAATGTGAAATACTTTTAGTAGGCATATATTATGCCACATTGTAGCTGAACTAAAGAAATACAGATTTGTATGGTTGCCATGCAAATTCTGAGATTATAGAAGTCACTGAGAATCTGTATTGCTTTTCAGAAAATCACAAAAATTTTCAGCCCTAATCCTGAAAGAAATTCCTTTGATTATAGAATTCGGGGGTTTTTTAGTTGTTTAACCAGAGTTGGGATCGTAATTTAAACAATTCCTGCAAAAATAATTTTGCTCCAAATTTTTAATGTCAGGGAATGGTGCAAAATTGATGACTTTTGTAGGTGTGGTGATGTCTGACACAGGACCTGAGTCTAAGCAGTGGTGTTTGTACAGACACCAGAGGTGTTCATCTGGCTGGCTGGCCATAGATGAGGCTTTAAAATTTCTTCTTTATGCTCAAATACAATGGTAGAAAAGTCTTTGGATGGGTGGATGGAATTATCTTCTTGATCTGTTCTGATTAAATCAATCCATTACAGACAGTGACAAAAGATAAAGTAATAATTGCCACTTTCTGCACACTGGTGTCCAGCAGAGTTAGTACAAGCCCTTGCCTTTGTCACAGTGTAGCTGGACTTCATAACTGCTGTGAACACCAAGTGAGCATTGTCCTTTCCAGAAAAACAACTTTCAGACAACCTGAAGTAGTAAATGAATACAGCACAGAGTACTGTTTGTGAGAACTCTACTGCCTACTCCATGAGTGGGTGATACTGCAGATGAAATTTAAGAATCTAGTAGAGATCTTCTCTAATACAAATATCCACCCGGAAGAACATATGCCTAGAAGATCTTAATTTAAATTCTGCATACAATTATAAACCAAATCATCCACTTATTTACATAGATTTGGCTTCTTTGCTGAAGTCAAATGGGGATACTTCCTCAATGGCTGGGCTAGAGTAGATCAATCTAGGGTCTTCTGGTAGGCTTGGCATCTGTAAACAGCAGCCCTTGTTTGTGATATAAGGCTTTGTATGTTGAGTCAGCGAACCAAACATGTACAATGTTATGAAAATGCAGTGGGAGTTGTGGTATACAGTCAAGGGCATTATAGCCTTCTCTTGGTATAAATATGTACAGTTTTCCACTACAGTTTTTTACCCATTGCAGTGAGCCTGGAGAAAACATTTATTCAAGCCTATTCTGTATATTTTCATTTCTTTCCTAATTTGTACGATCAAATCTGTCAAATTAAAAATCTGTTACATACTAAAGCTTAAAATTTGTTGCTATTTTGGGATTTAATTATTTTCTTTTTAGTAGCAACTAAAATTAAAATAATGTAGAAAGACTCAAAAAATGTATGTGCCATTCCACATAGGTGGAGTCCCATTTACTTGACTGCAGCTCTCTGAGGTTCTTCAACTCATTTCAGAGTCTGTGATACTTCTCCTGGAAGCTGATCTTACAACAGAACAAGGCAGTCTGTGCGCCGGAGTGGTGGCTGTAGGGCTGTGAAATGGAGGCAGACAGGTCTGTCACAGCAACGGTGGTCAAGCAACGTGGGCTGCGAGTGCCCAAAAGGCCTGCCCCAGGAGGCTGACGGGGGACTTGGGCTGCCTTGTGCTTGTTTAAAGCAGCAGAAGGCAGGAAGAGCAGAAGTACTATTTGTGAGAGTTTGATAATCAGGGCAGGTGCAACCAGCAAACCTGCTCCATAGCCTTGGCTCCTAACTCAAGGGGTGAAACAAGCTCTAGTTCTTGGAAGAACATGGGCATGAAATCCTTCCTTGCTAAGGGCATCGCATGAGTTTCCTGAGCAAACTACCCTGGGCTGTGCAGGACCATCTGATGGGTAACTCTGGGCCAGGGTAAGCAGGGACATCCTCTGAGTGCAGAGCTTCCTCACCAGGCTGCTGGTCCCAGGATTGCCAGGCAGGAGCATGGCATGGCAACACAGCAGGTAAGTCAACAGAGGGGAGCCCAGGATATCATGTGCTCTGCAACAACAACTAGGAACGGCAAAGGCCAAGACTCAAGGCATAAGGTGAATGGTTAAAAAACAGAGCACAGACTGCCATTAGAAGACGGGCAAAACCAAATTTTGGGTTTCATCCCTCTTAAGGCTAAACCCTCTTTTTTGTATTTTCTCAGGTGCTGTCTTGTTTTCTTAAAGCATGTGATATATGGAATGAAAGACTACAGATCTACTCCATGTGCCCTTTGTGCTTTCTAAATACAAATTCAGATTCTGTTCTTGTTGAGAGAATATTGACATTAGCACAGTGTGTCCAGTCTTTGTTCCTGCTACTGTGCTATGCTACCATTGGGTCTAAATGAGGTTCTAGCTTCAGAACTGTAGAAGCATCAAAGCTAGCTGGCACCTCTGGAGCACACACAGTCCCAGCCCTGCCCAGAACAAATCAGCCACAGCACATTGCTTAGGGCTGTGTATCCAACTAAGTTTGAGTATTTCTAGGGACGGAGACTTCACAACTTCTCTGAGCAGCCTGTTCACATCCACCCTCATTCAGCCTTCAGTCAGTCACTCTCACTGTAAAAATCTTTTATTTTTGAAAGGAATTTTAAGTATTTTGATTTTTGTTGTTTCTTCTGTCACTGGGGACCACTGAGAGGAGACTGGTTCTGTCATTACTCTGCTTATCAGATATTTACATATAGTGATAAGATCTCCCTGAGATTTCTCTGCACACAGCTCTCTCAGCCTTTCCTTCAGTGAGAGATGCTTCAATCTCTTTATCATTGTGACCCTTTGCTGGACTTACTCCAATATGTTCATGTCTTACTTGTGCTGGAGAACTTAGGACTGTGCACAGCACTCCAGGTGTCCCTCATCAGGGCAGAGAAAGATTACTCCTCCCTGGCTGCTGGCAACACTTCCTGATGCAGACAAGGAGGCTGTTGGCCTCTGCTGTAAATGCATGATGCAGGCTTATGGTCTACTCATCCTCCAGGCCCTCCAGATGTTTTTTGGTCAAAGCTTCTTTCCAGCTCATTGGTCCTCAGCTTGTGGTGATGTAGAGGGTTATTTTCCTCCAAGTGCAGGACTTGGCATTTTCCCTGATGTTTCTGTTGACCCATTTCTCCAGCCTGCCCAGATCTATCTGCATAGCAACACTCATCTCAGTTTTGTATCATCTGCAAATTTTCTAAGGTTGCACTCTTGTCCCACCACTTCTAGTCCCTTAATGAAATTGTTAAACTATAGTGGACTCAGTCTCAGTCCCTGTAGCATACCAGTAGCGACCACTCCACATTAAGTGGTGTTTGTGCAAGTTACCATAACCCTTTGAGCCTGGGATTGAAGTGAGGATGATAAATCTGTAGTTTTATGAATCACCTTTGTGCCCTTCTTGAAGATGGGGATAGCATTTGTTGTTTTCCAGTCATCAGGAACTTCTTCCATTTGCAGGGACCTTTCAAAGATACTCAAGAGTGGCCTCACAAAGACAAGGGCCAATTCCCTCAGCACTCATGTGTACAACCTGTCAGGTCCTGTGAATGCATGAATATCGAGTCATATTAATGACATTTAAATGTTCTCTCACCTGCTCTTCCTCCACCAAGGATAAGTATTCCTTGCCCCAGTCTTTCTCTGTGGTCTATTCCAATGAACTGGAATAGCTTTATCTCTTAAGACTGAGTTGAAGAAGGTACTGACTACTTGGCCTTTACCATGACCTTCACTTTTACCCTGACCATTCAGCAATGAGCCCACATTTTCCCTTCTCTTTTTTCCAACAATGAACCTGTAGAAAGCTTTGGGTTTTTTTGCCATGTCCCTTATCAGAGTCAACTTTCCTAACCCTTCACAAACACCTCCTCACATTAGGATTTGCCTTGTAACCCTTACCCAGCCACCCCATCACCCATCCTGAGGCAGAGAGCCAGCCCAGAGCAGGGACCTATGCATCCTGACTGCTCTCTCACATAAAAGATTCTGTCCCCTCCACACCTTCCCAGCTTGTCCTTCCTGCAGACCCTGAATCTGCCCATTTCACTTCTCCCATTCTGTGAGTTGTCCCAGCATTTTCTCTGATCACCACATCTTGTTTCAGGCCTTATAGTTACTGTATATTCGTGCTTTTAAGCACTAAGTAACTGTCACTGTCATGATGACTAACATATTTTCATAATCTCTGTGAATCACAGAAACCCTATTGTACTTCAGTATTTGGACCACATTTGCCAAGAATCTAAATACAATATATGTGATAAAAGTGCAGTCTTACTTTACATCACTCTTAAGAAAAATCAAGAGAATATTTTCTGAATTTAGTCATCCCTTATACAGAATTTAAGATTTTAGATGAATGCATTTTTAAATGACCATGATTAAGTCGATGTATCACAAATTAGAAGTTATTTCAAGTAACAGTAGCATGTTTTATCTTTTATTTTTGGCAAGGTGTAGGGGGAACAGTAAGATCTATATTGTGCAAGTTGCTTACTGCCAAATTCAGTGTCTCTTCAGATACAATGATACCATCCAAAAGAATACAAAGACAGTTTTTGAGGACAGGAGGACAGAAACATGATGAAATGTGAAGACTGGACCAACAGATAAAAAAATTTGCATCCACCTATTCTGCATCTTGGTAAGAATATTTTATTTCTCTGATACCTATACAACTATTACACAAGTTCATAAGGTACAATTTAAACCCAGGAATTTCATGACACTGTATTATATGTCCCATATGGCTATGTCCCTTCAGAGAGTACAATCTGTTGGTTGTGGTTGGTGGCTGCAGAGACACAAGAAGCAGTTTTGGCATGCAGTCCAAAAGGTATATGTTCATGTTCTCACTATGGACAAGACTGGAAGGAATTTGGTTAAAATTAGTGCAGATCTTGTCCAGGCTATAGAAAGGGAGTTGTGGTGGAAAGGTAGGTATTTTCAGCTCAATACCCAGAGACATATTTGTGGCAAAAGTGAGTATACAGTATCTACCAAAAGCAGAAGCTAGGGGTCCTGACTGCCCATGAAGATCACAGTAAGATTAGTTACCAGACTAGTAGGAGGGATTCAGTGTCCTTTACGAAGGCCAAAACCACTTAGCTTTCAAGCTGTCCACTGTTCACAGTTTTGTGCTCTTAAGCCTTTCATTCTGGTAGAGCAACAACATAGAAACAACATGGAATCACGGAAACATCTGGTTTGGAAAAGACCTCTGAGAGCATAAAGTCCAATCATTAAACTCCACTGTCAAGTTCACCATTCAACTTTTCCCCAAGTTCCACATTTACACACCTTCTAAATCCCTCCAGCGTTGGTAACTTCACCACTTCCCCGGACAGCCTGTTTCAATGCTTGAGCACTCTTTTCTGTGAAAAAAAAAATTCCTAATATCCAAACAAAACCTCCAAATCACCCTTGAGGCCATTTCCTTTTGTCCTATCACTTGTTACCTGGAGGAAGAGGCCAAACCCCACCTTGCTACAACCCCCCCCTTTAGGGAGTTGTAGAGAGCAATAAGATCTCCCCTAAGTCTCCTTTTTTTCCAGCCTAAACAACCCCAAATCCCTCAGCCACTCCTCAGAGGACTTGGGCTCCAGACCCTTCCCCAGCTCCATTGCCCTTCTCTGGACATGCTCCAGCACTTTCATGTCTTTCTTGGAGAGAGGTGCTCAAAATGGAGCACAGGATTTGAGGTGTGGCCTCACCACTGCTGAATACAGGGGGTCAATCCCTGCCCTGCTCCTGCTGGCCTCACTGTGGCTGGCACAGGCCAGGATGCCATTGGCCTTCTCGGCCACCTGGGCACTGCTGGCTCATGCTCAGCTGCTGTCACCAGCACCCCCAGGGCCTTTTCCTGTGGCAGCTTTGCAGCCACTCTGCCCCAGCCTGTGGCACTGCCTGGGGTTGCTGTGACCAACCAACTTGGTTTTGTTTAATGTCACACCTTTGGCCTTCGCTCATGATCCAGCCTGTCCAGATCCCTTTGGAAAATCTTCCCACTCTCCAGCAGATCAACACTCCCATCCAGCTTGGTGTCATCCATACAGTGCCAGAGAATGCACTCAATTCCCTGTCCAGATCATCAGTAACAATATTAAGCAGAACTGCCACAGTACTGAGCCCTGGAACAGCACTGGTGACCAGCCACCAGCTGGATGTAACTCCATCCACCACCACTCTTTGGGCCAGGCCATACAGCCATTTTGCTTTTACAGTGTACAGTGCACTGATCCAAGCCCCTTTCTCCAAGAGAATACTGTTGGAAATTGTGTCCAAAGCTTTACCAAGTCCATGTACACAACATCCATAGTGTTTCTCTCATCCAGTAAGCATGTCACTCTGTCCTAGACCAGTGTGTCTAAGTGGTGTAGCAAGTCAGTGACTGTTTACCCCTGGATTGTGTGAGCTTCATTCTGCTCTCCATCCCTGTTTTCCAGCTCAGGTGGCCAGGTACCCTCAGAACAACTTTTCCTGCCATTAAAGACTGGCAAAGGTGCCAACAATTACCTCAGCCTTTTTCTCATCCTTTTCTCATCCACTATAATTCTCCCAGCATCTAGTAAGGGATGGAGATTCTCCTTAGCCTGTCTTTCTTGGCAATATATTACAGAAACAGTTTTCATTGTATTTTATGACAATAATCAGACCAAGTTCTAGTTGGGCTTTGGCCCTTCTAATTTTCTCCCTATATAATTTCATTACATATTTGTAGTCCACCTGAGTTGCATGCCCATTAAGGCTTAAACTCTCGTCTTTTTTTCTTGAGTTCCAGCTAAAGCTCCTTGTTCAGCCAGACTGGTCTTCCCTGGCACCTTGTCTTTTGGTATGGGGACAGACTGCTCCTGTGTTTTTAAGATTTCCTTCTTGAAGAATTTCCAGCCTTCCTGGGCATCTTTGCCTTTCAGGACTGCCTCCCAAGGCTTTCTGTCAATCAGTGTCCAAAACAGGCCAAAGTCTGCCCTCCAGAATTCTAAGCAGTAGCAGTAGCAGTTTTGCTGACCTCCATTCTTTTCTCTCTGAGAATTGAAAACTGTCATTTCATGATTGCTGTGCCCAAGACAACCATCACATCACCCATCAGTCTTTCCCTGTTCACAAACAACAGTTCTAGCAAATGCTTTCCCTAGATTGCTTACTCAACAGCTGTGTCTGCCACACACTCCAGAAATCTCTTGGGCTGTTGTATTCCAGCAGACATCTAGTATATCAAAGTCCTTCACAAGAACAAGATATAATGCTTTTGAGACCACTCCCAGCTGCTTACAGAATATTTAATCTGTCTCTTCATCTTGGTTGTGTGGTCTGTAACAGAAACCCACCAGGATATCTGCTCTGTCGGCCTTCCCCCTGATTCTTACCCATAAACCTTCAAAGCCATCATCACAATTATTATGCTCTAGATAATCAAAACACTTCCTAGCACACAGGGCTACGCCATCTCCTCCCTTGCTTATCCCTTCTGAAGAGTTTAAAGCCTTCTGTTGCAGCATTCCAGTTGCCTGAATCATCCCACCATGATTCTGTGATGTTGACTATGTCATAGCATTCCTGCTGCACATTGGCTTCCAGCTCCTCCATTTCTTGTCCATGCTGTGTGCAACATGGTGTAGAAGTAGTTCATTTGGGATATTGATCCTCCCACCTTCCCAGGGAGAGAAGCTCTGCTGCTTATGTCACCATTCTCAGGCACATCTGGTTTCTAAGGCATCAACAGCCCATATATCTTTGCTATTGCAAGGTCTCAATACCCTACATCTATTGAGATGGCTGCACAAGCAACCTTTCGGTGTCATGCTGTCCCCAGGCTTATCTCTAGCAGACCTGGTTTTATCCCTTTCCCCTAGACTTTCTCAATGAGTCCTGTTGGCTCTTGTGCAGGTTCCTTTTCCTCCTTTGAGACAGGTGAACACCATCTGTTGCCAGCAGGCCTGGTGTCATGTAAACCAATGCATGACCAAAGAACCCACAATTTTGCCAGAGACACCAAACTCAGAGACTGTGACTTTCCTGTTTCTTCTCTCACGATTGCCTGCAAGTGGCAGGTGAGAGAACAGACACTACTTGTGTTCCTGATCCCTTAATCACTTATCCCAAGGGCCTAAAATCTCTCGTTTTCCCATGGACAGAGACTAGCAGAGCCATGAGGCTCTGATTCCCCCACTTTTTGTTACACATTGTGTATTTGTGAGCAAAATCCTGGGAAGGGGAGGAAAAGCAGCATGAAGGTACTTGATTCTGCAAATCAGAATGAAGAGGCCTGTAGGACGAAGGAGAGAATATGTCCTAAAAAAAGGCCAAAAAGCAGACAGGAAGAAATAGTATTAGCAGCAGGTGAGCATTTTGACAGACAATTTTTTAGTAGGTGTTAAGTTCAAGGATAGTGAAAGAAGAAAATAATATACCAAAATTCATTATATTACATGTTTTTTGGCCTATTGCAAAAATAGTTACCCTTCACCTCTTTTGGTACATGTTGCAATGGTGGTGTGTAACCCTTAGTAGTAGAATGCAGGCATTGCATGTTGCTTTTGATGCAGAAAGCAAAGATGTTATGGTAATTTTAAATGATGGGGTGTTTGGTGTCCCTTTTGTACATAAAGATTTTGGCATAATAGATGAACTACTGAGGCAGCTCTAAGTTTAAAATTAAAGTTTGTTTCTAGCATTTCTGGAATCCTAAGCATAACTTCACAAATGTAATATTCTTTCAACCTTTTTTTTTCTGTAGGGAATGTTAAAAGAATCAGCAGTAGAGATAATTCTGTCGTGTCATGTCATGTCATGTCATTCATAGCCATTTAGACTCTCATCAACTTTTAGAATACTCACGTGTGATTATATGTAACTCTCTGTCTACAAACACAAAGAGCCAGGAGGGACTGCCTTCAGAAAAAATTTGTTTACTTGTTTGTGCACTTTAGTTGAAGAAACAGGATTCTAGAACAAAACTATTAAAATTATATTAATTCTAATATGCACTTTCTTATAAATATGTGGCATTATGTTTTTAATACTAGAATATTTTCTTTTTGCAGGTTCTCATACATTACTTCTTCCTTTAGAATTACTTTGGGCTTTTTGTTTTGTTATGGGGGTTGGGGTTTTTCGTTTGTTTGTTTGTTTTTTATAAATTCCTTGGAGATCTCAGGATTATTGCAGCTCAATTTTTTTATTTCATATTTTGTATTTCTTTAATGCAATATATGATGCAAAATCAATGGTATTCTATTGGATTCTTCCCTTATTATATATTGCACTTTTCTTGTCTGGGTTCAAATAGACTTAATCAAAACATGAAAAGCAATTTCTCTTGTGCTGGCCCATTTGATTAAGTCTCTAGGCTCCATGCTTATTTAATCTATATAGTTATTAGTTTACTTAGCATGATAGTTAATTTCAAAATATGATCCTTTCGCTTTTCACAAAAAAAAATTCCAGTTTATGCTAGTAATTAAAGTACAACCCTAGCTGAAAAATTATTTCATAATATGACACCTTTTCTATTAGATAAGGAATCTGTATACACAGACCAGACAGATGTGATGTGAACCCTGGAAATCTCATAAGCAGTGCGAGAGACAGAGGAAGAACTAAACAAAAGAGTGAGAGACAGGAGAAGAACTAAACAAGAGAGGAGAAAAACTAACCTTCACAGGCGCATGTAAGCACTGTAGGACTTCCTGTCCTACTGAGAGAAGAGCCCAGTTGCCCCAAGGAAGACCCAGAGGTTTTGCAGTGTTTCCTTATTTTTTATACTTCAATATGGAACAAATATCTGAGGAACCACCTTAGGATGCATGTACCCACTGCAGAAGGTAGCGTGCCAAGCAAAGACTTTATCCACTACTCTTCAGCCTTTCATTTGTATACTGGAATGTATGTTTTCTCAGGAGACATTTTGGCAATAGTAACCCAAAGATAAGTGACTGTAGTGAAGGCAGAGGCTGAGTAGCATTCAAGAACTAATCAGAGATAATTAAAAGCAGAAGAGGAAAGTACCTGTGTTATATTGCAGGGCTAACAAGATGCACTGTGGATGGTAGCTTGCTGCTACCATTGCTGGCTGCTAGTTTATGGAAAGTGTCATTCTATTATTCTCCTTCATTGCCCCAGTAAGTCTGCCTGGCAGTGCCTGAAAGCAAAAAAAAAAAAAAAAAAGTGCTGAAATTTTGAGTGCATAATTGCAGCAAGTAGCCTCAATATTCTTTTTTTTTTTTTTTCTGTATGATGGGCTTGTGTGAGCACACAAGTCCTTTTCTAATCAGTCATTGTTGGGAGGAAGCTAGCTCAGCACTTTTAGGTAGACTCACCAGGAGACTCTCTCAAAAGTAATTCTGAAATCTTAGAGTAAATTTTCAAGTATGAGAAAATTTAAGTTCTTACAGTCCAAAGCAAACTAAGGATAAAACTGTCAAGCTTTCTGCACCAAGCTTCCATTACATACAAAAATTTAAGAATGGAAAACTGCCCTTAAGGACACAGTTGGTCTCAGTCAATCCTGCCTCTGCTGTTTATAAAACTTTGAAAAGCTCATCCCTACACACCCCAATTCAGATTGTAACTTCTCTGTGCATGTTAGGAAGGAAATGCTGAATCTCATTTCTGGTATTTTAAAATATCTATATGACTGTAACCAGCACATATCAGTACTAGGAAAACACCAAGGAAGTAGTAAAGCTGAACACCAGATAATGCCATGCAAGCATTTTGAGCTATCATAGTTCAGTTTCGTCAAGGTGTCAATTTCCCCAAAAAGCTGGACAAATGAATACTGCCACAGTATCTGGGACCAGCACCATCAAAAGAGAGAGTAAGGAACAAATCAAAACAATATGCCGACCAAAACAAGGTTGCTAATGGCTCTTTCAGCCTCTAAAGACACAGATTCTACTGTGTCTCCTTCTTAGGAAACTCTGTCCTGACCTTTTCTCTTTGTCTGGGCCAGAAGCAATGTTGCACTCGCTGCCTGGCAGGTTCAGTGTTTATACAGACCATCAGCCCACTCTTTGTCCCTAATAGCCACATTTATAGACTTTCAAAAAATATCTGTCAGTCTTATGAGGTAAAAACAAGTGGCAAAATGTTTAAAGAATTCCCAGCAAAACTGTGTAGGAACCCAAACTTGAATACTCCTGATGCTGCTAGAATTTTATCTATTTTTACCTTTGGAAAGCTAATGTAGAAACCAGTTAGAAGGTATCTATTATAGGAGAACATTAATCTAGCAGTAGAATTTCCACTTTCACGGGAGTAACAGCATATCTCAAACTGAAGAGAAAGAAATGAAATAAACAAATGGTAAGCAAATGGTTTTTCAGCCTTAAACCTATAATGGCATTCCTGGGTATTGATTAATACTAATACTAATAGGATAAACTATTACTGTCAAAGTAGCCAAGTGAAAATAACTAGTTACTACTTCCAGAAAATACTGTTTGAAATTCTTAAGATTTTTAAAGAGACTATACTTGCTCAGCCTGTATTTACCTTGACAAGTACTTTTCCTGAGTCACACGTTCCTAAAATGAAGTAATGTTTAAAGGTCAAAATGTAGCCTTAAATATGTGTGAGATATTTTCTCTAGCTGCATAATGACAACTACTTTAATTCCCAGCCATTACAAGACAAACAACCTGCCTTTTCATCCTTCTAAACATGATTTGTCTCTTACAACATTTTATTCCATCTTGCTTCCAATTACTTTGCAGTTTATTCTCTGTATTCTCGCATGTCACTTACTTACCTTCTCTTCTCACTTTAGGGTTCTAGTGTACATTTTCCAACATCTCTTTTGCTTCTCACACTTTCTAAGCAGCATTTCACAGTGCCCTGTTCAAATCAACTATCCTCCCCATACACAGAATGATAGCAAATCCAGATAACAGTGGTCTTCATTATACTTAAAAAAAATTTAAATATGCATACAGAAAGCATTTTAGCATCAACTTAACTTCTGAGAATGTCTGTTTACTGAAAATTCAACTCTGCAATAATTTAACACACCTATGTGTGTATGAAAATTCTCTGACTTGGGGCAAGCAATGCTTTGTTTTGCAGAGCAATATCAGGATATCAAAGCTCAAGGGCTGCTGCTGCTGCTGCTGTAATGCATCAATTAAACCTGGGATAACTGATAATCAATTAAACCTTTTGTTAATTCATATATGTAACCTGCATGGGTATTTTTGCAGTCTGAATTTTCCACTGAACTGTACTAGTTTACATGACTTAATTTGAAAACAAATACTAATTTTAGAGAAAAAAGAGTCTATCCTGTTGACTTCAGACCTGCAGAAAGTAATGGACTTTTGGGTGGGCAAAGGAGACTGCTGAACATTACCAGTTACATGCCAAAACATACACACCAAGGCTTGTCATTACTGCTAACATAAATAAATTAACAAATGGAGATAATATACATTTCCTACAATGCCCTGGACAAAGCTGGAACCTGTCCAGGTGCAAACCATGTGCATTACAATAGTAACGGTAAAGATAAAGATAGTTAATGATAATGATAATAATAGAATTTTTAAGTTCAAGCCAAAATAGAACTAAGAAGCATTTAACCATTTCTCTTTGAAGACGATTATGTAAGACTGTGGGGTGACATAAATGACAGCATTTATACAGGCCAAAGTACAGCACTAAAACAGCTAAAATAGCTCAGAACAGAAAATATTTACAAAGTGATTTCCACATACCAAAAGACAATATAAATTTACATTGGAGGAAGCCCTGCTAGGGCTCACTAAAATTTAAATGGTTACCTTAGCATCTGATTTATGTCATCCATTACCAGTTGTTAGATGTAAAAGGAATGGCTTATCAGCTGAGCTTGACTTGGGGATCAACAGGCTGCTTTGGAGCCTGCTGTTCACTCACAGCTAGATTAAATGCCATCAGCTTCCAAGAAATGAATATTTGTAGTCACTAGAATAAAAATCTCTACTTGGTTTAGAACAGTTACTGCAGTAGAACTCAACCACAGTCCTTTCATAATAGTCAAAAGAGTCCCTTTGACACAAATATCTAAAAAAAGCCGAAGCATGACCAAAAGATGAGAGATAAACAAAGCAAAATCAGATAAAAGTGGGAATATTCTGATTTCATTATTCTGGCAATACACAAATTTAATTAGATTTTTTCCTTTATATTTTTAATTATACATGTTTACTCTTTCATTCCTGTGGAAATAGAGGAAATGATGACATGAAATGACTGAAGGGTGAAGATGGCTAAAGACACATAGGAGAGATTTTAGTACAACCAACAAATCCTAGCACATCAGAGTTACGTGTTCAATGAGGTTTCTCACAGGTATTTCCATTTTTCTGTTGTAGGGGCTTTGGTGGTGGTCTGAGAAAAAAGAAAGGAGAGGGATCAGATGAAGCTATGATTTATAGCCTTCATGATTTATCTGCATTGGCCTTGAATGCACAGAAGACCTGAAAAGCTTGAGAAGGCAAAACCCCTCCAGCAGCCTGTTGGTCCACAAGTCAGGGGGGACCTGTGAGCCTGTGATCTTTTCCAATAATTTTTGTGTTACAGTTAGTATTGAATTTATGTGCTAGGAAAGTGTTTGGCCATGGATATGAAATCAGTAATGAAATAATTAGGAGAGACTTATTTCATTTTCCTCAGAGTATAAAATAAATTAGTTTAGTATTTGAGAGGAAAGGCCGTGATTTGATATTAAAACAGAGAGCGGCAAATTAAGCACTAGTTGCTACCAGCTAGCACTAGCTGACCTGCACAGTCTTCTGTGGAGACCTGTGAGTTAGCTGGCATTGCATCCAGTGAGCTCACATTGCAGAACATCTTCATGACAGTACTGTCATTAATCCTACAAAACCTCAGGCAAGCATGTTTTAAAGAACAAGAATGGTCCCAAAACCCAAATTGTCTCAAGCGTGTCTTCACACTTGGGAAGATTTGGTCCAGCCCTCATGTTTATGGCCCTCTTCTACTCCTGTAGAAGTCCTATAGCTGGCTGCAGCACTCCAGGTGGGGTCTTATGAGATCAGAATTGAGGGGCAGATAATTGGCATTATCTGGCATTCCCTGCTCTTGCTGGGCACTCTGCTTTTGCTGCAGCCCAGAACAGAGTTGACTCTCTGGGATGCAAGTGCACATTGGTGATTCATGCTGAGTTTCTCATCTACCAACACGCTCAAGTCCATCTCTGCAGGGCTGCTCTCAGTCCATTTATCACCCAGACTGTATCCATGTTTGGGATTGACTAAGGGGCAGGACTTAACACCTAGCCACACTGAGCTTTGTAAAACTCACATTAGACCATTTCTCAAGCTTGTAAAGGTCCCTCTGGATGGCATTCCTTCTTTCTAGAATATCAACTGCACCTAGAGCATCAATTAAGCTTGCCATTCTCAGCAAACTTGTAGAGGGTGCACTCAATTCCACTGCCTGTGCTGCCAGCAAAGATGTTAAATAATACTCAGTACAGATCCCTGAGGGATCCAAGTTATCACTGGTCTCCACCTGGACATCAAGCTGTTGGCTGCATTTCTCTGAGTGAAACATCCCACCAATTCCTTAACCACCAAATGTTCCACCCATCAGTGTCTCCCCAGTCCAGAGACAAGGATGTAGTATGGGACAGCATCAAATGCTTTGCACAAGGACAAGTAGATTATGTCAGTCATTCTTCCCCCATTCACAAATGCTGTAACTCTATTAGGAGGTTCACCATATCAGGTAGGCACAATTTGCCATTAGTGAAGCCATGTTGGCTGTCACCAATCATTCCCCTGTCCTCCATACACTTCACCATAGTTTCCAGGAGGATTTGCTCCACTATCTTGCCAGGCACTGAAGTAAGACTGACTGGGTCTCATATTGCAGCTCCCTGGGTCTTCCTTTTTAAAAATGCGAATTATGTTCCCCTTTTTCAATCACTGAGAACTTTACCAGTTTAAGTGAAGCAATATCTCCTTTAACCTTTCCTAATCTTCTTGTTTGGCCTGATGGGACCATCGCTTTCTCTAGGGATTGCTGGTTTATTTGCAACAGAACACAATCCATCCATCCTGTGTAAAGAAAGCAAAAGTAGATTGTATTTTTTTCTCAGTCATTAAGTATACCCTGCTTAAGAATAACTCCTTTCATTGCTGGACATATGAAATTGTTTCTAGAATTATACTTGAAATATTTATAGTAATTTTCAATTCTATTAAAATTTACAGTATCATATTCATAAAAACTGTTCACTTTTTACATAACACACCATATTATTCCTAGTTCATGCAACCATCCCCAGACAAAACTAAATATGGGAAAGGAATACATGTTAGAGTCACTCACACTGTATACAGGTATGTCTGAAAAAGACAGTTAAATAAAATGTAAAAGTCCTCACTGGGGAATCTAGATAATTGATATTGAAAACCCAAACATATTCACATGGATTAGGTTCCTCTATACAATATGATAATACTTCTGAGCTTTGTTACAAGGGACCTAAAGGTAAAATCTGAAGTTCTTGTGCATTTAATATATTGAGATAGGTATAGTTTCTAAAATATACTCTGTAGTATAAGGAATAGGTAAATCTGGCTCTACTTGAAATTTGTTTAGGTGAAATCTGTTCTGCCATGTGTATTTATCATGTTTTTTTTCTTACCTGTTCAAAAAGCAGTGATGAAAATTTTGAAACTGATTTTACACTTTTCTAATGGTTAAATCATCAAAGATACTGTGCAGTATATATAGAAGGAGTGATCTTAGAAAGAACTGATCTTAAAACACACTTCTAGCTAATAGGATTTTAAAGAATTTCTGAGGCATTTTGGAGGATGTATATATACAAAGGTACAATCTAAAACTGTTTTGAGAGATTAGCTAATAGTTTTCTCATTACTTTTAATTATTCCTAACTACACAAAAGGACTAGATGCAATCTGCTTAGGCATTCCTTAAAATTACTGCGTCACACATACCAACTGAAATTGTTGAAACCTTTCAAAGATCATGCCCACAGTAACTGGAGAAAATTCAACGTTATTATCTGTCTTCTGCATGGGACATGAAGACTTGGAAAATCAAGGTTAAATACATTAGAACAAACTTAATTCCTGACAAAAGTTAATAAATTAATGGCAGGTAAGGTGAAGAAGTATGGCTAAGGTTGGAATGCACTATGTTTTGGAGCATGTGTAACTTCAAGCTAAAGAATGTTTTGTTAAGAGTAAACATTACCTTTCCTCTCTGTCAAATATCTCTCTCTCTCTTTTTTTCAGTTTATGTCATGATCTCCACTTATGGTGATGCTAAAATTAAGGTAAGAAACCCCAATGGATAGGAGACTCTCTTTATCTTAAGTGATAATAGTAATTATAATAGTAATTATAGTAGTAAAACATTTACTATGAAGTGGGATATAAACAGACAAATATAGAGTAAGAAATCAGGCTTTTGTATTAATGCAGTAAAGCTAGACAACTAAAATGGAAATCTCATGGAACTGTTCCTTCTGCCCATCCTTGCTGCTACTATGTGATATCAGCATAAAATTTATCTGAAGTTTTTCAACATGATGGTCTTGGTTCTACATTACTGCATTATTTTGATCTTATAATCCTGCCATATCAAAACAAAGAAGGAATGCAAATAAATCTGGTATTAAAGAATATCACCCTTGTTTAAGACAATTCTCATTATAAAATTGAAACATGTAATATACACATTTAAAATTTACTTTTGGTGAGGCAGCGGCTCTACAGAGGAATCTTGGCTATTGAACAATAGTGAATAAAGGGCTCCAAACTTTTCCCTATCTGCTTTTCCAACTGTTAAAATAAAAATAACAACTCTGAATGGGAACAAAGTATTATTTTTTTTACAACATTGCCTCGCAAAAAACATTTTTGTGTTCTTAATTTAGAATGTATTGATCTGAAATCCTCTCACTAGTGATTACACCCTGCAAACTTTATTCTCTTGAGATTAGCCTTCAGTAATACAGATGTTAACTGACAGAAGCTTAAACACGTCCTGTGCCTTTGTATTATCACAGTGTAACAGAGGTGATTGGGCCATGTCTCCAAAAGATCTTGCTATCAGCTGATGAGCAGTGCTGCCAGGTCTAACCTCTTCCTAGCAGAGGAAACTGCAAGGTACAGAAAAACACCTACCATGTTCTTCTTCTAAATTGCTGCTGGGTTTAGATTAATAGTTTCAAGGCCATTACTTCAGGATTCTCAGTATTCTCAGTTCACCAGTATACACACTTAACCAATAGCCAAGCAATAAATTAAAGTAAATATCACTTACAGATTATCCACATAAATTTAAAAACCAAAATCTGTTCCTGGTCAAGACAACACTTTGAGGCTATAGACTTATCACCTTCAGTTTATTTAGTTGATATTTTTCTAGTAACTAGCAGATGGATCAAGCTTAAATGAGGAAAAGAAGTTACTTTTCAAAATTGTGCAACTCTTTGTATATGCATGGAAAGAAAAGCTTTTATCTCATGTCCTGGAAGGAATCATCAGCCATTTAACTACTGATCTTCTTGATGTTCAATTAAATCAGTGCTGGCTAGAGACTCTTTGCTGAAAGAGGCAAGGGCCCTGACTCTGAGGCATCCATAAGAGATACTAAAACCTAATATGATTTTAAAAGACTGTTAAGATTAAGACAATATAAAACCAGTGCTCATTACCTGTGACAATGTACATGGAACTGTAGCTCAGGGAGGACTTTTTTCCTTTCACTGAGACAAAGTGAAAGGAAAAAATAAACAAAGCTATGTAGTTTGCATGGTTGTCCCCACCTTCTGATCTGAAGGCCAGACAGAAACTGGGGATCGGGTGTGTATTACTACAAGATCTTACAGTCAGATGAATGGTTAAATGTCACTCTGAAAATAGATATATCAACCATGCATCTCTAGCATCTAATGAACACTGAAGTGCCTTACTGCTCAGAGCTGCTTTCAAGCGCCTCCTATTGTCATCTGGATGTGTATATCAGATTCTTATTAGAAGTGTCTTTCTTGGTTATTTTAGAAATTTTAAAATGAGAAAGGTATCAGGAGACATGAGCCCAAAGGCACTGCACCTGTTATCAACACAGTGAAATCAAATACCATTCTATGCATATTTTCCTTACCATAACCACAAAATAAAAATTTTCTTGCATTTTGCTCTTACCACAAAACAAGAAAAATTCTTCAAAGACTTTGACAGACTACCTTTGTCCAGCATATCACCTGGACATATATGGGCTAGTTTTTTTAGGCATATTGGAAAAAAGATTGGAGATTAGGATTGCTGAAGAAGACCATATGGACATGCATAAAATCAGAAGATGACGTATGTTCTGTGTGCTTTGTAAACATCCAGAGGAGCTGATTTTACTGTGATATCTAGGACTATCAGGGCAAGCATTAACTCTTCAGTCACAACCAAAATTACTCATTTTAATATTAATGTTTTAAAATTAATATTTGTGGCCTGCCATGTGAAAAAAAATGGACCAGTTACTCAGGAAAGTCAAACTTGAAGATGGTGGTCAGAGAACCTTCCTTGCCATACTTACTCAAGGCCTCAGAAATAAAGCAGACATGAAATTCTTCATATGAAATAATCCAATCTGCAGACATGTATCTCAAATTTGTACCATGACTATTCTTCACTGCATATGAGTGATTCTCAGAAGTTTTTATACCACAACCATTCTTTCAGTTAATCAGATTCATGAATCTCCCTTTTAAAATAAAGACAATGGATTGATCACAGCCCTCATTACACTGTACAGCTTCAAGCTGAGAGATGAAGTGGAAGTACTCTTTAGTAATAAATAGATGAACTGCATATTTATTTCACTAGAACAATAATGAAAGAAAAAACTGTCAGCCTGATTATCATCTGCAAGGATGTACTTCATGTACCTCAGTGCTGAAGATGATGAAAATAGACATATTTACATTAGCATTACCTTCAGTCCAAGCATGAATTATAGGGTGTTTTACTGTTGTGAACAAGATGCTCTGGAGCAAAAGCATATAACTGTAAAATAATACCATTCATCATGACTATGAACACACACACACAAAAAAAAAAAGCAACAAAACCAACCCCCCCCCCCAAAAAAAACCCCAAAACCACAAAACCAAGAAGAAGAAAAAATAAACAGCTTGTGCTGACAAACATTGTCAGTTCTATGTTCTGTCTTCTCCTGACTTGTGCACTTTGGTAACATGATGTAAAAAAGCTGCATTTTGCATGTTCATGTTTTGTTCAAGTACCATCTGCCAGGGACTGGGAAAAGCTGACTGGGTGCCTGCAAATGCAATTTCTGCAGAGAAACTTCTCTATTGACTGCAGGAAAGGCAGCTCCACCTACTGACATTTCTGTCTGTCTGCTTTTTAATGGTGGAGGGATTACTTAAAAGAGGCATCTAGTCTCATTTCCCAGAGGAAATGATGTTCCCAAAATACTGGCAAGGAAGTTCTGAGCTGTAAAGCTAGCAGTCAACATGGGATGTACTTTTTCTCCTAGGATATCTCAATCATTCTGTAGATTCAGTTACTTAAAAGATAACTTTCTGATAGTATGAGATCTTTCACAGCAGTACCCTAGCACTCTTAAAATGAGATCTCAATTCAACATTAATCGTGATCTCTCCTGATACAGCATAAGTCTATCTCTTCACTTTTGATGTAATCTTTTCTGTATTGCAGGTGTTCAAATATTTATCTTCACAACCTAGAGCATATTAGTCCTCAAAGGTCTTTCAGAGGATTTTTCAAGAAACAGCAAACTTTTGTCAGGTTTGTTTCTGATGCAACATTACTGTACTTGGTACAGCAGTAACAATATCTACTGCATGGTCAATGCTATTGAGGCAAATAACACTTGACTTATTGGAAGTGCATGAGTCACACCTTCTGAGCAAAACTTGGTCCATGACCTCGCAAAGACTGCTTCTGACTGCTTTAGTACAAGTCAGAGAAACTGAAAGCACACCTTTCAAGTGGCCAGATGTGGAAAAATGAAAATATCTGTTGTGCCCTGAACAGCCTAGACTGACTACTGTAATGAGATGTTTGGGTGGAAATGTGAGTGAAGTGAGCTTGATCTGAATGCTAATGCAGCCGTAAGTAGAGCTGACCTGATTTCTACTGACTGAGTGGATGGGAAATGAATTTACACAACCTTTATTCTGCTTTTTCTGGGAAGGGACGATGTCAAATACACATGCATCCCAGATTCTTACAAAAAGTAATTATTTTTTTAAATTCTATGTGGCACAACTTTGCCCCCAGATTTTGCAGAATTTTGAATAATTTGGCTTAATTCACTCACTTAGAAAAAGTAAACTTCTAAGTCAAAACAAGCTTGCCTTGCTGACTTTGCTTCCCTTTCACTAACTCAGGCTTTTCCCCCCAGTTTGATTCACATTTACAAAAGTGAAAATTAGCTTATCCAGTGTTAGTGATAAACACTGGTCAGTCCCTTAACATACCCAGTAGATGGCTAGTCAGCTAAAAGCAGCTTGCAGTGGAATATTGATCACAACTTGCAAGAGAACCTTGTGTGCTACAGTGAAGACATGGAAAGGCAGAAACGAGAGTACCTTAGAGGTTGATTTGGTGGTGTAAGTATTGGCTGGAAAAACAATGATGCCTGACTCTAAAAATTAATATGGGGGTTTTATCACTAGAATAGTGCTCAGTTCCATGTAGAAAAAGACTGGTTTTCAGACTGAATTTATATATAAATATCAAAATTGCAAACTGCTTTATAGCTTGAGCACAGGTGCCTGAGAGCTTCAGTAGCAGCAGCAGTGAAGATGTTACTGAGTAACTTCAGCCAATATTTGAGAAATTATGGAGTTTTGACACAGAAACTGACATCTCAGATATGAGGAAAAGCTGCTTTGCCTGCATATAGGTTTCAGTGGCAGTTAGGAGTGCTAATTTTAACAGTGAAGAGGTAAATACACCAGCACTGTATCAGAGAAGTATCACAACCATTGTCAGGTTAGCATGCAAATGGTCCACCTAGGCTGCTGTTGAAAACCAGGATTAGAAGAGAACTCTTGTTTCTGAGCCTCAGAGAAATAGGTTGTTGCCTTTCCAAAGGCACACAGCTCGAGCTGAAATAAACCAACTCTGCCTCAGAATCTAGGGTCCTAACTATTCTTTAACACAGGAATTTCATTCATCATGTCTGATGTTTGCTGAGTAGTTTTATGTGCATTATTTCATTAGTATGCTGGAATAAAACTTAATAAGTACTCAGCACTAGAGCCCAAGGTCAGAAGTATTTCAACTGTATAAAATTGACCCTTAGAATTCCTCTGTTACCACTGAAGATGTTCCATCTCTTTTCAAAGACACATTACACATGTTGTAAATGTACAGCTTCGGGAGCTCTGTATGACAGCTCTCAGAGGCAAAAAAATTTGCTCCATTGTTTGTCAGGTGAGTAAACACAACCATGTTGAAACTCCTCTGTAATGAAGTTCTACAACTTTGCAATAAATGCATTCAATTCACGGAGTTAAGGTCTTTCTTTTCAGATGACTAAGACAGTATTGGCTTTTTCCAAGCTTTTAAAGCAGTTTCACAGGTTCAAGGCTGATATTCAGATAATTTCAGAAAGGATCCAAGTCAAGAAACAAGGGAATAAATGAGTGTTCTAGAAAGGAAGATTGATGACAGACAGGCAGATTACCAAAATTATGTAAACAACCACGGATCTAGACGTAAAAAAATAAAATTTTACTCCTTCCCAGAGAAGTTGTCTGTGTAGAGTCTGCTAACACTACTACTCAACAATACAGGGGTATAGTTTAATTAATATTTTTACCAAGACTTACCAAATTGGGTCACTAGTTTTTGATCTATACAGAAAATGCTTCTGCAGATCTCTAAAAATTCCCTGTTATGTGAATAAAGGATATGATTATTAGCATGTTTTCCAAGAAAAAATGTGAAAAATTAGTACCCTGATATTTCTCATTTGGTTTCTGCCTCATATCTCTTCCAGTTCTTTATCCCTGTCCTCTCTTGTGCAATCCTACTGTTCTATTTCCTCTTCTGTCTTGAGAACCTGAATTTTGCTGAGGGCATATGTTCTGTTATTATGAAGTCACGGTATAAGTTACTGTAGGTCCACTGACCCCCAGAAGGTACTGCTCCAGTAGAAAATGTGGACCCCTTGCTAGGGACTGTATTGAAAATGAGGACAATAGTCTATTGTCCCCAGCAGTTTCATTTAATAACTTTAAAAGGACTCAGGGTAATACATCATTATGTCATTAATTGCTGAGAAATTCCTGAAATTGGTGAAAATTTAGCATGGGAAAATAATGGACTCTTAAGTTTACCTTCTGTGAGTTATTTTCTGGCATGTTAAGAAAGTGAGAGTAGAAAAATTGTTTCTGCATAGTTTTGTAAAAATCCATTTGCTTCTGTTTTCTCTGCCTCTCTCCTCTCCACAAAAGAGATAAGATTTTATAGTTTTCTTGTTTACATCCACTTTGCTAGGCCTCAGTTTCTTGAGAATCTTTAAACTACCAACAACATGAAAATAGTTTGTTTAATCTGAAATCATATTTGAAATACATGATAAAGAATCAGACTGTGATGATAAACTGCAGTTTATCATTGCTTAAATTCTTAATTGATTTTCTGTTTTGTTTCCCTGTTTTATTTTTTCCATGTTGGCATGTAAGATTGTTGGTTGTCGCCATGGTAATTCTATTTTTTTTTTACTGTTATTGAAGCTTTTTTGAAGAGAAGCACTTCTTTACATACATTTTATTTTCTGTAGAACAAATGATCACAGACTGCTATTCAAGTGTATAATGTTGCATCATCTTCAACACAGCGTTATGCCTAGATCCCCAAATTCTTGCCATAACAAACTCTTGTATACACTTCCTGAATGAAATCTGAGGTAAGGCCTTTCTAATCTATCCACACAAATAAGAAATGTCTTTCAGGGCTCAGCTGCCATCCTAATTTTCAACAGTAATTATGTGAACATTCTTTTATCTCTGAGCAAAGCAAAATGTTTCACTTACAGCTCTTCAGCATGCTAATGCAAACATACTGTCACTAAACTGTGATTTTCATTACCTACACATGCCCTGCTGCACTCTGGAAATTTCTCTCTCTTTCACCAACCATAAAATACTGATTTTCATTTTTATGTCTCCTTTTAGTCTTACCTCCCATGTTTTACTTCCTCACCCTTAGGAATTCAGCTCCTTCCTCTAATCTGTCCATAGCAGTAGTATTTGTTGCCTGTTATTTATACACACAAATAAACATTTTCACATACTTCCTTATGGTCAGAAACAACTCACTAACTACCTAAGGTTAAATAATCTCTATTGTAAGGTTAATGATAGAACTAAGAACATCTTCAAAAACCTCTGTAGAATTGGTTTTTTGTCAATCATAGTTTTAAAAATGCAATTAAATATGTTTATTTATATTCTGGTGTCATTTCAGGCTTGTAGTAATAGAAGGGAAACAGATCATCTCATATGTTGTGATGGTGTCCACATTTTGCAACCTATAATGTTTAGTCAGGCACGAGTATTTATAGCTTTGTGTAATATATACGTATCTATGCATGCATGTAGTTTTATCTACAACTGTATGTATGAGTATATATGTAAAATATATGTACCTTTCCATGTATATATTTAAAATTATAATTTAAGAATACATTAAATATTTTTTTAATCTGAGGAGATGAAAAATATAGGTGGAAAGAACTTTCTGTAGCTCTTCATAAAAGCTTCTCTGTAAAAGCACAGAGAATAGGTTTTCTAAACAGAAGAGTCTAGGAGTTTCTTGAAAATATGTGATAAATGCAGAAGTGTAATATTACTAGAAGGCATACAGATGGCTTTGACAATAGGCAGCATTTTTTCTTTATTCATTGTTTCAGAAAGGTGGAATAAAACCAGGGGAGTCTCAAGACAGCTCCACAATCTCAAGACCAAACCAATACAGAAATCAGTTCTCTATTTCTTTGCTAAGCTACACATTTGCTTGTGTGTAAACTTATCAACACAGATTTATGTATATTTTTCTTTTTATCTCTATCAGACTAGTGCAGCTCCATTTCAAGGAGCTGTCCACTTACCTTTCACACGCTCAGCTCTCACCCTGAATTAGCATGACCTTTCTGGTGCCACAGAAACAAAATGGTGCTTGAGAGCCTGTGAGCCTGTGAGGGGAAGTGTGCTCAACTTCCCTGTGCATGGTAGCTCAGTGAGAAAATCCAGGACTTGTCACTTATCCCAGCACAGAGCGCAGCAATTTTGTGGCATATTGAGGCTTTGCTGCATTATGACTCCTCTAGTCTTGTTATCTTCTATTTGTGCTGCAGAAACACTCTGTGGCCAGTTACTGTATGGGCTGCTTTGGAATAGGAAATGATGATGCTTTAACACCATTAGTTCTATTATTGTTCAGCATGTTAGGATAATTCTTTTGAGATTCACAAAAGTTAACAAAAAGCTTTTCTAAAAAGAACTTGAATGTCTTAAAAATAAATCTGAGTCTTTAATGCTCTGCAATTATCTTGTCTATTATCTCATCTGCCACTTAATCTTTCATGCCTTCTCCTGATCTTTTAACTATACGGAGGGGTTCCCATTTTTAAAAACAAAACATATCACTTCAAACAAATTCTGGGCATTGATTTTTTTTCTATTCTGAAGCTTCATAACATTCACTTGAAGGAAATTAGTTTTGGGTCCTCATACAGAGATCACTGGCTATTTTAAACTTGAAAAGAGTATCTAATTATGTGATTGCATTAGGGTTCCTGAATTTAAAGCAAAATATTTTTTTATTTGCCTAAAGCACAAAATGGTAATTCTATTACTTTCCTGTGCTAAGTTGTATACAAAGTTTTTCTGCCCAGACATAGTAGCATTAAGGTGACATTGGAAGGTAGATCTGTGGGAGTCAGTTTCTAGATTTTTCTGCAAAGTAAAGACATGAACTTGTGCTGAGTCCCACACAGGATTAGATACATAGGCTCAACAACATTGACTTAGAGACAACACACCATCCACGAACTATAATTTGGCTTCATGCTATGTTTTAAAGCATTTTTCATCCATATTTTACAGAAGAGAATCTGTATTTAGTGATAACTTCATCACAGCTGTTCTTAGAAGTATTAGAGGCCCAGTAGTTGGTTCCTGGCTTATTTTGACTAGTTAATTTTGCACAACCAGGTATTTAGGGAGCAGGTAGAGGGAAGAAGATTACCTTCTGCTTCCAAGGTATTGAACAGTAAAGATGGCAATTAAATGTATAGACAATTTATTCAACAATATCCCAGTCTATAATCACCACCACAGTAAAAAGTTTCATCTTGCATTTGCATGGAATTTTGCACATTTTCTTCCTCCCTGTCCTGCTGGCAGCACTCCCAGTCTCCGCCCCCAAAGCCTCTTTGCCTTTTGGCCACAGGGCACACCACCAGTGTCATTTGTATGCTCACATCCCCAGGACCTCCAGACCCTTCCCTGCCAATGGAGATGGATCCCACAGGAATGCCGTGCAGAGGCCTCACTGGCTATGGGAACTCTGCCAGCAGGGCTGAGGACCCATGTGGGACGTGGGATAAGAGTTTGTGGGGCTGCCCCAGCAAAAGGGGATTGTGTGGAGCTCGTGGAAATGTTCAAATATGGTGCTGGTGTATCTGGGGAGAGGACTGAAAGTGGGGGACTGGGATGGGCCCAGTAAGACTCAGAGGCAGAGAGGGGTGGGAAACCCATGTTTTGGCCCCTGGCACAGATATGCTTTGCTTGCACACCAGTCTGCTTCTTGGGTAGCTCCCGAAGCTCTGGCATGCTTGGAGTTTAGAGGTTTGCTCTGCAAAAAACACCAAGCCAAGGTGTGCAGGTCAGCAGATGGTCCCCAGCAGTCTCTTTTGTGAAGCGTGAACCCAGCCCTCTCCTCCATTCCAGCCATGGCAGTGGGGTTTGGGCCAGAGGAGTTGGGCTGCTGCTGTATGGAAGGGTCAGAGGAAGGCTCAGAGGGCTCTGACAGGGGGATGACCGAATCCATTTGGGTGTGGAGGCACCAGGAGGGAGAGGGTTGTCAGCGTGCCCTGTGTCCATGGACCTGGCTTTGCTTCAGGTCAGGCATTCCGGCTAATGGCCACAAAGCTTGGGCAGCTGCAGGATATGGGGCTAAAACTGTTGAAGCGGTTAACGCTTATGGTCACCAGAAGGCACTACGGAATAGGCACAGCTCAGGCCGGACGATTGAAGTCGGTTGAGGGTTGAGAGGCACTTAAGAGGAGAGAGTCAGTTGAGTGACAGTTGGAAGTCAGATTGTGATTGGCCGGAGTACGACTAGGAAGCTGATTGGATGATTGGACGCATGGACAGCAGCACAGCTGCTGAGCCAGCCAATGGGTGCCTTCCTTCTGTTAAATTCTGTTAAGTCTTGGTTTGGTTTCAGTTATGTCAGGTAGAGATTAAAGGTATAAAAAGGGGACGATTTTTACAATAAAATTATTTTTTTCAGATGCATAAAGGGGGCCCAGTGTCGCTTTGTTCCCCACTGCTACAAGCAGCGATGCTCTGGTGCTTGGAGAGGGAAGGCTTCAGGAGTTCGAGTGAAAGAGGCTCTGTTGCAGCATTTATGTGAAGAAGTTTGCAGCATGTTCCGGACATTCTTGCCTTTTGTTTTCCTACACTCACAAGGCACTGTTAGAAAGCATTGCCTGAAGTGGCTTCCTTTCGTTTTGAGGGAATCATGCTCTGAAAAGCTTCTGGATCTTTGTTGTGTCTAAAGCCAATGATTTTCCAGCACCAGCACCAATGAAAGCTGGGGTTCTTCCAGCTGGAGAACGCCAGCCAGGAACTGAGATCCATGCACCCACTTACCACCTTCTTACTGGGGAGGAGTATTGGAAAAAGAAAGATAAACCTTTTGGGTTGAGATAAGAACACTTTAATAATTTTAAAAATAACAATACTATTATGTCTAATAATGATAATATTGAAAAAGAGAGACAGAGATTAAATAACACCTCCACCGAATTAGTGTGTTCATATGCAGTATACCAAGGGGTTGTGAGAGACGCGTGCTCCGGGAATTCTCTGGACGTTCGCTCCAAGTGCACGAGGGCCGTAAGCCGCGCCCCCCGCACGTGCGAGAGGACGGCGGCGGCAGCGGCGGGGCGGGCCGGGCGCTGCCCTGAGCCTATCGGGCAGAGGTGTCAGAGCTTCCCGGAGCTCTCCGTCCGTCCCCGGGCGGCCGCCCCCTTCTCCTGGCGGCGGGATGGCGGCGGGGCCGCGGGCGCAGCCGGTAGCGCCAGTGCGGGGACGGGCCGAGCGCGCCGTGCCCGGGCGCGGCGCTCTGCCAGCAGCCGGGCGGGCCGAGCACGTACTCCTGGTAGTCGTCGTCCGCCCTGACGGAGTGCAGGATGCGGCCGAAGCGCTGCCTGCAGAGCGGGCAGGCGGCGCTCACGGCAGCCCACTGGCGGATGCAGGCGAAGCAGAAGGTGTGCAGGCAGGTGTCGACGTGCGCCGCGTTGTCCAGGTCGCCCAGGCAGATGGGGCACAGCCCGGCCGCCGCCGCCGCCTCCCGCTGCCCCCCGCTCGGGGCGGCCGGCGCGGCGGAGCCGCTCTCCTGCAGAGCCTCGGCGGCACCGCGCGCCATGGGCTGCCGAGAGACGGGCCCGGGGCCGGAGCTTCTCTGTCGCCGGGAACCGGGCAGCAGAGAAGGCCCAGGGCGTGGGCAGAGGGGGGAGACGGGGGCCTCCCGAAGGGTCTCCTTTGCAGGAAAAGGAGACTTTACTGGAAAGACTTTACCGAGCAGCCCCTCAGCTGCCTTCGACACCTGCCTCCCCCTCCGTTCCCCCAGGCACGCTGCCCCCCATGGCAGGAGAAATCTCCCTTCCACGCTGCTCCCGCCCAGCCAGGGGGACTCGGCTGGCACGGGGTACCTGCAGGAGGCGTCCGGGAGGGAGCAAGTGGCCGGGAGCCCTCAGGGTGCTGTGGGGCACTGCCAGGCACGGCCTGGTCCCGCTGAAGGCCGCGCACCGGGCCGAGTGTGCGAATACAGGAGCCTGTGGCACCCGGCTGTTGCCTGGCGAGCGCAATGAAGAGCCCTGAGGGAAAAGACCCCACTCAGGCGTGTCAGGAGTCTTTTGGTGGCCTTAAACCCCCCAGTTCATCAGGTCCTGTGGTGAGTCTGGGGCTGCTGCCTCTTCTCCAGGAAGAACCGACCCAGCTCCCTCAGCTTTCCCTCATGGGAGAGGGAAACCCCTGTTCCGTCACCGTGTTTGTGGCCCTTTCCTGGGCTCTCCCCAGTAGCTCCTCATCTCTCCTGGGCTGGAGAGCCCAGAGCGGGCACAGCATTCCAGGTGTGGGCGCGGGGCAGGGGAGAGGGCAGGATCCCTCCGTGTCCCGCTGGCAGCGCTCCCAGGGAGCCTGGCAGGGAACGGGGGCGCTCGCCGCTGGCCCGTGTTCCTCCTGGGCCTTCCTGGGTGAGCTGCTGTTGGTTCATGGGGTTATTCCTCCCCAGGTGCAGTGTTTGGAATCTCCTTTTGTTAAACTGCGTGAGGTTCCTGTTGTCTCCTTTCTCCAGCCATTTAAATAGAATCGTTAAAACATTTTTTTTGAAAAACACAAGTTATAAAGCAATAGCAATGTCTTAGTTAAAAGGTCCTTTTTCCTTCAAGGGACACCAGAGGAAAGAGGAACAAGAATGAAGAATTAAATTTTCATTCTTCTTGAAGAAAAAAATGGTGAAGTGATTTGAGATCCAGTTGTATTCTATGCAGGGTGAAACAAAGCAATAGTACTAGTATACAGTTGCTCTCTTTTATGGTTTTCCACCTCACCTTTGGCCTTCAGAAGACACAGATATCTCTAAATTTGTTGTCATGATTTGGTTTGCTTTTTTTCTCTAAAATCTAGGACATTACTTTTTAATTGATAAAAATTTTTTAATGGGAGGTTCAAACAAGATGCTTAGTCTCACCCATGAGATGTACCTTCAGTCTTCACATCCTCCCATTCTTTTGTCCATTTGCAGGTCAAATTTATAGAGATTAATACTGATAAATGTACATCAACACTCCAATAGCATCTGGGTCATTCTGCAGTCTATAAGTATCTAGTGAATTCTCAAACTTGGCATACAGTCTGGCATATATTTGTAGGTTTACACTTCATGATAACTAACCTGATTGGTAGCAACTGACATTTTAAAGCTTTGTTATACATCCCAAATTATTTATGCAGGTTTAAGTTTAAATCCAGATCTTTTTCTAAATCATAAAATCACAGAATCATAGAATGTCAAGGGTTGGAAAGAACCTTAAAAACCATCCAGTCCCAGCCTCCCTGCCATGGGCAGGGCCACCTTCCACTCAACCAGGTTATTCAAGATCTTATCCAACCTAAAAAATAAACATCTTCCTGGAATATTGCTCTGCATCTCTGGAATGTTTTTTTCTTCAGAAAAAAAATCTCATCAAATTTCAAAGTTGATTTCTGAAAAACATTTGGATAGTGTGTAGAAGATACTGACTTAAAATTTTCATGCATGACATGAAAACACATACTTGATGATCTCTCACTGATGTATATAACAATGTCCTAGAGATCTACAAGACCATTTATTATCTGTATTCCAAGAATATTGCATGTGAGTATTAAGGTGCCTGTTGTGTAAGCAGTGACCTCATCTGTATTGTTTGGCATATGCAGATTTACTGTATCTGCTTGGAATAACTTGTAACTGACTTTTGATTTTGTCCTGGAGCTGCAAGTAGAATGTTGCAGCTGACAATAAGGAAAGAAAGTCATCATCATGATCTTATCATGATACCTCAAAATTCATTTAGTTGCATTGCTTGTCTGTCTTGTTGGAAGCTTGTTGTCATTTAGGTAGTATGTAAAAAAATTCCAGATACTTCAAGGAAGGCATGAGAGGGAGCAAGCTTTAAAAAGAAGGGGAAGAAGGGAAAACCTATGAAATAATTTTGTGTGCTAAAAGCAGCTACTGAAGCAAACCTCTAATTATGATATTTTTTTCAATAATATTTTCTTATCCTTTTTAGGTACTCTGTACAAGTTTTATACCATTAACAGGGCAAACTGATACCAAAAATGAGGGGCATTAGGGTAATATATTAGGATATAATATATCACAATAGTGAAAAGGAATCTTTCTCTCTTTGTTAGTTTAAAAGATAATCAATGGCTCTTGTAAAAAAACCTGCATCAACATATGGGGATTAATTATGAGTTATATTTGATGTTCTAAAATGTTTGTAAACATTTTGTACAGTAGAGTGCATTGAAAGTAAGCATATTCCTGCAGGAGATTTCAGATCAATGCCACAGTATCCACAAATATTACCATGAAACAGCATGTTAAAATGAATGTACCCAAAAGTGAGTCTACATGGTCTGCTTTTATTGTTATAATTGAACAAAAAAGAAAAAGAGAGACCCATCAAAAATGGGTTCACATAAATGGACTTTTTCATGGATGTTTTTTGTAAAAGATATTTTAAAACATCGGATTTAGCCTGACAGTGTCCCTTTCAATTTGTGAGATCAGGCAGAGAAGTTTCTTACACCTACAGATCCTTCACACTGCCCTGAAGGCTAGCAATTAGTAAGATAAGTAGATCTCCATTTGCAAAAATAATGTTTTTGCCACTTCTGATTCTCCAGAAATATCAGAGAAAGGAATTGTCTATGTGATTGAAATAATACATTCTACTTTGCTTCACTGAGAAGAGCACACTATAAAAGAAATTCAGGCAACACTATTATTCTTTTCACAGTAGGCTACAAAGAGAAAACACTAAAACTGATCTACACAAGCCATATGAAATAACACAAATACCTTGTATCTTAGACACATTTAATTCAATAAACCTACAAGTTACAGCAAAAAACTCTTTCTTGCCTAGTGTCTATTCAGGGTAATGGCTGCCTTATCGAGCAATCAGATAATATTAAATCCTCTTGCTAGAAGCATCAAATTGTTTCTCAGAGAAACTCAAAACAGTTTTTGGTTTGTATAAAAGTCTATATAACAGTCAGATCACAGCATATTTGGTGCATGAAGAAAATTTTTATGTGTGGACATTATACTGATACAAATCTAAATATACATATTTATTGTTGAGGATTACCCAGTCTTTAAGGCCTTATTTCATGCCATCAGGCTGCAATGCTTATCTAATTAAAATGTGGTGAAATATTTTGGTGAGGACAGCAATGAGAACTGGTTGGATCCCTCTGTTTTTTCCTATGTATATGGAAGTATTCTACCTTTTTCTACTAGTAGAGAAAAACGGCAAAGATCTGTATTTTCACTGATTTCACAGGCATCATCAGGTGACCCAATATCTAGCAGTGTAAATTAATTATGCAGATTGCATATTCTCTGTGGTGTATCTATATCCTAAACCGCTGACCAGATGATAACGCAGTTTTGTGTTTTGACTGAAAAGATACTTTCCTGAGGCCCTTATTTTCCCCTTTCATTATGTTAGTAGCACTGCTAGCTATTAGGTCAGTGCTCTCAGGTACATAATGTACTGATTTAGGTTGGAAAAACAACCATTAAATGTGACAAGAGGTTTCTTCATCACCCATATTATGTTATTGATTTGTTCGTCAGAACAGTGGCAGGGTTTTCTTGTAGCACTTTCACACATAGTAGCAGAATCACATGTAATTATAACCTAAAATTTCAAGTGACAGCCCAAGATATATATATATATGTAGTATCACAGGTTGTCTTTGAGTTGTCCCTCACAGCTGAAGGACACATGATGGTTAATGAAAGTTGGCAGATTAGCAAATGGAGAAAAATTTCTTTTGTATTTGTAGCTGGGTTGAGTGTTAATTTTTGATGCCATGGTTTTCTGAATCTGGAACCATTTTTGTTTAGAACAGAGACCAAAGTGCTGTATTTTAATAAGTTTTGAAGAAATACAAGATTCTTGTGTTCTCTAGAGCCGCTCTCCTTTAATTGATGAACTCCTAGAAGAAATGTGCAAAGCAAGCCTAGCTTCCTTAGGAAATGTGGGAGTCTTACTGTCCTGACACCACATTCTGTCCTGACACCACATTCTGTGGTTCAGCAGAGTTAGAAGTGAATATGCTTTCATCTTGCCACTTCAAGGATGGCTGCTTTCCCAGCTCTGCCTGCATTCCTTCTCCTGAAAAGAGCTGCTGGGTAGGAGAAAGCAGCATCTTCCAGGCTTTTTGCAGTGACCCTTCAGTTTTCTCAGGTCCTGCTTTTCTAAACAAATTGATAAATCCCATGGTTTTCCAAGAAATAGTTTGTTTTCTGTAATGTTTCTGAAATTCCCGGTGAGAAATAAATTTGTTTGGCTTTGTTAGACTGAAGTTTAAGATGATGGGAGAAGAGAGAGATGGGAAATTTAAACCATGTGTGAAACTCAGAATTGCCTGCAAAAAAAGTTACACTACACTAAGAAATTCTTCAGTCTGTTTAATAGTTTGAATGTTACTGATAGATTTTATAACTGATTAATAGAAGTGTAATGTCTAAACTCTGGTGATGCAGTGCTTCCCCTTTCATTGGGTTGTAAAAACGTCCTTCACTTCAGCTCTAAGTTTTTAGTTATCTTGTGTCTCCCACACATGTGCTAGATTTCACTGCCAGCAGACCAGGAATGGTAGAGAAATATCTACAGCTGTATTGTACATACATTGCTTACCTGTAATAAATTATTTATCTTAGCTATGAAACAGACATACCTTTTATGCATATGTCTGGGTTAGACACTTTCTACTTTATATGCTTGCCCATAATGAAATAACAGTTGCTAGCAATTAAGTCACAAATTCCAGCTTCTTTCTTTAAAACAATATTAAAAAATTAATATAGCATTTCAGACCCATTTTTTAAAAATTCCAAATGTTTTTTATGGCTGTTGTGAAGCAACAGCGTACATCATGCTGTCCTTTTAAAGAGCGATTTATATTGTATGTGTGTTATCATAGTCATTGTAGGACTTGGTGTATTTAAAGAAAAAGACATAAATAATTCTCTAACTCTACATCCCCCTTAACTATTCTCCAGAGAAGTGCAGAGTCATTGAGTTGGTTTGATGAAGAGCTTCCCATCATTAATACATGACTCCAAAAGGAAGAACTTAACACCGGCAGAGTGTTTGCAGAAAGACCTGCTGTGGAAAGGAACAGTAGGAACCTTCTCAGTGCCCTAAGCAATGTCAGACAGTGCAGGAAGTGTCTGGATTCTCCTTGTGATTGCTGTACTGTTTAAAGATTCCTCTTCCCTGAGTCATAAAAGAAATGTAGTATTGATAGCTTTACTCTTTTTTTTTTTTAATGGATACAGGAATACAGTTCATTAGATTAAACCTGTTTAAGATGTTACACTATCTTGTACATCTCTCAGGTCTGGTGCTAGTCCAGCTGCAGAAAAGCTGTTTTCTTTGGCATGTCATAAAAGAATGTGTCCTTTTTGTATTGCTTTTCTTTGTTTTTTTGATGATAGTGAGCACTGAACTATTTTTCAAAGTACATCTTGAGTTATAATTTGTGCAGTGCTTAGTTTATTCAGCAGGGGTCATCAAAGGTCTGGATTTTCTTTGTCTACTGAGGTGAACTGAATGATGACATTTCACAGCTTTCTTCAGGACTTGGCATTGGAAATGTTCGTCTACCCTCTTACAGCTCTATTGCTCAGTCTGTTGTAACTATAGAATGCATTCTGAAGACTTATTTCAAATATCTAAGACCACAGTGTTTACTTTGGCAGACAACTTAGTTCAAGAGTCTTTTTTATGTGGTATTATTTTTCTGTTAGTGAATAGCGTAAATGAAACTGTTAGAAAATACAGGAACCATAACAGTTTTTGTTCCTTGCAAGTATTTGTAAAAGCAAATACCGGATAAAGTGGCAGTGCGCACATTAGGTACAAATTTGATCTTACTCTGAATTCTGGACTGTTTTGACTGCAGAAAAGTTACTTTTCAGATCTGATGGCTTTATAATGTCTCCAAGAGGCTGCAACAAGGAAGAAAGCAGATACATATTTGTCTAATGAAACACTTCTAGTAACTCCTTTTCTGGGTGAAATGTGTACCGGTGGGGATAAAAAGTGCAGTGTAAGTCAGAATGACTCATGTTACCTGTAGGCTTTTGTCGCTAAAACACTACAGAGAAAGTACATATTTTCCTGAACCAAACTTGTTGTTGCTGAATTTTCAGATCAAGCATGTTCTCAATCAACTTCAGTTGGCCATAAACTGGAAACAGTTTAACTCACTTTGCCAGGCACTTTAGGATGTATTTCCTAAACCAAGCCTGACAATAGAGTCAGTAAGAGCTAATTTCTGGGTGGCAGTAGCAAAACCAGCAGCTTCAGCTTCTCAGACTGAGTCTGAGGTGCTTTTCTTACTGTTTCTGCTAGTGAATAATGGCAGATCCCTAAACCAAGATTTTGTTGCACAGAAAATGATTTCTAAAAGGCTGGGATAGTCAGGTAGTGTAATTAAAGCATGTGTATTAGAATGTTGGATAGATAAAGTAGATAAAGTAGATAAAGATAGATCTGAGTCCAACATACCACAGTTCAGACAGTAATAAATGTCCTGGCATTACTCTGTCATGCCTAAAAGTCTGCTGTAACCTACTGTGTGCTCAACTTCATTATTGCTTCCCATGGTAGGTGTATGTAGTGATCACCTCACTTCCATTAGACTAAATACTAGACCTGTGACACATGGATTTGTCTTTTTTCAGAGGACCTCAGAGTCCTCTTTTAAATGTACCTTCCACCCAATACATTAGCCACCTTCAGAACTTCCACATTGCTGTAAGATCCAGCTCCATGAGCAACAAATCACTATTTCCTATGGTTTCTGTTTCATGTTTGTATTATTCTCTGTCTTGGATTAGATGCACTCATATTAAAATTTGTCCTATAATGAGAAATATTATGTGTATGTTTTCAGTTTCTAAGGCAAACTGCATTCATGATGCATCCTGACAGTGAGTCACTGAAGTGCTGATTAGTTTTCCCTTCTTTGCTCTATTTTATGTGCATCTGCAAGAGTTGTTATAATAGATACCTGTGTCACATTTGCCTAAAACTGATCAAAGGCTCTCAAAAATGCTCAGGGGAGACTCGATTGACACAAATATTTAGAGATAGCTAAGTTATAAAACATACTGTTGCCTTTACTCCCAGAAAATATCCTTAGGAAAGAGACATCTAGCACAGCCACACCATTGTCTGAGAGAGAATTTTTTGCCCAACTTTTTTACCCTTCTGTGCTGCCATTTGTAACACGTTCATGACAATTACCTTATAAATGCTTGGCACTTCAGGTTTTTATCTCCTTATCTAGGTCTTTATATATATTTTTGACTACATATATTGCTAAAATCTTCAAATGCTTTTATGATAAGATGCTTGATAGGTGAAAAGAAATTATTGAAACAGTAACATAAGAGAGTCAGTTGTAAAAGAATACTTAAAATATGGAAAAAATCCAACAAAAATATTATTTCATACAGTTTCCGTAGATTCTTTATGTTCCGTAAGTTGCCTTATGGCCTTTTTTGAAATATCAAAAAGATTACATGCTCTGATGTACTCTGTTTTACCAAGAATACATATCTGATTTACCATCATGATGGTCATTGTGAGCTGAAGGTAACCTGACAGAAAATGTACATGCTTTGGCAGAGATTAATGCAGCAGTATTCATTTAGACCAGCCATTCCTAACTCAATAAAGGATTTGTAGGTCTGTACAGTTAATAGTATTAACCGTTTTTTTTCTGAGAAGTATCTATTTAATAGTCTAGGTCAAGAATAAAGAAGCTGAAGTAGAAAACAACAGTGCGTGAAATGCCATCACTGATATACTTCTTTGTTGAGACCAATTTCAGTAAAATTTTCCAACAGATAATCCCTTTGTTGGAAGGACAATGAAAGATAATTTAAATTAAAAATTATAGATTGTCTAAATGTGATTTGATTTGTCTTAGTATGAAATGTGTGTCATTAAAGGTAAAAGCAAGAAAATGTTCAGCAAATACAGTCTCTGGCTGACTTGCATGTCATGAAATAACATTCAATGTATATATGATGCCCTAAGAATTTCCAATTTTCCCCATCTGTTCTGTACTTTACTGTACTTTACCTGTGTTGAATTTCCTTCTTGTACTTTAAATATATATACAGACACATACACACACATACATATATATACATACACATATATACATACATACACACACACACACACACACACACACACACACACACACATATATACATACAGCAACTATATATGTGGAACTAATACAGTCTCTTACTCCCAAACAGGAAAGCACTAATTAATGTACATTTAATTCCTTTAATTGTCTGGAGTTCATTGTCATCTTCTTTGATACTTCTTTGTTGCTAGACAATTGCATCTCTGTAAGCTTAAGTGTTTTCAATAGTGACACTAAGAGAAGAATAGTGGACTCTTCCAAAACCACCCCCAGGGAAAAATGCTTTGCTATCAGTCTTTCATCTGGTTTTATCTCACAGATCTCAAAATTGTCCCGTGGCCACACTGAGGAAAATGCTCAAGTAGTGTGAATACTCCTTATGTACTTGTCAAGCAATTTTGCCTCTTGAGGAAAAATGATAGCAAATAGATAGTTAACTTTTCATAATCAGGCCTTGCTTGGCTCACCTAGGAAAAGTAATTGATTTACTTTTTTTGCAACTTCTCGTTGTGGCGGTTGGGATAGGCAGAAGGCCATGAGCTGCTGGTGCACCTGTGCACATCTCAGATCTTTGCCCATCTCATTTTATGTGCTAAGAACTTCTACAGATAAGGAGTAAATATGCATGCATGCCAGGCTGCAGCATTAGGCTCACCTAATTTTTACTATAGTGCCAGTCTTCAGCAAAACCAAAGCTGTATTTCATCATTTAACATATCTGACTACTTCTGTTGGACCTAAGAAAGCTTGCATTAACTTCTTTCACATACAGACTGTGGAAAAACATTTCTCAGAATCAGAAGTATAATGGATGATAGTTTTTCTCTGATCCTAGCTGCACAATATTCTTGACAGTCATTTTCAATAAAGTATTCCCTTCTCACCTGTTTTTATATTCAATATACTGATGAATGGCAACTATTAGAAATATCTTTTAGCAAAGACAGAACATAATATTCTTTTTGGAACCACCTTTGACACAAATAACTTGGAAAAACAAGTGCTGCCTCTCATAACTGTCTTAAACACTGTTAAGATCACCAAAGGATTTTGCTTACTATGGCTAAGAGTATAAAATCTGTGACCACTGAAGCCCAAATATATACCCACAGGGAATATGCTTGGGTGTTCTTACATATACCTGAGCATGTATGAACCCATTGACCTCTGTGTTTTGTGGGACACCCCTCACTACTGAGTAGATCAGAAGAGGATGAACAGCACACCACTAGATCCACAGGGGCGGTGATTATCTTTCTGCTTAATCTGTCACTCTTCCTTTCCCTTCCCCCCTACCGTCCTCTCTTTTCTATTTCTTTCTTTCTTCACCTAACATTTACTATTAAATAAATTCTGTACCGTTGACTTTGGCATATAGTCTTTTTTGCTCCTTAATTTCGGCAGAGGCATCTCTCTTATTGTTCGATCATAACACTTTCCTAGGAGGGAGGCAATATAGCAACCAATAGTACTCATTTAACGTAAGTATAGACATTGGCAAAACATTCTTAATTTACAAACACACATGTCATGTGGGTTTTGGCTGTAGAAGTAGGAGGAGGAGTGTGTGTTTTCTTTTTTGCTGTGTTGCTGTGGGGCTTTTTGTTTCCTGACAAACAGCAGTTTATCTTGTCTTTCATTTATGAAACTGCAAGAGTCAAAAGTAGCACACTGGTTTGCTATCAGTGCTATCTATGAAATTATAACAATGGGATATGTTGCAGACTCCGTTAAATATGGAGTGCTATAATACTGAAGTTGACAGTTTGAAGTATGAGAATGCACTTTGTGGTCCTTTGCCATCGTTGAAATAGATGTAATTGATTCAGTATTCACTTCTTCAGTCTATTTGGAAGAATTGTTACAAGTTGAGTAACATTTATGTCCTCTCATAAATGAGTGTGCTAGTATGTACTTCCCTGTGCACTCCCCAGAATAACAAATGTTTCTGTGCTGGAGAAGGGAAGAAAAATAAAAAGAAAATTATGATTGTAACAGTGAATAATTCTTGCTGGGATTCTATGACTCCTCCTAATTAAAAAACTTATATCATACCTTCCCATGCCTTGCAGAAGAGCAATACAGTTGAAATTAATGTACATTTAATTCATACAGAATACTACTGTTTAGATCTTTGGCTTATTTTTTCCATTTCATAAAGATGTTTAGCTTTCGTAGTTGAAGCTCCATTTAGACAGGAAATTTTATATTGATTTTAAAAGTGTTGTTGACCTTGACTGCCATTAAAAGTGTGGCTTTAAATTATTCAGCTTTACATTTCGTATAAGTAGTTTTTTTCTGGTGTTTTTGTTATGGTTGTTTTGGTTTTGGGGTGGGGGTGTTACAGATGTTTTTGTTTTGTTTTTAGCCTGGGGGAAACAACATAACTGTAAGGGAACAGCATAAAAACAGTCTCTAAATTAATTGCTGGAATTATATGCAAATGTGTAGAAAAAAATGTGAGGCGGGTTACATTGGACAAGTGTGACACATTAAGCAAAAGAGTAAGTTTACTTTTTAAAAGTAATCAACTTTATAGGCTATTATTCCTGTAAATGGATGAATTACTTGAGGACAACTTAAAGATACTGAAGCCAAACCTTTTGAAATTTATAGGAGGACTAACCAGATAAAATTAATTATCAGATACAAGCAACAGCAGTAGGAAGCGTGATAGCACAAAACAGTTAGTAGTCATTGTACTATTTCCCATTCACAATTTTTGCTGACTCTTACAAGAAAATGCTGTTGGTTTTATTTCATTTTGGCTTTGTTTTCTCCTGTCTTATTAGTAGAAATAATTGTAACATCCTCTGAAATACTTGTGAAATCTGTTCATCTTACCCATTAGAAATCTGTAACTTTGGCTTGGAATTTTCTTCTTAGGTTTTAAAGAAAGAGGAAGGCTGAGAAGATTTTTAGTACTCCAGCTATGAATTTTGACATCTGTTTTCTGCTTGTCATTTACTTGAAGTGCCATGTAGTTGCCCTCATTAAATGCTATACTGGAGTTCCTTCAGCTGACTGCTAATAACCTGGCAAACATGCAGCAGAAAACCCCACGTAACTTAAAGTAAGGTGTTGAACTCTTGATAAATTAAAAGGTTTCAAAATGGGTTTAGAAGTAGTTTTCTGAGGCATTTTCTTTCAAATACATTTAGACACCTATCTGTTTCTTGAGTTAGTTTCTCTGCAGTAATGCACTTAGAATTGAAGATCACGAGTTTATTCATGAAGCTGTAATTTAAGGTAATCATTGCAGTTGGTACATTTCCAACTTGTGCTGGTTTTTCCTACCAAATGACTTATTTGACTGATAGTTTACTGTTAACGTATGGCAATTATGTTTCTTAGCTTTTAAATAGCTTTTAAATAGCACTTCAATTAGGATCTCCTAGAGTTTCCACTGGATTTGCCTTTTTTTTTTTTTAATAAACCATTGTTCTGCTGTTTGCAACATTTCAGATTCCTTTGTTACTTCTTTAATAGCTGTCGGATTCTTCATTTTAAAGCTGTATTAATCAGGAAATGCAACATGTCTTTCCTGGTTTGTTGTTTGTTACTACACCAAACTCTCAGCAAATTTTTCCTTACAGCTCAAATATTAAAAGTGGGAAGTGACAGACTGGAAGTTTGGTACCAAACTCTACATTGAAGCTGATTGTGTTTCCTTTAAAAGTACTTGCTGTGCCTGTATATAAAGCCTTGACCTTTTTAATTGGTTTCAACAGCAAGTAGTAATATTCCAAGTTGTTCCAGGGATATGATGTTGATAAAGGCTCTCAAATGCTTTCATCAAACCCAAATATCTATGGTGAGAGATTTTTGCTGTTGTATGGTCTCTGTTATTACTGAGTTGAAGGTGATCTAGGTCTAAAGTCTAGCCTTCACCTCAGTCACTTTACTCAGCCTTAAAAAGTTTTCCTGACACTACGCTTACTAGAATTGAGTGATTTTCCTCTTCTTCTTATCAAAATCTTTAATTTTCCTAATCATGATCTTGATCTTCCTCTTCAGCTTTCCTGGATTTTAACTTTATATTTTTTCTTCTGTGTCACTGGACACTGCACTGGTTTGCTTTGAATATTTAAATTATTTTACAAAAAGATCACAGGGTGCTTTGAGTTTTGTGATTTTGGTTGTTGTTGGGGTTTTTTGTTTTGTGTTTTTGGGATTGGTTTGGTTTGGTTTGGTTGGTTGGTTGGTTTGTTTGGGGTTTTTAACATTGAGCATTTACTAATACTTGAAAAAAATCTGTTGCTTTTTTGCTTAAGTTCTTTCTAGATTTCCCTGTTGTGTTGAATAGCACAAGCTTGCCCACTTGCCCATTAAAAACTTGGTAAACTAGATTTTACAACTTTACAGTTTTAATGATATCCTTAATGTCTGAGAAAAATTTATTAAGTATTCTTGGTCAATATTTACAAAAATATGCTCATAAATAGTTATAAATGTGCAAAAATTACTACAGAGAACAAAACAATATAGACATTATTGTTTTGAGATTATGGGAAAAAATAAAAATCCATTATTTCTTAGAAGTTTTTGAGTGTGGTCAAAATGCATAACGAGAAACTGTTAGATCTGGAGCCAGATTTACTACAGTTGATTCTGACCCAAAACAGACAGAAGTTTCAAGATAAAAAAATATAATTTATTTATCAGTTGTCATATTGGAAATTTTTATCTTTTCCTTCTCTTCCAGTTGCAGCGATCCTGTGAGTACTTAAGTCAGTTTGCATTGCTTTACAGTACAAACTGTACAAGAATATGGAACTAAATCTAAACAGCTCTTAGAAAAGTCAGTAAATACTGCTTTCAGTTGCATGACTCAAATATTCATCATCACCTAAGGCTCTTTTAAAATCCCTCTTAGAGAGATTTTGGCACAATGAGAACTCATTAACCTTTGCATTTGACTTTTGCCTTTTGAAATTCTTAAGTTTACAGTTAATGGATGGTAGACGAAGATGGAAGATGTGCAGTGCAAATAGTTTCTCTCAGCATTACCAACAGAATTCCTTAGACATGGCATTGTTATCATACCATGATCACAAATGTGGGATTAGCGGTTAACCATGGAGTGTATGAGTCATGAGGCTTTCTGCTGGTGTTTACTTCAGAGGCTGTTTTCCACCAGTATAAGATGTGAGAAGAAATATAAAGGTTTTCTGTCCAAGGTTCTAATTAAAAAAAAACACAAACCAAACAAAAAAAAAAAAAGACCAGTAGGAGATGTCTTTGCCTCTGAGAAGAAATTGTCAACAGTTTTGCTGTATGCTCTCAACTGAATTTAAGAACACATAATCACGTCAGTCCAGTGTCTTAGGGTGCAAATGGGGGTATGTATTCTATTGCCATCTGTTAGAGGTGGGGCAGTTATCTTCTGTTAATTGGGCCACCTGTTAAAACCAGGTAGGGCAGTTTTTCTTTATCTCTTCCACAACCAATCCTCCCTCAGGGAGATGTCTTCTGTTAATGGCCCATTGAGTGTCACTGCATGACTGATAAAATTACATCACCCCATTGTGAGATGCTCTGCTCAGGGAGAGGAGCCAGGCATTCCTACCTGGATATAATCTGAGATTTTGAATACCACAGGCAGCTTTTTCCCACTGGATTCCCAGAGGAAGACTAGGCCCATCTACACTGGACCTTCAGAGGAAAATTACACCCTTTTACAGCATCACCCCTTCTACAGAACCACACCTGTCACTGCAGGACGACTGCAGCCACCATTTTATCAGACTGCTACCAACGCCCTGACCAACAGGGTGCCAGGTTGTATTCTCTGTCAGTGTTGTTTTGTATTACTGCATTTTTATTTTATTTTTATTATTTTCCTAATAAAGAACTGGTATTCCTACTCCCATAGATATTGCCTGACAGCTCCTTAATTTCAAAATTATAATAATTTGGAGGGAAGGGGTTTATGGTCTCAATTTCAAGGGATGCCCCTGCCTCCCTTGGCAGGGAGGGCTGTCTTTTCAAACCAAGACATCCCAACTTCACTGTAGTTTGACTGTGGAAATGAGACCATTTTATCCACAATCCATCTCACTTTTTAAGACTGCTAAATAATAAATTTCTCACTTCATTTACTTTTAGGACAAGTTATGTTGCCACATGTGTGGCGGATTTTCTTTTGAAAAGTAAAGAATGTGACAATGATGACAAATTTCTATGAATCTGCTCGCAAATAGTTTGTAGTTTATTTATAACCTATCTTGTTACCTAGAACATCATAGAGGAGATTGTTGGAGCAAAATATAACTGCTACCAGCTGTCTTAAAAACCAAAAGTAATTTAAATATTTTTATAGTAGAGTGTTCTTTAGAGTCAGGGCTCCAAGGGAGTAGATGTGCATGTACTTCCCAGCACAGTCACCTTCTAAGGCTGAATGCCTGATTTTGACTCTGCCAATACTGAGTTATGTCAATCTAGTTCCAGGAATTTCAGAGAAACTGCTGTGGGATTATAACTGCCATCATTCCACAAGTACATATCTGATCAGTACCAGCTTCCTACAGAATAGAAAAAAATCCTGTGAGCTTGTTTTAAGGTATCTCCTAAAGCTTGACTGTATTTTCCACTGTACAGAAAACTGTTCTTTCAGTGTCATAGCCATTGCATTAACTTTTCAAATCTTCCTATTAGCACAACCTTTCAAACATCAATTAAGTACACAGCACATTTCTGCTAAACACAAGCATTCTATGTATTCCCACTGTAAGCATAAAATTAATTCCATGGAAACAGAGTGACACTACCTGAAAATCGGAGTAACTTAAAACCATAACTATCAAACATAAAGAAAGGAAGTGGACAAAATTAATGTTCTCAAGCAGTAGGACTGAGCTCAACAAATTTAGAAATATCACATACCAACTGAATGAGGCACATAAGCAGTTACAGGAGTGATGGCACAGTTTCTTAGAATTCTGTGACTCAGCAACATTATTTGGGTTGGCGTAAGACTGGATTTTTTTAACAATTTGTATATTTTCACTTGTCTTATGCAACTGACACATGTGTTACCAGGGTTGTTGCTCTGAAACAAATAGAGACTTTTTCCTCTGTTTTGTTGCTTTTGCCTATGCACATAATTTTTCTTGGTTTAATGCAAATTAAAAAGTCTCTTGAATAGTAGAAGAAACACATGCTTGCAGTTGTTTTGCTGCTTGAAACATGCCTCTTGCTACTTTTACTTTCTGGTATTGCAATAACTCAGTGGCCAGTACCAGCTTTTGTTCTTTGTTCTAGATGCTTGTAAGTTGTTTTACACAACAAAAAATCTCTTGAGTTCCAAAAGGCATGAGGACACCCTCCCTGACATTGTCAAGAATATTCTAGATACCTGTGACCGCATGGGAACAGGCAGGTGTGGGGCCTAGATCACTCAGCAAATGCAGAGCCCCGGCAGAACTTGCTGTTATTTTTATCAGCACTCTCCTCTTGCTGCAGACAGGGGAAGGTAAAAAGGATGAAGCCTCAAGGTTGTTTCACTCAATTGCCGCATTTTAGATAGCAGGTCTTACTGTCTCAACATGTTATTCCATAACAAAACTCGCTCACCTTGGCTGAAGAGGACTTAGGCTCACCAATGTCCCTGAGTTTTCCTCATGTGCTAACCTGTAATACCATGAGTAACACTGAAATTTGTTACTTTCAGAGATGCTTGATGGTGACGACCTTGTAGAAAGACAGCAAGTCTAGGAAATAATCTGGGCAATGCATCTTTCCAATGTATCCTTACTTAGAAAATGTATACTCACAAAGGAGAGTTTGGGGAGCAGGGATGGTGGGGTGTTATCTTTGCTCTGAATTTGGTCTGGGGCATAACCTGATTCTGCTTTTCAGGTTTTTTTTCAAGACATGCCATGCATATATTTTAGGGGGCTATCACAATTATGTTATTCAAACAATTCATTAAGATTGTGACCCTTTGAAGAAGCATGGTCAGACAACATTTTTCACCCTGTTTCTGGAGTGCCCTTGCACACCATTAGATTTTCTTACTGTGCAGAGATGCATGTTTGAAATTTCCACATACATTTTTCAGGATTAATTTACTGGAGGCTGTAAGGAGATACAGAGAAGCAAAGAACCTCCCAATTCCTGCATGTAAAATACAACCCTGATGTAAAATACAACCCTGATGCAACAAGCCTTTACACACTTACACAGGTTAAATGATGTACAAACAAGTGGCACACTTATTAGCTGCCATTTTTCAGCAAGTGCTCCATCTCCTCTGCTGCAAAGAGCGAGCCTGTTTCTGGAGCACATGAAATGTTGTACTGAAAGTATGTTATCCTAGACGTCTCGGTGAATTATTAACGTGCCATCATGTCAGGTGCTCTTTGTCCCATTTTTCTCTCACTCACTTCTGATAATTAGTTGGAATTCGGCATTCAAGAATACTGCCTTTGTTAAATGCCTGTGGGATGAGGTAAGGCTACAGGATTAATTCCAACATTTTACAGACCTACACATAGTTTAGCAAGTAGCAGCTTTGAGAGGCTAAAGAAGTAGATTACTCACTTTTTCTGTCCTCTCCACCATAACCCAAGTATATGAAATTTAGATGAGCCTTTAGTGTGGCACTTCCTAGGCTTGATTTGGTATTCATGTTCATTACAGGGTTTTGCACTATAGACTGTAGGAGAATCACTCCTTGTTCAGTTCAAATCGGGCCTGGATTAAAGTTAACATTTCTATGTCACTTTTCCATAGACTTTTCTATTATCCCCCTTCAACAAAAAACTGGATGAGAAGATCACAGAGGTTCTTCCTGACTTTGGGATGAGATTTTCTGTACTTCGCACATAGGCACACTTGTCTTACAAATGAATCTCAGGGTATTCATTAAGTGCCCCAGAAATACCAAGGAAGACTACATACTTGGTATTCTCAAAAAATGTGAGATTAAAGAATAGAGGAATAAAAGAACAGGAATCTGTGAATGCAAAATTCTCCTCTGTAGTATAGTTTATGCAGTTGATTGTGTCAGGGAAGAGTGGATGTACAACTTTGCCATGCGAAAATGATAATAATATTTGTGAAAATGGTGACTTGTTACTAACAGGTACATATAGTAAAGTGCCACTGAGAATCTGCTCAAGGGTTTACATGGAATTGAAATAAGACTTTTAGTGCAGTAGGCATAAAATCCAGGTAAGGCAAAATTAGAAGGCAAAACCCACCACTGCAAGGTTTTCCAGGTTGTAAGTAATGCATGCCTTCTAGTAAGCAGTGATTTCTGTTTCTGATTATGTTGGCAATGGCTTTACCTAGACTGAAAATATGTAATCTATAGTCTTATAAGTGCTACTGGAATCTAACATTTAGGTTAATGATGCATTCTTCTCTTGGTTTAGGAATAAACTTTGAGAGCTTTGGAAGGAAAATGCTTTTATCAACTCTTGTATAACCTTTCTCTGTCTCTGTACATATATAGAGATATATCATACTATGTTGTATTATGACTGCTTTTATTTTTTCCTTCACATATCACATTTCCTTCAGTGATGCATTTCCTGAACTTATCTCTGACTTATTTTTGCTTTTGAATCCAAACTTAAATTCAAATTTAGACTTGTGTATGATTCTCAAGCAAGACATACAACATCAGTTTGCTTACTTACCTTTTTCTGTAAAGAGAAAGGGGTAAATTTACCCTCATTCACATTTATGCAGCCCCAAAATGACTTAAATGTTTAGTATGCTTTTTCAGGAAGACTTTCTGAACACAAAAGAGAAAAGATATAGAAGAGAGAACAACAGAAAAAAGACTTTTCCCCTCTTCTTTCTTAGTACTGATTTTAGCCTTAAAAAAGTATGCTAAACCCATTAAACAGAAAGATACAGCAGTAATAACAGGACAGTATTAATGGGGATTAATTTGATGCTATATGTTGCATTAATTGGGAAACGGCCCTATACTAGGTTTCTGCTCTGGTTTTTCTCTAGGACAGGCAGCCAGAATGACATCCAGTGCCTTTGGTGTTGCCCAATAACCGTAATCCTTCCAAGTCAGTGTAAAATGCAGCTGGCCAGCTTTGTGAGAATCCTTCCTGTGGTGGGGTTCTCAAGCAGTGAGTCACCAAAACCACTGACCTTTGCAGAAAATTTGGGAGAGGTGCAGGCTGTGGTCAGCTGTGGGCCACATTGGTCTCCAGTTGCTTCAGTGAACCTTTTGCCATCAGAGTCCTTCAATTTGCATCACCAGGCCTTGTGGTCCCTTGGTCTAAATGAGCGTCAAGTTCCTTTTAGCTATCATTTCCTTTAAGGTCCTTGTTTATCTGCTAACAGCCTTCATTGTGTGTGATGACCTGTGTAAGGCCATAATTCATGCAGTGAAAGTAACAACTTCACCAGTAAGGCATGAAAAACTGATCAGACAAGCATTCTGTATGGTAAATGTCCTGTTAGAGGTCACATAGTGATGTGAAAGTAAAATGAAGGACAATAGAATTGGCAAGATCAATTCTTTTAGTCCTTTGAGTCATTAAGCATAGCCTCCTTGACTGTCATGTTAGGGTTAAGGATCAAAGAAGAAAGTTTAAATTAAATGCAATGAAGCTACTATTACATAAGTCCCTTTTAGCTAGATGCAAACTTCGTCCTCCTTTCCTCAAACTCTGTTTGTTCAGCAGTGTGTATAGCATGTGATTTCTGTGAAAAAGGCGCACCAAAATAAAAAGCTCAGCTGCCAGCACAAACTTTGCACCTAACAATCAAATAGGGTCTTGAGTATCTGAGACATACAGTTGCAAGTAGGAAAAAAAAGTGTAGCAACAAGAGTACCACAGTGGATATGAGAGCCATTCTTTCTGATTCAACATTTAAGCAGCATTTCCATCAGTTGAGTAAAATCACCTTATTATAAATGTTGGTTCAGCTTTGGTTTGAGTAATTCTGTTATTGAGTAAATTTGCACAGTTCTGCTTTGTGCAGATTCTGTTTTAGAAGGTTTCCTAAAATCAGTTTAATAATTTTAATACAGTTTCTCTTCTATACAAACCTAGGTAACAAAACTACTACTGTATTCAATGCTTTTTGGACTGTCTTAACAAAGTCAAAAGAGAGAAAATTCACATTGGAACTAGAAAATTTTACCAAGCATTTTTAGGCTTCTACAGAAGGGTTGGAAAAAAATGTGAATGATAGGAATGCAGCCTTCACTGATTTTAAACTTCCAGGGTAAAAACTTCCCATTTCTTTTAAGAACTGTTTTAACTCCTCATTGCATAAAGGTTTTGTGCAATAATGGAGCCATGTAACACTATTCCAACTTCTTCAATGGATAAGCTGGCTCAGTATTACTGTTTTAACTTTCTTCTCTAGGAATTTCCCTCATATACTACTAATATAACTTTCATTGAAGTATCCTTCCTCTTCTTCCAGTCAAAGACAACTACAGCTTAATTTCAACTCTGAGCTATGCAAAGTGGTGGCTTAACAAGTGAAATCACAATGCTGCCAGTCTAATATGGCAGTCACAGTTGCAGAAGCCACTTTGGGTTTTATTTTTCCAACAGGTTTTAGCCAGAGTTTTCAGGAACAAAGAAGGCCAGCTGACCCTTCCATGAGCTTAATCAATCTCACTCTGTCTATTCCTGGAATAGCTGAAGCTAGATGATCTACATGCAGCCAAGCTTGAAGTTTGCCCACTTGTTGATGTTTGATCATAAGGGAAAAAAGTATAATATTGAGGAAATGGTTATATTTTGTTCTGTCTGCCTAGATGTATTTGTAATGCTTTATCCTGTGTACCTAGCTGCAGCCATGCATAAGGTTTGCATTTTTTAGTTATAACAAAGGAATGTTGGAGTGTTTAACTAGACACATAGAAAGGTGTTCTTTGTTACAGTTCACTGAACTAACCCATCTTGTTTGTGAATCATTAATGATACTGACTGCTGTGTAAATTTACTTTGGTGGTAAATCTATAAATGGCATGGGAAGATGTGGTAGAATGATTTTTCATACCTGGCTTTTAAATGAGAACATTACAGTTTTAAGGAAGGTGAAGGAAAAATGCAAATTAACATTTTGGAAGAAGACATAGGAACCTTAAAAGAGCTAACATTTTTCATTTTGTAAGATTACTTTTACCATTCTGATTCTTGTTGCAATAAGTGAGTATACACCGTCATGCACAAGTTGTCCACTTTAAGACTATCCATTATGGGAGAAAAATTTGAAAACTGCTTTTCAAGAAGTCATATTACAGTGAGTAACAGACACAGTCTAAAAATCAGGGAATTCAAAACATATATGAGACTTGGAATTACAAAGTGATCCCAGGTAGGAAACAGCAAGTTTGAAAGACAAGCATTTTCTTGAGGATCATGGGAAGAATTTTCTTGAGGAACATGGTCTAGGAAAACGGTCAGTTTTGTTTTCATATAGACATCCTCACTCTTATCTGCAAATATAAGGTATTGTGTTACTAGGTGCAGTAAATACAAGTAGATACATATTCAGAATGGAAGAATTATGTTTATTTTTTCCCCTCTTATTGAACGAGATTGCTGTACATAAAGCTTTATTGAAGTATTTTCCATCAGGGCAGAGATGATATGAATTCACAAATACAGTGGGCTTTGGCACAGTTGCATGGGAGAACTCACAGCTGTGATTAAAAACACAATGAATTGACATCATCTCTCCCACCCCCCAAATTTTTATCTTGTAAGAATTTCTGATGTTTCAAAAATGTTTCTGTTCTGAAACAGGAAATCCCCAAACACCAACACTTTATATAATAAAAAGTTTAGACAACTTTCATTTAGAAATTATTGTTCTTTGGAGGAATATACCTGTCACATAATGACATAATAATGATTATTTTTCTATAGGAGAGTTTTCAGGACATCATGAAACACTGGTCCAGCTCAAGCACGCAGGAAAAAGCACATGGCTTTGAGGTATATTGAGCCATGTTACTTTCTACTGCATATAGAAGTTGTATACTTCCTGTATATTTCTCATTTTAAGAGCTCTCCATTGAAAAAAAAAAAAAAAAAAAAGAAGAAGAACTTTGGAACACTTGAATTCAGCAACTCTCAGTTCTTCATGGTACCTTATGGAATTCACTAACAACATTTGCTAAACCATGGATCATATTTCCTATATTAAATTAAGATGCAGGGTAAATAAGATTGCACCAGGCAAAGCTTATTTTTAGCAAATCTCTATGGGATCACATATGTAAGTGTCAGCAGCTGTGGGCTTAGTAGTTTTTTATCTGCTCATGGTTGACACAGAGCCAACCATATCAATAATTTCACAGTAAGATCAACTACGACCATTATTTTCAAAGGTCTCTACAGTTCTGTAACAGGATTTTTCTCCACTCAATTATTTTATTTTGTATTTTGTCCTTTGATTTCTAGTCCAATATGTGGGTGTGGTATGAGGTAATTTCTTGTCTCCTAAGCATGTTGGGTTTTCAGGATGTATTTTGGACATAAGCATGCATCAACTTCTGTCTCTGCCTTTTGTTTTCATTTTGTCCAATGCAGTTTAAAAATGCTCTTTTCCTTTTATTAAGTGCTCTGAAATAGTTTAATTGCTTGAGTATGTTAGAAACAATAACTAAAAAAGGAAAATACCTTGATATGTTGTACTGTCAAATCACATGACCAAAGAAACCCATAAAAATTAAAAATTATCACAGCACAAAAATGTAATTAAATTACCTTCTTTTATTTATGTGTCCACCCAGGGTGTAAACACACACCCAGGCATTCATTTATCTCTACAAATCTCTAGCCTCACCAAAACAATAACTAAATCCAGACTTAAAACTCTGAGATGCGTGGATTTTTTTGAGAAATCTCCAAGAGTTTTTTTCCTATTTCTGTTTCTAATTCTATGAATCCATACAAATATTAGTAGTTTTATGGTGAAGGACAGTGCCTGGAGCAGTTCTCTTTAAAGGCATCTCACAATAATACGTTATACAGGTAATGTAATAGAGTTACAATTTTCCAGTTTTATTTTGTACCATGCACATACACCTTTCACTTTACCTTTTACATAAAACAGAATGTTATGAAACAGGACAAAAATAACTTATGATTGTATGAAAAATAACTGTAAAAAATCACAAAACTACACATGCTGGTAGAGAAAAAGGTGTAACTCTTGAATGTTTGTTTTTTTCATGACATGCAACAGACATTTCTTTAGAGCAGGTTATATCAGCCAGATATACATTATGGCAAATTAAGATCATATGTATATATGTAAGCATGTATAAATATGTAGATTGCTCTGTAACCTTTAGGAAAAATATAATCCCACTTTCTCTCCTCACCAAAGTGCTTTATGTAAAAAATATTACACAAGATGCTGCTTTCTGTACAGATGCTGCTTTCTGTACAGAACAAAATGATTTCTTTTTCTTAAATAAAAACTCAGCTAATTTTCATTTGTGGTCTTTTGCTTTAACTGTTTCAAGGAAATACAAATATATATATACAAAAAGCCCCAAACCAAGAACAAAATTTCAGACAAACAAGAAAAAAGTGCTGTTTAAAAATTCTGCTGTAAAATTACACAAGGAAAACAGGGAATAAACAGTTAAAATGTAATTTTTATAGTCATTCACACCTTTTCAAGAAAAGCTGAAAACAATATACAGTGTGACAGATGGCCTTAGCACTGCCATTCTTCAGCATCTGGTAGTAGTAAACCACACAATGCCTACATGTTTGTGTGTACACACACGTAGAAAAGGAACCTTAAATCCACACGTGCACTCTCGTACACCTCCACTTATACAGATGCACTTTGAAACTGTATTTTAAACTCCAGTGTAGAACCATTTCTAATGCAGATATAAACAGACTACTGAGTCGGAAAAGAGTTACATTGTATAAAAGAATAATTGTAAATAATTTATTTTGAATATTGTTTAATGTCTGTAGTCTAAAAGAACTTCATCTCCTAGATATGAATCCCTTTAGAAACTTAACAATACAGCAAGTAGAATAACAACACAAAACTCACTGAGGCACAAGTATTTGCAAATAACTCAGTTATGCAGATAACCCACAAAATTGTATTTTCTCAAGCACCATTTTTGATTGTGACAAACAGGATTCCCTATTTAAATATCCAATATACATGAGCTACTATGGGGCTTTTTATGCACATACACAAACAGCCCTCAGTGATTAAACTGACGCCTCAAAGTCAGTCCAACTCCAAAGAGAATAATGAAATAGTGAAGAATCCTCTTTGTCTCTGAATGAGAAGTAAACATAGGCCTACCCTTTTTACAGACTGGTAGCCCATATTCCTGTGTTTAACTTGACTCTTCTCTGGGGCCTTCTTTTTAGGATTAGGGCTCATGGAAAGTTGTAAATATATATATGTGAAAGAATTAATTAATGACTTGCAAGAGTTTCCTTTTTTAAATGTAACTGATGAACCCCCAAGTTGAAAATGCCCTTTTTGAATAGTGTACTCCCACCTTCCCTTTGGTCAGCTTGTTTCAAAATGTCTAATTCCCAACTCTACAGAACAACTTGTACATTCAGATACTAGAAAAAAATATTTTTAAAAGTTTAAAAGTCAAGGCAGTAGATATCTGAAGACAGCAACAATATTTCAGTTTTGTAAACAGCAATGGACAAATTCTGGACAATCATGTGCTTAAAAGAATTTTGAAGGATTTATATATATGGAAGTATATCGGTACATGCATATGTCCACACATAGTCTGATCCTGACCTTGTTGACTTTAGTGGAACAAAAAACAATTCCACACATTTGAAATTGAAGTGTTCAGTGTGACTAATATTCCTACTGAACCAAGTCACATTTGTGCAGTGACCACAGAATGGGCTTTAAGGTAATACAAAAGTAAAGCTTTATTAAAAAGCGAAACTTGCAGTCAATGCACATTATGCAAAAGGACTGTCTTTTTGATTGCATGTGTATAGCTGTGAAGGACGCCTGATGTCTTTTAATGCAATGCAAATCACATATGGTAACACCTAGACCTCTTAGTGCAAGCTGGAGCAGGGGGACACATTCTCTTGTGATGTGAGAAGCAGAATATATGGGGGAAGAATTTAGCACAGAATTAGCTACATTTTAGTCACTTTACTTCTTGTTGTACTTCATTTATGTGCATGGTTTATCCATATATTCTATGTATCAGATGAAAATATCTCCATTAAATATTTAAGCATATGACTTCACATAAGAATATACTTATACAAGCCTCAAAAGATCACCAATATGCACAAACATCTGGACATAAATTCATCTATTCCACATAATTGCAGATTAAATTATGAATTGGACCCAACTTGGACTTAACAACTCTCAAAAGTTTGCCAGGGAAAAAAGGTTGTAGAAACCTTTTTATTTTATCTTTTTAGAAGAGTTATTTCTGAAGCATAGTTATGGTCCAGCCTGCAAGGATGAACTTTTCTGTCCTTACTCTATCAGGTCATGAGAATATTACGATGTACACTGCACATTAAGAAGTCCACAAAATGTATGAACAGGAATTAAAACCTAAAAACTCAGTCTTACTAATGTAAGAGCTGTTCTCAAGGCATGCAGGATCACAGTGATGACATCTCCAATGCAAAATACTGGTTTTAACTCATAACCTTGTATGTTGTACAACCCAATTTGCTTGCATCCTGGACTAAATTTGAGGAACTTGAGCCTGACATTGATCAGAAAAATGAAAACCACCAAATAAGTACTTACTTATCTTTCTAAGTAACCAGAGGAATCACAGTACATTTAAGAGTAGTTATTTCTGAAAATGTGTTATGGAAAAAGATTAGGACAAAAAAAATTTAGTTGAATCAGTACAGACAGCTTTTTAAAAAAATGTGGAATTTAAGGAAGACTCTTTCCTACAAAAGATTTTAAACTTTCCTGACAAAGACTATAGCACAGACAGCAACAATGCTCTACAATCTAATTAAAAAGCAACTGAAAGTTAAAATGCATTTATGCTTATCTGGCAGATCTGCTAAATAGACACAAAGCCCACGTAACTTCTTGTATATTTAAATCATCTTATTCATGTTCAGAGGCTCAGAATGAATATTGGGAAAAAAAGAATAGCTGTACTGTGTGGCTTAAAATAAAGAGGGAAGGAAAGGACACCTAATATGGGGCCTGTAAGAAATTCTCTACCAACAACCTTTGATCCAAAAAGAAGCCACACCAACGCCTCCAATAGGTAGTGCCTATACGTATGTCTATTTCTCTCCCTTTTGGATACTGGTGTGTGTTAAACTTTGGAACTATCACATGCATACAGGTTGTGCAAAAACTGTATGCCTTTGAAATGTTTGTAGTATGCTCTAGTTTTGTTTCTTTTCCTTGTTTGAAAAAGGAATTTTCTAAAGCTGTGTTTTTCTGCTAGTGCACCCATTCAGCTTGAAAGGATTACAGCCAACAACCAGTTTTCTTATTTGGTCTCTGAATTCCCTTTGAGAAATTAAAAGAAGAAATAATTTTAAAAGTATAGTTGCTGTACCACAGATGAGAAGAAAATAAACAATTTATAAGATTTTGGCAAAGCTTGCTTTCTCCAAACATTCTCCTTCTCAGTTGGCTGCTTGATTAAATGAAGAATGCTTGGCAATTGTTTTTTTCCTCTCCATTATGTATGTATATCTAGTCATATCCCCATACATACATGGCAGTTTCATGGAGAGAAAAAATTTGTAGGGAAATAACAGAAGGGCAAGATGAAACAGAATCAAGTTCTTGTAAATAGGTATACATTACTTAGCCTTCAGTGTATACAGAAGAAAGCTGGCTGGAACAATGATCCACTGCATTTACTTGTAAGAAACTGCTGTCCTCTGGCATGCTGCAAGCTGAATCACCAAAGATACCTACAGACCCTGCTGGAAAGTCATACACTGGAAGAAGAAAAAAACAAAAAAGCCCCAGTAAATAAGTAGGATAACTATATAATGATATCCTAATACTTATGCATAGAACTGGAAATTGTTTTAAATACACAAATAAAATAAACAAGCCAACATATATATGAAATCAATTACACAACTTACTGCTTACCAAGGGAGGAATTTTCAGTTCTCTCAGAAGAAGCCTGAAGTAGATTTCATTGCAACTAACCTCCCCATTTAATGGGTGTTAAGATTGTGATAATTTTAAAAATAAACATCATGCTTGTTTAACAAATTTCATCATATTGAACACAGGATAAAAGGCAACAAAATATTGTAGAATATTGCTATAAAGTAGACTCTGGCACAGAAATTACTGCCTTCTACAAGTGGCAATAATAAGCCCAAGAATAACTGTTTGCAGACACACTCCCATCTTTTGGATAACATGTTTACATACTGTGAGATTCCTCTTTGTAATTACAGGTGCACTGGCTTTGCAATACACTTCTGAAGGACCAAGACATAAGAGGGACTTCAAAGCACAATATATGTTAAGTGGATTCATCCTGTGTGGAAGGACAGTAAAAGACCTGGGCATTAGTTGAGCGCTAAGATTAGGCTCACTGTCTTGTACTGATCCTTTGCACAGAGATCTTTCAGCCTTCCAGAGCAGCATGCAAGCCCCTTAAGTACTTTTCATCTAGGCACAGACTAAGTTACATGCACACAGATGAGTGTGCATCCAGGCAGTTTTTGTCATTGAAACAGGATTAAATGAAATTCAACACTGATAAAAACCAAACATGCACCAAGCAAAATCAGTAGTGTGAATCATCTCAGGTCCCTGCCACAATACGTGCAGTGGAGAGAAGTGGCTGCACAAATATCACAGAGGGCTCAATGGACCGTATTTCAGCTCAAATACACAAGCCAGAGGCTATGCAAGCCCCACAGGCTATAATCTTGAGAAGCCTTCAACAGTGCTCAGACTGCACACAGGCTGGTTGTTACTGCCACCTATGGCAACTTCCAGCCTCCCAACACCAACCTCTCCATGGAGGTCTGAAAACTATCTCCTCTTCATAAAAAGTCAGATCTGTCAGGACATGTCCCACCCAAATACACACCTCATGCACATCTGCCAAAGTTCACAAACTCTACACAATCATACATGGAGTGACCAGGTGTTATTTACCTTTGATACCAGAATGATCTGAAAAACTTCCATGGAAAATGCCAAACCCTCCCTGGCCTGCTGATGTGAGAGCTGAGCAGTCAACAGGAGGAAGCATATTGCAAGAAACACTGTCTTGTATGTTCTTCTGAGTGTCAGCATAATGTGGAGGGCAGAAAGTCTGAAGCTGTCCATAAAAACCTAGAATGAGAAGAAGGCCATCAGTAAAAGATCTGGACAGAGATAAAAAGGAGAGTAGATGGAACCATGGCCATGAGAATGATAAAAACCTCAACTACCCTATCAGCAGGTCTTCAATAATTTTAAACAAATAAAATAGTATTGATAGGATGCTCCCTAAAACTTCCTCAGGTTGCTACTACATGGACATCCTCATTCCATCATGACCTGTGAGAGGCACTGACTGGCTAGAAGCTGAAATTTTTCAGGAAATTTCTCCCTGTACTGTGCAATCCTGTGTCTGAACTGGTACTCTCCAGAGTCATGCTGTGCATCTGTCTGAAAATCTAAGAAAATGCTAAATTCAAAGATTACGCAAGTAAAGTCTGAAAAAAATCCAAGGATCTATCACTGATGCCAAGACAGCTGGCTGTTAGTAGAGTCATGCATAGAGACTGAGAAAAAAAATTTTATGATGGAAAGAGAGCATGGAAAAGTAGTGTCACTTTCCTAGATACAAGTTGGTTTTGCAATTCAGTGTCAATTATCCATCCTTTAATACAGAGAGTCATAAACAAGAAATAAACATATGTGGTTCTCTTCCTCTCAGTTATTTAGTACTATTCTAAATGTCCTTGTGAGCATCTGCAGTGCATCAAGCCAGTCTTAGAACTGGAGTCCAACATGACACAGCAAAATCTTCTAACTTGGTGTCTTCATTCACACCCAAGATAATCTGCAATACAGCTGAATGTAGGATAACATGAAACCATATCCAATTCAGGCAGCAGACCCTGACCACACCTGAGATATCTGTTAGGGAACTATACCATCAGTTTTCTGTGTTTTCATGCAGCACTAGGAAAACAAAAAAAAAGGCAAACAGGTAGGCTAATAAGTTTCCAGCAACTGAACATTTCAGCTGCAACTCTGGATTGTAAAATTTTGTCTCTTCTTAAACTATTTAAAACACACACATGCACAAGGTTACATCAGCTGTGCTTCTTTGAATCACTACACAACAGCCAAGATTCATGATGTCAAGGTACAGAACAAACAGCTATGACATGACAGCATAACTTCCCTAGGAAAGTGAAATATTTTTGAATATGATAGATGTGTAAGCTGCAAGAATTGCTTCTAAAAGCAACAAGTTCTTGTTTTTTTTTATAACATAAAGAGCCTTGTTCTGAAGTCTCGTTCTAAAAAGCCCTGGTAGACAGCTCAGCTCAAATTCACTCATACAGTTGTGGTCCACATACATTTGTAATAGTGTCCTTATCCTATTGAACTGTTGTGGACAAAGATTTCATTATAGATATGTAATGAATGACTGCCACAATTATAATTTCCACATGGTAAGATGTTTCTGATGGACATCTATTTCCTCCTGAGTCATCTCTCTGCCTGCCACCCACAAGAAAGAGAGAATATTTTCTCAAGAAAATCATTATAGTTGCCATTCAGAAATATATGCCAGGCCTGAGTAGTCTTTGCTTCTATGGCATGTAAAAATTCCAGCTGTCTTTGGTCTGAAACACTTCAAGATAGTGTTTCTTTGCTTAAATATAGGTATATTTCATGCAGAAATATACCTATATTTCTGCAAGTCCACTAGGCAAATTACATGAACACCATGTAACCATCTGGCTGTGAAGAACAAAAGGAAGAGTACGAGAGAGATCCAAGTCACATACTGTGCTAATGGACAGATTTTCAAATGTGAAAAAATAGAAATGTTTCTGTTTATTAAAATCTTATTATTTTTAATTTAAAGATAGCTGTTACTAGTAGACATGTGTGTACAGAGGTACTAATATAACTAACTCAAATTTTTAAGATTTCTAGTGCAAGAATGTTTACAGTATCAGATGCATCCAAAAGTAAGTCAGCTTTACCCATGTCTTCAGACACCTCTTCTGAGAGCAGTTTTTCATGGTTGAAAAGAATCACCAATACAATACAGGTGCTGGACAAATTGTGCAGATTCCCAGCACATATTACATGTGTTGGCATAAAAAAGCATCTAGCTGAGAAGTTGTCATTCCAGTCTCCAAGTCAGGATAGTTTCAGATTTATGGAATGGTATTACAGTAAAAGATACTACAAAGTAATGAAAGGAAAAGAAGAGCTTCACTTCTACAGCTAAGTGAGGCATCTAACATAAATTCTGAACATTCCATGCAGCAAAGGATAGTGGGAATTTCACAAGCAAGGAAAGGGAATATTTAGTAAATTATGTAATATTAACTGAGGCAATAGAAAGCCCTCTCTGACATTACTGTGTATGTTGAAAATCACTCAGAAGTAATAATGAAGCTTGAACTGTAGACAGTGTTCTTACAAGGAAACGACATTTCACAATACAAGTAGCTATTAGATACAAGAAGGCTGTCAGTCTTGGATCTCATAAATATTTCTCTCTAAAGGATAGTACTCTGAGATCACCACGATCTTTCAGAAATTGTGTCAATTTAGAACTTGTTTTCTTCAAAAAGCTTTTGGGCAATGAAACTCTTTCTTCCTTGATAAAGCAAATTTACATGTAACTGACAAGTTTAAGACTACATACTGAGGCAGACTGTCACCATTGTCTACTAGCAGATTGAGCTGAAGTGGCTATAATTACAGCACTTTACATCTTGAAAAGGCAGGTTATGAACTGCAGGAGATAGAAACTAACAGAACTTCTCACAGCCACTTCTTGTATACATAATAGTATGGTGTGAAGATAACTCCATGGTGTTTTTCTGCATTGTAATGAACTGACCAAGGAAGACAGCAATCTTTGTATTGGTACTGGGAAAACATAAACTCTTCAAACATCTGCTTTTGAGAGAGAGAGAATTTAGGTAAGCCCTTAAGGCACACAGGACAATGCTTTCAGTGTAGCATATAGGATGAGACAGCTGTGATTAAGCTGGAGGGAGTACATTCTGACAAAATACCTTGTACAGCGATGATAGGTTACTTGATCTTCGAAAAAACATTTAATACCCACATTGTGGGTACTGAATTGCACTGTACTGTATATTTCAATACTAAAAAAAATAATTGAATTCAGTCTACATTGTCTTTATACTAGTTTTAAGTGCAAAGTTGTTTAGAATTTGAACTTTGAGTTGTTATATGTGTGCAAATAATTCTTGTCAGCAGCGTCTGTTTTCAACATAAGCTCTCCTAGGAGAGTGAAGCAGACACAGTAATGATAACATGGAACTAAGTATGGTACGGGTTTAAGGTCCAAGCCCTTGAAAGTCAACCATTTTTTGATCTCAGAAGATAGTATTAAACTGTATCTTAAATTTGGACATGTTAACACAGCTTCAATTCAAATATGACATTCACTCAGATGAGGATCTCTACTGGGCCTTATTCTTGTAAAGAATGATGACCCACATCTTTTGTCCTTTTAAATACTCTTTGGACAGTAGGAGAGGGAGATGGGAACACAATAGCATTGTTTTGGCCTGCCCTGAAGAGAAGACACCCAAGGAGATATGAAGGTTGCTGCACAAGCTGTGCAAGTCCTTTGTGGAGTAACAATTAATCCAGGGTGATTTGTGAATCCCTGTGAGGCAGGATTCTTTGGAAAGTCTTCTACCCTGGAGCAACTGGTTGTGCTTCCAGCTTCTAGGACTCCTAAAACTCCCATGGCCATGAGAAGAAGAAGGTGGTAAAGCCATCTGTATAATTAAATGACAATTTTTGCTCCAGGCAGAAAGACAGACCTTAATGTCTTAATGCCTTTCAAGATGATTTCTTGCCAAATGTTCAACAAAAAAAGGAATAAAGAAAATGTTTTGTACTGTGGAAATAGAAGGGCTAACCTGATCCCTTCAAGCCTTACACTAGGAATTTACTGGACCTGTTCTGGCATGTCTTCATGTATGTCGTAGGACAATGAACTGTATATTAAGAAATTTCACCCTGTACTCTGTTGGCTATACATTATTAGTGAAATGTCTATCAGAGAATATGGAAAGCCAACTATAACTGCTTATGTCCATTGGTAAATTTCATTTTCTTCTAGTACTGATCAGTGCTGTAAAGAATTACTACTTTGTGGAGAAAACCACCTGCCTCAGCCTCAAATTCTGCTTCTCTGTGGCCAGTACAATATGAAGAATGTAAAAGGATTGGCACTTTCTTTTCTCTCCTTCACATTTATGAACTAAGGAAGATGCCTGTTTCCTCTCTTTGCAGAGAGAGACTGCTTACATCAGTGGAAGAAAATAGAAGAAGCCTTGTGTCATGGTTTGACACTGGCCTAACGCCAGGCGCCCACAACAGGCGCTCGGTGACCCTTCCCTGCTATAGCTGGGCAGCAGAGGGGAAAAAAGGAAAAAAATTAACAAAGGGTACATGAGTGAGATAAGGGTTGAGAGAAAATATTTCAAGGGCAAAACAGGCTCAACTTAAGGTTGCAAAGTGAAATTTATTACTAACAGAATCAGAGGAGGATGATGAGAAGTAAAATAAGGCCTTGAAACACCTTTTCCTGCCCAGACCCTCCCTCCTTCCCACCAACAGCACAGGGAGACAGGGCATGGGGGTTTTGGTCAGTTCATCACTAAAATTTTCTTCTACTGCTCAGGGAGCGGACTTCTTCCTCTGTGAGGCTGTGGGGTCCCTCCCATGAGAGACAGTTCTCTGTGAGCTTCTCTTTGTGGGTCCACTCTCACAAGCATCAGCCAAACCATACCTGCTGCAACGTGAGCCCCCTCCCATGGGCAGACAGTCCTCCCAAAACTGCTGTGGTGCCGTCACTCCTCCATGGGGTATAGTTCTCCAAGGACAGGCTGTTCCACCCTGGAAGCAGGGGCCCTCTCTCTCCCATAAAGTCTCCCACTGGATTACACCCACCCACTCTAGCATGGGCACCTCCTCCATGGGCTGCACATGGATCTCTGCACCCCCTATGGATCCCCACAGGATGCAGGGCTACAGATGCTTCACCATGGTCTGCACCACGGCCTGCAGGGGAACCCTGGCTTTGGCACCTGGAGCACCTCCTCCCCCTCCTTCTGCACTTACCTTGTTGTTTCCCTCACATATTCTCACCTCCTCCTCTTTGACTAGAAGCAAAACTGTGCCCACTTTGTTCTGATTTTCTTCTCAAATATATCAACACAGAGGCGTTACCAACCGCATTCCTCGGCCCATTTTTGGCCAGCACCATGTTCATCTTCAGAGCCATCACAGACTGGCTCTGCCAGACATGGTGGAAGCTTCTGGCAGCTTCTCACAGGAGCCGTCTTTGTGGCCTCTCTGCTGCCAAAAACCAACACACCTTGTTCTTCCCAGGATGTTTCCTATGATATCTACAATGATAATACTCAGGAAGCCTGATCAATAAGCAGACTCCTAGGACCTTTAAAAGTCCAGTCTGCTATGTACCTTGCGTCTATAAGTATGGCAAATCCTACATTTAAACAGTTGAGAGGAAACAACAATACTCCTGTCAACACACTCCTGACATGTTAAAGTAATTAGCAATCAATCTCCACCAGCTAGGAAAAACCCACGAGCTGATGATTTTTTTTCTTTGGCTACAGGAGAAATATACAGGATTGAAGAGAGACAGAGGGGTCTTGTAGATGTTGATCACACAGCACAAGTGGGAACACAGCTGCAAGAGTCGTCCATGCTTACACAAGAAGGGTTCTCCATCTCCCCACAAGTGCAAGGGACAAAAATATCCTACCTTTTGAAAAGCAAGTTATACTTATGTGCTAAATCAGGAGGGATTAGAAGCATAACATTAGAAAATTAAAAGCCATCCAGAATTTTTTGCCATTCTGGGTCAAGAACAGCACTGAAAATCATTATGAAGAGAAACATGATGAATAACAACTAGCTATGGTAAATATTTTAAGAAAGTCTGAAGGCAGGGTCCTGAAGGCCACCTCCTAGGAAAGGAAAAGTACCTTAACAATATCAGTGCCAGTCCCTGAAACACTTAATTTGAAGATAAGCAATAGCAACAAACAATTAACATCAGTGATGAAGGTTCTTCCTTCTTACCCTGGATGTGAAGGGCATTTGGCTGAAAAGAAGGGCTTTCTGCTGGTTGGTATGTCTTCAGAGGCATCCCTGCGAGTTGTGGAAGTTGAGGAGGTTGTGGAGTCTGTCTCTGCATCATGGGATGTTGAATGGACATTCTCTGGGGGCTGATGTGATGAGAAGGAGCTGGAGAAACAAACCTAGAAGTTCAAAACCGCAAAACTGTAAGATCTCCAACACATAAGAGCTAAAGATTTTCTTTACTTTATTTAGATCACTTTAGTTATTTGCATAGATACAGACTTCCAAAATAACAGTGTGCAGCCCAAATAGAGATGACATATTTTTAAATGGTGACATATCATTAGACTTGACATCTGGGAAATTAGCAGGCTGAATTGCCTCTTATGATGGAAAACTACTTTTAATCCATTCCTTCTGTGTTTATGTCTAAGCCTTAATTGGAGGACATGCCTTAAGGGAGACTTGATTTTGGAGCCACTGCCAGCTGTTTACTGTAAGCCTTTGTATCAACTTTATTTATCAATAAATAGATGATCTTGCTCACTGACAGTTAGAGATCAGTTCAGGTCACTGGCCACTGAGTTGTTAGGTATTAGGTTTAGGCCCAGGTTTCAGGCTCTAGAAATCTTCGTATGTTACACAGAGCTATTTGAAAATAAACAATCTGATGTCAATATAATGCAGGTAAGGACAAGTGTTAAATTGCTTCCAGAATCTGACCACATCAAAATGTTGATCTGGACTCAACTATAAACTTACAAGACTGGCAGAAGAGAGAATGCTTGAGAACAAATCTGGTGGTGCAGCTGCCACAGAGGTTCATCACCGCAGGGCTATGTTTTGCACAGCTCTGTCATTACTGGCACCACAAGGATATGCACTGCTTTTGAAGATTTTACACAAGAGTTTTATGGAATTTAACTTTTTACTGATTTTTTTCTGCATTTCCTTAGAACTGCATACCTCAAAGTACATTACAGATAGGTCATGCAATCTTTTTTGCAGACAGAAAGCTAGGATTTTAAGAGCTTCTGTCTGTGCCCCAAACTACCCAAGAGACTGATGGGATCCGGCTACTTAATGAAAGCTCAGGAATGGCTCTGGGCCACTTTTTTATCAATGAGAGGAGAGCTGGAAACATTCCCAAACACCAAAAAAGAACCACAATATTTCTGCAAGAAGGTGAGTGGAAAGTGACATGTCAAATCTTGTTGCAGATCAGCAAGTCTCTCCACCATTAAGAATAAGCTGCTGAGGAGGAATACCCTTCTCTGTGTGCCCAGTGGCTAGTGCTAGGAGAGATCAGGGCCTGCAGTTAACACAGTCTGCCAGTGATCTAAACTATGGATCTGGTCCCTGTTGTCCTGAGACTGGGCCTCAATATACTAGATGACTTTTTTTTTTTAACCTAATATAAAAGCATGTTTTTTCCTAAAGAAGTGTCAAGGAAGTTTTTATCACACCCTGAATACAAAGAAGGTGCAACTCCAGTAGCAGCTCTACAGAACACCTCTGGGCAGGGTCATCATACAAGTTATAACTGTATTTAAATAAAAGTCACTTGAGATCTTGCTGCAGCTATGAATCTGTTATCCCTATGTGATTTTGACTTCATTTGAAAGGTATTTACTACATTTCTGGTGAATCATAATCTACATTTGGAGCGTAACAAGTATCAAGATGAACTCTGGATGACATACTGCCTATTCAGTTTTCTGTGAGAAGCACATTTTTAAGCATATTAGGTAGGGTTTGGATGGTCACGGTGCTGATGTGATATTAACTTCATAAACATATATTACTTCAGAAAAGCTATATGGATGGAGGAAATAAAGATGTTACTAATGAGCCATTGAGTAATGTGTCAAATATTTAATTGTTCCAGATAACTGATGCAAGTAGACTGAAAGATATACCAGGGAGGAAGAGAACAAAGCATGCACAATATTTCACAATAATTCTATTATACATTTTTTTTTTTAAGAAAGAGAAATCAGTAGTTATATTGTGATAAAAATATCAGAGGTTTTTAAAAAGTGCTGTAACTACCTGGTTATATGTCTCCTGAGTTATAACTGGAGTTAGTTTTTTGTATAGGAGTCACATAGAAAGACTGCTATCTCCTGCCAGAGATTGAGAACCAAGCACAGGCAGTCTTTAAATACTATGATTATTTTTAAAATCATGGAATATCATCCTTTGTGTTTTCAGGATTAATTTAGGAAAATTAATTTCTGAAAAATTATCTTAACCAGTAGGCACTAATGGGAAAAATCCTTTTCAAAACTGAAAGTGGAAAGCACAGTTTTACAGATTTACCTTTGATTTAACATCCAAAAAACTTCCTCTCAGTAATAATACACTATATTTTACAGGCAGAGAGGACTCCTTTTTAGTAGGCATGGTCTTTATAATTATTTATAAATCAACGTGGCTTACCCATATTCACAACTATAGTTATCTACTTTTTCTTTCCTTCTGCTTAACAAAAGAGAAATTTGTATTTGTCACAGCCCAGGTTTGTCTCTGAACAAATCTCATTACATTCCTGGGAGAACAGCTAATTTAATTGTGTTCCTGAAACACTCAGGACTAGTTTGTAACCACTTGGAAACCGTAATCAAGAACTACAGTCAAGCCCAGGTGTCAATTCAATCAGGACCCAGCCAGATTTGCAGAAAGTTGCCCTATCCTATGCCTGAAGAAAAATCCGAGCAGAAATGTTTCTGGAGCTGCTAAGAAAATCTTTGTTTTCCAGTTTTAGCTGTGAAAAAGTGTCTTGCTGGAGAATGACTAGCTTTGGTAGTAAGCAAGATGGATGACTAGGTTACCAAAGCTCACCTGTTTTGATGAGATTAGTTAAAATGCCACGTACAATGCCACACACTTTACTGGAGCTGGCCCAGGAAAAAGTCACTACACCTACATGCACAACCCAAGAAATGTGTGGAAAAGGAAGGGAAGAGGAAAATCAAAGAGTCATAATATACACTATAAATTGTGTATTTATATAATGCTTTAATTTAGTTTACTTTATCACGGTTGGCCACTTACAAATAAATCCTTTTTTGAGTGGGGAAACAACCTCTTATGTATCTGTAGGAAGAATAGATATAAGATGTTTTTTCACCGAGAAACCTAAGTGCTTTGCAACTCCTCAATTTATTTCACTGCAACCAAGTATTCTTTAAATTTTTAAAAATATTTTTCTTCATACATTGAAAGAAAAGAAACTGCACCTGCATATAAAAGACATAATTTACCTACCAATAATCCATGCTACACTATGGCAGAAATTGCTACTAACATTAAATACTTGAGATGGGAACTATGTAACTATGTTGGATGTAGTTCTGTCTTCATTCTTATTTTTTTTCCTCAACTTTGCAATGTAAATTAAAGCATTTGTCACCATTCAGACAAAATGAATCTTTATGGTTGCTACAGATATGTTGCTGAGGTGGAAATCAAATATTAAAGCTGAAAACCTTGATTTTTTTTTTTTTTTCTTCAGAGGCCATAGGTTTCTTTGAACAACTTGTAAACACTATTTATTGGGTTGCTGCTTTTTTAACTGGCTGAGTAATTTTTGCTGGGCTTCAGCAGTCTGGGAACATATCCAAATGTTATGCAGTTCACACAGTTAGGTGATCAGGCTTTCATCTGGCTGAGCTGAAGGTTTGTCTGGAGTGAACTACAAGCTTCCTGTAAGAGGTTGCTGTCTCCAACAGTGTCCTACATAGTGCTGCACTTTCTGACAATGTTAAATGAAGAAAAATTCATGATCATTCCTTCCTGAATGCCTTTTTATTTCTAGGAAAGTCCAGAAAATCTGGGATGGTGTATCCATTCTCTGCTCTGACATCCTTTCTGTGAACGTACATTCTTTGAACTCACGCTTTATGCTGTGTCTTAGTGTCTCTACACATCCTCAGTCTGCTCTCAGTGAAGGAAACATTCTCTTGTAACACAGCATTGTGAAACCCAGCATATTGCACTCTAAGTTAGTCTGGCTACTTAAAAGTGACAATCAAATAAACATGTTTTAAAAACACATTTAAGGAAAGCATACCTTTTGCCAGGAACAAAATTGAACAAATAAGATGTTTTCCCCAAAGTTATGAATATATTCATTTGACCAAAATAATAAAAGCCTAATTTTTTACCTACCTATGATGAATATTTCTCTCCAATGATTTCTCTGCCACAAGTTTTGTGGGTGTTTTGGTTTCAGGGGTTTTGTTTGTTTGTTTTGTTTTGGTGTTGTTTTGTTGTTGTCATCTTTTTTTTTTTAAGGAATGCAATCTTCTTGCATAACAGAAATATTTTGGGCAAGAAAACCAAAATCTAGATGAAAGAAGAGATGGCAGAAAGAACAAACAAATCCTCTGACCAGTACCTCATCATCTCTTTGGTGAGAAGATGAAAGGAGAATAAATTTATGTGGAATTTAAAGTGGAATTTAAGGAAGAGAGCTGTGAGCAGGTACCTCAATAGACTCCCTGGAGGGAGACTATGTAACTTTTTATAAAACCTCTCAGTACTTTCTGTGCCTATATTGTATCAGAGAACTATGTTTCTTGCAAATGCCGCAAAGAGGAAAAAATGCCTTTGGATAAAAACCAAAAAGTGTGAGAAAAATTCCAAACTTTGCTAGGTTTGCTTTGAAAAGAGATTTTGGCCAAGTGGAACTCAGTAACAACAACTCCCAAGTAACAAACAACAGGACAAGAAGGAAACATCCTCAAGTTGTGCCAGAGAAGGTTTAGATTGAATAGGAAAAGTTTCTTCACAGAAAGGGTGGGCAGGCATTTGACCAGGCTCCACCATGGAAGCAGCGGAGTCACCATCCCTGAAGGTATTTGAAAGGCATGTGGATGTGTGGCACTTGGGTGCATGGTTTTGTGGTGGCCTTGGCACTGTTAGGTTAACAGTTGGACTTGATGGTCTTAAGGATCTTTTCCAGTCTAAATTATTCTAGGATTCTGTGACTCTATGGCTCAGGTTCAGGGTTAGCCTTACCGATACCTCCAACGCAAGCATTTGTCATTTACAGGTGTTGTTTACCCACTAAAAAGAAAACATGATTAACAGGCAATCCTCTGAAGTGTCCCATACTAGGAAAGAAATTGATATACTTATTTCAAAACCATACTGTTAACTACAGACCTTTGAGGCAGCCCTTTGTATAATACATACAAAGGGCTTTGGAACGTGAAGGTTGGAAGTCTTGTCTTCTTGGGTAGAACTACACAGATGCTTTTGCTTCTGGAAGTTCAGCTCAAATCTACTTACTATTTTACAGTGAAATCATAAAGGGAATATAACCACACACTCAAATAAGCAAAAAGAATAACTGTTGCAGAACTTATTATAGCATAATGGTACTGCTAAACTGAACACTCTGGCCCTAAGTTCTTCTTGTCAGCCTTAAGAGTCTTTAGAAATTCCTGTGAAGCTGGAATGCATCATGCTTTAGGGACATACTGTTAGCTCTAGTTCACAGGCAGATAATAAAATCACCTGGAACAGCAAATCCATGAAAAATTTTGTTATTGTGTCTCATTGATTAACAGGCTAGTTCTTGCTCAAATGCAAGATGTATATTTGGATAATTCATTATATACAGAAAGAATTTTAAAATATTAATTTCAAACATTTAGCACCATCAATTTTGGGGCACTGAACCACATATATTAACTATGCCATTTAAACACATAGTTTTTGATGTGAGTTTTAATTAGATTGGCCTTTCAGCTCATTTGTATGCTCATGCATTCTTGTATTACAGTAGTGAGTGAAAAGGTAGTGAAGTACATATTCCCTGTTACAGATATGCTTTTAGGTACACATTTGGTACCCTCATTGAATAGCTGCCGTGTTTCATATTAGTGGAGCACCCAAAGTTAATATCAAAGAGCTGGCACAGACAAAGTGCAAACCTGCACTTTTATTGTTTATGCTCTGTCTTTTGATAAATTAACTGATTTCTTAGATTCAAACTCACTAACTGTCTTGCACTATGTTTTCTCAGTTTTGTACAAATAATGAATGCAATATAAGATGTGTTCCATGTTTGGCTCAGTTTCTCACCTTAACAAGACTTAATCAAGTCCACACTTTCCCTCACACCACCTAGAAAAGAAAGACTTAAAAGAAACTCTCCCATTATTTCTCTATCCCATGGTATGTGGAAATATAGAGAAAATGCTTATTTCCTTCTGCTTCTGTCTCTTGTAAACCTGAGTCTGCTGTCCAAAAAGTGGCACAGGCTTGGCCCCCAGCATCATCAAACAGCTAAGCCAGTTTGGATCAGCTTCAGTCCAACAAATACAGCCTTCTACTGAAACAAGTGCTGGTCAGCCTGTCCTAGCTCTAAAATGATGACCCTGGGCATGCACAGTGTGTCAGGAACCACACAGCACAGAACCAAAGAGCCACAGAACAATTTGGGCTGGAAGGTCACCTAGTCCAACCCTTACTAGCATGAGGCAACAAATGCTCTACTTGCACCCCTAAATCCTGCAGTCCTCTCAACAATGAGGTTGAAATAAACAGGATGATTTATGCCTTTCAAAGACACTATCTCTGTCACTTTCTCTGCTGAAGGTTTGTTCACATTTTCACCGTTCTCATCACACCCGTGAGGTGAGGTAACAGCCTACTCACAGGCCCCTAGGCGAGTTACTGTGTTCGATTCAATATGTAGGTTCTGCCTTAGTTCTTCTTTTAAACATTTCCCTTAACTTCTGCCCTATGTATTGTAATCAAACCAACACTGCTGTACTACTTTTTTCCTTTTCTGAATTTAAATTGCCATTTTTCACACTACCTAAGTGAAGACACTGGAACTTTTTTTAACCCAAAGCAGCTCCACATACGGGAATTAGCACTTAAAGCCTTTTTAGACAGGGTGTATACACTTAACAAATGAAAAGGGAGTATACCATGGTAGCTTTTTATTATTGCGTAGAGTACTCTATTATCTTGATGTATGAAATGCATTCAATGAATTGAATGAAGGAAATCTCACTCTAGGCACCTCTGCTATGGTTTTATAGCAGAAGAGCCTCAGAAATGGGCTAATAAAATCATTGCATTTTATAATGACATCTATACCTATAACAACTGTTAATGTGCCTCTGCCTATCACCTCGTGCTCTGGCAATCATTGGGTATGGATGGACAGGCCATGCATTGAAAAGAAAACTATACTGGGACAGAAGAGCCTCTGTGTCAGGCAAGAGAGCATGGACAGTCCCAGACTGTCTGAGCACAGAGGGCCAGAGCCAGCACAAGGGAAAAAGACCCGGATCATGGGGGCAGGAGCGGGGAGGAAGGAAGGAAGGAATCAAGCAGACGAGCTCCAGTGATCATGAAGCAGTAAGCTCCATCTCAGACTGATGTAAAAAAAGCTTCCAGTGGCTCCAGAACTGGCTGAATTCACATGTGAAGTCTGAAATAAAATGTACTTTCACCTGTTGTTAATTTCCTGACACCACATGTTCTTCTATCTTCCTGATACAAGGCAGAGTGAATATTGCTTTCATCCAAAGAAATTATGCTCATTTACCAGTAATTGAAATCTAGTGAATGTTGTTTTCAGGTTTATAATTTGGGATTTTGTACTCTTCAAATTACTGTAATATCTGTCACTCAAGGAAATTAAATAGTCTGAAATACATTAGTGAAATACAGCAATTTATCACTTAGAGAACTGAAAAAGAAATTTTAAAAATAATGTTTAAGTATCCATGAGCAGATAGTGAGAGTTTAGTATTTAGTGTGATGATGTTATCTTCCTGAAATTTCCACTAAAAACCATTTACTTAGGCCTCTTCAGACTTGTGATTTGGTAGGCTTCTGGTTCAATGAACTATAGATTTCTACATCTGTAGTACCATACACTATCTAAATCATTGAAAAGAGTGCTAAAAATAATTTAGGGAATGTCTAATGATGAAAATCAAGACGCATCCAAGCAATTGATTTTTATGTCACTGAAATACCTACAATCATAGAATTTACCATACCTAACCAGCATATAAAACAACATACATAACTGTCATAAAACAAATCCTGACTACAAATTAAACTCAAAAACTAGTGAAAATGGAAATTTGTTCATTATCTATTGTCCTTCATAAAATGGCAATTAAAAAAATAAAGGCAAGGTCTTCAGAAATGCTTAGTATTGGGAGAATATTGACAGAATATTAGTCTTCTCCCACAAGTAAACAGAAACATGAATCTAGGGCCCCCATTCTGTAAGGTATGGCTGTGGTCATCTGAAGTCCAGTGTGCCAGCTAGTATCACTTTCCTTGCTTGGGCCCTCCACTAGGATCGAGAAAGGACTGTAGGAAGTCCCTGAAATGGAAATGGATGGAAAATCTCCCTCTCAGACTGGAATAACATGGTCCATTTCACCTCTCCTCCTGATAAACCCGTACCAAGAGCAGCTGTTAGGCCAGGGCTGCCACCAGTGCCTTTCTGTACACCAACAATTGTATTTCCCCCCACCCTGGCAGCTCTGAAGACAGTCCAGCCTCAGGCTCAAGCTGGGAAGCACAGGCTCTTACCTCTCTGAGCCAGCAGCTGTGAGAAGAGGTATCTGGAGAGGAGGCAGAGGACTGCCCTGTATGTTTTGTCCTGGGGAAGAGTGGCTGCTGGGGTGGGACAAGGACGCAGCCCCAGCTGCTGTTGCACTTTGATTCATCTGTGTGCTGGGGATCACAGCTGCTGAAAGTAAAAGAGATAAATAATGCTCATCAGGCAGGAAACAACACTGATAATTGATCAAACAACAACAATATTGATAAATGACCAAACACCAACATATAACCCCTCCTGTTGAGCTGTAGTGCCAGCTCTTAGCAACTAAGAAAACTAAGGGTTTTCTGATGTGTTGTTCTCACAAAGGGAAGAAGAAGAACCACATGAAAATAGGTAAGCATTCTTTGCTGCTTCCAAATGACATTTCCACAAAACCAGGCATGAATGATCACAGCCATACTCATTGTCTTGGAATTTTTTGTCTTCTATACTCTTCTGTTGTAGAAGATGTGTCAACTTCCTAAGATGTATTTTTAGAACTAGTGAACAGAAAGAACAGTTTCATAAAATGTGAAATGCTTTCTACATTTTCCCCTCATCTGTAAAAATTACAAATTTCTTGAAGAGCATTATTACTATCATTGGCCCAGATTCCTCAGTAATACATCTAAAAATTTTAAACCATCTTTAACAGCTTAATAATTTTCTATGTGTTTTCCCTTAGATTTTTTCTAATAAGGAAAGTTTCCTGCCTGTTTCCTTACTGACTAAACAAAAAGCAATACAGGACTTTGTTCAAATGTCCTAATTCATTGATCCCAAATCCTATAACCTTATTTTCCGGTAACCCCTTTTTAAAAAAAAAAAAAAAAAAAAAGTTGAAATCAGACAAATATAAATCTTTGTATCTCTGAAAATCCTGTCACACAACTATTTCTACTGACATTTGAGTCAGGTAGCTTATGCTGATGTTGACTGGCAGACAAATGCATGCTCTCAAATATTTTATGAACCCAGAGAATGAAATAGATTGTCTAAAAGATAAAAATTACTTCTCCTGTTTGTCTGTGATATCTGTCTCTAAAAAAAAAGGTATTGTTCAGGCCTAGGGTACAGAGTAAAATTCTACGTATAAAATTTATATTATGCTAGTGAATATGTTGAAGCTAATGATTTTAGTTTCTTGATAAAATCCTAGACTTTAAACCAGTTCCCCGGGGGTCACTGTCACTAGTAAAACATCTTTCTACGTTGAAATATGTCCATGGATATTTGTGGACAAATCCTAGCAAAAGAAAGACTGCATTAGAGGTAGCCTCACCATAGATCAATCTTTAAGGAAATATTTCATAGGTCATAATTTTCTCATTCACAAGTGTGAATTTTGCTACAGAAGCCCAAAAAGGTGAAAATTCACCTTGTCTCCCAAGCCCTCAGCCTGTTCTTGGAAAGACTCTATTGATCCTTACCACCTTTGTGACACACAGGATATTCACCAAGCTAAGACAGAGTTAAGAAAACACTCAGGAGTCTAATTATGCTGTAGCCCCATTAAGGAGCAGCCCTGGACATTTTTCAGCTGGTGGAAATGACACACAGTGCAAGATGACAGACAGACAGAAAACCACTTTGTGAATAAAAGCATTGAATATAGATGCTGTAGAGGTAATGTCAAAGATTAGGGGAAGATGACACTGGTGGTCAAAGGAGGAGGAGTGGAGGCTGACCTTGGTGCCAGGCTCTGCTCTTTTCTAACTTGTTTGTGGACCACAGCCTCCCAATAACAACCCAAGTGATGACAGACATCTGACAGCAGAAGACACCCAAACCTTAAAGAGGAACACAGGAGGCAGGTCCCGCCGGAAGATGAGACATCACTTAAAACAGCAGAGTAACTTCCAAAGAAGAAGTTGAGGACATTTTCTTACTAAGATGGGAATTTTTTTTCCCCACTTTGCTCATGTACCCCTAAAGTTACGTTTTCCGTGTCTGTCTCTCATCGTAGCATCAAGACAAGTGCAGAAGATAAAAACAAAGGAATGAACTTTTGAAATTCTTATTTTATCTTAGATACAGCACAGAAGAAAATACTGAAAAACAACCAAGCACACATTCTGACAGCAAGAGAAAAGATAATATTTAACAAATCAGGACACTGCAAAGGAAAGCCCTGACTGTTTGAATAAAGACTATTTAAATTATTCCTTGGCAAAATAGGGTAACTTGCATTTACCATGACAAAAACTAACAAAGCTATTTAAAAATATACAGTGGCTTAGTTTACCAGTACTGTGATCTTTGCATTTAAAATTAACCTCTTCAGGATCAGGAGTAAAAAGGTTGTATTTTGACCAGGTGATCAGCACAAGGTAGCAAAAGTTGTTCATCTTGACGTAGCTGTTCTCTTCCATAACCATCATTAGCATTCCATGCAAGTATTTTGTAAGCCATTCTTGCACGTTTTGTCGCTGGTTCAGGCTGTGTTCCATGTGAGTTACTTGCTCAAAGTGTTGCCAGTAAATACCTTCCCAATGACTTTTCAGTCCATTAAATATCTGATTCAGATGGTATGAAACTGAGCAAAGCATGGGTTTAGGAGAGGTAGATTGTGTTTGACCAACCTGGTCACTTTTTGTGACCAAGTGACCTGCCTGGTGGGTGTAGGAAAGGCTGTGGATGTTGAATATTTGGACTTCAGCAGAGCCTTTGACACTGTCTCCCACAGCACACCCCTGGAAAAGCTGGCAGCCCACAGCTTGGACAGGAGCACTCTGCTGGGTTCAGAACTGGCTGCATGGCCGGGCCCAGAGGGTGGAGGTGAATGGTGCTGCATCCAGCTGGGGCCAGTCAGCAGTGGTGTCCTCAGGGGTCTGTGCTGGGACCTGTTTTGTTCAGTGTCTTCACTGATGACATGGATGAGGGGATTGAGTCCTTCATTAGTAAATTTGCGGACAACACTAAGCTGGGGTCGTGTGTTGATCTGTTGGACGGTAGGAGGGCTCTGCAGAGAGACCTGGAACGGTTGGATGGATGGGCAGAGTCTAACAGGATGAAGTTTATAAATCCAAGTCCTGCATTTTGGCCACAATAACCCCCGGCAGCGTTACAGGCTGGGGACGGTGTGGCTGGAAAGGGACCTGGGGGTGCTGGTGACAGCCAACTGGACATGAGCCAGCAGCGTGCCCTGGGGGCCAAGAAGGCCAAAGGCATCCTGGCCTGTGTCAGGAACAGTGTGGCCAGCAGGAACAGGGAGGTCATTCTCCCCCTGTACTCGGCACTGGTGAGGCCACACTCGAGTGCTGTGTCCAGTTCTGGCCCCTCAGTTTGGGAAGGACCTTGAGACGCTTGAGCGCATCCAGAGGAGGCAACGAGGCTGGTGAGGGGCTTGGAACACAAACCCTGTGAGGAACGACTGAAGGAGCTGGGGGTATTTAGCCTGGAGAAAAGGAGACTCAGGGGTGCCCTTATCACTCTCTACAATTCCCTGAAGGGTGGCTGTAGTCAGGTGGGATTTGGTCTCTTTCTCCAGACAGCAACTGACAGAACCAGGGGACACAGTCTCAAGCTGCACCAAGGGAAATAGAGGTTGGATTTAGGAAAAAGTCTTTTACAGAAAGAGTGATAAAGTTCTGGAATGGCCTGCCTGGGGAGGTGGTGGAATCACCATCCCCAGATGTGTTTAAAAAGATTGGATGTGGCACTCGGTGCCATGGTTTAGTTGAGGTGTTCGGGCATGGGTTGGACTTGAAGATCTTAAAGGTCTCTTCCAACCTAGTGATTCTGTGAAATGTTTGTGACAACCAGCATGCTGTCTCAAGTGTAGCACCACCACATAGGTCCACACACAAAGATGTAAAATTAAATGTTAGTTTTAAATAGGTTTTAAACAAATAAAGAAGAGGTTTAGATTAGATGTCAGAAGAAATTCTTTACTATGAGGGTGGTGAGACACTGGAAAAAGTTGCCCGGAGAAGCTGTGGATGCCCCATCCCTGGAAGTGTTCAAGGCCAGGCTGGATGGGTCATTGAGAAACCTGGTCTAGTGGAAGGTGCCCCTGCCCATGTCAGGGGGTTGGAACTAGAGGATCTTTAAGAATTCTTCCATTGCAAACCATTCTATGATTCTATCATTCTATGATTACGAAACGAAAGGGTTGCTACAAGAAAGCTTATCAATTCAGGACAAACTAAAACCTTTAAAGCAATTTTAAACATATTCAGATATTTTGAAAAAAACCCCAAAACCCTCAATAAAAGCCAAAGAATCATGAATGCTGATACTCTGTATCCCTTAAGTCCAAGCTACAACATTATTTACAAGATGATTATAGCTTAGTTCCAACTTTGTCTCGACTGTGAACCTCAGATTGTGAACCTCAACATGGACAAAGTTTCAGGACAAAGAGAGGAAGGAGTCATCTTTTCTTTTCTGGAGTCTCATCACATATCCATTTATCAGTACTTGAGAATTTTCTATGAGAATATTTCTTCAAACAGTTCTCTATGAGAAGCTAAATTCACATGTACCCTCACAATGCATAGGAACAATTTAGGTGGTTGCAAGAGAAAAGGATGATTCTGAATAAGGTTTCTTTAAGAAAAAGAAAGCCAAAAAGTAGCATTGAAAGTGTCACAGAATCTACGGCCAAAAAAAGTTCTTTTTCAATGGAGTCAGAAACCTGTAATTTCACGGAACATATTTAAATGCAGAAATTTGCAAATTATCAAAAATGTTCTAATTGAAGAGCATCTTGGACTTACTACCAGTACTCTTGAAAACAATTTCTGCCACCAAAATATCTCTCCTCTAATTATTGACAGTATGAATTTGGAGTAGGGCTGAGAGTTTTTACCATGTAGAGTAAGACAGCGTGAAGGTTTAATTTTGTAGCTCAGTTAGTTACACACATACATTTGCAAGGTTGCTTTATTTTTAATTACTAAATATAGCCTTCTATTTCTGTAAGGAATATTTATGAAGTCCTTGAAAACAACTGATTTACTATTGCACAGAAGGAAAAATATGAAATATTTTTTGCATTTGTAATCATCACCTGCATGTATTCCCCTCTTTCTCTTCCCCTAGGAAGTCCACCGGATTTTGTAGCCAGGAATATGTGGATATGTGCTGTATTGAGTTGTAAGTGGTAAGCCCAGCAAACGAAAAACCTATATTCTGTTTTGCCTTTATGCTCAGTTCATCTGTAAATCTGAAGTCTCCAGAGAACATGAAACTCAAGAAGCCATCATAAATTAAGAAGTACAGTAGAAGTAAAAATTGCATTTTCAAGATAATAAGTCTGTCTTCAAAGCTGGCCTGTCACATGGAGCACCTGCACCAATAGCCTTTCTATACCTTTTCAGGTATTTTACAGGTAGATCTTAGATACTGGAAAACATTAAAGTACTGAAGAAATAAAGCAGGGTCTGGACCAGTATTTTAAGCCATTCCTGATGGCATCTCTAGATCACATCTCTGCCTTTCATTTTTTTCTCTTTTAGTGGATTGCAGTTTCTGAAGTTCAGTCTCATCATGATGAACGGAACTACAAGTGGTGCAAGAGGCCATGTTGCCCACAATGTTTGTAGCAGTCCATTGGTAAATGTTCTTAAAAATGGGAACCCAAACATTACATCAATTTTTCGAGAACCATGGAGTTGTCTCAAAATAGAAATTATAAACTCATAAGTAAAACTGGTAAATAAAAGGGCAAGTCTGAGGGGAAGCAAACTATCCTCCTTAAATTAAGATAATATTATTAACACTTTTTTGCTCCCTGTAATGTGTGTATGGTTCTACCTATGACTACATCACATTAAGCAGGAGCTCTAGATATGTATGTAATACTTAAATTCAGCCTAAAAGGTGAAAACAGAAATCCTCTTCATTATTGGTAGTCCTACATTACTTCTGCTTTTGCATCCATCCACACATCAAATGCAATTCTGCTTTTCACAGCAAGGGCATTTCATATGTCAGTTCTTCCTTCCCATTCTTGTTTTTTCTAACAGGAATGAGCTGTAACTACTTTCCAAGCCTATAAGCCTTAAAAAACTATTTTTGAAGAAAATAGCAGACTGCTTTTTAAAAAAGAAAACTAGGTTGCTTTTTTCCAGACATCTCTTAGGGACTCACTAGGACAACTTCTTTAATAAAATTCTTTCATTAATTAATAATTCCATTAATCTATTACTCTATCTGTCCTTAACCTCTACCTGCTTGTTGTACCTGCCTACTTTCCTATTGTTACCTTAGATACAAATTCCTGGGGGATTGGATTTTTTCTTATTATGTGCACAGAGCACCTAGCTTAGTACAATTTCAGCAGGGAAAAAAACCAAAGAAAAGTGTTACTCAAGCAAAGCACTGAACGTCATACACACAGAAGTAGTTAGGTCAAAGTTTCACAATATAGTGTAAGACATTATTTAAAAAATGCTTAGAATTCAAATAAGTTCTGTAACTTTACTAATGCAATTTTTAAATTCCAACTTGCAAAGAAAATGATGCAGCTGACAAGCTTTAGAAAGATCCTATGCTTGCTCTGGGGCAGAATTTAGTGTGATATTCAGTAACTACTTATAAATGAATTGCACATTCTGGCTTATGCTTAAATATGAAATGTTCAAGTTTTATCCAAACACCACAGTAAAAAGATGGGGTTTTTTTCTGCTGCGTTATTTATGACTCTTCTGGGTTTAGTGATTCCAGACTGCTCTATACAAAGTAAGTTCATACTACTTCACGGCAGGAAAAACCATCATCCCCATGTTATTATGAGTGTATTGCTCTCACCTTCACACTGTGAACCGAGTGAACCAAAAGGCCTAGGTATTGTTCAAAATTTAAAACTAGATACTATCACAATGCTTAGCCCTTAGTCTGTTTGCTTTGGACCCATAAATGTAATTTTGTGTTAATTATAAGCAAAGAAGCTGTAATGCTACCTCACTGTATTAATAAGATAATAGTCAGTTTGGATTTCTTCTATGAAGTTATAAAGACTACAAGATAAGAAAAAGCTCTTTTGAAGACTTAACTCCAAGTAATAGATCTGTAATCAAAAAGGTTATTGTTGTATTTCATTTAAATGTGTCTGTGTCTATAGATTCTGTATTTTATCAGTGCTGAGAAACTATACAGTGGTCACTACAGGTGTTCTACTAGGTAAGTGAAAAAGGACTTGCATCTAAACATGTACTTCTGGCATTTCTTACCTATTTCTAATAGTTTGCTTTCAAACATTTATTCTGTAGACTTCTTCTACAAGAAAAAAACCTTTAAAGGTGCATCAGTAAATGTGCTTTAAATGTACATCAATAATAAGTGAAATCACCTTCAAGTAAGAAAAGTTTGATTAGACACCACTGGAAGTATGAAAATCTATTCCTCCTTCTACTTTACAAGTAGCACAGAGACAGTACCCAGTAAAATAATGTATTTAACTTTCCTGAAATCTCAAAGCTGTATTTACAAAAAAAAAAAAAAAAAAAAAAAAAAGTTTTCAGTGAATTTTGAAGGGTAGCTTCTAGAAGGCAAGACACTTAGGTTTTTGCATATTTTGCACTTCTCTCAATTGGACATGAAAAATTTTCATGCTGCTATGTCAATATAATAATTTCCTGCCTGTCAGATTTATCTCATTTGTTCACATAGTATATCATCCTGCAGCATCCTTGATGAGCAGTTAATGAAACAATTTATTTCAACTGGATCAAGTAGTTGTCAAAATGGAGTGACACGGACTGCTCTATGCCTGACATAGTACCCTCTAACTGATGTGAAACAACACAAGTGACTAGAACTACAAGAACTTTGCCAAATGATAGATAGCTGGGAAGACATGTAAGAGAAAGCAGATTATTACTTACATAGAAATGAATGCTGATAAGAGTACATTGATTAATTACCATAAAAAATAAATTTCCATAAAAACTGTTCTACAATAGGAAGCAGTGCCAGGAAAGAAACTACCAACATATATTATTATATCAAAGAAGGCTCATAGTTAGTAGTGCTGCAAATATCAAGTATTGAAAGGCAATGCACGAATGAGACTACAGAAAGTAATGTCTCAGTCTCAGCGCTGTCTATGAAACACCACGATGGCACACAATTGCCAGTTGAGGGCTGGCTGGAGGCAGCAGCTTTACCCAGCTTGTCCTGGGCAGCAGCTTGTTCAAGCCACTGTCAGCCTGTGCTTAGACTGACCCAGCAGACAGAGCTGGACATTTAAGTGTAGCCTGGAAGGAGTGCCCAACAGATTGCTGTGGCCATCTCCTGTGAGAATATCCTCAGTTTCTGAAATCTGACACGCTGTCCCATCCCAGCTACCATTCTGTCTAGGAACTTGAAAAGAAAAGGAAAAGCTGAGTCTTTGTTATCTCTCAGTTTTGCACGTTACACTTGGTAAAACCATAAATAATTTTTAAAAAATCTCAACATTTCTCACTATCCAGCTCCCTCTCAATGCACAATGTAAAAAAAACAACTATAACCAATTACACGTTCCCAGAGTTTCTCTGGCCAAAATCACGTTTTTAAAATCTGAAATTTCCCTTTTCTTTCACATAGTAAATGTCACACTCAGTCTGTACTCAGACTAAGGCATTTAAAAATTAACAGCATACATACAAGTAATACCAACTACTTAATAAACTAGAATACAATCAACACAGCTTTAAATGTCCTGTATTTGTCATATAAACCTACATCATCACTAACTATTGTGTGACTCACAGCAGCCTTGACAAAAACATGAACTAGAATTGCTAGTTCTACAAACCTCTCAGTAAAATAAAACCACTTATTGAAGTGGCCACTTCATATAATGTCATTTCCATCACTGCAGATAACATAAATGAAGCCAATTCATCCACTTCCTACATCTGGCTCTCTCTTCAACTTAAAAGTTGAAGTGATAAAAGACATAATGCATTTTGCCTGAAAGTTAAAAACAGAGGCGCTCACAACTACTAAAATATTGCATTAAAAATGTTAACATCTTGCCCATTGCCCTGTTGAGCTTTAAGATTTATTATCACTCATAACTTACTGATAGTTTCAAATTTTTTTGAAGTGTTAACAAAAAATTGTACACGTAGGCACGTATGACAAAGGTATTTTAGTAGGAAAATCTCAGATATTTAAGTGAAACAACACAATAGGATTAAACATTCCTAGTGTAAATGTGTTTATTGTCTATTTACGGTCAATTGTATATTTATACTCATAATGCAGCATTTCAGTTTCTTAATGTAGATCAATTTAAAAATTGATATGTGATCCATGAATAAGGCAGAGGAAAAATACTGTGATTTTAAATTAAATAATGTATTCAAGATGTCTTCAAGGAATGGTAGATGTAAATTGGTTGCAGAATCAAATGCCCATACAACAAAAATATCCATCTACGTTGTATTAGGTCTTTGCATGGGTATAGTATGATTGGTTTTCCTTCCCTTTGAAAAACATATAAAAACATGTTCAAAATCTTTTTTTTATATTGCCTTTCATATTCTATCCTTCTTATGAGATAGATATGGATATCAGAGTACATTCTACTCTAGAAAGTGACCCCTAATATTAACTGAGGAATAATACAGCAGCTTTTTATCTGTCTTATTTTATACCTGGGTAAATATCACAAGCAGACCCTGGGGAGTGTCCCATGGTATTATCTACAGCATTCTGTGGTGAGAGGGCTGTCTGGAGGGGCTGGATTGCAAGGCAGTCATTCAGGATGTCCTGGCCAACCTCTGAGCTTGATCGCAACTGAAAAACAAGAGATAAAAAAGGAGAAATGATAACGAAAGATGGACATGGACAAAAGAAAGGAAATAATCACAAAAATCTTTAAGACAGTGAAAAATTAAAATGGAGAAATGTTGAGGTTAGAGAAAGAAGTGGAGCACAATCAGAAACCTTCTCTTAATTTTAAATCATCATTAATACCATCCTTTCAATCTAGCAGGCAATTTTTGAATCTGAGGAAAAAAACACTTCCAGATGCTTAACAAGACTGTACTTAGGACAAGCACTACTTGTACAGGTAGGATCTTGGACAGAAGGACTTCAGTGCTCTTTTGTCACAGACTGCAAAAGAGAGGAGTGGCCTAGGTAATCGGTATTGAAGATTCATCAAATGTCTGACATGCTTGTACCAGCAGAGGGGTACTATAATGGATACAAATATTTTCATGCTGGTTTAATGCCCTGAACCACCTCACCATAGGACCAGAAGAGCAGAGGTGCTCATAACACTGGAAATGAGTGACTGGGAACAACCACTTAAGAGAGGTAATAGATGGGCAAGTGGAAATAGGACCACTTCAGTATGCACTAATGTTGTCTTGAGACACCATTCCTAAACAGACCAGGACTCCATTTGTTTCACATTACAGCAGAACTGAGAGTGCTCTGTCACGGCTGCAGCACCCTAACAAGGATGGTGTGGCTATAATGCCAAACTGCACCCTGAGGTTTAGGACAGATTATGGATGCTGCTGCAGGCTGCTGGGTCTGATGCCTGTCCTGATCTGCTGCCTGATATTAATGTTATGTATAAAAAAAATCTGCCTGTTCCTTTAAGTAATTTTGTTGGTGTATTCATTTAAAAGCCTGGAAAATGAAGGTCTGTGCTTACAACCATGTGGGCTACTGCAGTGGCTGAGATGCCCATAAATATCCTGTCATGTCATCCAGGTTTGTGCAGTGTGATGGAAAGAACCCTGACCTACTGCACTTGGATGTGCTGCACTTTCCCAAGAAGAAAATCTCACAGAGGCCACTGAGGATTCTTCTCTCTTGTTTGGTGCCATGGGGGGTGAGCAGGTAACAGTTAACTAGAAGATAGCCTAGCACCTCTAAACAACTCCTAAGGAGAGGAAGAGGAACCAAAAGACAAATTTCTGCACATACTATACTCAGAAATTAATCACAGAATGGTTTTCATTTGAAGGAACCAAGTCCCAGGGCCCCTGCCACAGGCAGGGCACCTTCCACTAGATCAGGCTGTTCACAGCACCATCCAACCTTGCCTTGAACACCCCAGGGACAGGGCAAATAAAGAAAGAAAAGTAAGAGGAAATGATTCTTAATGCAACCATAAAAAGACCCATTGCCACAAGATGACCCTTGTGCCACAAAATGCTGATAAACACTCAAATTACTTTTGGTAATATGCACTACTGCCAAACCACGGCAACTGAGTGGAGAGTTGGTCTGGCACCTCCTAAACACCCGGCCCTGTAGCTGGAGATACTACATAGCCTGTGATACCTATGCACACACTCTGTGCGCTGGACATTTCTTCTCTTAAAAACTTAACCAGCCCAGAGTACACTAGTGAGGTACATTTGCTATTCTAGAACTGTAGGAAGGGGGAGAATGGATGGGGAAGAGGGAGAAGGGAAGAAATACCCTGACAAATGATTTTGTTCATTATCCATATTTACAATCTGATGTAAGCAGAAACATTTCTCCCACTTTGGTACATGTCATTTTCTGCTGTTATCCATTAATTGTGCTAGGTTTCCTGCTATCACTGGTAACATGGCTTTTTCATGAAACTCAGTGCTTGCAAAATTAAATGTCAAATATATCCCCATTCAAATCCTTACATTACATTACCAATAAGCTTTATGGGAATTTAAATTTCTATGGAATCTAAAGTGAATATAATATAAAAAAATCTGACTTCTGTAAAAGAATCAGGATTCTATCATACAGAATACACAATCAGTCACAGAAGATGCCTGTGTAAAGTTGTCTGAATTTTTTTAAGAAACAGATCAATTTTCTATATCAGATGGCACTCATGGATAAAACAGTGAGAAAAACAAGAAAAGGAGAGTTAAGTATTTACACATTAGTTACAAGAATGAAGTAATTCTTTTAAAATGAAATATGCAACCACCTATTTTTCAGATTTTTCTAATTTGCACTGTTCAAGAATCTTGCATTTGCATATCCTTTGATATTTAGAATAAATCTATCATGACAATCTGTGCTGGCATAAATTTTCTGGCTTTTCAAAACTTATAAAAATGAAGAAAACCTAGGATCATCAATAGAACACCAAAAATAGAGAAAGAAACACTGTGAGACAGCTGGGATCTGATTTCTGAGGATAGCTCCTATTTCACACATTGGCTATGGTCGCTTAGTATTTACAATCACAAGCTCTAGAAATACAACCACAAGTCAGAAAGGGCATAGTCCAACATACTCTATATCAGTCAAATATTTTTACATATTTCACAGAAAACTTATTAATGTTTTTTAACTTAATTAAAATTTTTAACTGAAAGCAATGTCTTGCATTGTGACAAATGCAGGGAAATCGGGGCTATGATTCTTCTTTAGTATGTCAAGAAACACAGAACAGACAATGAAAAGACAAATTATCTTAAAACCAAGTAAACACCACAAACCATTCACTACAACTGTAAAACTTTTTCTTCAGTTGAAAGAGCTATAAAGGAGAAATAATAATTGACCAGCTATAACTGCTGCCATCCATTTCTTGCTCTGTTCTAAGAACACCGCATTTCTTTTTCAGCCTGGATGGCAGACTTACCATCCAAGTGTAAAAGGAAGTTGACACTCTGTTTGACTTCTATATGAATTGTATCCCAGATCCCCAGCACAGATCCCCAGCACTGTGACAGAAATATGTCACTTCCCCGTGACCATCTTGCTTCTTTCATGATCACTCAGCTGAACACCACGACAATCATGCCAGGACTGAAAACTTGGCAATCTGTTTTTAAGAACTGTATGGCCATAGAGTTATCTCACTGACTGGTGAAATCAATAACTGACAAGTCTGACATGGTGAGCACAGCCACCTTCTGTGTGCTGGAATGTAACCTAAATTTATGGCTGACCAAAGTGCAAGTTAACAATCAATTGCTTTACTCACTTAAAACTCCCCTGTATTTGATATTTGGTCCAAATAATAGTTTTTGAATTTAATAGCTCAATTTTATGGTAAGACTTGTGAAGTTTTGTATTTGGAAATACAGAAGCACTTCCATCATCACAATGCGGCAGTTTTTTTCTAATATACAAAACAAATAATATTTCAGTCATGGTTTACAACTGTTTTACTTATGTGAAAATCAGCTAATGTTTACCGCCTTTCAGAGCAATGGATGGAAATTCTACTCCTGTACATTTTGCATATGAATAGGTAATTACCCAAATTAAATGAAACAAGCAGAAATAATTAGAAGGGTGTAAGATTCTTATTCCTCAGTTTTCAATTTCATTACATTTGAGTTCAAAAGAAGATGCATGCTGTTGATCTGATGCATGATTTAATCCCAGAAAAATGTCTCCTTACAAGAAAAGATAATTTAAAAAATTTTTCTCTCACTAATGTGTGTTTCATCTGAGATCTGCATGTTTATTTACCACCTGAGTAGTTTCTTCAGCATTGCTCCTGTATAAGAGAAGTAAGACACCATCAAGGAGAACATACAATAGGTGCATTTATGAATACACTTCACAAGAAAAGAGGCAGTATAGCTTGAGAAATCCTAAACCACACAAAATAGTTCAGTAACTTCAAAACCTGCCTGTACATATTCAGATTAACTCGATTAATTCTTCAGCAAAGTCTAGACACTGTCAGTCATTACAACATGCCAGTTATCTCATCAAATCATAACATTTTAAGTCTTGCTTACATAAACATGTGCTTAATATACATGCATGCTATGCACCAAGTAAAGTATTACATATGTAAGCGAGACATTAGTTATAGTCTATTTTTTTTTAATGCAGGTTAGATATGTGTCTGCCATGTCTAAAACAAACAAACAAAAAAAGCTAAATACTGATATGTTTCATTGACAGGAATTTTTTACACTAACTGTAATTATTCTATAGATCTGTTTTTGTTTTGTGTATAAAGACAAGGAGGAATTCCTGCTATTCACATAGTCTGTGCATAAAATTTACTAATGTCAAGTTCAAAGTAGGTAGTTTTTACTCATTTTCATTGTCTCTAATTTAAGCTGTTATTGCAAGAGCAAAACATGACCTGTCTACACAGGGCTACATTGTACTAACTTTTCTGTAGGAATACCTGTAATTTAATATTTACTTGTACAGTTAAAATTATGTCCTTCTAGTATCATGACATTGAGAGTACACAGATATCACCACTAGAAAATTTTAAATTTATGAAGCGATGCTGTAAGACAATATTTACTCATATTATGGTTTTTCTTGCTGGATACAGATCATCCTTTTACTCACAAAGATCAGCTTCAAGGTCCAGCACTTTCTTGCACAGTACTAAACCTTTCTGACAACAGACAGTGACACAGAATCAATAAAAATTTTCCTAATTCTTGTCTCTGCAGGCTACAGGCATCTTGGGGCAAAGAAGCAATGCAGGCAGAAGAGATTTCTCTGTACCCTTTGTTTTCAGGGAGTCATCTGTGCAAGACTTCTGAAGAGAAATGTTCTGCTAATTGTCTACCACAACTTCCAGATATGCTTCTGTGTGTGCGTGTGTGCGTGTGCTACTTTTCCCCGCCTTTAGATCCCATTTCAATTAAACACTTGGCCAGAACACACAATAAAAATCAAGTTCAACTAGCCCACCTACACAGTAGTGACGTTAGGTTCTATGCAAGAAATAGTTACTTTTGCTGCTCTCAAAGTTTTACTATATTGAACATTTGAGTTCAATATAAAAATGGTTTCCATCTTCATGTTCTAGCATAAATCAGGAAAACACATCAAAAATGTTTTTCAGTTTCTTGCATCAAAAATCAAAAGGACCTGGAACCTACACAATTAAGTAAACTTGGCAAATTTCAAGTCAAGAAGAAATTCTGATTTTAAAGCGATATTATAACAGGAAAACACTGTTGCATTAAGACTGATAACATTAAAATGAATTCTGCTTTTATTATATATAGAAAAGAGAGTTTTGTTTTGATTCGTATTATTCTAATTTGAGGAATATTTTTCATTAAATCATTAGTAAAACAATACAGACTACCAAGAAGACCACTTTAAGGAAAAAATGCAGCTGGGACAGATCTGAAAGGAAACTTCTAATTAAAAAAAAACACTGAAAATCTTACTTTAAAAAAGGGAAGTACAGTTAGAGTGAGTGCAGTGGCCTTTTTCTAAAATAAACAAAGAAGCCACAGTCCAGTTGAAAACTGAAAAGCAGTCATACAGATGTTTGAACACATAAACACACACACACACACACAAACACACACATACATTACTTCTCTTCCTGTCCCACATCAGGTGGTATCAAATCTGAAATGTTATACAAATTATATCTATGGCTCTTTTTATTTCATCCTTTTCTTCAGGTAGTTTCAAGAGGCTTATAGCTGATTTTTATGTGAACATCAGTCTAATAGCTGACCAGTCAATTCAAAAAGCAGGAAAAAACCTACTGTTTCGTGCCAGGATGTTTTGGGGATATAGCTATTATACAATATTGCTAAGCATCCATTTTTCCAAGTAAATGCAGCCTGACAAAGAAAACACTTGTACTGCAAAATTATTTGCTTTCCCGTTCTGAAAATACATCTGTTTGGCAAATTTTCACTTCATGAGAGGAAAAATGTGTAAAATAAACACATACTTATCCACCAGGTGCTTCATTTAGCACAAACATATTTTTCTCCTTATCACAGATTACCAAAAATTGACATGGTAATCTGTAGATTAATAATGTCAACAATTGTTTATATAGAAAGAGATTTTCAGATTTCATTTGTAATTTTTTTTCTTTAACTGCAACATCCTTTACATAACAGTGGCCTTCACTTTAAATATTTAGTTCTGTATTTATCTCCACTTGAACCTAAATGTATGCATGTACCAGGTCATACATGAAAATACTCTCTTCAAAATAATATCTTGAAGAGAGTCTAGGACTAGAACTGAAAAACTCCACTACTCTACTATCAAGAGGTCAAAATCATTAGCCTTCAGCCATACAACTTCTACTTTTGCAAAGATCCCTCAAGGCATCCCTGTACGTTTTCATTGTCTGTGAATTGTCTGTTTAGTGTGCTACATGGCACGATACCAGCCAGACAGGAATTTTCTAACATGGTTTTGACTATTAGAGAGCAGGCATTTTTTAGTACAGTGTGCTGGTCACTCAGGGATCCTTCCTCCAGCTGAGCGTCCTGAGCATCACGTAAACAGAGTGTTTATTGTACACACCAATCACACATTCTATAGCTATCCCCACTGGCTAGATGTTTATGTATTACTTGATTTTAGCCTTATCAGAAGTCCTTATAGGTTCTCTGGGACCTTCTCTGGCAGTTTTCAATGTCCCATGTCCTTTTAATGTGGCTCGACCCCCTTTTTTGTGTAAGCACAATATCGTTTTTTGCATAACTTCTGCTTCGTCAGCAGAGCTCAGCTGGTATCCTGCTTGCATTTTGTGAGGCTTCTGTTTGCCTAAATTATATCCTTCATCTATTTCTCCAAGGCTGTGCTGTTCTATTCTCCTCATCAGAGTAAAATGCTGCTCTGTTCTGCTGTCTTTATCTGGCAAGACAATGATGTGAAGTGCTGGTTAGCCTAGCACTGCTAACTGTCTGAGTTTCTACTGTCTCTGATTTACTGTGAGGCACTTCTGTGTCAGGTTGGGTTTTTGTTGTTAAAGCCATAATTCAGCCCTCCTCAAATGGGTCCTGAAAGTGAGGCCAATACATGGCTGCTTCAGGAGCAGTACTGAGGACTTCAAAATCAGCACCTGCCAAAGCAGCTGCCCAAATCCAGATCCAGCAGTGTGAAATCACAGAGATCTCACCCTGGAACAGGAACCCTTGTCAAGGACAGTACTAAAGACTCAAAGGGAATATGTGCTGGTATCAGGGTGCTGAACTGCAACCTCCTAGGTATCCTATGCACAATTTAAATCTTGCTTGCTCAGACCCTGGTGTTGCTTAAGGAGCATAATGAACAGGACAGTGCATTCAAAGCCCAGACTGAAGTTTGACAGGCTAATGAGAATCATAGAATCATTCAGGTTGAAAAATATCGGTATGGTCACCAAGTCCAAGCGTACACCCAGCACTGCCAAGCCCACTCATGGAGTGTCTCTACCAGAAGAGAGAAAGATTCCTGCTCTATCAAGACCATGTTCATGCATATACTGTTGCAGGGAAGTGAAGACAAAGAAATAGAGAAAAGGATATTGTTTGATATCAAAAATGGACCTGAAGAATATGAAATGCTATGAACATGAAATTGTTTACAGAATTTTGAGACAATCTGTGTTGGTTTCCCTTTTTTCTGCCATGGGTGTTAATGTAATAAGGGTGACAGCACTTATTCTTTCTTTCTTATGCACTTTTCAACATGTCACACTACCAGAGCTCACAGGAACGTAAGGTCAGGACAGAAACCAAGTGCAGGCAGGAATCAATATACGGAATTACAAACGTTAACCAATAAGTAAAATGAACCAACAATCTGGTTATAAAGGGCCACAGCTGTCAGAACACCATGAAAAACACTGGGAGATTTCAACTTTTCCTTCTCTCTGGTGAGCAAAGTTCTAAATGTAGTGCTGGGAAAGCATGTCCCCCACAATGGGTGTTCCTTGAGAAGCATGCCTTGCACATCCCACCTCAGCACACTCCGCTGCCGCGGCAGGACGGTCAGCCGCAGCCAGTGGTACCCGGCTTTCAGAGCCTCTCTTCCTGTGTCTCACTCACCATGCTCAAAAGAACCGGTCACTCCTAGTCTCAACAGTTTTCCAGCAAATTGTATGATTAAATTCCTTAAACACTGCTGCCCTTTCGTAATCCCTTTCTGCAAACATGCCTTTCATGAAAAATTGCTGAATGCCATAGTGTCTGATTTATATTTCATTCTGAAGACAGGAAGTAAAGGGATTGAAGTTGGGGATTAAAACACTTACTCCTTACTGCATTTTCTTCTGCAGAATAGTTTCTTAGTTGCCATGGGCACTGCTCACTGACCCCATGGCCCTGAATACACTTCTTTTTACATTGGTGACATCTTTTAAGTGGACGTCATCAAGAACAAATGAGGGAAAATATCCTTATTTTCAACTGCTCTCAAAGCAAGAAAATAGGTTTGCTTCTCTTTCAACTCATTCTCTCCTGTTTGCAGTTTAAACAGTGAAATCTGAACAGAGTCTGAATAAGGTCAAGCAAAAACTGAAAGACACAGAAGCCACTTATCTCATATGGTAGTATGTTTGCTCCCCATGATGAAGGTGTTCACAAACAGAGCAGCTCTTCCAGATTAATATAGTCACATAATGGAGACTGTCACTGGTAATTGGCTTAGTGCCTGAATGACCAGAAACACCAGTGGTGTAATGCTCTAACCCTCCTTGGCTCCCACATTCCTCATCAATTAAACATTCTGAGTTAGAAAAATATTTTAAAAAATAATTTCATTCATGTAAAAAACACAATAACCACCGTGTTTCTTGAGTTGCAAAAAAGCTTAGTTTAAATACTGAGAAAGAAAGAAAAAACTGGAAAGCTGTCATTAAATTAACAAACAAAGGACACTAGCTAAAAAAAAATCCCCAGACACTGTTTTCTTCTTGTGTAATTCACAAAATCTAAAGGCTAGTATAAAATTTTGTTTTTTCTAGAATCCTTAAGTAAACTGGTAGCTTCATCATTTGTGTGGTAAAATCAATATGTAGTCACAATAAAAACCCTGTTTCTACTGTACTGTAAAATAATTTAAAAAGGAACTATCCTCTTTGTAAGAGGCAAAGAGGTCTGTATTATTTTGAATAATATAATTGCTGACATAACGCACATAATAGAAAGCCAGGGAATCTCTCAAAACCTAATAGAAATTTCTATGTTAACCTTTTGAAAACTCCTCTGTGTCTTAGTTCCAGAGAAATATTGTTCAATAGGAGAAAATCATGTCTTAAAACAATTGGGTTTTTCCCATTTTTTGTTTTCATTGTAAGGTGGACAGATCTATATATGATACTACAGGCTGGGCTGAGAAGTGTTTGAGAGCAGCCCTGTGGAAAAGGACTTGGTAGTGATGGTTGACAAAAAACTCAACATGATCTCTCATTATGTGGTCACAGCCCAGAAAAGCCACACGTGTCCTGGGCTGCATCCAGAGCAGTGTGGGCAGCAGGGGAGGGAGGGGATTCTGCCCCTCGGCTCTGCCTGCTGAGACCCCACCTGCAGGGCTGCATCAGCTCTGGGCTCCCAGCAAGGACAGATGTAAAGCTATTAGACTGAGTCCAGAGGAAGCCACAAATTTCATCAGAGGATAGGAGCACCTCCCCTACAAAGACAGGCTGAGGAAGCTGGGGCTGGGAGAGGAGAGGGGAGGGGAGGGGAGGGGAGGGGAGGGGAGGGGAGGGGAGGGGAGGGGAGGGGAGGGGAGGGGAGGGGAGGGGGAGAGAAGACTTCATAGAAGCTTTCCAGTATCTGAAGGGGGCCTACAGGGAAGCTGGAGAGGGACTCTCAGGAACTGTATTGATAGGCAAGGGTGATTGGCTTAAAACTGAAAGAAAGTAGGTTTAAATTAAACATCAGGAAGAAATTCTTTATTGTGAGGGCGATGAGACATTGGAACAGGTTGCCCAGAGAAGCTGTAGACGCCCCATCCCTGGAAGAGTTCAAGACTAGGCTGGACGGGGCTTTGAGCAAGCTGGTCTAGAGGGAGGTGTCCCTGACCATGGCAGGGCACTGAAATGACATCTTCTTCAAGGCCCCTTCCAAGCGAAACCATTCTATTTTCTATATACATTATGTGTTACAGGGCTCTAAGAGAGAAGTGAACTTTTAGAAAAGGAATATAAAATAACTAGGCTTCAGAAGAATTCAATTATTAAGATCTGCCTCTAAAGGTGAGGATTTTATATTCCCTTTTTGCTAATATGGAGGTTGCACAGTGAGAGAAGAGGAGTATCTATAACAACTTTATAAGCAAGGTGGCTTCTGTAAAGCCCCCTCAGTTCAGATAGGAACCCTCATCAAGCTCAGCAGAGACCACTCGGAAAGGGAATGCCAGTAATTGCTTTGGCCAGATGATTTAAATCCTTATCCCATTGCTTTGGGTGTGCTCCACACCTAGCATGGACTTTCTGCTCTACTACTAACCTCTACTACAGGGAGAAGTAGGAGTGGATATGGCTGAGGTGCCATACTGCAAGCTTCATCTCAGCAGCGCAGTCAATCACCATTTTTCTCAGGAAAAATCAGGAATAGTATTCCGAAAACTTCCTACCATTGCTAGCCCATCAATCTTGGAAGAGCAATAAATGCAACAGGGAAGAAATCATGCATAAATAGCACCAGGATTAGAGAAATTCTGATTGCCTTCTGTGCTTTATTCCTGCACAACAAAATAACACCTGAAAAAACTTCCTTCCAGTCAGATATCATAGGAACAAATGATGGCAGTTCCCATCTTGACTGGTGATTGGAATAATGCTTTGCTAACTTCTCATGAGTGTCTGTTCAGACATCATTTTACATTTACTGACCAATCTGTGAGAAAAAGAAAGATTGCCAGGAAGAAATAAATCAATCTAGAAGCCCTGCACATAGCTTTTATCTCCTTCAGTCTCACCATTCCCTCCATTCCTTAGTGATTTGGTACATGTACCATGTAAACTACAATTTGTAAAAATCTTGATCATGTCTAGATGTCTAGATAATTTTCAGAAATATCCTTTAGACTGCCTTTCCTGAAGCTATGCTTTTATGATATTTTATTTCTGGCAGGGAGAGTACAAAAATTTTTGTCCCAGAAAAAAACCCAGAAAAATAAACATAATTCCAGTGTTAGGCTAAAACTAAGTAGCGACGTAGGAGTATCACTGAGTATCTGCTAAGGTGTTAACCTATCTAGTCAGGTGAATCCTTGCATGGGTTCCTCCAGACCATTTAAATTATCTAAGATGGTACAGGTTTACAGGACAGACAACATTTAGGGATAGTTATCAGGTAAGCATTCAGCACCTCAAAGCTTGTCTAAGTAATATATCTGACCCATAAATAATTTAAATAAAAGGACCAAGACATGAACTGGTCACTTAGAACTGCCAAGAAATCAAAAGCTGCTCAGCTGAATGAGGAAATTATTTGGTATAAATCATCCTTCAATTCAAAGTCCAGAATAAGACTTTTGCATTCCCTTTAGCTGGTCTTGTTTATGTCAACTGTTCTTTAGCTGATCTTGTTTATGCCAACAGTTATGTCAACAAACTATCTCTTCCTTTTTTCATAAAGATGCAGCTAACTAGTTGTATCTTTAAATATTTCACTTTCTTTTAATTACATAGAATCAATCTTTTAAATCTTTGTCACTTTTGTTTTTTTTTCCAGGACAGATAGGCTTAAAGTACTGTTATATATGACAACAGTTATTCACTGGTATAGATGAAATTAAAACTATCCAAAAGCATAGCCACTGCATTGTTCACTTGAGAAGGTCAATGTTACTAAATTGATCTAGTCTTTGCCAAACAGCTGCACAAATTCAGAACTTTTTGTCCTTTTTAAATTATCTCTTATCTGTTTGAAAATGCACTTTTTAAAAAGAGAAAACCTTTAAGAAAGGCAATGGACATTGCAGATATTCATAACAAGATCTACAAAGCCAGTGGAGAGTCCATTCCATTCCATTCACAATGGGAAATGGACTTCAATATTTGAAAGTGAATTAAATATTTTCTTTAGATTTACAAGCACAGATTTCTTCAGCATGACTGCTACAGAAGTAGCAAATTACTTTTCCTGGTATACTTGAATGGAAAAGACAATGATCCCATACATGTACAAGGCTGAGTGCTATCTTACACAACAAACAGATCTTCATGAAGAGCATAACAGTGGTATTGACCTTCTATACAGACTTCAAACCCCTGGATCTCTCTTACAAAGAAGGCTGAGGGAGCTGGGCCTGTTTGCCTTGAGAAGAGATGACTGAGAGGGGATCTCTTCAATGCCTGTATGTCTCTGAAGGGAGAGTGTCAGAGGCTTTTCTCAGCAGTGCCACACAATAGGGCCAAAGGCAACAGGCAGAAACTGATGCACAGAAAATTCCACACCAAGAACACCGGGAAGAACTTCTTCACTGTGAGTGTGACTGAGCACTGGGACTGATTGCCCAGAGAGGCCATGGAGTGTCCCTCGTTGGGGATATTCAAGAACTGTCTCACACAATCCTGCGCAATGTGCTCTGGGATGACAGAGCAGGGAGGTTGGACCAGATGACCACTGTGACCCCCTCCAACCTGTGCTTATGTGATCCAGGAGCATGGGATCTGGATTTTGTTAATGATACAATATGGACATGATAATGAGTAAAATTATTCTAATGATATGCATAGAACAGAACATTTTACTCTTATCAAGGACAGAAGAACAGAACAGCACAGCCTTGGAGAAATAGATAAAGGATGTAATTTCACAAATAGAACCCATGCAAAACACAAGCAGGATGCCAGGTCAGCTCTGCAAGGCTGACAAAGCTGAAGTTATGAAAAAAATTATACTGCACTTACTCAAAAATGGGGGCTGAGAAACAGCCCATGTCCCATTTCCAAGAGGACATGGGACATTGAAGACAGACTCCAAGGAACCTATGAGGACTTTTGATAACAGATGAGACTATGTGAAATAAAGTAAAACATATACATCCAGTAAGGGGGGAAAGCTAATGAATATGTGATCATTTCTGTATGATAAACACCCTGTTTTACTGAATACTCGGGCATTCAGTTGGAGACAGGATCCTCCAACTGTCCAGCAATTGCAATAAAGGATGCCGGCTCCCTAATACTCAAAATCATGTTAGAAAGCTTCTATCCAGCTCTGTGGTATCACAACGTTCCATAATTTCATTTTCATTATCTTCAATAAAAAGACTTACAAACTAAAAGAGCTGTGGATTCTTGATTTTCAATACAGTACCATCAGTTCACAGATGAAAGACATTTGTGCTTTACTGAAATCAAAAAAGTGTAGCCACTGAAAAGAGGCTTGTCTAGCCAGCTTAAAAAAAATCTTGTAAATTGTTGTCCTTTCAAAGCTGAAATGAGAACAAGATTAAAAAGAGAACACATTTCAAAAGTAATTGTAGTTGAGGGGCATGTTGTACATTAACATTCCTCTCAGCATCACTTTAATCTCTCATTTTGGGAACTGTCTAGCTTTCTTTCAGTGACTTCCTGCCTCAGATGAAATCTCATCTATCTTCCCAATGAAAAGATGAAATCCTGGCAGAATCAGCAATTTTTCCTTTTAAAATATGATAGCAAACACTGCTTTTTACCCCATGAAAATATTTTTAAATGACAGACAGAATATTACGATGCATAGAGATTATACCTAAAATGTTTTACTAAACATTTTCAGCATCTGTTCCCAGATATTTGCATGGTATTTGTTTACATGTTTGCCCTCATTTTTATGAATAATCTTTTAAAATACACAAAGGTGATTAAAGCAGGCATGGCTATCTTTATTCTTGCATGGCTCTGCTTTCCTTTGAAGAGTAAATGAAATTTTATTGTACTATCCAATAAATTACTTTTAATAAATCCATTTGTTCTGGGATCTTCTTGGTATATAGAATTTCATGCCATTACCTGGTGAGGTTCCCAGTTGAATGTATTTAGTGGATAACTAAGGGTTGGGAAGTGAAGGGGAGCACTGCTGCATTACAGATTTCCAGAAAAAGAATTTTGCCTTGTATGGTAAGTCATAGACATGCATCAACAGAAGTTGCTTAAAATAATTCAGAGGTGGAAATTTACCTATATTCCATTGCATAATCCCATCTTAGAGAGTCAAGGAAAGAGTCAAATCTTTGAAGAAACATCTGCAGAATCTGGGGTGAAGACTCAGTGTAAACATCAGCATAGCACATAAGATCCCACTCTTACCAATATACTTCATCCTGCTATTTAAGTCTAGGCAACATCAAAGATACATTTACAGGTACAGTCTTGGAAAGTCAGCAACTTAAGATGACACAATAATGTCACTTGGTATGCAGGGGGAGGTTAAAGAGAGGATTAAAACCAGTCAGGCACAATATATTAAAGGAATCCATGACTAACGGGGCGTGACAGCAAAGGGTTTCATTCTTTTCAACAGAAAAGATCTCTAGGGCTTGAAGTATTAGTCCACTGTGCCTTTATCACCATGGAATTTTTATGGTTGTTTTTATGGTTGTTTTTGATGAATTCACATTTTCATAATTACCTTTCCGGCATTAAGCCAATTTTCACTTTTAATTAAATCCATAAATAACATTAATTCTTCATTAAAAGGTTTGTTGTTCTTATTTTTCATAATTATTACTGTCAGGAATTATTTCAAATACCAAATCATAATGTTAGTTATTAATTATAACTTCACAAAGGTCCAGTAACTATCTATGTTTTACCTTGTAAACATTATGCCAGTGATTAATAGGAGCTATGATGAAATGCTCAAAAAAAATTTTCTTAGGTAGCAACTCAGGTCTTTAGAAATGCACTTATACATATAAACAGTTGATGACTCATGGACTTGACATCCACAGGGAATCAGCATTGTGAAATATCTTGGTAGTATTGGAAGTATCTGGAATAATGGAATACAATTCAGAGCTTAGTCCCACATACTGCCCTCAAAATCCATCCTTCCATCTGAGACTGGCCAGTATTTTGTAATACTGTGTATTTAGCAAGTGGCAGAACTTGGAACCAAGAATTTATGTTTGCAAAAATTATTTTTACTTGCCTTGTTGTGTTCGTTAAGTGATTAACAACTACAGCAGAAAACAGAAACCATTAAACCATTAAGTCAGAGATGAAATTATCTACATACAAACCACATCAATCTATTAGCTCTTTTTTATAGTTTAAAGTCTGAAATCAACCCAAGTACTTGAAGATGCATTGAAACATCTAATATTATAACTGATTTCTTCACATAAATTTTACACTGGTCAAGACAGCAGAAAAATCACCTTTTTCCTGACTTGTTGATCATTGGAAGAATGGGCTTTCACATGTTTTCTCAGGGAACTTGGATCTGTGTATCGCTTAGTACATCCTGGAATCTCACATGCATAAGGTTTCTATATTAAAAAAAAAACAAAAACAGGATAAAGTTACTGTTATATCACAGATTATTTTAACTCAAGAGAATACTTTTTGAGCCTTGGGATGCTACAAACGACATTACTACAGAACAAAAACATTGTACATTATTACATGCAGAAAGCTTCACAATTTGTTAGAAAAGGAAAGGATGAAGTAAAGCTTTAAAGGAAGACAAACAAAAGGAAAGTTTTCATTACAGCACCTTTCATGATTACCTTTTTTTTCTTAGTAGTACGATGAATATTGCTAGATACACTTAAAATTTTTCCACCCTCAGAGCAATCTTTGACTTAATCAGAAATTACAGTCTTTAGTGAATCAGGTAAAGAAACTGCAGTAAAGGCCTGGAAAGACTGTTTAGGATTATAGAAGGATCCGCTTCAGAAAAAGAGAACAAGAAAAAGTGTTAGTTTACTACATTACAAAGAAGGCAAGCAAAACCAACCAAGCATTGAATACTGAAGTTTCAAAAGTGTCACACAAAAACCCCATTTTAATGTGAAGTACTGGCCAACTCCTTCAGCTCACATTTTCTAATAATATTTCATCTCAGAAAAACACCTATAAAATACCCTGTAATATCTTTATAGTTTTCTTAGAAGAATGCCCAATAAATCTAACTCATATAAATATCTCACATTACCTGTTCTAAGCTGTCTGTCTTGCCTGAAGACTTGTAGGTTCACAATACTAAGTTTTAAATGAACATTAGGTCCAACTGTTTCCAGGAAGTAGCTATTCAGCAATTAATTCACTTATGTTCTATAAAGAATTTCTAAAAACACCTTGTACAAATTATTAACTTGCCAGCAATAGTTTTGACTATTCAAAATGGACAATTTACTTTTTTAAACAACCATTTAATTCAAATGGCATTGTTTTAATCTTATTTCTGGACTTCCGTCCTTTGGAAACTGTCTTTGAGAAAATACAAAATTTATTTTCTGAAACAGAGGTTTTAAAACAAATCTCTGCCATCATTTAAATTTACAAGGGACAATCAGTTGCCACAAAAATTTTTAAATTTACAAAATTATTCTATCTCTCTTGACTTTCTGATATATACCCCACCCTTAACTTTTCATCAAAGAAAAGCACCTTATATTGCAGCGGGCTTCAGTTTCCCTAAAGATCAGCTAAGTGGGAGAAAGCTACTGCTTCTACCTGCAGCAAAGACCATGGAACCTGTGGTCTTTTTATCGATCAGCCTGGGTCCACCTTCTTGCATGCTTAGATGACCGGGTCGCCTTTGAGGCAGCTCCAACAGCCTCATCAGACCATCCACCCTCCTGCCTCTAAGGTTATGGGCTACCTACTGCCACCAAGCTGGAGGAAAGGAGCAGATGTCTAATGTTCAGAGGGCTACAAGGGGACTTCTGTGTCCTTACAGTGTCCAAGTGTGTCCTCTGGTGCTTGGCACGGTCGCTGGAGTTGCTGAACGCCTTCTGGCAGCCAGGGTGCTGGCAAAGGTACGGCTTTTCACCCGTATGGCTCCTTAAGTGAATCTTGAGATTTTCTAGTCTGGAAAAGGCTTTCTTGCAACCCTCAAACTAGAAAAGAGAAAGAAATTATTTGAAAGGAAAGCACACACCATAAACTGCAACAGCAAACACTGAACAGATGGGTAAAAGGGCACGCAGAGACCGCCAGCCTGCTATGGCTGGGTAGCTCTGCAGGGCCTGGCTTCTCAGTGTGGGTGCTGCTGCAGGGTTCAAACCATTTAGACTGTAAAAATGTACCTATCCTCCCTGCACATGGCAGAATTAGGAGAGTATGTCCTACATTTTGCAGACGGCACACTGAGACCCCCAAGGGACCAGCCAGCTGAGAGGGCAGCGCCTGCCTGGGAAATGCAGCTGAATCTCCTCCCTGTGGCACACAGAGCAAAATGGTCGCTGTGAGGTTCTCAAGACTTCTGCTAGCCATCCCTGTCGCGCCACCAGGCTTCTCTGGATATTAGCAGCTCAGCATAACAGGCATCTCTCAGTACCAGCCCAACCTACAGAGCAGCAGCAAAGATATGCAGGGAAATCTCAGTCTGCTCTGCTTTGCTCCTGGTAATGCAAAAAGTGAAATGATTTCTGGAATATATTTTTACTTTCTGCCATGAGTAAATGAATGACATACCAAAAATACTGTAAGCTTGTCAAAATAGGATGTAATTCCTGTGGGGAACCAATAACCATGGGGCATAGTACTTCTATACCTAATCAAGTATTGCATCTGTGGAGAAATCTATGTTTATATGAACAGAAAACAAGCTTTTCATCTATCATGTTCTCATGGTATACTGTAACCTAAGAGAAACTTTAAGATCTGTGCTATTTGACACCAGCGTTTTTATAGACACTTTATTTCATTTAGACCTAAATATTTATCAATGTCAAAAGTACAGTCTTTCTAAAATTCTATCAGTCAGGATCAATTAATCTCATTAGTTTCAGTTGTTGTATATCTCACTATGCAACATTTAAAGCTTCTGATGCATAACAAACTGCTAGTTTGCAGTTCTTTCATGCTTGCAGAAATATTAATACTGTAGTAGAGATGTTTCTAAAGCTAAAACAAAAATTTCCATCATTTCACTACCTATTAATTTTCTTCACTTGAAAAGAAACAGGCCATTTTTCACTGGTGTCAGAATGACACAACTAAATTTTACAATAAATTATGCAGTGCATGTATATTTACAAAAGCACAACTAGGAAAACTGACATAATTCTGGTCATAATTTGCATGTCTTTCTTACAAATCTCTAACATCCTCAAAAAAAGAGAAAAAAAAATTGGATCACTTAATTTTAAGCACATCTTTTGGATTGCTTCAAAAAAGCATTACAAGTTTGAAGAATAAAGTATAAAACACATTACGTATAAACCAGCACTATTAAAATTAAGCTTAAGAAATTAAAGCTTGATACAGAGGATGAACCATGCTGGCTACACCATAATTGCAATTTATCTTTCCTACACATGCACTTCAGAAAATATCTTACCCATGAAAGTTTTTATTTATATTCCATACCTTTATCCAAAACAAACCAGTGCTTTTTGGATTATCCAGTTTTGATCACTGAACATTAATTTATGCTTTTAAATAGTGTCACCTTTATGTTTACAGAGCTTTAGCATGCATACAAAACATTGCTGCAACAGTAAAAATATTTTTACTTTTAAGGATAATTTTTAGAAAACATTACAGGATAAAAAAAAAGATACACCAATGTATCTTAAAATTGCCTTGATAAAAATATCACTTTTTTTCTAGGAGAAAGTAAAAGAGTGGAGACAGCATAAAAACATGTGAGCTAAAAAACTGATATAAGAAGTTAATCACAAAAAGTATGCAATTGTAGAATGGTTTGGGTTGAAAGGATCTTAAAGATCATTTAGTTCCAACCCCCCTGAGAGGAGTAGGTAGACCTGTTAGAACAGGCTGCTCAATGCTCCCTCCAGCCTTGGCTTGAATGCTTCCAGGGCTGAGACAACTTCTCTGGGCAACCTGTGCCAGTGTCTCACCGTAAATCTCTTCCTAACATCTAATAAAATTGTACTCTTTCAGTTTTGAGCCTTCAAAAAATGACCTTCAAGAACCAAAATAATTCAATAGCACATCTGTTAAAATGAGAAAGGCTAATCAGTAGATTTCTATCTTATACAGACAAGTTATTATTTTGTATTAACATAATGAAAGAGCAACGATATACTGTAATGACTGTAACTGTGCTGTACCTAAGAATAATTTTAGTATCTCAAGAAGTCATTAATTGTATAAGGTAAAACTCGGACCAATGAACAAGCTGTAGAAGCATGATTCTGTTTTGTTTATTTTGCAGGTTATTAAACTTTGAATTTTCAAGTATGTAAATGAACTTAAACATGTAAATGTTGTTGATATGGCTGTAAAATTACCATTAATTTTAGATGGGCAGAAATGTTTAAGTAAGCAGAAATAAGAAATCTCAGCATGCAAATTTAAGAATTATTATTTCTGAAGACTTCTGCATTGCTCAATATAAACTGGAAAAAAGGATAGTTCTCTCTTCCCCCCACAGCCTTAAATTACTGTCTGTCATATTCACAAGGTAATATATAAATGTGTATTGCTGGAAAGATCATTCTAGCAAAACAGTCTACAAGCCTGAATTATTAAGACAACCATCCTTACTCAACAGTTAATGAATGCTCCTTCTATAAATCAAATTTCTTAAAGCCTTGGAAATCTCTGATACTTAAGACAAAAGGAATGAAAAGATATTCTTCTCAACAACACAGAACATACTCTCTATCCTGATAAAAATATTTCAGTGAAAGTATAGCAGACAAGACAGGACCACTCACGGGGGAAAAAAGTCAGATAGTTGAGAAATGTTTTTAAAGTGGAACTCATAGTTTTCTAAGGTATTAACAGTTGTAGTCACTTAAGTATATGGCATACCTTAGCATTCTGAATCTGTTTAACAGTTCTAAACATATCCTGATTAAACCAGATTTTTTTGCAAGTTTTATGTGAAATTAATTGTGCAATGTTTTCCTAAACTGCAATACAGAAATCAGTTACTGAGCTTCTATTTTTACTGCTGCATGCAAATTGAAACCATTAAGTAGCTCACGTGGAAAATTCCTCTCTGTACTTCCTAAAGTCCTTTTTAAAATACATTCATGTTTACTTTCTCCTTTTATAAGGACAATTACAAAAAGCAAGAAACAATATATTTAAAGGGAAAGGTAAAGCATATCAACAGAAAAAAAACACAGTTTCAGGACTTTAAAACATTTGTGTTCTCATGAGTGCACTGTTCATCCTTGTTCACACAGAGATGATGTTCAGCATACCAGGCAACCTTCCTGTAAAATGACAATATAATTTCATAGGTTATATAAAATAATCTGTGCAACATGAAAAGCCTTGCAGGATGCACCATGCATTTCTGAGCCCTTATTCACTACATGATACCTTTAGACTCTTGAACTATAGAACAGCATGGTAACACCTGCGTGAGTACTTCAGTAGCAGATAGTCAGTGGCCAAGTGACTAAGAAATGAGTCTGTTCTCTCTGCAAAAGAAACTGTTCTGATTATCTCAGTTGATCACTAGTATGGCAAGGATTAAAGAACTTGTTCTGGCAGATATCTTGTCTGAGCTCTGATCCATTCACTGAAAAGTATGTAGCCTTCATATAAAACACAGCCAACATAGCTACTTCTTAATCCAGTATCTAATATTATTTGGTATTAAATATATTCACATTTTCCTGTCTGAATAGGTTTTGCTTCAGCACCCAGGCAGTGTATTTTCTTTTGTCATTCTTCTGCTGTATTAACATTACAAGCAATGTAAAAAGTAACTTTTTTTAATTCGAGGTATTTTCTGTTACCAAGTAATTTGACCTTCTCTTAAACAATTTATACATATCAAAAGTATTTGCTTTCTCCCTATATACAATGCTTTCTCAGACCTCCTTCAAAATTGATTCCAAACCTCCAAAAAATGAAAGGAAATTCATTACCTTTAGAAATTCTGACACCTGAACAATACTTGATTGTACAGAAATGTTTAATCCAGTATACAATATAATGTTACTCTCCTCAAGTTTTGGCTTTTGATATCTTTTTTCATCTGAAACAGTTATCTGCAAATATTTCTAAGCATCACTGTTTGTGGCAAAGGATTATCTTTTATTTTTTGAAGTGTAAAGAATCAGCATTTCCCTGCTCCATTGTCATGTGTGAGAAAATATTTCTGGGATATTATAATGAATACATTTAATTACATATTCCTCATCTGGTCTGTCTCTAATCTTACTGGGAGAGGGATGGTTTTCCTTTTTAAATTTGACTTTGCTAAACATTTGTGTGCCTATAACCATTAAATTGCAGAAGCTGGCTTTCTGTGTACAAGAGCTAGCTATTGTCCACACATAATCTCAGTAACAAACCTAGATACTTCAGGGACAGAATTTATTTTTTCTTCAGTAAAACTGAATACATGTCTCAGGCAAGAAGCAATAGAGTCTGAGAGCCCCTCGAAAGGCTCTGCTATAGGAAAACACATGAGCTACATCTAAATGAGCTCAGAAAGTCTGATATGGCATGAGCTTGATGGAGCAGTGAAGAATTCTTCAAATCTCTGCCAACCTGACTTGGGGGAAATCAACCCAACCCTAAGTACACACAGAGGACATATTAACCAAGTGTTTCAAATGCATGCCCAGAGTTAGGTAATACCCGCTCATTTGTCTTAGTAACCTGTTCAACCATGGGGAACCTTTCATGATGCAAAATGAGAAGAAAAATGTGCACCCAGAAACTAAGATATGTATCAGAGGGGAGAAATTCCTCACTGATTTTAAAAGGTCAACAAGATAAGAAAATTTAACCTAGCAAAAATACTTTGCATGAAAAAGCAAAAGAAAATAATACACATCTCTACCTTCCATACCTCTTTTTCATCAAGCACAATGGAGGCCAGTGGTGTCCAAGGATACATGGCATCATAACTGTGGGACTGGATTTTCTCCCTTGCGTCCACACAGGTAAGAAAACCAGCAGTTTCACAGATATACAGCTCAAATCAGACCCAGCTCTTTTTTTTTGCCAGTCAATGCATGGCAAACCCACATTAATCCAGGACTGACTGCACATGACCACATAGACACATGCTATAAAAACTTCTCAAACAATATGATTTGGTCCCCTTCTGACTACTTCTGCATTGACCTGGGATATAAAATAGATTATCAATATTTAAATGGAGACTTATCAATTTTAGGTATTCAGGTAACACGAATCAAACTCCCTTTTTCACTTATTCCAGGATCATGCTAGCCTTCTTTAAGTCATAGCATTTTACAGAGGGTTTTGGTTACAGCTGGTAGGATTCAAATCCAACTCAGTCTTTTTTCTAGGCATAATTTCTCATATTGTAATTATAAGCTATATGCCTTGATTTCTGCTTCCATTTCTTTGCATTTGGCTTATTTACTATGTGCCTTTTTATAATGTGATAATCCAGGAAAATCAATGAGATCACCTCTGTCAATGGGATATTCTCAGTATCTGTAGCTCTACGAGTCCCTGCTAAAAGTACAAACTTTGTTTAACTGCTTAGGACCACTATTCTGAGAACAAGAGAAGTACTCTTTATCTAGTATGTGCCCTTCTAATGAAATTTAATACAAAAAACTTAAAATCATAGAACTATGGATTTTTTTAGATTGGAAAAGACCCTTCAGATTGAGTCTAGCCATTACCCCAGCACTGCCAAGTCCACAACTAAACCATGTCACCAAGCACCACATCTACAAGTCTTCTTATTATCTCCAGGGATGATGGCTCTGCCACTCACCTGAGCACTCTCTTCCAATGCTTGACAACTTTTTCATCGAAGAATGTTTTGCTAATATCCAATCTAATCCTTCTCCGGCACAGCTTGGAAGTAATTTTCTTTCACCCTAACATTTGTTACTTGGAAGAAGAGAGGGACACACACCCCTGAACACTGTATTGACTCATGTCATGTATTGATCCATACCTGATTTACAACAGCAAATTACTGTCTGAGATTGGCTTGACAAGCTGCTTGACTTGCTTACTTTTGTAATATTCATAAACTGACCATAAGCATGACAAGCAGAAGTTTTAAATCTTAAACTTCAAAGGAAATATCTTAATAAAAATATAAGCCATTCCTAGATTTCAGGAAATGCTGTCACACATGAATGCATATGTGCAAATGGAAGGAATGGTATTCTTAAAAACTATATAGGAAAAAATAAATTTAAAGTTGTGCATACATAAGGTCCCAAAACAAAACCTTTGAATTATTCAATAGCCATGCGGCATTTTCTAAGATTCATTAGCAGCTAAAAGACATATTAATTATTTAACAATGTCCATCTGCCACTTAATTTTGAATGCTTTGAAATGCTGACAATATAGGTTCTTCTCTGTCAGGTTCTTCAAGGCAGGTGGTATGACAAGGACAAGGTATCTCTCCACAGCTTTGGATTTATCACAAAAACAGATGTAAAAGCTGTTCCTTATACAGCTTTCAAACAAAAAACAATGCATTTCAAGCATTAATTAATAGTCTTGTAACCATTTTCCTTCCTCAACAATATTAACAGGGTGCTGCTCTGCAAGAGAAGTGTTTCCAAAAAAATTAGAGTAAGACCTCATGTGAAAACCTTTTAAATAGCTTTTTATAATCCTAGACTCTCCAGCCTAGCAATCTTGTGAATGGCACATAATTAGTGTCAGACATCACTCAAACTGCTGACATCAGGCGCTCACTGACAAGGAGGCTGCAGCCACAGCTGAGATTTAAAGGCTCAGGTTCATCTAAAGCAAAGTGGGTATTGCGCTTTTAACCCTTGAAGTGTTTAAATGGGGGAAAATGTAGCATTCAGAGCAGCACTTCACCTTAGTGCCTATCTGAACAGAACACATTGGTGTGTTAGAACATTAATGTGGTGTCTGAATGCTTTGGTGAATGCACTAGCTTACATAAAATCATATATCTTCCTCAAAACCATGCAAAGCCTGGCATTTATTTTTGCTTTTATAGTTAGACTTATGAAATTATTCAATGTTTTGGAATTTATTTTTCAGTAAATAATGACAGATTATGTTTATATATGTTACACAGATTATAGGAGATATTTCTTTATGCAGTCTTTCAATGACAATTTGGTCCATAGGAAATTACTCACTTTTTCATTCCTCTTAAAAAAACAAAAGGTTTCCTTCACCACAATATCCTCACTTCGTGTTTTTGGTAGATTCCTTAAAATTTTATGATTCAGCATGCATAAATATAAATGCGAACAAAAGATAATTACAGACCATGACAAAATCTAAACTAATTTGTTATTTAGCTTCGTTGTATTCCCTACCTTAAGTTAAAAGGCTTATTATACTCAATAGATGTAGAATAAAGTTCATATTATTAGATTCAGATGTAAGACTTATGGGACTAGTCAGTGCACACAACTGTAAGGCTCACATTTTAAGAGCTTCTGACTAAGCAGCACATAATGCTTTTTCTGTGTGTGTGTAGGGATTGAACAAGATTAATAGACTATATCCTAATCTGACTTCAGTTTTCCGATGCATCCATCTTTTTAGGTATTTTTAAGAAGAGGACACATGCTGCTACATAGGCAATGAAATCAATGGAAAAGAGGACATATCAGTACAGATAAAAACCTACAGATTGGTTCACATGGGAAACTGAATCAGGCTACTTTTTCAGACAGATGCACATGAGAGGCTAGTTTCTTCATTCCCTTTGAACAATTCTCACTTTTTTGGTCACACTGCACACACTTGACTATTTCTGTATATAGACAGATCACTTGAGTGTCTCAAAAAAATTTACTTTTAATCTCCTTTCCAGGGAGATTGGTATTCTGATGTCAGGTCTGTTAGGACAGTGGACAAAGGATGGCATCAAATTGCAGTGCAAGAAGAAGAGGTATGTGAGTAAGTAACTGTCCCTGCCTACTACACAATTTCTTTACAGATGGCTTGTTTATTCTTGTGGTTTTGATAAACGTAGCAGGTTCTTTTTTTTTCCTTTTCATATCAGATCTCCAAAGGTCTTCATATTTTTCATGTTCTAGAGATCTGTGGCACAATGTAACATTTTCTAGGTAACACTATGCCTAAAGACACAAATATCTCAGTTGAAATTAAACACAGTGCAATGAATGTTATTTATCCCTGAAAGAATGGTGTCAAGAGATTCATTCACCATGGTAATGTCTCTTGTTTTCATCAGTCTTAGTAAGCATGGCCATTTCAGCCTCAGAAGCTATTTCTGTTGCTGTAGAGAAAGTAAATATTATGACAAGTCTCTTCAAAAGGAACTATTACTGAATACATCAGCTGCTACTGATTCAAAAACCATATGGTACGGAAACTATTAGAGGAAAAATGAACATTTTGGGAATTCTTTCCTTGCTTCCTTTTAGAAGAATGTGCTTGCTTTTTTCTCTCCCCCCCCCCCCCCGGCTTGGTTTTACTCCTTTCTTTCTCTTCCTCTTTGGCTTTTCTAAAAGGTTGTCTTTGAGTCTCAAGTAACTGAAGCTATCATCTGTAATCATGCAGCTTTCTCTACTAAAAGCTGTTCGCTACTAAGGTAGCTACTATTATCATTAAGCCCCAGAGAAGTCCTACACATTTGAATAATTTTTCCTTCTTGTAGACATGCAAGACCTAAACAACCTTTTGTCAACTAAAAACCAGCTATTTCCTTTCAGGTATGTAGGTACCTCTCACTTCTGCAGCTCTGCTCTCTACAGGATTTCATGCCAGAGATACACTATAAATTGAGACCATGGGCTTGCAAATATGGAAATGAGGTAGTGTAAATCACATTCACACTGAGAAGATTCTGTTGGTTTAGAATTTGCTCTTTGTGACTTTCAAAAAGGACTAAAATCTGATTTCTATTACACTAGGGAAAAAAGGAACAAGTAACCAGGAAGCTCTGAAACCAGGAAGTTGAAATGGGAAATAAACTGTTTTGAGGATTCTTCCTCACCATACTCCATGTCAAGATTATCATATATGATTCATTCTGTTTTCTATAAATAATAATATCATACAAATATCTATTTCTATCATAGAAATAAGAGTATTCCATTCCATCCTGTCCTGTCCTATCCTAATGATAAACATTCATATTGGGACTGAAAAACTGAAACAAACATGCATGCTGTTCTACAGACACTAACAAAGTATTTTTTCTTACAGTTATTTGAAAATATTAAGACCCGATTGCCACTTTTTCAGAGATAAAGCACACTATAGACAGAAAAGCACTAAGGCAGTTCTCAGTAAATTCTCACTTATGGTGCATAGCTCACAGTTGATAAAAAACTTTCAACATCGTGTTCTACAAATCAGGGTATGAGGTTTTTTTAATCCCAGAAAATATACACAAGGCCAGCTGCTATCTGGGCACAGGGTCTCTTGGTAAACTCTATTATGTAAATATTCAAACCTTAACTTTCTTAGTTTGGGTTGTTTTTTGGTTTTGTTTTTTTTTTTAATTAAAAAAGCCATTAGATCACTGTCAAGAGCAAAATGCGCAGTAAGAGATCCCTTTGATAGTTCCCAAGTGCAGCATTTGCACTCAAATGCAAACATACCAAAGATACAGTAGAAAATACGCCAGGATACAGTGGAACATCTCTGCAAATGCAAACTTCATGTGCAAAGAAATGATGTACTTTTGTTATGCCGGGACAAAAAACAACTTGACTGGCTCCACTTTTGGCAAACTGACACTGATATAATTTAAAGGGCCTGGTTCAAGTGGTTTTGTTAAAGCAAAAGCATAAGGCATAATTTAACGTGTTACTTGTTTACATTAAGCACCGTTCAGCTTGAAGTGCCTGAGACGAAAAGCACAAGGTATACAGGAAGAGGCATCATTTGTAGAAAGAAATTTGCATGGCCAAACCTGGACCTGGACTTGAATTTAGAAGATCAAGTTTCTCTAAAAAAACGCAGCAAACCAAATACTAAAAAGGCAATTCTCTTACTTTTACTACAATATTTACATACATGCTGCACTATTTTCATCCGCCAAATTGGCTCAATCATATGTAACCTCTGACATAGACAAAATTTTTACACATATAAGTAGAATACTTATATGCGAAAATAACAGGATTAAACTGTGCCAGTATGTAATGGTTTGAGAAGCACCTTTCTCAAAGTATGCTCTTTCATAAGGATACACAGGAAGCACAGTGTTTGATTTCAAGCACCAAAAAGTCTTATATTCTCCATTATGCAATAACAACCTCATCAGGGGACAGAATTTTTTGCAAATTTCATTTGTCAAAATTTATTTGACTCTTTTCCATCAAAGAGATAGTGCTTCTAGAATGTTTCTTATGGAATTAATAAGTTCAAACTATTCAATTCATGGTGTATTCATGGTCCACTCAGTTCATAATGGAGAAAGGACTGTTTCTGCGACACTCTGGTAAACCTCTGCCAGTAATTATGATTTATAACAAATGTCCTGTTGTGACCAAAACTTTATAGGTAGTATTTCAAAATTTTACTTATTGTACTGCTTTTTAGTAGCTTTTCTTCCCTTAAAATATAACATGTGCATCTTTATAGCTATGGCTATCTAGTATATTTGTATATATAGCTATAGGAATTACTTGGCTATCCTCTAACTATTCTACTAATTTCAAATTTCCATCCTTAAGGAAAACAGACATGAAGCATACTGATTTCTTCTACCACTATTTCTTAATACTTACTCTCTACCATGATAATGCCATCTCGTTGATATTTATGAGAAGTTTTAATCCTGATAATTGTTCATAAGAAGAAAACAAGAATATATTACCTTGTGATACTTTTAACTATTTGCATGCAAGTAAATCACACAGACGTTACATTCAAGTCTATACACATCAGTAAATATTCAACAAGTTCTGGTACTTTAAATGGCTAATTTGGGGTTACAGTTGTAATGCACTCACTGGAACACTCGGAAGCATACTTGATCAAATAATGCTCTGTAATACCTAAAAGCCACTCCACAAACCCCAAAGCTAAATAATTAAAAAGTAAAGAAAATTCACATTTTAATGTTTATTTTCTGAATTCCAGAACTTTTTAAAACAGCTCCACTGCTTTTAAATCAGATTAATTGGTGTTTTACTGAAAAGTACCCAGATTAGCATCTACGGCTATTGAAAAAATCTTGACCAGAAAACTCCACAAAATCTACTATTCAGCAGAAACTTAAGCAAATTAAAATGGGGCAAAGGTGAATTCTTAAACAACCTTAGCACGGCTGCATTTCTGCCAGCCCATACTCAAACAGTTCTGTCATAATAATCAGGCCCTAATACTGCATTACTTAAATATACCCTACTTTCACTGAAGTAAATGAGAATTCTGAATATGCAAGGAATGTAGGATTACAAGTAGTTTCTTAATCCTTAGGTCATAAGCCAAGATAATTATAAAGCCTTAACTCATAATGTAGCTGGATGAACTGCTCTGCAGCACCTTTAAGGGAATCAACACCAGGATTCTGCTGAATTAGTCTAAAAATCATATCAGGAACTTGCTTCTGCACTCTGATATGTAATAGGTAATTTAAACTAAGTGACCAAAAGATTAGAGCGAAATGTATTTGAGCTGTTTAGCAATGTAGCCTTACCTCTTCTTCCCTCTTTGTCCTCTGCTAAAGGGGAAATCAATAATACAATTCAGCATTTAAAATCCTTACTTTCTCCTGTTCTGAGCAGACCTACTTACACAGCTGTCTTTTCAGGGCAAAACACAAACCACTCGCAGAAAAAAACAGTTGTGGAAAATGAGGCAAAAGTGCTTGCATTTTAATCAGCAGGAGTCCAACACAATAGGAAACAGTCAAGGAGGTTAATTTCTTGCCCCACAAGTAAATCACATAAAAATTTCCAGCAACATTCAAAATGCACTTTTCAGCCCAGTAACTGTTTTCTATTCTTGACTGCTTAAAACCCTCAGGTTTTTTTCAATTAGGGCCTGTTTGTTCAATTAGTTAAAAAAAAAAAAGGCAAGAAAGAAAGAAATAAAGCTTTAAAGAAAGGATTAAGTAATGTATTTTATTGAGAAAGAACATAAATTAGAAATTCTTTTCGAATCTGGAGTATGCATTCTTTAATCTTCTGCCCTGCTGGGAAGTGTAATAAGAATCAAGGCAGAAATAAGCTTTTTTGCTCCACTGAATTTATTCAGTGGAAGATATGCTTTTGACTATCTGCAACTAAATCTCAAAATTCATGACAATTCAGACAATACTACCACATTTTATAAGCCTGTGCATTAAAAAGAGAGCTAGGAGAGCTTACAGAAACCCACCTGGTGAGCAAGCTCTCCAGATTGAAAATGGCAAGACAGAAGGCCATGTGGATGTGAAGCAAACAAGCTATGACTGTGAGAAGATGGTGACAAGACTTCATGTACTGGCAATGCAGTTCTTCAGTGTGGTGTGGCTTCATAAGCAAATTAATTTTTGAAATAACCAACAGAACTGACTGATGGGTGTGAGTTAGGAATAAGAAAACCAATGGAAAAGGCTAAAGGTTGGACAAGGTATGAGTGTTGCTTACTGTTTACTCTTTCTTTGAAGGAGCATTTACTAAAATCTAAATATTATGTTTTGAATTTAAAATTAAAGGAAAGATAATTTGATGAAAAAGACAGAAGTCAAAAGGAATGCCAATAGCAGAAATAGGCACCATCTTCCTTCCAGGATACCAAATCCTCTTGCCTGTTTGTGCCTTCTCAAATTGAGAAAGAATTTTGCTGAGATCCCATGATAGTAAAAACAGCCCACAAAAGAAAATATATACCCTTAGACATTATTTTCCTCCTTTTGGTGCAGTGCACCCAAGTGCAAAGAATCAATATGTACACACAACAGGAAAGAAAACAAGGCTGCTCTCCTCCTCAGCACCAAAAAAAACCAACACAGAAATGAAGCAGCATTAATGTCATGTAATGGCTAGAGTTTACAGCTTTGTCACATTCCATTTAATGCCAGTAAAGCTCATCCCTTGGTTCCAACAAGTTGAGTATATCCTGCACCACCTGTAAATTTACATGCACCAGAACCTCCTGCAGACATGCCTCACAGCAGATAGAAGAAAATATTTGGAGTCAGCAGAAATGACACTGTGAAGGTATTTGGGGCTGTATTGCAGGCAAGGCCTGGCCAGGGTAGGGCCACAAGCTGGGCTGGACCATGGCTGTGCTCAGGACAAATGCAGTCACTTCACTCAGACTGTCCCCAGTGAGTTAAGGCTGATGACTGAGATAACAATGTGATGCAGAATCTGGGAGCACAAATATTTGGGTTAGACCTTGGTTTGGAAGGAGGCAGGGCTAAATCTAAGTCAACAGATGTGTCTGGTTACCAGGGGCAGGACTCGGGGTTCAGAGCAAGGCTGAGTACACAGAACACAGTCTGAACAGCCAGGCAAGGCTTGGAGCTCGTCTGTGCTCTGCAGAGCTGCTGGCTTGTAAAACTCTGGTTAGGGCACAATATGTGGTTTTTTTCTAAAGTGCTCAGCAGCCAACAGCTTCTGGCTCAAGAAAATGCCAGTGCCAGTATTTTCTGACTCACTACAGGGTTATTTCTTCTGCCACACAGATGGTACAAAAGGATTCAGGTTTCCAAAAACAGAAGACAAGGTAATGCAAAATTATGTGGATCCCTGTACTTGTTTAAATCACCCATAAAACAGGGGATTTCAATCCCGTTTACTGAGATGCTGTCTTATGCAAACAAAATCCTTGTGACAAAACGGCTGTGGTGAAGGGACTGTGAAGGATAAATGCAAAACAGTTCCCTCAGCTGAGCCAAAAAAGCTGCTCAACAATGACAAATTTAATGCAGGAAAAGTTGAGGAGTGAATTAATAGAAAAGTTGAGGGATGTGGTCTTACACATCTTACACAGAAGTGGTTCTCACCATGCAACTAAAGTTTCAGCTATAATAAACCTTGGATGATCATTAGAGAAGATGGGCAAGAAAGAGTGAATAGAGGAATTCAGCAATAAAGGTAGGGTGTCAGTGGAATAATCACAAGCCTTGATAAATGCAATGGTTTCATTAATATCATGTAATGATTTTGTTCCTATCATGAAATTGATCATTTTCAAGGGAAGCCTCAAAGGGTTTACAGAAGCAAACCACCTTGGGAATTAATCCAAAGCTAGGATGAGAGAAGCCAGTCCAAAACATGCAGGGCCAAGCAGAAGAATGAGATGCACAAAATAGGGGCAGGAAGAAAAATAATATCAGTACACATAGCATAATTGCTAAGAGTAAGTACAAATGCCCTTTTTCAAGTGAAGTGTTCAATCAGTGAGTTACTAGACTTGATTCTAGATCAAGTTACTAGACTTGATTAAGTGTTATGTCTGACACCACAACTGGTTGTGGAACACCCAGAGGACGTTTTAGATAATAGCAGGTTAGTGACTGTGTCTAAGTTTTATTGCTTGTGAGTATGGCCAAAGAGAACAAAAAACCCAAATATCTGCAGATTCAGATGCACAAGGGATGAGCTGTGTGATTTTCTTAGAACAAGGATAAAAAAGGTTCAAAATTCATCAAAGGAAAATAAAAGCATGATTCAGTAAGTAACTATCCCTGTGAAGTTAAGCATTTTTTTTCTCCTCTTTTTTGTGGACTTTACATTCTTCTTAATATGTATTTCCCCAGGGCAACTTAACATTTACCTCATTCCATGTGAATTATTACAGCATTCAATAGTCTTTGAATTAATCTTTTCCCACTGTGAAAGGATGTTTTAGAGAATCTACACAGATAACAGAGCTATTTTTGCACTGTTGAACAAAGTCATTGTGCTTAGTTTTTCTTAACTGACAATACAAACCTTATTTTCTATTTTAATTGTTTTTACCATTAACACAAAGCCAGATGATAAAAAAAACAGATAAGTGCACAACATGAGAACTAATTGGGGATGAATAGCAGATGAAGCTTACATTAGCTAATTGAAAGAGAACACTAACTCTGAGCCTAGATTATGCTCATTTCCTAATCAAGTGCAATGCTAAAAGTGCATGTTGATGTATGCCAGAAAATCAGTTAAAAACACAGCAGAAGAGCTTTTTATTGCACTTCACCTCTTTGGAGTTCCTATTTCAAAGTAAGTTTATGTTTACACCACTATGGAAAAGGTTAGCATCTTGCTAGACAGATGTCCAAAGGCAGAGTAAGCAAATCTGGTATTTATATTACAAATATATTAAGTGGATTGATAAATTTGATAAGCATTTGTAATTAATAACTCCATAAATAGAGGCCTGATTATTTTCAGATAACAACCACACAAGAAGAGTGTGTGGGAAGGAGGGAATGAAGAGTGAGTGAAAACTGGCATAGTTTTAGAGACCTGGAAGAATCAAGAAGCTGAAGTGAATGGGCAGGCTCAGGATGGATCATGCTGGACTGAGCACTTCCTGTCTCCAGTCATACCAGCAGAACTGTGGAAAACACCTGTGATATCTGTATTCTGTTCTTCCTTTTCTATCTTATGTACTAATTAAGCATTGAAACTGGAATGGTTTATCTTTGAAGATCAATTGAGTTTCAGACTGTGAAGATAACTCAAAGAGGGTGCACTGAACTGGAAACTTGGGCATCCCCTAGAAAACTTACAATTTGCAGAAGAAGTGAGGGGTTCATTTATTTACTTTCAACATTGCTACTCAGAGGGCAACTAGAGCCCAGAAATGAAAAGGAATGTTGGTGATGATGATATTGCTGGTAAGATGGCCATATGGATTCTTTTCCTTCCTGCATTAGTGTTTACTTATAAGAAGCCTGCAGATCTGATAACCTTTGCTGGCTCCACTAGCAGTGACCTTTTGATGTTCATTAACAGCATACTCTGTAATTAGGCGATGCTGATGTTGTGGCTATGTCCCTATAGTGGTTGCATTCTCTTTATCAAAAGATATGCTTAGATCAAACATTACCACTCTCCATTAACTGCATGCCAGTTGTTAATTTGTTACTTACATTATTTAATTTCTTCATTTTGGTTGCTTTGTCCTACAGTCTGAAAACCCAGGGAAAGCCTGAATAAGTCTTTTGCATCTATCTAAATCAACATACACATACTTACCTGCAAAATTTCAAGACACTATTGTCCATAAAAGTCTAAAGGCTATTATGAAGATTTGTCTTTGGTTTCTACAATGTATAGCATGAACTGTTTGAAAGGCTGTTGTTTCCTTCAGTTTCCTGATACCCCATCACAGCAAACTAAATTGATTGAAATACAGCCTACTGATGCTTTTGTATCACTTTCGAAGCTAATGGCAACCTTCCACCTCTCGTTGAATGGTGTAATTGGCCTGCCAGAGAGGATCTGGGATTTTAACATGTTTCTTGTTTGGCTGAGCTAACCAATTATCCTGAAGCTGCTATCCAAGCTGCAGACTTTTCTTCATTGGGGTCATTAAGCTTGTCAAAACTAGTTTGTCACCAGAACTGCTGACCCTCATTGCTTTTGACAGCAGCACAAGTGTCAGACTAAAGAGGCCTTTGCATTACAAGAAAGTAAATGACTGATCAGAGCCCACCAAGCATCCTGACCGTATGCCACAGCATGCCCTTCTGACACCAAGAGAGGTGGAAACAGTACCAAATAAATTACTTGAGGTTAACAAACACCACTAATTAGTTTGTAGAATAAGAAAATAAAGCTTCAACAGCTAAAGAGTAGGATACTTGAAGGCAGTATATGACCTACATGGATGATAGTGAAGCATTAGGTTGTTTTCATTTTAGTTAAAAGATGATACAAGTCACTTCGTCTGAAATAAAACTCTGTGAAAGAAGTTACCGGCTGACTCAGACCATATTTTTGGAAAGTTGATCAGACACAGCAGCTGGCAGTAGAGCAGTTTGAGCCCAATCCAGCTGATCATTACTAGATAATCCTCTCTATATTCTTGGCTACCCAAATGATGTCTGAATCAGGCCAGTGGCAGGCTCCTTATCTGATGTAATAATAACCACTTAATTCTTACTATCAGACCATATTTACTACAGTAGGGTAAAATCTGCCATAAAACCATCTATATTTAACTAGAATTTGCTTCACTGAAAGTACAAGATGTGAGAGCCTTATGATGGCCTAATTATCCATATCGCTTTATTTTGGTGGCAAGTGATTCACAACCCACTCCTTCACAGAGTTGTGATTATATTCAGTTTAATGAGGTAACTTGGAATTAACACCATGCCTCAGTTGCTATAGGGTATTTGACAGGAGAAGAGAAATAAATGAGAAGTTTCAGAGGAATATTTTCTCTCATCGCATTCCTAACTATTCAAGGCACCACTTCTGGAAGGGCCTTTACTCCCAATACCATATGAGCTCCCACTTGGTTCAGCTGAGATAACTTGTCCTGCCATAAGCTCACCCCATAAATAAATCTGCGCAGAGTCAGGACCTTCGCCTGTACGCTACCCTATAGTACAAGAAAAGTTCTGTAAATACAGTGACAGCAATATGTGTCTGGTTTTCCCCCTAGAAGCCTTCAAATTCCATCACCTTTTCTCCATGGTTTTTGTAAAGAAGTTATTTTTCTAAGTCTTCGGAAATATATCTTTTTAATGAAAGCAGGCATACACAATGTAGCTCAGCAAACAGGATCCCGTTTTAAGAGACAATGACTGTTGTTGGATTGTTTGTCTATGTGAAATACACTAGTTTAAACAAGGCTGAGTGACTTAATGGTTCATCAGCAATGTAATGACTTTGAACATCACTGTTCCCATTTAAAAAAGGAAAACAAAAGAAGAGGAAAAGGGATAAAGAAAAAAGAAAAGCAGAGCTGTGCTTCATAGGATCCCAGGATTCTGTTAAGTCCTAATGATGTCATTCAGTATTTAATTTCTGGTGACAAGAAGGGTTTTTTTCCTCCTTTCAGCAAGAAAGCAAACTCAACATTAATAAAGCTCTGTATCTGAAGCCAAGATTGGACATGAATCTTAAACTGTTCCTAGCCTTCTCTATCCCTTCCCCCTGTATATAAAAAGTACCCACAACCAAAACATTATGCTTAACATCATTTTATTGAGCTTATTTTTAATTTATATTTGGGATAGGGTTGTAAAAAAGGACTATTACATTCACTGGCAGGAAAAAAAAAGACAATGGTCATTGTGGTATGAGGAGTTGTGGAAATGACAAATATTGCAACTTGCCAAGCATCACAGACAAAAGTTTTTAGAATATGCACACTCCTTGACTGGCAAGTTTAATTGTTAAAATCAGGCAGGGGTGAAACCAATCTGAATAGAGAAGAGGGAAAATAAGACTAGGGAAAGAAATGGGTATGAAACTCTTCATATTTCCTAACTGCTGATCACTTCTAGAGTGAGGTACTCCTCATGGAAAACAACTTACACTATTTTTTATGTTTTTTTTTTTTTTAATGGACCAACATTGATTTTAAGCACTGGTATATGTAGAGGAAGGGGAAAAATTGTTTTTCTTTTTCATTTACTTTAATGGTTAGCATTTGCACACACCCAGATAAACTCTTGCTCTTATGTGTGGTACCTCAAAATTTTACAGAGTCGAAGTGTTGAATGGGCCAAGTAAATAACGAAACTCAGTATTCCTAGTTTACATCAGGAAAGCTTCATATAGAACTTTTTATGATTGTTCACTAGCAGCCTGAAGCACTAAAATTCAATACAAAAATAATGGCTAAATGCAAATAAACAGTTCCACAAAGATCAAAGATTCTAAGTTGGGAAAGCAGCTCCTTATGTTGCAAAGCAGCTGCTTTTTTTTTTTTTTTTTTTTTTTTTTTAGGGATTTCCATCAAAAAGAATAGGTAAATAAACCCATTATTATATGGCTTTTATTTTCTGGAAAACTAAGAAATAAGCCCACCAAACGCAGATTTTTACCACACTAAGTGGTACCTTTTATCACCAACAGGTGTCAGAGGATGATAATAGGTGTCAGAAAGAAAAGGAATAAATGTACCATGCAAAAAGTACACAATAACCCATCCACATGTAAATAATCCTATGTCATCATCTCATAATTCCTTTGATGTGCCCAGAATATGTAACTGTTTCAGGAGCCAACAGGAAGGAATCAGAGTTGTTCAGATCACTCATAATTTCAACCATAAATCTGTGACCCTTGACACCTGAAGGCAGAGTGAGAGAAGTACAGCAGCTATGAAAAAAACCTGCATTTTGATAGTAGCTTTTCAGAGTAGTCATTCATCCCAGAAATAGACTTATCAGTTTAAAATTCAAGGTCAGGTTGCTACACCTAACTGACCTTCTGCACTGAAGAAACACTCTTGGTTTTTTTTCATAGGAATAAAGCACATTTTTCAGTGTTAGAGATTCCTACAAAACTATCGCCTTTAACCGGTATAAGGATCTGGCTTCTATCAGAAGTCATGCTTTATAAATCTTAGAATGGACAGAAGCTGACTAAGATGGCAAAGTTGTGAAAGACAGCACAGTACAGCTACATGTAAAGACTGGGACTTAGGTTTCCAAGTACTGTTTCTAGTCAAGCTTTAAACACATCTTTATTCAGTCTGAGCATTCTGCAAATCTACATATTTCAGCACAGTTTTTCAAACCAACATGGATAACTCTCCAGGGAAAACACACTTTTAGTGTATTCATAAAAATTTGTGCTGTTTGTACAAGAACACAAGTACTTTAAATAATAAAACACAGCTTGTGTACCCAACCAGAATATAAAAAATATTTAGAATAAAGGCCTCAATGAAAAAGGTTAGGATCAGTATGTCAACATAAGTTAAGGGTTGTGAGACACTACTGATCTCTGTTATGCAGAGAATTTCACAAGTGAGAAACTAATGTGAATAAGATAAAAAAAAAAAAACTGTAGAAGAAATGGCATTTTGCATTCATTTTCATTACATGTGCTATAGGAATGAGCTGTTCTATGAATAAGAAGAAATAGACACGCATACAAGGCATTCTGTTCTTAGCTATAGAAGAAAAACTAGACCTGAGTTTTTTAGATTATCAATCATTTAGTAGTGACCTGCACAGAAAAAATGGTTAAAGGTCTCAGAGAAAAAATTGTCTTTAATGAGATGCTGATTACAGGTCCAGGACATAATGTAACAGGACAAGCAGAAATGGCTTTAAACTGAAAGAGGGTAGGTTTTGATTGGGTATTAGGAGAAATCCTTTGTTGTGAAGGTGGTCAGGCACTAGAACAGGGTGGTCCAGAGAACTTTTGTTGGCACTTTCCTGGCAGTGTTCAGGGCCAGGTGTGATAGTTTTGAGCAACCTCCTTCAGCGGAAAGGGTCCCTGTTTATGGCAGGGAGACTGAAACTAGATGATCTTCAAGACCCCTTCCAACACAAAGCATTCTATGACTATGAAACCAGCTGACTAGACCTTTAAATAAAAAACATACTTTGCTACTTAATTAAACATGATGGTTTTAACATTGTTCTCACTTGATTGACATATACGGAGCAAATCAGTGAGATAAGGTAACTGATGTGTATTGGTGCGAGCCAAATGTGACTCCAACTTTAACTGCATAGTGCTACCAAATGGTTTCCTAATTGCTCCACCAACACCTCTGATGGAAGCGATGATGTTACAGTGTTCCTCCATCCATAAAGTCAGGAAGGTTCGTTTTGATCACTAGTATTTAAGCAAGAAGCCTTAACAAATAAGCACATGACTCTTGGAAACCTATGCTACTATGTAACTTTCAAAGCCAGCAAAACCCAGGAAGAATAAAGGCCAGCAGACACCAGCTACTGGGAAAAGCTTTGTATTGTGCCATTCCACTGTCTGAAAAACACAGTATCTATGGTTGCGCCTGAGTAGTCTGGATTTTCTTTCAATTTGTTAATACTTGTATTACAAAGGAATTCAAATTTGTTCCTCAGTACTTTGTAGTCACATGTTTTCCAATAATTTGTCAGCTCATAAAAACCTAACCTGGAGCCTTCTCAAGCAAACGACAAGGTCAGAAGAGCTTTTCATCAACTTTCTGGTGGCTGTGAATTTACAGCTTCATGCACAGGCATTTTAGAATGTCAGGTATCTTTCTACAGATGATAACAAAGAAAAGGAGAAAAAGTGAGGGAGGATGAGAGGTCTGCAAATTTTCCTTCCAGGGAAACTCTTAAGATTCATCCTCAGGTTTCAGTGTAAGTTATTAAGTTTTTTCTCAAAAGTAATCTTTTAAAAAATCAGCAGAGAAATTCTAATTCACTCAAAGCGGGACCCTGGCATCATCAACGCAGTGAAATTTTTGCAAAGATCCTCTTCTCTAGACCTCCTACCTAGCCATAGACAATGATGAATCCAGGTTTTTCTGTTGTTTCTGCTGGTTAAACCTGTATGCAATGACTTAACAATGTTTTGCATGACTTAACAATGTTTTGTGTTGAAGCTCAGTTAAGTTTTTGACTAATTATTGGCTTGGTAATGTCCTGTTTACTATCAAAACAAAACAAAACAAAACCACAGAGCAAAACAAAACAAAAACATTGAACATTGAGTCATACAGGTAGTGTATGCAAACAAATTACTTGGTGCCTACCCGCTGTAAATCTTGAGCTCTTGACAAGAGACACATGCACCACAGAGTTTTGAAAAGGAGGTCTTCAGCCTTTAAAGATGAGCAAAACTAAGAGTGCTGAAGTCCAATTTAGGAGTTCTTTGAATATTTCTGCTTACTGGACATCCCAGTTTCACAAAATAATTTCTCCAGCAGTGGGAGTAGTGACGAATTTGATATTCAGGCTGCAGTTCAGGAGCACTGCCTGTTACTCCTGTAGGATTAGGATTCATCCCCAGTCTCCATGTCCAGTCCAACAGCCACAGTACCCACTGATCTCTGCTGTTCCTGTACCCCTCCCTTCTGGTGTTGAGGTAGACTTATACACTTCTAACCTGTATAAACAGAAGTTAATATACTAACATTAACTGGATTTCCAGTTATGTCTCACAGAATCCACATCTCATTATTATTTTTCACTTCAATTGTATTAATTTCTACTTTAATTTTAATTTTTTTTAAAGTGATCAACATGATCACCTTTATAGTAGTGATCAACATGATTAAGATTTATGAAAATGCCACTACATGTTGAAATTCTATGCTTTTACCATAGGTTTTCAGGTTTGATAATCAACATTTCCCTCTCTGGCTTTCTTTAGGAGCCAGAAAGTCAACTTTAATTTTATTTTCTTCTACTATAAATGCAAAGAGAATGCTGTTAATGTAACCTGAAAACATCCATCATTTTTTTCCCCAGTAAGACATTAAACACAAGCAGTGCTCTAGCACTAAAGAGCAGAAATAAACAAGTAAACAAGATTCCAAAGGAGGCTCCTTGGAAGAAGTGGAGAAAGAAAAACAAATAAATTTGAATCAGTTTGGACTTCCTGGTATGTATTTTATCTACCTGTAAAGGAAAACAAAATTTAAAGCAAGTCACAGAGAATTTAGGACAAGATTTTTATAAGGCTTCAAAGAATCCTTTTTTTTGTTGTTGTTAGTTTGTTTGGGTTGGTTTTTGTTTTTTTTGTTTTTTTTTTGGTATGGAAAACTAGAGTGCAGATTGCAGGTGAGTGAGTTCTTGGAATATCAGTTTATGGGATTTAATATGTCTGACATAAAAAAATCCTAGGACATAAATAGCAAAATTATCTAATTTACTGAAACAATTTCACCTTGCCTTGGGTAAATTAATTGCAGTCTCTTTACTTGAAAAATTAAATGTATATTTTCCCAGTCTTTTCAATGTCAAACAACTGGAAAATCATTACTAAAACAAGCTATATTAACTTTTCAAAAACAGAGTTACAATAACTTACACGTCTTATTTTCCCCAAATTACATTGTGTTACAAACAACAGAACAGAGACTCATAGGAATTTTCTAATTACAGCCAGCCATATCACAGAGCTGTATTACAAATCATTATTTTCTCCCTCTAATGAGAAAGCAATGGGGTATTTACTTGAAGCAAGGGCCCAGTAACAGAAAAGGATTATGAACTCTTGATCAGGTATATTTCAGCTATTAAAAATGACTCTAAATGGAAAAAAGATACAGCACTTTGCAGGCAAAACTGGGCTAAAACTCCACAAGTTCGTGCTGATGATGGAAAACACATAGTCTTGTCCCTCCAAATAATATTCTTGGTTTTCCTTGTCCACCACTATCCCTATGACCCCCTACAGATGCACAGAGTTTCTGGAAAGAGTTTCTTCCAAGGTTTATGGCTGTGCATGCTCAGGTTATTAACAGGTGGATGAGTTTTGCAAAATCTGTCTCATTTTTCAGCCTGATTTGGCTGGGCAGTCTCTGGAAAAGCACAACTTCTTTAAAAATGAACTGAGAAATCTCTTATTACAGTTATGTGGCACTGCTGGAGAAAAACAGCAAACAGCATTCCTGTTAGTTGTGCACAATGTGAAGTAAGTTATTTAAACATGAAGAATGGTACAATAGTGCATAGCCCATACCTTGAGTGACAGGTACAGCCAGCCAGAGCCTTGCACAGATGCCACATTGGACACTGCTCCTACTCTCCCTTTAGACTCAATGCAGCAGTACCAAGGGCAACACTTAGCACAGAAAAAGGCCTCCTCTCCTGTTTACTCTTGAAAGTCCAACAAAACATGGATGTAACAGGTATGAATATCATTTATGCCCATACAGAATGTATTCCTCTATTTAACCTGCTTTGGAGGCAACATTTTATTTATTTTCTTTTTCCTTTTCCTTCTTGCTGGCATAGCCTGTGGCTGGATTTCACCTGGTTTATTTAAATAAATTTTGTTGCCTTTTTTCTCCAAGCAGCGATCAATTTCTACCAAAATTCCCGGTTGTAAAGGATGTTGGTGTATTTTTTGGAAAGGTAAAGCAAAGACGAAGGAAACTTCTCTTAAAACCAATACAAAGACAATGTCAAAACCCATGATATGCTAATTTCTGGGGCCACTGGTTAATTTGAAACAAAGCCTATAAATTTTAATCTTGATTTTAAAAAATCTTTTGGCTGATTGCAAGAAAATCATGAACACGTGTTTAATTTTTTGCTAAAAATGCAACAAATGTTATTTTTAATCTTGAATATATCAAAAGTAACAATTCAAAAATGCATTTCTGCTACTAAAACATACCTAAAATTGTTTTATCTTACTTCATACAGAAAGTTTCAAAACTTTTTTACACTTACTTCTTGGAATGTTTGGAGCTTTTTAAATTACCTCACCACTTCATTTTTCATGACTGAAGCAACTGAGTTTCAAACGACAAAGAGAAAATAGATGCCCAAGAACAAGAAGGGACAAGTAGCTCATGAGCGGATAAAGAGGAAGACCATGATAATAAACTAGAATGGAAGGAGGCTGAAAACATCATCATTCTCCTACCTGTTGCAGGAAAAGCTGACCATGGAGGTAGGAAACCTCTTCCCAAGGCTAGACAGGGTGCTTGCAGCCATGCTAACACTATTTTTTAGGAATAAGCATCCTCCTTACCTGTATAGATTGTATTTTCCACATAAAGTGAGTACATGCTTGGCATTTTTAAAGACTTCACACATTGTGCATGTATCTCAAGAAAGTTTTTACCATTTGTGGAAGCTTAGCAGATCTTAGAAACAAAAATCTCATAGCTTTCTGTGGACTTTTAGACTTCTTTTTTTTGCTGCTATGGAAATCAGGAGTTGAAACAGCTTACCACAGCCACCACACCTTTGGCAGGGAAAAATTGTGGACAATATCAGGATATCTTTGACTCAGCTCTGTCTGCTTCAATCTGATTCAATATTGTGATGTGGCTGTCAGGGTACCGGCAGTAAAGGATGCTTTTGTGAACAGTTCAGCTTTTGGAGAGTAACAAAAAAGAACAGACTTGGTAATAAGCTTGCTCTTTGCTGTGAGCTCTATATTCAGTTATTTCACTGTTTCACTTAGAGAAATTTTCCTTCCCTTCTCAGAAATCGTGGCCTACTGCTGTGTTTCATTCAAATCCAGTAAAACCTAAGAAACAGAAACCTTGGTAAATTCATACTGACAGCTGTCATCTTTGAAATTATCAAAATTACTCTCACTATGAAGTTCTCCTGTTTCTTGGGTACTAATTGCACACACAAAACCACAGACTTGGAAATGCAAATTCTTAGGTAATTATCATTAGTCAAAAGTAAACAAAACGTGAATAATTGAAAGTTCAAAATTATAAGCAATGTTAATTCACAAAACAGAGACTAAAACCTAAAACATTCAGAGTTCTGGTCACAACCAGCAAAGTAGTCTGAAATAGATACAAGGAAGTGCAAATTTACTGAACATGAACTCATATAATTGAACATCCAAGAAATCCATAGAACTCAGAAATGTGCTGAGAGGCACACTTTCCTATTCAAGTGAAAAATAAATATGTAGGGAATACATAAGGTGCATTGGATTTCTCTCAGGAGCAGCTCTCTTGACCCTTCACAGCTTCATTGCCCTTCTCTGGACACACATTCCAGCACCTCAATGTCTTTCTTATAGTGAGGGGCCCAGAACTGAGCACAGGATTTGAGATGTGGCCTCACCAGTGCTGAGTACAGGGGGACAATCCCTGCCCTGCTCCTGCTGGCCACACTGTGGCTGGCACAGGCCAGGATGCCATTGGCCTTCTTGGCCACCTGGGCACTGCTGGCTCATGCTCAGCTGCTGTCACCAGCACCCCCAGGGCCTTTTCCTGTGGCAGCTTTGCAGCCACTCTGCCCCAGCCTGTGGCACTGCCTGGGGTTGCTGTGACCCAAGGGCAGGACCCAGCCCTGGGCCTTGCTGAACCTCACACCACTGGGCTGGGCCCATGATCCAGCCTGTCCAGATCCCTCTGCAGAGCCTTCCTGCCCTCCAGCAGATCAAAAATCCCATTCAATTTAGTGCTATCTGTGAGCATACTGAGGACACTCTCAATCCCCTCATCAAGAAACATTAAACAGAACTGGCCACAGCACTGAGCCCCGGGGAGCCCTGCTGGTGACTGGCTGCCAGCTGGATGCAGCACCATTCACCACCATTCTCCTGGCCTGCCATCCAGCCAGTTTTGAACTCCACACTGCAGGTTGTCCAAGCCATGGGCTTCCAGTTTTTCCAGTAGAATGCCATGGGAGATGGTGTCAAAGGCTCTCCTGAAGTCCAAGCAGACAACATCTACAGCCTTTCCCTCATCCATTAGGCAGGTCTTATGGGGTATTCAGGATCTTGTAGGAGCTTAATGGATACAAAGTCTTTGGGATGGAGCTAAACCAAAATTAGCCTAGCCTATTCCACATCACAACACAAATTTTCTTCAAGTTATTAGTTATATAAAATAATATAATTTTGCAAGCTAAACATTTAAATTTTATAAAAAGATGCTTCCAGCACAATACATTTTTGACTTCTAGCATATATTATGCATGCAAGCTTAGGGAAATTCATGAGGACATGTTATTTAACAGCAGTTTAACTCTCACCTCAGCTAGAATGAAACATGAGAGTCACTACTTTAACAGGAGAGAATAATAGTATTATTTAGAATCATAATCATAACATGATTTGTGTTTGATATCAATAAATAAAAGTGTTCTGTAAAAAACTGTGGAGTGTTTGTGCACCAGTTCAGTAAGAAATATTTCTTAATTCAAGTTCTGTAATCAAGGCTATTGAAAATGGGCTCATGGAAAAAGTACTACTGACCCTATCTTCTGTCTGAATCAGTACAGACTGTCTGGCTCTTTTGTTCTCTTTTTTCTTGTTTTCTTTCTTTCAGAATTTTATTCTCACTTCCCTGTAGCTGGTTTCCAACAACTCAGCTAATTAAATACCATAGTGGTGACAGTGAATTTCAATGAGTACTACATGATTGCCCCATGAACTCTTGCCAGCTTCCTAGCTCAGCCATCAGAGAAGTTCTCGGTTTACAGTGGAAGCAAGTTCATCATGTTTCTGCATATACTGCCCACTGGCTCAGTAAAACATGGGTTGGCATTGTACTTTGTTCTGTAGGAGAAGGGCAGCTAACTGCCCCTGAAAGTACTAGCCATAAAGAATATAAGCAATAAAGAAAAGGGTGTGACATATCTAACAAAAACACCACTGTTGCAAAGATGTCAATGTTATGCTTTTCAGTTAATGGAAAAGCTTTGGTGAGGAGACAAGCTAAAGAGGAAGAAAATCAAAGAATGTAAAGCAGCAACAATGTAGGTAAAGAAAGGCAGAGTAGAGGAAACTTTTGATTTATGAGCAGGGCAGAGAAAACCCAGGGAAAATGCTCTATGAAAAAGGTTCTTTCTTTTAGTGGTTCCAGGAGATGCTTCTATCAGGTTGAGTATTTTAAAGATACTGCTTTCTGAACTAGATTTGTTTAAATTGTTTTCTAAACTGAATTTGGAGAAAAGATGCTCCCAAAGTAATGGTATATGTCTACTGCATATAGGGTTTATATGCAAAACTGAGAAAAAGACAACACTGCCTGAGCCATGGTTTATTCCCAGTGATCAAAGTGAAGGTAGAAAACCTAGGGAATACTTACCTGGAGAACCTGCAGCCCTCTGATACCACATTTCTAAGTTCCAAGCCCTGGAAGCATCCACATTCACATCACATCTGTAAATACTTCACAGATACACCCAACCAGATATGCTGCCTACAGTTTTTGAGTGGGACCTGGTGTTCAACAGTACTCCTTGGGAACCCATCCACAAATCTCTAAAATAGCAGAAAAATGGGAATTTAAGATGATAGCATAATCAAGACAATAGAAACATCCCACTTCCAATTTTTTGGTCAGATTTCTTTGCATATTTATGAAATTTAAAAACACAAATAAACAAACCTACTACAATTAAGGATAAATTGTCCTCAAGTTTCTTATGAATTGATATAGGCTCTTATGTCATGAGCAGAATCATACTTATGAGTAAGGAATAGCCACAACTTTGACATTCATAAACTAGAACCTTCTCAAGAAAGTAAACATTACCATTTTCAGGTCTCAAAGGATCTTACTAAGGTCTAGATACAAATAATTTTAGAGCTGAACAAATGAGATTTTAATCCTTAAAATTATTTCCTTTTTTTCGCACTACAAGTAAATAATTTTATCCCCAAGTTGTTTCTGGGAATGGAAATAGAACTTACAGCTCCTCTAAATAAATACCTGAGAAGTTACAGGATTAATTCTTTTACATGTTCTGCTTGTGAGCATCTTGTTACACAGACTCTGTTATAATCCTTTAAATTACTGTTCAGAATGAGCTCCCATGCTCCTGAACAGACAAAATTGGTTCTTTTACTGGTATGCCTGCCATAAAACTTTCACTCACAGTCCTTGTTGTGATTGTCATCATTTTAAAAGCAGCTTGCTAAGTTGCAGCTTTTCTTTCTAATATACTGCACTTGAAAGCAACAGTTTTATTTACACCATGCTGTCCAAAATACAAACAGACAGCAGAAGCAATGTATCATGCAGACCTTATCAAATCACAGTAATGTTCTCACTGTATATTCTTCAAAATAATTTCTTCTGGATAAATTTTATATAAAAATACATGTCATTGTTATATATTAATGTTGTACGTCAATACTGAGTTCTTGTAAAAAAGAGCATTTTTACTCTTCTGGTCAGGATACTTATACTCCATGAGAGGACAAATACAACCAGCTTCTGCAGTCATGCTCAGCAAAAAAACCCTTCACACAAGGCTTCCAGTGTATTTCTTGGGTCATTAGTAGAATAGGATACATCATGGATAGGTTTTCATTTTAACATAATTCTGACTATAACTGAGACAGAGTAAAAGAGAAACACAACGGGTTTATTTTTTGGCATATTTATGAAGCATTTGTGGAAAAAGAGGGTCAATATAAACCAAACTTAGGGTGCACACAGTCCACATGAATGGAGTACTGTCTTCATGGATGGAAAAAGTCAGTGATACAGGTCTAACTTTGGTACAAACATCCTACACTTGGATACTGTGATTAGCAAAATCAGCCCTGGAATAAGAACAGACTCCACATTTAGTCATTCTCAAAATACCATGTGTGAGAACAGCTTTCCATTTGGTATCCATGAAGGATCAGCATTTAAGCATTTCCGTTTTGTTCCAGTACCCTGCTTTCTAAATCAGTACTACTAGGCTCATATAAGAAAGGGAATCTTTATTTCAACTACAATATAATTGGTTTGGTTTATGTTGGGGGTTTTTCTAAGTTACTCTGAATTTTCATCTGTGAGTTCACTACTACTTTACAGATTAGCACATTTTAATTCCTTTGTTTTGTTGCTGAACCATTCTATTTACTTACAGAAAAGAACATGACATTCAAAAATGCACTTTCTCATAATTTGTTCTGCCTCTAGCAGCATGTGGTAAGATTCCTCTGAATTTTAATACAGCTGCATATATAAAATGCTTACTAAAGTAGTAATTAAAAAAAAGACTAGCATATTAATTACAGACCAGTTCCAGAAGCATCTCAATTTTCCATTTGTTCTTGCAGTGAAAGGTTTAAACCTTTGCAAGATGACATGTTCTTTCTCACTAATAGGTTAATTGCATTCTTCTTTTTCAATGTCCATTTATACAGAATAAAGACAATCTGTCCATTTGCTCTGAGGGCCTTTCCATCCACTCATGGTATAAAACCCACTCAGGAAATAATAATAATTAAAGAAAAAAGCTCAACGAAAACCTCCAAACAATTGAGGAATTTCTCTTCTGGAAGACTTTGTTGGTGGTACATTATAGGTGTTAGTGTGAATATTGTAAGCATCAGGTTTGGATTCACTTTACTTTTAGCATCCCAAGAATCTCTCTAGTAGCTACCTAAAGCTAAGACTACTTTAGTCCAAACACTAATGTGCTTCAGTGCCAACAGCTGAAATGTGTAGCTTTTCCTTCCAACTCCTAAGCTGAGGATGCCCTTGTGTTTCATATCTTTAATGCGTTAAAAATTTTAAAATAGCACCTGCATTCTTCAGCTTAATTTAATTCATTCAGCAAACACACAATCAACACTTTATTCATCATAAAGAAAGAGAAAAACTAAAGGTTATATTTATGAAATGACATTGAGGTTCTACTGTCATTGCTTCAGGTGTGTAATTGGTTTGCCACTGTCAGACTAATAAAAGGGTAACTCTGTGCTTAAAAGTAAAAAGTATTTCAATTAGAAGCATAATTTGTAAAGTAAAGTGAATAACACAATAAATTTCCATAGTTAAGCTTAGCGATAAAATATCTTTGATTGTATCTTGGGCTAGAATTATCATCTTATACAATCTTATCATCAATCCAACAGGTTGTATTTAGCTCATACAATTGAGAAGAATTACTTCATAGGGAAAAGGAGTAATTCTTCATGGCCTTGTAACAATTTAAGCAGGAGACATTAGAATAGCTATTGTGCAAAAGACAAGTGTCCTGCTTGAGCACAGGAGTATGGGCCGTGGAGTAAACAGCACAGCAGAACAAAATTATTGCCCACACAGGCAGACCTTTATAGAGTGTTTTTGTAAGTAAGTGTTCTCATTTTCCAAGATGCTCCATACAGGTTTTATTTTCTTCCCCACACCTTCTCTCAGTACTGCAATAATATTTCCTGTGCCTGTGATTGCTATAGTTCCCCCTCCTATCCACCCTGCCTCACCTCTTCAGCCCTTCCTGCAACTCCAGCTCTCTCCTGGGACCTGCCCCTTGCCACTGGTGGGACAAACAGCAACCTATGACACAGCAGGGTTGGAATAAAGGGCACTGACTAAACAGTGAGTTTCCACCAATCTGAATGATTGCATTTTAACTGCCATTTCCCTTAATAGAAGTAATAATTTAAGCTCCTACTGAATCAAGTTACCAATTTTCACACAAGCTACAGGAACTTCAGATGCACTTCAGGACAGACCCTGTCTTTTCTGTTTCTCTTTATGGACAGAAACTGCAATAGCGAAGCATTTCCTCTACCAAAGAGGAGAGAGCAAAAAGAAGAAAAAAAAAAAGAAGAAAAGTTTAGAGAAAGGATCAAAAGTTCAGTTTACTCTTGGATTCGTTTAAGGTTACTTCATATATGTATCCCAAATTTCACTTTTCATTTGTATCAGATTTCCTGGTTTTGTGCTACATACATCTTAAAACCATTTGGGTTATCTGCAGTCTACAGATCTTCATCCTGTGTAACAAGACCAAAAAATTATACACTGAAACAGGCATATCTTTCAGAGAACTATCCAATTGCGGATTTAAAAATCTGTATTTCTTGGAAGATACAGTGGTCATTGGTAAAGTATTTCATCACACCTTTATCCTCACAGTCATACTAATGACTCATTTAGGGTTAGCTTCCATAGAGTCAGTTAACCCAAATGATGTTTTTACTTCGTCAGCTAGATTTTGCTTGCTGAGTTATCCAAATATTCATTTATATGGATAACTGCAGGATGTGATCTTGCAATATTTTAATGTTCTTTTCAGCTCTGGTCTTTCAATCTCTTTTCTCTCTGTGAAAAAGTCATACTCTCCGCCTCATTCTCTCCACCACAAGAAGTCTTTTTAGAAACATGTATTTCACAAGCATTTTCTTTCAGGCTGTGTTCAACTTCTATATCATTATAATGAGGGGCATATTAGATTTTTTTCTGCCAGGGTTGGCCTGGAAAAACTGCTTTACATTTGTGAGGGACTGAACAAGAACTCTTCTTCACTACTCTATTCCTTAGCTAAAGCTAACACAGCCCTTTTGTATTGTTCAGGTTTTGTTGATCATTCACAGTGGTCTTTTTGGTATCTAGGAGTGAGGTTTTTCAACTATCTCATGTCTACTTGAACTGCAGTGTTTAACTGGAGAGATTATCAGTGGATCAAGTTAAGGATGGTATCCCAGATTATACAGAAAGTAGTACCACCTATAAATCCTTATGTCCTAAAAGTCTCATTTGCAGCACAACAAAATTATTTAATGACATTCAGCTTGAAGACCATTACTTTTTCCCTGAAAAAATCTGTTACTCAGCCAATGTTACTAGGCTTCTACATGGTTCATTATTACTGCCTAGTACAATCCCTTATTTTTGTTCTTACTGATACCAACCAAAACAAAAAACAAAACAAAACAAAAACAAAAAGCAAACCCACAAAAAAAAAAAACAAAAAACAAAAAAGAAGAAAAAAAAAAGAAAGTTTTGTATTCTGATCTTGATTACTCAAGTTCTGACTACATTGCTCCGATGCTTATAATATGTATCATGTGCAATCAGCAAAAGATTTCACCAAGAACAGTCACAACATCTGTCACAACATCTAGCGCTCATAAGTGTCCTCTCATAAGGAGTAAGATATAAACTAAACCCAGCACAATAAACTGCTCTTTAGAATGAAGCTGAGCCTTTAATAACAAAGCAGATATTTGAGAACACAGATGATGTCATGAACATGTCTTTGCTCAGTTGAAAGAATCCAAATTATTTCTTCAGTTGTCTGGCTGTAGTCCTTATTTACACAGACTGACTCACCAATGAAGGAATTTGGGAAGGGAGGAATCATTAGAATCATGCAGCCTGGCTGGGCATTATCCGTAGAGCTACTCACTGTATTTTCCTGAACTCTCATCTCAACTCTATTTACATATTTCTGGTGATAACCTCTACTGCCTCCCTGTCTGTCTAGTCTGCTAGCACATTATTCATGCCATTAGGATTTTTCCTACCTCAACATCTAATGTCTGACTAAATCCAGAATGACAAAGTACATGAGTCAAGTTCTCTATTTTCATTTAGTGTCAAAGCATACCCATACAATTACTAGCCTGTTTTAGGACTCCATGCATTTTCAGTGAATTTTTCTTTTGTTTATAAGAAAGATTTTTTGAAATTAAAAACTCAGATGCTTTGGTAGGGACATTAAAGATCATACATTAAAAATCATCCAGTTCCAGTCCCCCCTGTTCCACTGGATCAGGTTGCTCTGGCTCCATCCAACTAGGCCTTGAACACTTCCAGGGATGGGGCATCCACAAATTCTCTGGGCACCCAGTTCCAGTGCCTTACCACCCTCACAGTAAAGCATTTCTTCCTAATATCCAATTAAACTAACCTCAATTTGGAGCTGTTCCTCCTTGTCCTGTCACTACATGCCACTGTAAAAAGTCTCTCTCCATGTTTCCTTTAGGCTCCCTTCAGGTACTGAAAGGCTGTAATTAAGTCACCTCAAAGCCTTCTCTTTATTTATCAGGCTGAACAGTCTGAAATTCCTCAGCCTTTCTTCACAGGAGAGGTGCTCCAATACCTCCAATATTCTGAATTCCTCTCCTCTGGATTCACATGTCCTTCCTGCGTGGGACCCCGGAGCTGATGCAGCTCTGCAGGTGGGGTCTCAGCAGAGCAGAGCAGAGGGGCAGAATCCCCTCCCTGGCCCTGCTGCCCACACTGCTTTGGATGCAGCCCAGGACACGTGTGGCTCTCTGGGCTGGTAGTGCCCATGGCTGGGTCAGGTCCAGCCTCTCAGCCACCAGCACCGCAAGCCCTTCTGGGCAGGGCTGCTGGGATCTGTTCATCCCCAGCCTGTGCTGAGACTGGGGGTTTCCCCAGCCCAGGTGCAGCACTTTGCACTTTGTCCTGTTAAAACACAGGAAATTCCCACAGATTCACTTCATGAGCCTGTCCACGTCCCTCTGAATGGCATCCCATCCTTCAGGTGTGACGATTGCACCACTCAGCTTGGTGTCATCTGCAAATTTGCTGGCAGTGCACTCAATCCCTTTGTCTACATCATAAATGAAAATATTAAATAACGCGGGTCCCAGTATGGATCCCTGAGGGATATCACTTGTCCCTGATGTCCATCAGGACTCTGAGCCATTGCCCACAACCCTCTGGTTGACCAGACCAACCGCTTTCTTATCTACCTAGCAGTCCACTTATGAAATCCCTCTCTCCCTTCTCTCCTGTTTTAAGGGAGAAGGATGTTGTGGGGGACCATGTCAAAGGGTTCATAGAAGTCCAAATAAATGACATTTGTAGCCCTTTCCTTGCCCACTGATGCAGTCACCCCACCCTAGAAGGCCACTGCGTTGATCAGGCAGGAATTGCCCTTGGTGCAGCTGTGCTGGCTGTCCCAAATCACCTCCCTGTGCCTTAGCACAGCTTCTAGAAGGATCTGTTCCATGATCTTCCCAGGCACAGATGGGAGGCTGACATACATCAGCAGTTCCCTTAGACAAAGAAAACCTTCAGTAGACAACAAAATGGCATTTGATTGGCAAACTATGATTTCTATAGTAAATATACCCATGTCTATTCCCTCTGACATAACTTTACAATGATGCATGAGACTGGAGTGGATGTCCCTTGCTGTGTTTCAGCATAAGGAAATGTGATGACGCATACTTTTAAACCTTCAATCATTTAGTAATAATGGGGACTTTGTTTGGCTTGTGTTTGTGGGCTGGTTTTGGGTTGGTTTAGATTTTTTGAGATTTTTTTTTGGTTGGTTTGGTTTGGTTTTGGATTACTGGTTTTGTTTTATTTTGTTGGGGTTTTTTTAAATTTTACCTAAGCATACAATCTGAAAGTATTAAACTCTTCATTTCTTCATCTTTCTTAGCCTTGGTTCTCCCTGATCAAACACAGGTGCTACCTGCAAGCCCTGAAAAAGTGAAAAGTGACTGCAGTTGAAGTCCAGCACTGGCAGTGTTCAGAATTGCAAGGTTTAAAGTCCCATTTGCTAAACTAAAGTCCTCACACAAAGTAATATTTTGTTCCTGACTGCTTTATGAGTGTGGCTAAATTTGTGCTTTGTCCAGGTAGTTTTCACATGTTACAATAATAAATTGTGAATCACACCATGAGAAGCAAAGAGATACTGAACCTGCAGCTGACTGCTGGTGAGTAGCAGCTATCCTTTACAACAAACAGCTTACAGCTGGAATCAGTAGAACATGATTCACTGAAGTAAGGGTCCATAGTCAGGACCCCTAAACAGGATCCTCTACAAACCATGGGCACACTCAGGAGACAATTCATCTTCTGTAGAAGAGTTGGAAAACTCTACCTGTGAGATTCAAATAAGCTGTAATTTTTATGTATTCAAAGATCAAAAGGCCCACATATTAATCATTAGAATCTCAAATATATTACAACAGTAATTTGAAGATCAAGCAGTTAGGATGTAATTTTCTAGAGAATTAAATAATTACTTATTTCAATGTTAATTCAGAAGAGACCTCAAGCTCAGATATAGGATTTTCTAAAGGTTAAAGAAAAATGCCAGTGGAAATCAAAATCATATCAGACCATTGATTAAAGGACAGCAACTGCAGAGAACTGCAGATCTCCAAGATGATCTTAATAGATTAGTCCAGACCTAAAGGCATACATAGAAAAGAGCTTGTAGCAAATGCTAATAAAGTTAATTTAGAAAACTCATAGAGCTGGGAGAAAATTTATTAAAAAAAAAGAAATAAAAGCATGACTGAAGCAGTTGTTGAGCTAAAATTCAAATATCTTGAATGGGCAGTAATGCCTAGCAAAGGCATCAGATCCAGCATATCACACAGGCTACTTTCTATAATGACTGTCTATAAACACAAAGTATGGAACAAGCAGTTCAAGGAAAGTACTGACATCCCACAAACAGCACTATGTTTATGCAGGTTGCTAAACCATGCTTTTCCAATCTTCAGTGTTTTCCAGTTTGCGTTATCCAAACTCTGTTGAGTTCTTCACAAAGCTTAGAAAAAGCAATTTGCCACTTTCTCGGGATTTGCCTGAAATCTGCACTGTAACTTAGTCTCACCTATGCATTTGTGCTGATATTTTTGAGAAATTTTAACTACATACCTGTTCCTTACATTACTATGCAGGGTGTAAGGTTAGACAGCCACAAATAAAAACAAAGTGCCTGTTACCTCATAGTCAACCATGCAAAATTTTGCCCAGAGCATACACAGGTTTTAACATAATACACAAAAGCAAGAAAAGTATACAGCAAGGTGCAGGTCTTCATGCAAGAGCCATACACCCCAGTAACTGACCCTGTGCAGCATGCGGGAAGCCTAGTTGCACCCCAAGGACACCTAAGCAGACCCTAGAGCTACCACCCAGGCATAAGGAGGAGGTGACAGGGCTGTGGGAGGGGACACAGCCTGTGCACTGCCTCAGCCTGTGATTATAGGCTTGATTGCAGCCTTGCCAGCACACAGAGGAGAACTGGCCTCCCTGAAGTGAATCACACATTCAAAACACCCAGCTTCTATTTTCTGCTGTTTGGATGGTTTTGTCTTTCTTTAGAAAAATCAAATCTCAAATGAGACCTGTGTCCTCTAAAACAATGAGAAGACCAGGGTACTCCAGAACAGCATAGCTTGCCTTGGCTGTGGTGGGGAGGCTGCAGGACCCTGCTTCGCTCAGCCTCCGCTCTCAAACACGCTTCCCAGCAGGAACCTCAATACAGCCTTCAAGTACAGGCTGGGTGAAATTCCTGCTATGTGGGTGGGTAAATGAATGACCTCTTCCCACAGCAAACTCTAAAATATGGGCTAACTATAGTCAGGTACATTTTGGTTTAAAACAACCACTGATAGGAGAATAGAAAAGGCTAGTTCAGAAAGGATGGTCTCTTTCGTGTTTCTGTCCTGTATGCTGAAAATGTTTTGAACGCAGCTGCTGTATCTCATGCTGCAACCAGGCTGGTCAGGAAAACTGCAGAAAAAACAGTTAGGCAAAGCCAGCTAACCCAAACAAAATTTTCACAAGAATAAGCTGGTCTGACTAAATATGCATGTGGAAACTCCTATTTTTCCAGTTGTACATACAGTTTCCATATCTTCATGCCGCATTTTTCTATAAAACTATAATCTATAAAATTATTATACATCTAAATCCGAATACGAAAAGTAATTTTAAAACTTTAAAAACATTTCAATTTACTGAATTTCAAATTTTTTTTTAAGCTTCAGGTACAGCTGTTCAGCAAAAATATATATCTGCAATGGTTACAGGTATAACAGGTTTTGCACTGAACTGTTTGTGTAAGAAACATGTACTCTTGGTTTCTAGGTTACATTTCCATGTCATACTTAATCATATTGGCTAAACTGCATAAGGTCTGTCACCTCAGCCACAAATTGTGAGCAGGCTAATCATAGCTACTGTGCTGCTCTAAGTCATGTCTGGCAGAGAATATGAGTAAGATGACAGTTCTGGTCTGGAAAGTCAACAGGAGAGATCAAAGAGCAGACAGACAGCCCTGTTTCTGACTTAAGTACAGGGCCTTATCCTGACAGAGGTGTGGACTGAAACACCAGTTTAACCACTGACTATATCTGGCAAAGATGGGGATGTAAGAAGCATACCCTGAGCTAGATCTCCCTGCCCAAATCTAGTTTCCAGGAGGAGTCCTCTGCAGCTGTGGCTCTGCTGTGCCCAGACTCCTGGCATTTTTTTCCACGTGTGCAAACACTGCTAAGGAAAAGCAAATGTTAGGATCCCTGAGCTTGGCATGATTGTGATGGCTTAAGAATTGCAAAATAGGTAAAATATTAGGTGCTACAGAAATCACAATCAAGACCCAAAGAAGTAAGTATTCACTAACTTTGTATGATGCTAATTTATCCTACCTGAAACAAACACCACCAAAAACCTCTTAGAAAAACCTTTAAAAGATGCTGTGCTAATGAGAAAACAAATTCCACATAAAAAACCAGAATGCAGTGCTGCATGCCACTCTTACAAGACACCTCTCTTCAATTCTGGCACTTCAGTCTGAACTTGCAAGTTTTATTTCTCTTTTTAATTGTGGGACAGAGCTCATGATACATGAAGGCTTGTTAGACTTTTGAAAGACATAAGGAAATACTCAGGCCCTAGAACCTGTAGGTCGAATACAAAGCTCAGAGTGATTTCCTAGAGTTCTAGAGAAGGTAAAATAAATGCATTGTACATGCTGGAGAAGCCGAGTTTTGGGGTTAGATTTCAATTGCAATATCATCCTATAAGATGCACATTGTAACTAGTGTTCATCCATTTATCTTGACTTTGATGAATATATCATCAAATATCTACTGATTAATTCCATACACATATGTAGTAAATTACTGGTTTGTACTTCTTGTGACAGCTTAGTGTTCAGCCCATACAAGATACTAAATTAAGTTAAACAAAATGGGTTTGCAAAGCTAACCAGAATACAAAAATAAAGCTGTACTCCATAAACAGCTGCATACAGGTCTCGGCTCAAGAATTATGTGCCATCTAGGTATTGCTTTCAGCCACCCCTTCCCTTCTTATGGAAAAATCTGAGGTGCAGTTGGGACAAATATTTAGGGATCATAGTCAGTTTTTCACAGGGACAAGGATAATCTCCCATTTAAGCTAAAGGCCACAGTTGTGCAGCCATCAAACTGCAAATGGCTGTTTTGCTCAGCCAAGGGTGCACCAGCATCTGTGCTCACTACTGTGTTTGACATGCACCGACCTCAGCCTGTCCTGTGGCACCCCTGTGCACAAGAGGAGGCTGCCAGACATGATCACTCTAGGATCCTTGTATCTTCCTAGGAAGGACTCCCTTCCTCCTTCTCTCTGGTTCTTTTCTTCACCTGGCTGTTTGTTACCTGTCACTCCAGCACAGCCCCTCTCCAGTCACATTGGGCAGAATATGGCTAAGACAAAAGCATGTGTTTGTGCTTCTGTGCTGCTATTCACAAGTTAAACCCTCAGAAAAAGGTACCCTATTAGCAAATCTGTGAGTAACTGTTCACCCTGAAACTCAGGAAAAACCCTTTTAATTAGCATACCATTTTACCCCTTGATGCAAAATATATGAAATAAAGATGTCTTGTTGCAGATTGCTTTTTTCCACATTCAAAGGATTAAACACAGGGAAGATGACTGACCAAATTAAGCCTTCCTAAACAAATCTGTGCTTAAGTATTCTTCAGAGAGACAGCAAAATGTAGGCAGAAGATGATAATGTGGGCTCACAGCATCCCTTATACTGCCCCCAACTTAAGCACAGACCATCCTTCCTGAGAATTATGTAGTTCTATGCATACTTTAAAACTCCCACACCAGGAGTCTTAAATCACTCTTTTCTTTCTAAGTGAAACACTGAAGAATACTGCCACTTGATATTGGTCATATTCTTTGAGGGTTTTGATGACTAAGACATTGTTCAAAGCCATTACAATCCCATCACCAGATGGCAGATGGTCACATAACACAACCAACACAGAAACACTTACACTGGAAGGATTGATTAAGTCTCTGTGGTGAACAATGAAGCTCAGGAAATTTTCTGGTGTATCATCTGCAACTACAGCTCTCAACGAGCAACACTTCTATTGTTGAAGAAAGAGCACACATGAGCTTTCTCTTACAGTCATGTTATCTAGTCTTGAGTGCTGAGGGGGATACAGACAAGAGCTTTTTCTCACTCTTTAGGAAATACTGTTTCATTCAGAAGTGTTTTTTTCTGGGTGTTTCAAAGCCGCATACGCTCTCAGTAAAACTTTTTGTGCCTGAGAGAAATATATTAGCCTAGGCAATAACAAACCCCATATTATGATTGAATGATTACTATTTGTCATGCATTTTACTTGCAGTTATATGGCCATCTGCCATAAAGGCTGTACATCAGACAGAGTAGTGCATTTAATCAATTAAAAATAATAAGATCTCAGATCTCCTGTAGCATGTTTTTCCTTCACAGAAATGGTCATTAGCTGAATTTGAGCAGTTTGTCAGAGACAGCATAATTGGATCTTGAAAGCACAGGTCAAAACTCAGAATCTTGTCAACATTAGCCTTGCAAAAAATAATACTGGACACTGAGAAAGTCACTTAGTATTAAATTCAACCAGGGACATAAATACCTTAACAATTACAAAGCTAAGTTTTGGACTTTTTGTGTTGCATGCAGGGCACAGGGAAAAAAAGTAAGCCAAAGGAAGCTACTGCCATCATATTTTCCATCAGACTCATACACAAATATGATTGGTATTTCCCAAAAATGCCTGCTTCATTGAGCCCTCAAGGAACAGACAGAAAGACAACTACTTTATGACCTGACTGGGAGTCAAGAATGAAAACTGTGCTGAGTCACTCACTCTGTCAACACCAAATATTTGCACACATCGTCACCCAGAACTGCAGGTGCCCATGGGACTTCAAGCTCAAAAAATTGCATGCTTATGGACCTGCCCAAAGCCAGTAGTTCAATAAGGAATTTCAGGACTCTCTGGTGGCAGCAGGGACATGGGGTTTCTTCTTTTGGTTCTGACTCTGTCTCTGTAACAAATAAGGGCCTGCCCTCTAACAATGGTCTGTGCCCTCTGAGTAAATGCCTCATAGGTGCACTGACAGGTGACAAAGCATTTCCAATCCATAAAAGAGAAGCAGCTTCCCCCCTACCTTTTCTTCCATTACTGTATTAAATTTGACATTTCAGGAGTCAGGCTTAGGAGTTAACTCTCTGGTTATTGAATTACACAGTGACAGACAGAAGATAAATCCAGTCCTGTAAATGGGGTACTAATTATTGCAACATTAAAATTGAAGAAGTTATGTATAAATTAAACTGCACATATTTTCCACATAAAGAAATGGTGAGAGGCAAACAAAAACCCAAAACTTTCAGATGCTGACTAGTTTAGGCAAACAGCAAAAGACTAAAATATACTTAGACAAAGTAATAGAAGAATAGAATAACCTCACTGTTTCCCCAACTACAAGCAACTACCCAGCTGTTTCTACCTGAAGTACAAATTTCTATTTCTATAACAAATTCATGCCTATATTTCCTTTCACCCAAGCTAAAAATGCCAGTGGACAAAAAAAGTATGTGAAGATATGCGACTTCAAATTAATAAACATCTCCTTCAATTTAGAAGGGATGCAGCACTTGCAGAAAACAGTTTGCACATAGCTTTTAACAGGGGGTTTTATGTTTACATGTAGAGAGAAAATCTTTTACATCTGAACAAAGTACAGTAATTAAAAACTCTGTTACAGTCAGCTTATAAAAGGTGACCCTGAAAAAATCCTAAACCAAACCTTTGGGAACCTATAACCATCTACCTCACAGACACACACTTGCAAAAGACATATACATTAAAGAATGAAATGATACATGAAAAATGACAATTTACAACCAATCCATCAGAAATTTTGCAAGACATGAAAATTACTTATAAATTAATATTTTTTCTAAATTAGTTAATTTTCTAAAAAACCTATTTGGTTTCTGCATTAATTATAGAATTTTCTTTATTTGAAGACATTTATCTCAACCTTCTAACTTCTATCTTCATTACTGTAGGTTAATTTTCCTTTCAAATGAACATTTCATCTCATCTTACTTCCTGTTTCACATTTTACTTTATTTTTTCTTCCACATTTCTAAGACAGGAAATAACATTTTAAGTTAAAAATGCTCTTGCAAAACAAGCCAAAATAAATATCTTGTTACTCATTGCAGCTCTTGATCTCTATTCTGCACTGGAAAGGAAATGGGACCATCAAGCCTTTACTCTGAGGAGCTGGATGTTTACTGAGTTCTGCAGGAGCTCATGTCTTTTAACGAGGCAAGCCCCCATTCAGTTACCACTAAGAAGTATCAAACCAACTGGTCAGTGAGAGTTGAATGTTCCCTTTGTAAACCCCCTCTGCAGACTGAGTCAGAATACAAGAATGAGGTTTTTGATGAGCTGTTGACTCACATTATACCTCAGCCTTCTCCAGATTAGCCCTTGTTGTAAGCGTTGGCAGCCATCAGAAAAGGGTAAATGCTGTTCTGAGACTTCCAGCACTCTAAATCTGATGTTCTAATTACTAAGAAACAAGTTCTAAAAGCTGGCAGCAGCTGCAAATTGATAATCGCACCATCAGCTAACAAGGAACAAAAAAAGATGGGAGAGAAAATCCATCCGGATTATTTCCAACCCAGCTTGGACGGGAACTCTGTTAGAAGAGCAAGGGACTAGAATAGAAAAGCACTTTTCCCCTTAGCTTTTCCTTTGCTAAAAAACTGAAGCATCAGTAGAGAGATAAGAACTTACAAGAGTCTGAGTAGAGTATGGGCAGTGTAAGTGCAGTGTCCAGTGAATAGTTACTTTTTTATCATTCTCACAGAAAACTACAGCAACAAGTGACCTCAAAAAGCTAATGGTTTACGGCTGCCAACATCTCCTTTATCCATCTGTTTCTAGAAAAAGTTAGTAGACACCCTGTAGAAAAGTTGAGATATCTCATCCAGTGACTGTTTTAGGGTCAGATGAATGGCCCCTTTGGAAATGTTTGTGTCTGCATGTGTGTCTCCCTCCACAGAATTTGAAGAGCCTAGATAACTTCCTGAGGAGAGTCAAATCCCACCAATGGAGTTCAGAAATCAGGGCAAGAACACCTACGAATGCTAAATGGCAGAGCCCAAATCTTCATGGCAGTTTCTTCCCTATCTGTATAATAAAAGAGTTCTGGTTGCTATCAACCGCACAGGAGAAGTTGCACAGGCGAATTAAAATGATAAACATACAAAACAGGTTTGAAAGCATACTCCTATTCAGGCTGTTTCTAGGAAAGATTCATCTACTAACAACGATCCAAAAGGACCTTCCAAGATCACTCACTGTACTTTTTAAATTTTCTTTGGAGAAAGGCCAAAGTGCACACATTTCTGTAGCTTAAAAATACTATCAGTATTGTTTCTACACATGATGTTGCTATTCAGAATATATTTTAAGAGATACATTTTAAGTTTATTTGAAATTTGCCTGATACACTACAAATATATTCCAATTTGAGACATCATCTGAAACTTGAATAAACTGATAAGAAAAATCTAATATGGTAGGAGAGCCTGTGGATTACTTTCCAATCACACAGAGAAAAAAACTGTCTAGTCCCCTAATGGCTACTACCTTCCAGTAGTAATTCTGGTACTACCTCTTGTACTACAGAATTCAGTGAACAATAAAGAAAGTGATTCTGTTTCCTTTGTGATTCATTGCTTCAAATATACTTCTGGTAAGAACAAAGACATACAGAAAAATGTTCCTTCCATAACATCTGAGTGTTTCTTCTGAGACACAGACTTCCATGCAGATATCACTCTATCCCTCACTCCTTCACATTAAAGAGAAATCAGGCTTTGGTGCTTTTACAGCCACAGAGTTAATTTTGCAAACTTTATTATCCTTTCCATTACTACTGACAGGCTGTACTTTCCAGTGCACACTTGAAAACAAAACAAGTTCTGCTTGTTTAAATGGAGATTTAAATTTCTGCATTTAAATGGAAATACACAGTGTTAATTTACCAGGAGCCTGGGCAGGCACAGCACTTAGTCTGACTGGTTATCACACAATTAAGCCCAACAGCTAACTGGCTTCTTGCTAAATCCAGCTTGCTTTCCAGGAACACTAACCATGTTTTATGGAATCTGGGGAAGTGGAAGCCTGTAACTGCTGATGCTCAGAACCCCGGCTGAAAACAACAGCAGCTGGTGCATCACTGTACCTATAGGACTGTGGGACTAGAGAAAAGCCTTCAGAAATATTCTTGGCTCTCCAAATCTGGAAGAGAGACTCAAAGGGAGATTTTAATAAATCATGTAGATAAAGAGATGTTTCATAATCTAATTATACATAAGAGTATTTTCTGTTCAAGTGATTACTATGGTATCTTCCATTTTTGGCATTCCACAAATGGGGTTTTTTCCAGTCACTCTTTCTCTTGAAGTTCAAAAGAGAGTTACACAGCTTGTAACCAAGCAATAAAGACTACTTTTGTCAACACTGAAGGAAACTTCCAATTACATGAGTCAATGGAGGTTTACAACTAAATAAACAGTTAGGAAAACTGGAAAAAGTTGTAACAGAAGAGATAATGTCTGATGAGAGGTGTAATGCCCAGCCATTTACTCATGTCTTACATGAAGCATCTATTTACAAAGGAAATAATGATGAAAAGTAAAAGTGATTAGATCCCCTAACAGATTTTTTTGGGGGTACATTCCCCAAGGTAGTAGCATTGTATTGAATAGACTTTTAAAAATCTTTTTTGAAAAAGGTATCCCTCCAGTTTTTACAAAAAAAAAGGCATATTCTCATCAGAAAAAAGTGCCCTTATTGCACACACAAACATATATTTTTCTGCTCTGTAAACTTTTGATTTTACTGTTATGCTTTTATTGCCCTTGTGAGATCTGTGTTCAGTTCTGGGGCCCTCAGCACAAGAAGGATGTTCACCTGTTGGAGCGAGTCCAGAAGAGGCAGTTAAGCTGACAGAGCAATGGAGCACCTGTCCTACAAGGACAGGTGAGACAGCCAGGACTATTTAGCCTGCAGAAATGAAGGCTTTAAGGAGACCTTTTAGCACTTTCCAGTACCCGAAAGTAGCCTACCTTTGGAAAGCTGGAGAGGGACTTTTTACAAGGCACATAGTGATACGACAATGGGCAATGACTTCAAATTGAAAGAGAGTAGTTTTAGAGTAGATATGGTAAGAAATTATTTAGTACAAGGGGGGTGAGGCACTGGAACAGGTTGCCCAGAGAGGTTGCAGAGAGGATTCCTCATCCCTGGGAGCGTTCAGGATGAGGCAGGATGGGGCTCTGAGCTGTCTAATCGGAAGTTCCAAGCCCATGGCAGAGGTTTGAAACCAGACGGTCTTTAAGGTCCCCTCCAACACAAGTAATTCTATGATTCCATGCTGAACCAATGTTTTTTTGTATCATTAGTTTGGACCTTGAGAACCAGATATGGCATTTAGTTTCAACAACAAAGATTTACTTTAATGGCAAAAATAACTAAAGAAATATTTCTTGACAACTATTTGGTGTTATATTTTAAAATACCAGAATCTTTATCCTCATTCAGAAAATGGAATAACCATTTCTTTAATTAAAAAAAAAAAAAGTAAAATCCTTACTGAAAACAGAAATTCCATTATGGAAAATCAGAAACAGACATTATAAAAGACTGTTTTTTACCATATTAGATATATTCCAATCACTGATGAATTTTATCATATTTATTTTGCTGCCTCCACATGCTTGAACTAGCATCCATTAAAAGGAACAAGGGTCATTCCTTCTCTGGCCTATTCATTATTCATTTCCATCAGACATGATTGTAAAACTGCTTCATCTCATCAACCCAACGACTACATTGGTTTTCTTGAGGGCTTTAAATTGGGAAAGTTCATTTAGCTTCAGAAAAACTTGGATTTTTGTAATTCATGTCCATTCCTACTTTTCCACTCCTTCTGCTTCTATTTTTCTATTTTCAACAAGAAAAAATACTATCTAGATACAGTAGAGAGTTATAAAATTCTCAATTAAAAAAAGTCGAAAACATATTTAAGGGTTGAACATTGCTGGCATACATTAGCTACAAATGCATAAGAGAAAGCAGTCTTACCTGCTGCTGGGGTTTTTTTGCTGCTGGGGAGCAGGAGCAATGTGCTACACAGAAGGTCACACCTAGTCTGAGCTAGCAAAGAATGAGGTGGGAAGTACAAAAACTGAATGAACAACAGTTCAGATACGCTTCAGTGTAAGCCAGGGGCATACAAAACACAAGTTTAGATGGCTACATAGTGTGCTAGATGCCACATTAACACCGTGATTGCTCCTAGTACTACCAGAATAAAGGAATTTCTATGCAGGAAATCATGCAACATTACCCAGAGCCACTGTTGATTTCTGTCATCCAGCTTCAGTTATCACAAATTACTCCCACTTCCAGGAGGCAAGAGTATGATCCTATGATTAAAAAGGTGCTTCTTAAAAGATGCTTTAGTTAGATGCTGAAAACCTAGTGCAGAACAACCCATAGGCATTACTTGTCCTTCCTCAATGCCAAAAGAAGAGTAAACCACAAGAACAGGCTTTGCCAAAGGTAGGTGAGCACTCTTCAGATCCTGATCTCTCATCCAGGAGATAAACCTTGGTTCCCATCTGAGAAATTAGAATGTGCCCCAGATGCATCCTAGACTGAAATCACAGAAAATCAAAGGGCTGCAGGGTTGGGGCAAGACTGGCTGATGCAAATGAGACAACTACAGCTTCTTGGTGTAAGAGTGGCCCTTGCAGAGACTTATAGGCAAACTATAAATCCTCATCCTAGTGTATGGTGATTAATTTATCCTCAAAAGTCTTCAGGCAGAAATGTTACTACAAAAGAGGTTACTGTATTCATGCCACTGAAACAATTTGGGGAATCATTAATATTTTCTGTTTTTTGAGAATTTATTTTGTGAATATCTCTAAAATTTATAAGTAGAAAGAGTTAATCAATCTTCAAAGAAAAGAGTTCATTTCTACTATGCAATTCCTATTTATTTAGAGGATTATCCATGGCTGCAACAAACACTTAATATCTGCTTTACTCACATGACCCAACATCCTGAGTAGTGCTGCTTCTCTGAAACTGAACCATGGAAAAATACTTATCCATTTGCACATGAACAAGCACATAATTATTCCTGCTTCTATCCTTCTGACTCATTGCAGGAGGCCCACAAAATGCCACAGAAATTCCTTCAACATTTACTGCCCTTCACCTTATGCAAAAAATCGTATTTTTTCTCCCTGGAACTGGTAAAAAAGAAGACTTCCTCGAAGATACAAAAAATAAAATACAGGAGATAAATGTAGTAACTGAATAAAAGGGAATATTTTGGATGTGCATCTATGTTGGTTTGCTTAATTACGTAGAAAGTTGAAAAAGAGTAATGAGGACACAATCAAACAGATTAAAAAGAACAATTAGGTTTTTTGATAAAAACTTTGCAATGCTTCAGTTAGTAAGACACATCACTGGAAACGATTATGCCTTTCATAAAATCATAGAATGCTGTGAGATGGAAGGGACCTTTAATGATCATCTAGTCTACCTCCCTTCCGTGAGCACAGATGTACCACTGCATCAAGTTGCTCAAAAGCCCCATCCAAAGTGGCACTGAACACTTCCAGGGATGAGAAAGACAATTCTTCTAGGTAAGGAAGATCTTTTGGGAAAAGAAAGTAACCTTTTTTCAAGGTCTGACTCCACTCCGACTCCTCTCAAGATTCACATTATTTTCTGCCTTGTATGTTACCCATTCCTCCATGTCTTTCTGGGTGGGTTTGATTTTTGGTTGGTTGGTTGTTTTGGTTTGGTGGTTTTTTGGTTGGTTGGTTGGTTGGTAGATTTGGTTGGGTTTTTTTCTTTCTTTTTGGAAGATGAAGCAGCCATACCTAAGAGCAAGTACCTCTGCTTGCAGTATTGTATATTAAAGAAGTGAACCACACAAGTTGCCTTGCCCATTCTTATTTGAAATTCCCTGGTTTAATATTAAATAAATTTTAATGTCTGTCTTCTCATAATTTCAATTTCTCTCTAGCATTTTCTAGTACCAAACATAGTTTTGTTCTACCTCCTCAAACATCTGTAGTATATACTAAGACTTAGATGTTTACAGAAAGCATTTAGTTGTCTTTGCATTGGTTTCTAACAGACTACCCAAAGGAAGTGAGTCTTAAGTGTCCAGTTAAGTAACTGCTCATTAACAAGAGATAGGGACGCATATATATCAAAGAATTACTCACCTTGAAAATTTTATTTAATTCCCTCAATGCAAAGTGAGAAAGGTCAAGATGAAAGCTCCTATTTTTATGCAGTACCATCCTTAGCAAAAGTAAATTGTGTAGATGCACTACAAAGAGTTCTAGCAGAGATCTACAATTTGTGCCTTCTGTTTTGTCACGGAAGTCTAGAAATTACTCAGCTCAGAAATAGGGGTTTTTTTGACAATTGTGCATAATTAGAGATGGGATTTGTATGAAATGTAGCAAACCATTTCTATATGCAATACTGTTAAGCTACTCTAAGACTTCTCTAAATGAAAAACAAATTTTAAGTATGACCCACAAAGGCTTCAACGTGCTAGCAGAGACAGATATTCACCGCAAATAATTACAAGATATATTCTCAAATATCCATATATAGTTCAGAAACTGCACAAATGAAGTCAAAATATCCCCAAACCTAAAGTCCCACCCACCTGATTCCCATTTGAATTCTGTTCTCCTGCAGTATCTGGATTAGCTCACCTGTACCAACCAGAAGAAGCTAGGAAATGATTATGCATGCTGAAATCAGTTCTGGACAAAGAGTGCTGATGTGGCCTGGAAAACTTTGAACAGAGAACCATCTCTCAAAGCACCCAGTTCTCTCACCACATTTCTAAGCAGAAACAGAATACCACTGATGCTTATGGATGCATATATCATGTAAGTCACAGATTAGTTGGAAAGTGAAATGGCAGTGGAGAAGAGTACAAGTAGAGAACTACAATACATGCTCAATGGATACAGCAAACAACTTCAGAAACAGAAGGGACTGACAGGGAAGATTCCCAAGAAACCACAGTGCTAATTAGGCCCCGTGCTGATCCAGCCGCCTCACAGGCAGGCTGTGAGTACAGTCTGTACAGAAACCAAACCGCCTCTTAGAGAATGCTAAGGCTAAGCTGATAAGGGCCCTGTCCTTCAGATAAATACCATCTCCTGCCATGGTACACATCAACCTCCTACAAGAACAATGAACAACATACTAGAGATCTGACCCTGGGAATCAACATTTTTAGTCTCTCAAATCAGGATTTTGCAATTATTCCTATGACAAATCTTACTAAGCTACATAGTCTGTATTACTCTCTCATGAGACAATTCTTTCCAGCACATAGAAAAAAAAGTGGTATCTTTGACACAGTTTACAAGTACACCTCAAGATCATTTAGCCTTTCCTTGAACATTTAAAATATGTTACAAACACTTAAAAACTATTTTGCTGTTCCAGAGGTGAAAGCATTCTAAAACTATTAGATTTCAACTTCATGTAATAGCTAAGGACAAAACATTGTTAAACCATGCTTAAAAAGAAGGTATTTAGACAGATGTTCCAATATTTTCAGCAGAACACCACTGCAAGTAAAAGATAATCCAACTTAATATCTGTAGTGACAGACTACAGAAAACACTTATCCCTCCTGAATAACTGAAACACTCTTCTTAATTACAGACTGTAGCCCACACATTTTATTTAATTGAAGCTAACAGCTTGATTTTTTATATTCCTTAGGGAAATTTATTTTATGTCTCTATTTGAGCAAGCATGAGAAATGTTTTTCTACACTACATCATACAGGACTAATAACACTATGTAATGTTTATTGTTTGGTCTTCAGTTTTTCTAAGTATTTGTATTTGCAAGTATTTGTAAGTATTTGCTGTTTAAAGGACACCAGGCTTACTATTTTATTTTATTGATTTACTAGTAGAAAAGCATTAATCTAATGCTCAAAAGCTGAAACTATACAACTAAAAATCAGTAAAAGGGCACATTTTAAAAGTGGAATTTTAATTAATCATGCAAATGAGTTATTAGCATAACTGCTGATTCCTCCTGCCCGAAGTTTTCAAGATTAAACGTCTTTCTGTAAGGGATATTTCAATTATTATAAATTACAAGTTCAAAGTTTAACTGCAAAACATATAAAAGTGCCCATTAGAGGGTTAAATGTTCAACAGACTAAGAGCATCTCAAAATAAAGTCCCTCTCAGCAAAAGAAGAGACATGTCTCTTTTGTCCTGTGGTCTTCAAAATATGTTACTCATTCAAGAGTCTGCTGTATTGCTTCAGACACGTGAATCATGCCTGTATCACAGAGACAGTACTTACTCAGAACTCAGCACATCAGCTGAACTCTCGATCTCACTAAAAACCCTCGTTTATGAACCTTTTTCATGTTTCACTGAATGTTAACAGTAACTGGCCTGTTCAAGGCATGGTAAAGATTTATAGCCTTCCTTATGCACGTAAAGAGAGTAATTATTTCAAATACTGGTGAAATATAAACATAAAGAGCAATTTCTCCCCCCTTCTATACTTTCAGATGGTTACGCTCTTATGCCATCAGATGTTAAAGTGGGGATTTTTAGACCATTGGAGCATAATACACATTCAGCAGTCTGGAAACGTAACTCAGTCTGAACCCTCTAGAAAAAAAAAAGTTAGTCATTAAGGAATACTATTCAACAGTCATCTGTTTGTTAAGTTCAGACATTTCTCCTTTCTCTCCACTTTGTGGTACAATTGCAGACGTTAATCTTAACACTGTTGCCAATTTAAATAAGACCTTTAGAAGGCAAGTAGGTATTAGCAAAAAAATGTGCTAAAACCACAGAGGTTCTCAGTTTATCTGGTTTTAATTTCATGTTGTGTCTTCATTGCAAATTCTCTAGTGTTGTTTATGATCTTGGGAATCTTCGATTACTTGTGCATCTCTGCTGATGTATCCCACCAGAGTAAAACGTCCATTCTTTGGCTTCCTCCTCACAGAACTGATCAAGCACTGTATCAGCTAGGTTAGAGATTATTTCTTCTAAGTAGCTGTTCCACTGTTGTGTTTTGGATATAGAATGAGAATCCTGGTAACACACTGGTGTTTGGGGGTTTTCTAAGTTGTGTTTATCCCAAGTCTAGGATTTTTTTTTCCTTGTCTCCTGCTCCACCAGTGAGGAGGTGAGCAAAAGAAACTGTGAGGGAGCACACCTGGGACAGGTGACCAGAACTGACCTAAAGCATATTCCACACCACAGAACATCATGTCCAGGATATAAACTGGGGGGAGTTACCTGGAAAGGGTTGGTCTGGGGTCAGCAAGAGGGGTCTGACAACTGTCCAGGGGGGATGAGCAATTGCATTATGCATCACTTGTTTTTTCCCCTTCTATTATCATTACTATAATTTACCATTATTACTGTATTTTACTTTATTTTCAATTATTAAACTGTTCTTAACACACAAGTTTTGCTCGGATTCTCCTCCCATTCCGCTGGGGTGGGGGGAAGGAGAGGGAAGACTGAGCAAGTAGCTCTGCGGTGTTCTATCTCCAGCTGGGCTTAGAACCAGGACAAGACTAAATAGAACTGAAAAATAGAATACCGTAGCAAATAGTTACAAGTAACTTTTTTTGTTTGATTGCAGGTTTTTGGTTTTTTTTAATAGCACGTGCCAATTGATGCTGTCCAAGATCCCTCTCACAGTGGGGAATCCCCAGCCAAAACAACTTTGCCGATCCATTGTCCTGTCATCATGTCTAAAGAACTGACTTCAAGAGGAGAAAACTCACTCATAAGCAGTCACGAGACTAAAGAAGAAAAGCTGTTTGAGGATCTAGTCCAGATTATTTCATTAAAATGTCTGAAAATGTTTTCATATAAATAGGCCAAAAAAAAAAAAAAGTTAAAATATAGAATGGTCTTACAAATAGCATAGGGCTACATAAAATGTCACCAGATGGCACTCTTAACATAGTCTTAAAGCTCTTCCAAGCAAGTGAACAAGATTTTACTTAGAGATGGTATACCTTGTGTGTTTTTGTTTTGGTTGTGAGGTACACAAAAGAAGTCTTTGCAGATAAAAGACTCTCGTTGGAGTTTGAGGGACAAACCCCCCACCCCTGCAAGGGAGTTAAACAACATCAAGGAGACAGACTATGACTCCTGGATGCAAATTTTATGTATTTTTTATAGGTCATTTAAGGGAGCTGTGCTCATTCCCTGATCTTACAAAGGACCACAGATCTATTCTGAACCTTTCTTTCCACTGGGAAGACTGCTGCCTTCAGATGTCAAGGTGCAGCTGCAGCAGCAGGGCTGAACTACCTCCTTTGCAGTGCAGTCATAACATCATTGTTTCACCCATATTAATAGAACTTCAAAGTTTTATTCAAAATACTTTCCTTCCCTGCCTCCTAGAAGAGACCATTTTCCATTCACTTGGAATATAAAATTCTAAGAATGATAGAGAAAATGGTGTACGCTAGAAACTCATCTATTTTTACCCAAGTTTTGCAGTGATGTCAGGTGTACAGTGAATCTTCCCTTAAAGTGTCATAATTTGGTGCTGCCTAGTGTTTAGCCAATCCAAGTACTTTAAAAATACGGAAGAGTTTCTAAAAAATGTTAAATCCTGTTCTTTGCATCACTTGCACAATTAGTTCTAAATAATTCTGTTTACACAGATGGAAAATTATGGAGCAAACCATGTCCAACTGAACAGTTTAATGACAATATTTCAAGATTTTTGTCTTAAGCAATGTTCATTCCTGTCTTAATATTTCATAACACTGAGTCATAAACACAGAGGAGGAAAACAATAATGAATATCAGCTACTTCTCCTTGCCTCTTAGATACCTTTGCATAGTGGAACTCTCAGAAAGATACTACTGAGATATCAAGTTTTGAACACAGATTTTTGAAATATATACTACTACAATAAAGTAAGTAATGTAGTGTACTTTTACATTAATGTAAAAGAAATGAAGATGTCCCATATCTCTACAGAACACTAGTATTAGTCTCCTAAAACCCTCTTGAAGGAATAACAATTTACCACCTCTGACAGTGGTTGTTCTGCATGCTTCAGGTTTATTACAGAAATCCCAAATCTTCAAAGAATTTGCTGGGGAGTATAATGAGTAACTCTTTGCATTAGAAAGATTCACAGAACTTTGATCACTCTCCCAGGAAGCATCAGGTCACTGTGAACTATACAAGCTGATTGGGGTCAACCATCATCCTTATAAATGCAAGGACTGCTGCTGTCAATTGCCCAGTCAACCATGGCAAAATATACTCACTAATAACCATTCATATCTGATGCGCTAACGAGGAGTTTAGCTACTTAATTTATATTGAAGTAATTGTGAGGCTTTTCATCTATCAATGTACTTCCATAGAAAATTAAATCAAGCCATAGTATCTTGATAAAAGAGACTGTAATGTTTCACATGTTTGTGGTTCACTTTGTTGCTGGTTTCATAAGAGAAGCTCTAAATTTATATCTCAAACTAACTAGAAAAAATTCTGTATTTTAAATATCTGCATCAACAGCCATGCGCATCTTAAATTAAAAGTCACATTACTTCTATTTTATGATCCTTCTTTTCTATTCTATAGTCAGCCTAGGAGTTTAATTAGAGAGAATTAATTGAATAAATTAGATGTTAAAAAACCACTTAGCCACTATCTTATTCTTCTCCCTCCATTAAAATGGCCTAGTATTTTTATTATGTTCTGTAATTTTACTTACAGTATACATACTCTATGCATCTCACAGAATACACAAACATGCGCACAACATTCTAAAATGGATAAAGCACATGACCTGTGGGGCTCCTTCACTCTCCCCTAACTAGTCACTTAAGACACTGCAAAACAGTGCAGCAAAACCACAATTCTCAGACATCCTGAATAACTGAGGCCAAGGTGGAAGCTACACTTTGCCACAAAACTTAAGAGCCACTCAAAAAGTTCTTTTCCCTTTCAGGACATTATCTGTTCCAGACAGGCAACCAATTACACAAAGCCACATGTCAATTGCTCTTCTTTGATCAGGAACGGTTGATTTAGAAACAATTCAGAGTAAATAAAATAACCAAGATACACCTGGCCACTTCTGTGCTTCCATAAATTAGTACTCCAGGACCTGAAAGGCAAGACTGTGAAGCTGACAGAGTAGCCCAGAACAACCAGGTTACTCCCCCTAGGATACAGCAGAGATCCTCACTGACTGCTCAACTCTAAATCCTGCCCCAGTATTCTGATAAAAATCATTAGTCTTTAGTGCTCAGTTCTATCCACTGCTTTTTAAGCATTTAATCATGGACTGCTTAGGTTTCCAGTCTAGCCCAAATCCAAATTTTTAACCCTGGTTCCTCTGACTGCTACTTTGAGCCAATGGATGCCAGATGCTCTTGACCAGGTTTTTGAAAGAATGCATTTCTTGGCCTCTTTGATCTGGACCATAATTTATTTGATAGTGGCATGCAACTCTACCCTTGATTATTGCATAGATCTGGCCATTAGAACTGACCATACCTATTGTCTACAGAAATTTCTCACATACTTCAGTTATTTTAACTTTAGGAACAACATGAAAGGTACACTACAATTTAATTTTTTTAACTGGAAAATGCACTTTTGTCTTGTCACACCTGTACCCAAAAACACCTGAGTTAATCTTATCTAATCTGAATAAACACTACCTATAAGCAAAATTATAAAAGTTATTGATGTATCTACTTGGGAATGCATAAAAGAAGATTCTATTTCTTGCTGTATTCTGCTTTCCTCTGTATTCTGACATTTTTATTAGATGCATCTGATATCTGTGTAGATAGGCACCACAGCAATGACCTTTGAAGTACAAAATAAAGCCAATTATATTTTAGAAGCATATGGCAGTCAGATTTATAAGATATGTGGATGCCAGTTTGGTAAAACATAGAGCACAAAAAGAAATAGAGACCACTAACAATGGGAACTGCATCTCATTGCAAACAGAATTCTTATGAATCATTCAGCTGCAGAAATATATTAGATTTTGGTGCAAAAACACATTCAATGACACATACTCTGACATAATTATAAGAAGGTTTTCATCAGTAAGATGGTTTTCAACATGTGGAAACTTCTGGGGCAAATGAGTACAGGCTGCTTATGCCTTTTCTTAAGAACTGGACTTTTAACCTAATACATGCTCAATTATTTTATTTATATTTATTTTTTTTCCCTGTGAAGAGCTTAGAACTATTTAATAGTTCACTATTTGCAATGGACAAGTCACTATTGCTAGCAGATGCCCTTCCTTTAGGGTACCACACATCTCACACCACTGCTGATGGAAGACTTTCCAGCTGGGATAACATAAGGAAAACAAACTGTTCATTCTTAACGTGTTCAAAATAAGACAGCTAAAATCTGCAAGTTACAGCCCACCCTTGGGGTGCTCAGTCCCATTTCAAGTCAAGGGCTTTTTAAATTTAGCTGCTGTTCACTGGAGCCAAGGAATACAGTCTTCACTCAGCATCTTACTGCATGCAGTTACATATTGGATGGCATGCAGCTTGGAGATTTCAGATTGTTCATTTACCTAACTGTGAATTCCTGTTTGTGAGTCAGAACTGTTCAGCTTGAAAGCAGCTGTAATTAAGCTGACATGCCATTCAGTGACCTTGGCATAATCCTAATGAGATCTAAGTCACAGACAACAATTACTGAAAACATAGAGGTACAGTTCAAACAAAGGAGAAAATACTAACATTTTCCATGAGCAAGATCAATGTACTTTAAAGCAGAGAAACATAATAAACTGTTTTATCAGCTAAGTCTCTTTAGCCACCACAAAAAGTGGTGGCTGTACCTGGATAGTGCATCTGGCAACAGGATCAGGCAAACAAATTATTTTAGGAGATTAATTGACTGTAAACTAAGGCCTTTAATAGTGCTTATTTCAACAGACAAAACACAATGCAGACATGCCTTTAAAAAAAGTCAGCAATCAATACTAATCCAGAGTCAACCAAGCCTTGTAGCTCCTGTTCTACACTGCAGGTGCAGAAAACTCGATTATGCATTTTGCTGTCATTCCCATTAATGGTCTCCTGCTTGGAGTGAGAAATCTGCTTTCATCTCTCTTTGAGAGGTTATCAGCCCTTGAAACATAGAGGTATTTTCTTCTACTTACAACTAACTTAAAAAGGCATTTAAAAACATTTGACAGTGTTTACAGAAATGCTAAAAGTACCCATGTTTCAGAGTGCTATTATATTGTTGATGACAGGTGTTCAATTAAGGGAAAACATACACCTAATATCCTAATAAATGAAGAGCTGTTAAGCAGATACTCCAGAATTAGTATAAAAAACTAAGTATGCTAAGCTATAACAACCATATTTATTAGAAAAAGTCAAGTGACAGGACACCATATGCTGTTTTGTTACTTGGCTTCATTTAAAATATACAATTCCCACTACCAGCTGGAATTTTGATACAAGTTTAGCCAGATAAGACTCTTGTTTACAGCCACAGCAGAGTCAGCTTTGGCTATTTTTACAGGGTATGGTGATACTTCTATTTGATTTCTGTTCAAATATTTCTGAATCACCCAAATTTCTCAAAAGAAATCCATTATCTATGAAAGGATTAGTCTTGCAACTTAACTATTTGTAGTGGCTCAAACTTGTGATACTTTGCAATATACCTCTAGCAATCTAATTCATGTTCTGCCATGCATGTCAGATAGTATAATTCCTCATAACAGATAAGAAAGAAACTTGTGATTCTCCTTAACATGTGGGTATTCTAATACAGCACCACTTAAACCAAAGGGCATCCACAGTAAGGCTATCATATTTTTATTACCACAAGCCATGAAGATTATACACTTGTCAAGTAGCCAAGACTGAGATATTTCGTTTGCTGTTCTAACAGGCAGTAAAGGAGCCAACATGTTTTACACAAAAGATATTTTATGAAGAGATATTTATAACGAACGAAAATAGGGCTTTCAGAAAAATTGAATTCTCAAAAATCAAAATGTCTGTTTATATACACAATATGAAGCAAAACTAACCAAAACATGTTTTGAACAGCTTGTTTACATACAAATGCAATTTGCAACTATCTCTGGACTCAGGGAAAACCAGTGAGTAAAAACTTCACATTTCCTAAGATGCATACCCTGGGATATATGTGTATAAGTCATGCACCATACACCTACATGCTTATCAGGATGCATCTCATTAATTTCCCTAAAATAATGAAACAACGATATGATAAAATCCACCTGACCTCCTGAATATAGCCAGTACATTGTTCCAGGTGATAATGACATTTTTCCTAAGAGGCCAGCTTCAAGGACAGTAGGAGGGGCATTTCTCTGCTTTCAATGCTTCAAATGCTCAGTGCCCCATAGAAAACACAATAAAAATGCCCTGGGTATCTTTGATGTAAGGAAAGTATCAAGCTCTTTGCTGCTTCCCTCTGATTTCACACATCAGTCGAAAAGTTCTTATGCATGACCAAACACTTGATTTATTGTAGGGTTTGGGTTTTTTCACCATAAGGACCAATGTATAAATTTGAGTGATTCCAGGCCATAATTAACTAGGGAAAAGTACTCCCAGTTTTCAAGAATTGCTTTTCTTTGATCAGTTATAATACGCTTCAAAATTTTTCTCACCAAAATATGCAGTTAATCACACACATGAGTCAAAAATGATGCACACCTTCTTTGCATCCGTGTTCACTAACAAGACCAGCTCTTAGGAATCTCTGGCCCAAGAAACCAGGGCAAGGAATTTTGCAAGGAAAACTTTCTCCTGGTCAAAGACAACTGGTTAGAGATCACCTCGGTAAAGTGGATATCCACAAGTCCATGGGCCCTAATGGAATGCATCCATGAATGTTGAGAGAGCTGGCAGACACCATTGTGAGGCTGCTCACAATCTTTGAAAGGTCGTAAAAATCAGGAGACGTGACTGAGGACTGGAAGAAAGCAAATGTCATTCCAATCTTCACAACAAAGGTCACTGGTGGTTTTGCAAAACCAAGACAGTGACCAACCTGATTGGCTCTACAATGAAACAAGTATATGGATGGTTGAAGGAAGAGCAGTGGATATTGCCTACCTCAACTTTAGCAAGTATTTCAACACTGACTCTCACAACATCCTCAAAGACAAACTCAGGAAGTGTGAAATAGGTGAGTAGACAGTGAGGTGGATTGAAAACTGGCTGAACAGCAGATCCCAGAGAGTCATAACGAGTGTCACAGTGTCTATTTGGAGGCCTATCTCTAAAGGTTTCTCCAAAGGTTCAAAACTTGTCCAGTTTCATCAATAACTTCAATAAAGAGACAGATGCATCCTCAGTGAGTTCACTCATGACACAAAGCTGGGAGCAGTGGCCCTCAGGGGGCTGTGCAGCCCTTCAGAGGGACCTCAACAGGTTGGAGACATGGACAGAGAAGAACTGTCTGAAATGCAACAAAAGCAAATGCAGGGTCCTGCACGTGGGGAAGAATAACCCAGCAGAGGCTGGGGGCTGATCTGCTGGGGAGCAGCCCTGTGGAGAAAGACCTGAGCGTCCTGGTGGATATGAGCCACCAGAGTGTCCTTGTGGCCAAGAAGGCCAATGGGGGGCATTAGGAAGAGCACTGACAGCAGGACGAGGGAGGTGATCCTTTCCCTCTGCTCAGCCCTGGTGAAGCCTTACCTGAAGTGCTGTGCCCAGTTCTGGGCTGGGCCTGTTTAGCCTTGAGAAAAGATGGATGATAGGAGATCTCATTAATTTGTTTATGTATTTGAAGGGAGTGTCAAGAGGATGGACTAATGGGCAGAAACTGATGCACAGTTCTGAACACGAAGAACTTCTTTAGTGTGCAGGTGACTGAGCACTGGAACAGATTGCCCAGAGAGGCTGTGGAGTCTCCCTCATGGGGGAATATTCAAGAATGTCTGGACACAATCCTGTGCCATGTGCTCTGGGATGACTCTGCTTGAGCATACAACCCATTGAGGTTCCTTCCAACCCGACCAGTTCTGTGGTTCTGTGAACTACAAGTATTTAGAGACCAGGCTTACTGAATCCCACAGAAGATGCTATACAAATCTGACAGTTCCTTCTCTTACACAGTTAATAGGTACACTTGAAAACCAAAAAAGTACTAATACTTCACAAGTTACTAAGTATTAATTATTGTGTACTATATGTATACAAACAGTAAAAGGGAAATAAACTCCAAAAGGGAAATAAAATGTATTTGTGAACTCAGGAGCTGTAACAGACTAAGTGTTCAGAAACTATGATTTACCATGGCTTTGCAGGGGCCAGCAACATGCAAAGCTCAGGTAATACAATCATTTGAAACTGAATGCCCATAACGGTAGATTGGATCACCTTCTCACACGACAAAATCTTGCACATAGTGCTATCAGCAAATGAGGAAAACTATAATACTTTCCCTAAATTAAGAAGTTGCTCTTCAGATTTTCATATCAACAGGTCTGAATGACCAAAAGTTGCTAGCAGACTGGGTATGACCACAACCAGAAGACAGAACCTCAGAACAGAGCATTTTATCTTACCCTGCAGTCAGATCTAGATGAAGATACTAAAGGAAGATAAAGAATTAATTAATAAATGTGCCTGTTCCTTAACAGGGACACATGTGCTCCATTTAGTACTTTAGCTTTCCCAAAATATATGTGCCTTTTCCAATCTGGTTGAATACTTCACAACTTCCTGTGCAACTTTAAATAATACATTTAAATTATTTTCTTCCTCTGCATTTGTTTTTGAAGTGGTGACTGGAATGGAGAGTGTGACAGCAATGACATAAAGTTTTATGGGATCACGACCTTGAAAAATTTAAATTACTTTGAATGTATAGAATGGATAATTATTTTTCTGAGACTCAAGTCAAAACATTTTTCTTTGTAAAGATTTTAATCAACTTTAAAAGCAAAGGCTACCTGTCAGTAAACTAGGTCCCCATTTCATTTAGAGAAATTGCATTTTGCCTACACAGAAATAACTTCAGAAATAAAGTTCATCTGCACTGTTCAGTTTCTGGGAAACCTACTGGCTAAGCAAACCAAAATACTGTATAAGTTAATGCAAAGAACCCCAAGTACCATACAAAAATTAAAGAGTTCAAGCTATTTAATTCAGCCCTCTCTTTCCACACAAAGGGATTTTTAAAAGTAAGGTTTGGGTTTGCTTGCTTTTTAAAAAAGCCTTTCAGTAGGAATGAAAACTGATGGAATACACAGCATCTTTACCAAACCCACAGCAATGAGTCAGATTCTAAAGCATCAACAGAGTATTTCTTGTATCTTTCCTAGAGTCACTGCAGAGGTAAAACAAAATAAGTGTTTTGATTTCCTCCACCATTTTAGAGTTGATGTTGTTGTTGTTATGGCTTATCAGTACAAGGAGGGAGGCTGTCAGGATCACTAACATTGTACCTATCAGTCTTAAAGAGACAGAAGTGAGCTGACTCTGCCTAAACTCTGAGCTTGCTAGATGCATGCCAGAATAGATCCAAATACCACATATCCAGGATTAGTGTTGTGGCCTGCTTCCTCTACACGGAATTGTACAAGGACTGAAAATCTTTGCAACTAGTACAAAAGTGACTGAATCCTGCTATAAGGGTTAAAAATTGAGAAAAATAATGCAAATTTCAAGTACGCATAAAGCACAAATACCTCAAATTTCTGTTTTGTCGTCATCACACATGAGGTAAAGCCTGGTAGCCTAATTTTCTCCTCTTCCTTGTGACAACATGTCAAAGTTAAACTACTCAACCACGTTTTCCTCTCATCCTCTGTAGAAACAAGTAGTAGGAGAAATACCCCATGCAAGCAGCAGGTTATCTAACAGAACAGACTACAGCATGTTTCCAGCCTCTGCCACCAGCAGTCTGCTGAAAAATATTCAACATCCCTACACCCCTAGACATGCCCTCTGTATTCATACCTGAGACATGACTCCACCATTACCTCTAAAGGAATAGGCAGCTTCCTCACCCTGCTGCAAGCTTGTTTGACATTCTCTGAGCCACTAAAGGCTTCATGCTTCTCAGCTATATCACATACACACTATTAAAGAAAGAAACATTATCTCAAGGTAATGCCAGAGAGACGGATAACCTACTAGTTTTTTCATCTACTGGGAATAGAAATGGAGCACCATTCATTTTGTCTTACTCTCCTTCCTTTATAAAGATTGTATTTTCAGTGGAAAGTGTTCTCATTTGTCCTTACCAAAGCAGTTCATTTCTGTCTTTTGTTCCTCTTTAAATATTCCTAACATCTTAGACATAAAATTGTATCAGAACTTCACAGCCATGTAAGTCTTCAAGGGCTGGATGATCACTTCCTCCTCCACATAAGCAACATAGAATTCTCCTCATTCAGGTCACTTTAGCCTTTTCTACCTCCCTCAGGTTCAAATAGTGTCCAGGTGTACCACTTCCTCGCTGATACCATTTTTGCCTGATGGTAACAGAGGATCTATCACACCAGCAAAATACAATATAAAATAACACGATGTTAACGTTTTAACCTTAATTCAGCTGCAAAAGCCATATTGATGGATCCAGTGACCCATCTCTCCTTTCCTAAAGGAACAAAATATAGTACTCCACTACTATTATGATGATAGAAGTATAAGAACTGAACTTAGTAAACAGAACCTGCTATGGTAAGTTTATTTCTGCTGTCTTCTAAGCCTTACAAATACTATCTAAAAGTTTTCACTGTAGATAGTTGAAGGATGATGGAAGATGAGTGTCCAAAGAGGCCATCACCATTTTTCAAGATCCATGATGATTCAGACTTAATATTCAAGATGAGTGTTGCATTCAGTGGTGCTTCAGCTACTGAAACAATCAGAACTAGAACCAGCAGCAAACGTCCGCCTTTGGAGAAAATGTCATCTCTCACAAATTTGCATCATAGACTTTTGAGAACCTTCCCCAATTAAAGCAGGTCAACAGCTTGCTTTTAATTTGTAGCCAAACTCCACTGATTCACTGAAATATCACATTCCCCAACCCAGGCTTCACAGAGATTCATTTAACTAACTTTAACAGTCTCAGTTTGACTGGGGAGGTATTGCATATTTTCAGTTACCGTGCCCACAGGGCTATCAATTATAATGATTCCTACAGTATTTGCTCAATCTGTATGTCTCCTTGACAACTTATGTGACACTGGACCTGCTTTACTGGCGCGGGCATGAAATCAGCGCCACAACTTAGCAGCTCACATTGTTAATTTACATAATGGATTCAGACCACATCTATCCAGTCATTCAAAACTCAAGAGTCCTTGTGACACAGTCAGAGCTGAGCAACCTTGTTTCTCAACAGTGGCTCATTTTTAAAATGTGGTCTCAATAATTTCAGCAGTCTCAACATAAATATTCTCTAATTCAGTTTATGCTCGTCCCACTCCTTTAAAAAAACAAAGCAGACTTCATGTTCATGCCATCTACCAACTTACAGATTACCATCAAATACTTAAAACTAAGTTGGACAAGTATGTCTGAATAATTTGGAAACTTTAGGGATCACAGGACTGGACCTTTGTCATACCAATTATGTAAAGCCATTGGAAAGAAATCCATGCATTTTTGCAAGCAGGCAAAGCAGGCTTTTCATAGAACAAAAGCAGCCTTGTCTTTTTCTGTTATGTGACAACTCCTAATTAAAATCAATGATTTTTTTATTGTTGGCCCAGATAAGCTTGTTTGCATAGCTGCAACTTCTTAAAATAGAAATCTGAACGTTATTAGGAAAAGACATCCATTGACAGTATAGCAGACATTGAAGAAAAGTGGTATCGCTTGATGTTAACATCTGATTAACCTTGGAGGCAATTCTGCAAATGTTTAACAGTAAAGAATAGAATAAAGAGCAAAAGAAATTTAATTCTGTTTTAATGTATTTAGAGAATTGTACCAAGAATACACATAAAGATGTGCTGTGACTTTGACTTGAGCTTGTGCCAGTTGATGACCAACAGAAAGCATTCAAAAAGAGAAAAAGAGATAGTGGGAAATTATTTACAACTACTCTATTTATCAAGCACACTGTTTCATGGACAGCTGAGTAAGATTACATTTCAACATTTCAAGATGAAACAACACATAAAAAATTTCTTACCACAGTGACATTTCTCTAAAATTATTCACTTGTGACCTTGAACTCTGTAATTATGAGTGTTAATTTTCAAGAGCTGAATACTCATGGGATAAATTTGCTGTATATCCGTTAAAACATTGGTAAAAAAATATCAACCCTAAATTGAAACAGTCTTTAACTGAGAGGAAAAATAAGCATTCTGAGTGGTATCAGAAAACAATCACCAGGTGGCTATAAAAACATTTAGCAAACACTGATGCTACAACAGACCACAACAGTTCTAGACACAACAGCATCCTCACTAGCTCCTTTCTGAATTTCCTTTTCTTAAGTAGTCCAGCACTCTACACAGACACAGACTGAACCTTCACAGTGAGTAGCTCTAAAAAGACAACCCTGTTTCCATGCACCCTTTTCAGAAAGGTTTGTTCAACAGTTATTCAAACCCTGTTAGCCTAAGATGAACAGCAACCACATTTCTGTGACAGAGCATTCCAATGCACTGGCTGTATTTGGTAACATCCTTGTTCAAGGCGCCTCTTTCAACCACTTACAGGAAGAGTCTACTACAATTGTGTTCTGAACAGTGCTTAATCCTTATTCAGTCCAACCTACCCTACAAGTAGGTATCTGTAAAAGCAAACAAGATTTTAGCATCTGCTAAATGCCACCCCAGCTAGTTGGGACTATAATTGGCAATAAGACAGAATTGCTTCAGGGATCAGAGTGAATCAAGATGAATCTTGTCTTCTCCGTGTTTGGATTACTGTGCTTGAGATTCAGGAGAGACATCATTGCTCTCTACAATTTCCAAAAAGGAGCTGTGATGAAGGGGGTTGTTCTCATCTCCCAAGTGCTGGGTAAACAGCTGGACTCTGTGATCTTAACCTAAACGGCTCTGTGATCCCAGATGTGCCATAGAAATCAGTGAAATCACTGAATCGAGCATGATTCTGCCTGAACAAATCTCACTGAAGTCTACAAGACTATTGTTTTGCAACTTATCCATTAAAACAGAACCAGTCCCTTCTCTTGAGTCCTTAAAGCATTAAGCCAGTAACAGTATCTTATACTAAATCTGAATAATGAAAAAATGTCAAAGAGTGCCACAGGATGTACAAATGCTTCAGCATACATTTGCATCTGACTTTCAACCTACTTCAACATATGTAGTGCACTAAACATATTTAGTGCAAAAAGCTATTTGGCATTTTTCCATTTCCTAACTGCTCGGTACAAGTAATCCAATGATTGTTCTATGCAGGTTAATGCTCAGCCCTTGTATTTAAAGCCAATGTTCACAGATATACCATAAGACTTAGATGTCTGTGAAGTTTTCCACAGAACACCAGAAGTGTTAATTAAACCCTAATCCTTAGGAAATCAGTGTCAATCACCTGAATAAAGCTGACAGTGTGTTTACTTTTAAGTAAAGCTGTATTTCCTTTCTGAAGGAGTAACATTGCAATGGATGGCACAATCTATTAACTAGTTCCCTCTACTTCTCTCTTCCTTGCTTTAAAACAGAATCATGTTTTCTGAGAAAGGTCCCTGTCTGTTGCTATTGAAATTGTATCATAACTTGCATTTTCTGTTTTCCTGTCAGATATTGCTAGTCTTTTCTATCACTAAATGGAAAGTTTCAAAGTTTACTGACTCTGTTCCTGACAGAGGTCCAGTCACCAACCAAACAGGGATGATGGAAAGGCAAAAGAAAATGAGCAGGAAAGAGCAGAAGTTATCTATAAAGATTTCATGACTTGGAGAGTAATCCAGTCTTCATACAAAGATGCTCCAAACCATCAACAGTAACACTAGCCCCCTTCCCCCCCATCCTCTCAGCTCTGAATTCAAGTAATTTTCTAGTTTAAAACCTAAGTTTAAAAAACAAACAAAAACCCAAACATTAACCCAAATCTAACCAACCAAAAACCCAATACCAGAACACCTTCCAAATTTCTTGTAGCTGAAATTCTGGTAGATGTTAAGTATGTTTTAGGATTCCTTACTTGATGTATATGAAATTTAACAGTTCTTCATTTTCTTAAGTTTACCATTTATTTATAGTTTTGTGTAGCAATGAAAAGTATCTAAAATATATTTCATTAAAATTATGCTAAAGAGAAATAAAAATAAATAAAATATATTTTTTGTGCCTATCCACAAACAGAGAGGTAATAAATTAGAAACTTTTCCATACAAACATAAGTGTTTCTGCAATCAGGAATGTCCATTTTTATTTTGCGATCCTTCACATTCATGTCCTGGATTACAATGAAGCTAAAAATATGACTGTTTGCAAAATTTCATTAAAGTTCTGCTTTAAATTTTTCAATTTTATAAGTCAAAAGGCAAAAAAAAAAAAAAAAAAGCCGATTCAAATACTTAGCATCAAAATCAATTATCAATTAGAAGAAAAAAAAAGTTAGATATTTCATAAACATTTTATTCTGAAACCTATGACACGGGCTCTCTGGCTACCATTTTTCACTGTCATCATTTACATGTAGAAAGGAGCTTGCTCTGCAATTTTTGATTGCTTAAAGAGATGTTCTGCTATTGAGGCTCAGTACCCTGGGTACCAGAAGCCCTCTTGTCCTCACTGAACTAAAGTCTAAATTATGCATCTTCAGCAGCCAAAGAAAAAGCACCTATCATTACATTTTGAGCTATGAACACAGTATATATTTCATACTGAAAGGACAATACTGAAAGACCATTAGTATAAGTGCTGAGAGGCAAAATTCATCATTAGTTTGGACTAGTTGCCATATGATGTGATCACATGAGCTTGAGCTGCTTGGAGAGGCACACCCAGAATTCATAATTCACTTTTTCTTTAAACAGCTAAGACATCATAACCATGACCAGAAGATTACTAATATTGCACAAACTTGCGAGAGCTAGAGAGGCTTAGCTTTATAACAGACAACTAAAGCCCAACTTTCTGTAACCATACACCATGATATAATCGAATTAATCATGTCTTTGCTTTTTCTGTGCTATTTCTGTTTGTTTCAGTTTGTTTACTGAGTTAGGGAAAGAATTAGCAACAGGCAAATGTAAATTTAGCTCTTTCTAATTTTCAGCAAATTGACTTAACAATTGAATTACCATTCTTGTGACACTGTTTAAGACAAAATGCTCAAATGCTACTTTAGCACAATGGAAAGGTCTTCTGCAAGCATATAAGGAAAAACAAATTCAATTTTTTTTATAGTTTCTATTTTATCAAGAGTTCATTGCAGTACAGGATGTGATATGGTCTTATCAAGAAACATGGCATATACCGTAATCAAAACATTTGCACATGCCATATATAAGATACCATATGAAGACACAATGCTAAAGCCAAAAGATGGAAAAAAAATCCCAATCATTTTTACAGAATGCATTTCTGGTTTTAATCAAAATTTCCACATTTTCCAAGGACATGTTCTTCAAACAGCAAACATACACACATCCATCCAAGCACTCATGCTCACCCAAGGAAGTTTGCTTGTGTCTCAAAAAAAAAAAGCATTAAAAAAGTATTTTAAGCTTCAGGCTCTGTTTTTCACATGCATTCTGTTTTACATTCTTTGCAGATGTGTTGTGGGATAATTTCAGGTATTTAGCAAATGCTAAGTGGATGTTTCTTCAAATCTGACAAGAATACTACCAATTTTATTGGTTTATATGACATCAAATAGCTGCAATAAAAAATGTGGTCATGTAGTACTATCAATACTAAAGGCATTGGGCTGTAGCATAATAGCTAGGAGTTTAGAGAAAGCAACAAGAGTGAACTCAGACTCAAAAGGGGAAGCATTCTTAGTGCATCTGAATAAAGCTGTGAAGTGTGAGATTTGAACTTATCTCTAACATCATGCTCTTGCTGCTTATATCAGAATAAGTGTGTTCAGCCTAATGTTTGCAGAGCAGGACAATAAGACTAATTAAAAAGTCTTATTGGAGCTGAACTTAAAAAGTAAAAATGTTCACTATAAAGGAAGGGAACCGGAGTAGAAAATTAGCTCACAGGTAGAGACAAAGAGAACAAAGGTCAGCATTTGCCAATTGCTACTCTGAGGTTTCAACAGCTAAAGGGAATTTAGCCTTTTTCTAATTCAACAAAATCTGCGGAAACCTCAAATGCCATTGTGAGAGAACTGCTATCAAATGTTACAGATTATATCTCAGCCATTGTTGTACTTACTACTTGCACTTCAATATGAACTTTTTGTCATACTTTTTCTTTTTTGACTTATTCTGACAAAGTACAAGCTAATGCACAGATTAATAGATAAATACAACACATTAGAACATGCTATATCTGCTTTATATGAAGAAGCTTAGGAGCAGACACAAAATACTTCTTATTATTTTTTTAATTTTTATTTTATTTTTATTTTTATTATTACCATGTCATGAATAATTTTTTTAGTCACCAAATCAGGTCACTGAAAAGAAGAATGCTTCCCAGGTAATGTAAGTTAGAATAGAACATGCAAGACATTTAATGAACAGTAAGGGAGCCCAATGCATTTTAACGACTATATAAATACTTGCTATTCCAAACAAATTCTTTAAGTTAGGATCTGATTATCCTGATTGTCACTAGTTTTTATGTGCTGATATTTGATTATTATTCACCCTTCAACATTTTTATCTTCCAGAATCAAAGAAGACAACTCATCCAGAACAAGCAGGAACTAAAGAGTAAAATATCACTTGCAGGTTTAGTTTAAAATTGCCCTAAATTTTTGTTGCACAGATAAATATATACTAACTCAGATGTGGCAAAACAAATGCTGAGGTCACTTGATTCTGATTTTAACTATAAGCATGGTTCTGGTTTTAAGGATAAGCATATAAAGTATTGAAGTCCTAGCGGTTCTGCAAGTCTATTCTTAACTACATGATTTCATTGTCACAAAACAATAACAGAGAAGAATAAAATTATGTTACAAAGTTCAGCTTATGAAGTTGTGTATCTTATTTCATGTTATCTCTACTACTATTACAATACAACATAGAAGTAACCTTCACCTTAAAAATTACTGAAATCTGAAATCTCATTAATCTTGCTGATGTTAAGCTCACTGTATATCACAGCAGTCCTTGGGGATGCACAGCAGAATGTGTAACCTTCAATGCTCAGTAGTACAGAGATAAACAACACTCACAAGTAAATATAGTGACATGACAAGTATATTGACTAGGATCCATTGCACTTTATGCTCAATGAGAAGATTGTGTCTTCTTGTGCAAACTGTTGTGAACCATCAACACCTGCAATGCTTACACAAAGATTAGAGTGTGATAGCAGTACGATGACACCTGCCTTTGATTACAGGATTTCTTGATAGATTACATTAAGATGGCTCCTCCCCATGACTTACTACTTCTGTCACATTCTTTACAGTAAAGCTGGTTCATTAATATAATAGATGTATTCTTGGCATTTTTCCTTCCTTTTTCTTGCTTGGTCTACTGGACTTCCTCTTACTAGACTGCAAAATAAAGTGGACATAGAGACTATTCATTTCACTAATTTCAGAGAAACAGTTCTAGGCATGCTACACCTAGAACCAGAAAATAAATTATAGAAAGACGCTAGATGAACAAAAAAGATTATAAATGGATTGTTTAGATTTTGTACTTAAAAGCATAAATTCGTAGACGTTTAGTGAAAATTTTCAGATTTCTTTAATGTAAGTTTTTTATTAATTTGGAAGTCATTCTTCATTATCATCTTGCCCAAAATGTTCTCTCAAATACCTCACTTAAAATCTCAGTTTGAAACCTTACATGGCATGGATATGATTGCAAATTTCACTGCTTGGTAAGAAAGGTATGATCTTTGACTGAAGTAAATTTTCTAAATATATCAAGAAAGTGTGGCTGCTGGACATTAGAAAGCCAAATACATTTTTCCAAATTCGCACCATTTGTGAAATAGTAAAGTAATAAAGCATCAAGTTGTTTCATTCAAACTGTGCTAAAGAATGCCATTTCTGCTTGCTTATTCCAAGAAAGGGGACGTATGTTCCAGATTTACACTCACATTATGAGGGTTATCATATCTCTTTCAGTATTTCCATATTTAATTACAATTCTCAGCATGAAAGAAAGGTAAGTATGTGGGTGCTGCTTCTGATACACAAACTTCTTGGGAGCTATCCAGCAATGCTTGCTTCAGTTCAATAATATTAAACACACTTTAAAAAACAATCACTCTTAGAGAAGTTGATCTAGACACCTCATGTTTTGGTGACACAGCAAAACTTGGTGTGCACTTTAGTTTTGGCTTAGTAATATCAAAAACTTTATCATAGGAAATACCTTATCCACTTAAACATTATTTATCATCAATGAATGATCGTCAAAGCTAAGGATGCCTCAAGGAGGCTTTATAATAAGGAGGTCATTGTAAGCACCCTTTCTGAACAGGGAAGGCAGGGAGTTTAGTGTGTTACCAAGACAGTGTTTTCCCCAGTATTACAGGATCCTTCATCATAATTCTTCTATTTTAAAGACCTTGGGTTCTTGGATTTACTCTTTTTCAGCGCTCTTTCATCATTCCTACCCTCTTTCTTCATCCTGTTGTCTGTCCTTACTCATCCAATGATGTCTGTCTTCATATCTTTAATTACATGTGATATTCCCTTGAAAAACTACTTTCTTGACTCATAGTAATTCTTTTTCCTCATTCTCTCTCTTCCCATAAAGGTGATGAGAAATCCTTGAGGAAGAACTGAATTTAATGGTATACTCTGATCGAACATATGCGGAGAGCAGAAAGAGAATATTATGGAATTTACAAAAATATTCAGAAAGCGGAGAGCCTGAGTTACGGCTCTGATGTGACAAAAGGGAAGGATAAAAAGCCTTTCTAGCATCACAACACAATCTCTACTAGATTCTTTAAATGCAGGATGGAAATCTGGAAAGATATCCACTCTGTCCTGCAGGATGCTATCTATCCCTTTGAAAAAACAAAAGTAAGAGAAACAACCTTTTTCTCTTAACTGTACAAGCAAACGTCTACATCATGCTAAAAAGAAATTATTCAACAACACATACACTGATATAGACTCCAAGCACTAATTCAAATTTCACCACATGTAAACATATGTTTTTTTATCAGCGGTTATTCCTAGAATTATATATTCATCATAATTTATGCTATGGGCTCAAAACTGAGGTTGCTGTCTGACAATGGTAAATAAGCACTTACTAAGGTTAAGTTGATGGCCATCCAAAATACAGACTATATGTAAGGCAATTCAAGAATCTGAATTACAGAGATTATACATGGTGCACTAGAGACCAAGCACGAACTGCTTACAGCCAGATTATTAACCAATGTGACAACCTATGTGTTAGACTGACTTGCAGTGACCCTAAGAAATTTTTCTTGCTATAAAAACATGACTTCAGGGGTTGAATGCTCACTGATAGAATCTGTGAAAAGAAAAATTATTATGGGATTTATTCCTAATGTACTAATGGAAACAGGTATGTGGGTTTCGTTTTTAGTAGTAGAACAAACAACTGCCTTAAAAAATGCTCAACTCTTCTCAGTTTCTTGTGGTAACATTACGCAAGGTCTTGAAAATTCCTAAAGTGAAAAAGGTGTCACATGATGCAAGAATCTCTCAGGATAAATTGACATTTATTCTGCAGAATTTTTCCTGCATGCATCCTTCATGCAAATACTTAAGTACTGACCGTGCCTCAGTTTTGCATTATGAAGGTTTACCATGTCACTTGTTGCAGTCTACAATAAAAGTTTATAAATGTAGAAAACACAATTTGTTTTTTCATCTAATCCTATCTGTTGGTATGTACCAAATTAAAGAACACCTTTCATTTCTGTTTAGGTGGGAAGGTGGAACAGAGTAGTCATTTCATTCTCACAGACTAGTTCAAGAAGTACACCATTAAATGGGAGAAGCAAAGGCAGAATTACAACTTCACCTTATTTTCGTAAGTAATAGACAGCCTTTCATTGCTAAGAAAGACAGAACACAGACTCACTGTGCATTTGTTTGGCTTCTCTCCTGAGTGGACTCTCATGTGAATCAGCAGTTTGTAACGGGCATTAAATGGCTTGAACCTTCGAGGGCACCCTTCCCAGAAGCAGGTGAAGTCCTCTCCCTTCCTCTGGTCTATGTGGATCTTCTCTATGTGCCGCACAAGCTCTTCCTGATGGTCATACAGCTTCCCACAGTCAACCCAGCAACAGCCATGCTTGCCATTTAAATCCTCCAGCTCTCCATCTTCCTCCAGCAGGGCGCCCGGGGCAGGAGGCAGCGCCTGCAGTGTGGGGATGTGGCTGGGGAGGCTGTGCGGATGCCGGCGCTGGTGAGCATGGTACGGCGGGGGCGGCCCTTGTGGAGGAGGCGGTGGCAGCACCAGGGCTGAAAAAGGCATGTCAACAACAGGGCCCGAGAAGTCACCCAGCTGTTCGTTTTTCAGGATGTCCATTGCTTGGCTGTCCATGGGCAGCACACCCTGCTGGATCACCATGTTATTTGTAGCAACCATTTGCAAGCTGGCTTGCTCCAGCTGCTGCATCCGCTGGTACTCACCTGTCCCGTTCTCAACATACCCTGGAAAAGTGACACTGCCGTTTGCCATGTGGAAGCCTTTCTGGGCAGTTGAAACAGAGCAGTTTTGGGGTATACAGCTTCCTCTCACTCCCAAAAAATGTCCATAGACCTCAGGCTGTGGGGAGACGTTTGCTGGCGATGCCCTGGAGCTGTTGATGTAGGCCACCAGAGAAGTTGGGGACGTACGAATGACTGTATTGAACTCGATCCCTTTGCCGTCAGACAGAGGAGATACAGAAAGTGCTCTCTTTTTGGAGCGGGCTGATTGACACCAAACTGAGGACTGGCAAGGACTAGAGTAAGGGGAATTCTTATTTTCCATGCCATATAAGTAGGATGGTAATGAGTCACTGGACGCAGATGCTTCAGGCGAAAAATTTATTAAGTCCCTCAGCTCACAGCCATTTTGTAAACCATGGTCAGGAGGAACAGAAGTAAGTGTCCTGTACCTATGTGACCACTCTTGTTCAGCACTCAGAGGGGAGTGACCTTCTGACAAGCTTAACGTTGTAGAGGCCAGAGTCTCACATGTCAAGAGTGACCTGAAATAAAGGTATAATAAAGTAAGCAGTTAGACAATTCAGAAGTAGATCTTTTACCTTCACACACATGCTTAAAATTAAGGCTACATGCAAGAAAAGCTCTCCCTAATACAAGGTGCTCAAGTTTAGCACACTCAGTTAAAGTACCAGTAGTTATACAAAGGCAATATATGTGTAAAAAGGTCACTTAGAAAGCCAGCTTTAAAACTTCAAGATTTTGAAAGAAAGTTACTGTAAAGATTCTTGATCCACCACTGCAGAAATTATTGCATGTCTTTTCATCAATTTTGGTGTAAATAGGTGTGGACTTCTGAAGCCAAAGCATTATGTTCCTGCCTTCTGTGAAACCCATAATGATTTAAGTCATCTATTATTTTTGCTTGAAAAAAACTGGAGAAGAAAACTAATCCAAAGAGAATGGATTTTCAACGTGTATTACAATGACTTTGTAATACATACAATACTTCCCTACAGAAGTATAATACATATGAAGTTTATATATATATAATAATACATATGTAATACATACAAATACTTCCCTACAGAAGTTTTATATATCAAGCTTACAAACACAGATAATATCTAACTTTACAAAACAAACAAAATAAATGAATAATGTAGGAGAACATTGAACAGGTTTTCTAGATTTGAAGAGGTTGAAGAGGTTTTCTAGATTTGATCTGAAGAGGTATCTGCCTCCAAGTCAGCAATCAAAATTTTTCACAGAAGCATAATCTTGCTGTTATCAAGCATTTTTCACAGAGATATTATGAAACTTCTTTATCCTGCAAATATTTTTGATAGCTTGAAAACCATCAATATATAGGCCCTTAAAAGTACTGTTTTCTACAGAAAGGGATAAAAAGGAAATAAAAGAGGCATCAAGGGCCCTGAGTCATAGCTGTAAATGCTGGCTGAAGGTTAACTGGATTTATTTCTTTGTTTCCAGTTCACACCCAGGCAGATTTGGATTTCCTACCAGCTAGTGCTGCTATCAGTATACAAATTTCTATTTTTAAGGAGCTCTTACAATAGAAAGAACTAGTTATGTATCTAGATAAACCTGACAATCTCCCAGAAGCCTCTACATCTTATGTTTTGAGAATTAATTATTTGGTTTGTTATTTTAATGACACAGTTTTGAAGAAGCACGGAATTTCAATGACGGATCAAGGCCACTGGAGGGGAAGCTTGGCACAGCCTGAGAGAGAGAGGAAGTAGTTTGCAGGTGCTGTATCTGTAAGATAGCTCACAAACAGGGAAAACGTAGCTTAAAAGAGCAGCGAGCCTTGCTGTGGTGACCAGTGGGAGAGACGGTTAAATGCCCCTTTGCGCAAGATACTTGCTCTGCAATGCATGGCTGATCTGCTGTGTCAGAATAAGAAACGTCCTGTTCCGATTCAATGTCAGGGCAGGGTACTGTCATGGACCTTACGTGACTCCATCAGGGTTTAAACAGCACTTGCAAAACAGACTACAGACAAAAAGCACAATTAGCATGCTGACTACAATTTGCATTGGGAGAAATAAGAAAAATGAGACTGCTCTATCAGGCCAGTCTTGTGTGCCATTTAGATCTAAAGGGATGACTGTGAAAAAGTTGATTTAGGCTGTTGTTAATGGGCTTTGTTAAAGCACAATCCATTAAAGGGTGATTGTGACCCCAAATATAGATCCACAGTTTTCAACACAGCAAGACTAGTAAGTAAGGCTTGATTTTTCCATGCTACGATTCACACCTAGAAAATATAAGGAGAGGGTAGGGGTGTTCTGCCAGTTTTTCTTTAAATTTTTATTTTCTCTTTATGAATAAAGAAAAAGAAATCGTGCATCAATAAAAAGTCTATTTTTGTACTGACAAGAGTTTTAAGCAGACGTATAGTACGACCAGTGTCATACAAAAAGCTACTAATGCCTAACACAAAAGGGGCATATCCATCGGTGAATCTGAAGAAAAACTGTTTTTTAAAAGTCTCATCATAGGGCAAAAATAAAAAGCTGGCGCAGAATTTCAAGTATACAATAAGTAAGAGCCAGCTATTCTGAAGAAGCTGCAGCTCTTCAGCATCTAAATTCAAAAAATAATAAAAATTCCAGCTTCCCAAAAAATGAAGATTTATTTAAAATTAAGCCAACACTGTGATTAAGTAGTTTTCTAATAGGAGGAAAATAAATACACCTAATATGAAAATGAGGGACCAGATCCATCAGGGTGCCAGAATCTCAGATGGTATTAATTGGTGCATCTGCTTATTGTAAACTAAACCAGCTTGAGTTTGGACCAGATCTTTCATTAACATTTACAAGAGATTAGTTTTCAATTACATTGTATTCTCCCTTTGTGTACAGAGGCCACAATGTCAGAGTATAATCCAGAATCCTGAACATAAACATGGAAGAGTGAAAACTATGTTTTTCACTCTTTTTATGGTCTTCTATTTACTAGCCAAGAACCCTTTGCTCTTTCCTAGGTCTTTTTCTGACTTGCATCAAAGCAAATGGCATGGATGTAACATGTGGACTATTTCTGCTTTCATGCTCCATAACACTTCCTGAGTACAAAAATCTAGTTTGCAACTATAAAACAGTCTTTATCTAATACAAGAGTCCTATCATACACATCTGGTTGATGCAACACAACTGAATACTCCAAAACAGTTCTGCAGACACGCAAAAAATATGGGGAAGGTTTTATCCCCCATGGTCTGTACACCAGAATCTGATGCTATGTGTAGCAAAACTCTCATTTTGCCAACTGATTTCTTTCTTCCATCAGTAAAAATCAAGAAAATTCACCTCAGCTTTGGTAAATTCAACAAACAATCTGGTTTGGGTTGAGCTGCCAGAACACAGTTCATAATGCCTGAGAGATAAAATCCAGAGAAAGCACTCTGCCCAGGAAGAACCAGTTGACTTCACTTAGGCAAAAGCAGTTCATAGTTCAAGAAATGTAATCAAGAAACCCCAAAAAAGCTCAAAACCGAACAACAAATAACCAACCTCCCCAAAAAACACCAAGAAAAAAACCCCACACTGTTTTGACAATGTGAGTTAGAATCTGACTTTAAACTTTCTTTGCCCTATCAAACAAATTGAGGTAAAAACTGCTGAAATTGACATTCTTTGTATGATAAACTTATTTTATAACACCTTCATCGATAAATCATTAAAAGATACTCTAGGGACACCACTTGATTCTGCCAGAGTTTCAACTTGAGTTTGCCCTTAGTAAATGTTTCTTTGAAATAAAATCAAAACTGTGTAACTCAGTACTGACATGATACATCCAACCACACATTCAGTGTTTGGCACACCTTAAACTTAGTATGTAACAATTGTATGTATGTAATTATATTTTTCTGGCATCAGTTTTATTTGATCTGAAAGGCATCTATTTGGATTTGTCATTTGTCATCATCTTAGCACTGAATGGCTTTTGCTGATATGTCTACATAGGAAGCACAATTAATTTTGTAAATTTTCCCAGGGGGCTCGGTCTTCAGAACTAACGTGACAGAAATGTTAAAAATTATCTTAAGAGTAAAGCAAGGTTTTATTCCATTTGCAAAGTACCCATTTTAATTATTTCAGGAATGTCCTTTGGCTTGTAATAAAGCAACACAGTAAATGTAAACTGCTTTGAGAATAAAGACTCTTATGGTCTTTTGTAAATAAAAACTTCATTTCAACTCAGTAGGCAATGGGGAATGTAGATTCCAAAATAATACACTAGAATATTTTCTCATTGTATTTTTAACATCCAGGCTTGTGCCTAATGTACTTAGTTATAGGGTGGTTCTCAAAAACCTGTTTTCCTCTAATTCATGTTTGCTGACAAAACTCAAAGTCATAATCTCTAAACTTACTATGCAATTAAAATTAATTAATAATGTTTATCTGTGGGGTAGTGATATAAAAAGGAGCATTTACAGGAAGTGGTCATAGTTTTCTTCACCTACACAATAGAACTAGGAAAACAAGTTTTCAAGGACGCTTGATCTGATTAATTATCAGATGGTAAACAAGCCATTTGAAAGCAAGTGCATTTGATGAGGAGAGAGGAACATGTGCAGAGCATTTATGGGTTTTTTGTCTGTCCTTGAAGTTGAGAGACACCAACACGGCACACTTAGCACTATGTAGATGTAACATGTGGACTATTTCTGCTTTCATCCTCCATAAACTTCCTATCATAGTACCTAGTACCTATCATACCACCAAGTACAAAAACAGCCTTTATCTAATAAAAAAGTCCTATCACACACAGATTTTGTGTGGCCAAATTTCACCCATTATTTGAATGATCCAAACAGGAAGCATGATTATAGTTGATCTGAATTAAATTGCATGGAATTCAATTTCACATGGCATTACAGAGAATGATTTTCTGATTTTAATAACCAGAAATGTTACATTGTAATTACAGAAGAATTAAAACCCCCTCCTTTTAAAGTACTGAATATAAAAAGGTAATTGAGGACCTTGTATCTGATGGAGAGGCACTCAGGCTGGAAGCATCCATAGACCTGTGCAAGCTAGGGCTGATCTGGCTGCATGCTGTTGAAAGCTGATTCGCTGAAGGTGAAAGAGGTCCCAGCTGTTGAACTGTCATGGGATTGGTGGTGACTAGTGCATTGTTGCCACTGCCTTTTCCAATGGACTTGCCCTTGTATCCATAACAGAGACCTCCTAAAATAAACAAAGCAGGTTAGTATTTATCTCTCATGAACCCATGATGAGGCACAGAACTCACACTGTAGCATACCATGAACTCTGTCATCTAACTCCTGTATTTTTATCACATCACTTTGCAAACTCCAGAAAGTAATGGGAATCTTCAGGAGAAGACAAAACAGGGGACCAACACAAGAATTTTGCAAACTTCTCAAAACATAAATAGCAACATTCTAAGGGGGAATTAATAGATTTTGCATGTGTAAAACATGCACTGAAGTACATAAACTAAAGACCAGGCATGACGGAAAAACATCAGAAAAAGCACCAGGTAAAAAGCCCTCAGCTGAAGGACAGCTCTCTATAAAGAAGACAGGAAGAGAGAACCCAAGGAGGCTGCCAGAACAGCACCATGTCCTGAGTCCTACCAAACCTTGCAGCTGCAATCCACTGCAGCCCTTCCATCATTCCTGCCACTACCCATGCATAAAGCAAGGAGACTCCAATACGCATGCGGACTGCAGCGCTGGCTGAGTAGTTTCACTAGCAGCAGAGAGTTACATCTGTAACCCAGCACTCCTCAAGCAGGACCCAGCATTCCTCAGAGGTCTAGGTAGAGGAATCTGAGCTGAATCAAACTGAGAAGCATTCTGTGGCCTTTCTTTAAAGTCCACAGTCTGCTCTTAATCACTGCTGCCATGACACAAACTCATAGCTATTGCATAGTAGCACAAAAGGTAGCTGGCCACCGGGACATACCTTCAAAATGCCCAGTGTACTTTCTATTGTGATTTAGAACACAGATGGTAGTTTGCAAAATTGCCTCCATTAAAACACACTGAGATTAGAAATTTAAAATGCAGGTCATAATATGGAAGTTGTTGGACATCTAGCAAATGCTCATCACTGCTGAAGATTAATAATTAGACAATTCACATTTCTAGCTGCTTCCCTTTCAGAATATTCCCCAAAGCAGGATAGCAACATCAGGACAAATAGTGAAAAGTATTTCTACGTAAACCATTTTCCTAAATTAAATCTACTTTTGATATGGGCATACAACTCATACAACTTTTTCTCCAGGTTCTTCAGATGGGTTGTGGACTGCAGAGAGATGTACATTAAGGCATTAATGGCTCCCCCAGTCAGAGGAAGAAAATCCAAATCCTTCAATTCCCTCCAGATCAAATAGTTCCAAGGACCAACATGTAAAGAGAATTCCTGATTCTGCACTCAACCCCACTGTGGACATCACAACAAAGCATCTAAGATCTTGTAGGATTACAGTCTGTTCCCTGTAATGATGTCCAATTAAATCAAAAGAAAAAGAGAAGGTATTTCAATTTCTTTCCTGTGAAGGAAGAAAGTACAAATTTTGAACTCAATAAAGCTGAATCAATGTGCTTCTCAGCAGTTGATTTTTTAATGCTACAGAGAATTAAATTGGAACCAGTAGCAAACATTAAGCAAAAAATGTAAATTGATTCTGATAATAACATGAACACTACTCCTCTTAGCAAAAACCTAGATGGGGTTATGTAAATAAATATACATAAATAAATAAATAAATTTACAAGCTCCATTCACACTATAAAAATACATAATACAACATAATATGCCTATATGTATGTGTGTATCATAAATGTTCAGTTAGTTTTTTTTAGAAAAGTGCCTTAGTATCTAGAACCAAGGATATTCTACACCAAATTATATAAAAGTGTACTATAACAATGGAGGAAACCCAACTGGGTTTGATACTGAAATACAGTTTTAAAGCTTGGAGAGTATATACATACATACATACATATATATATATATATATATATATATGTGTCTATATCCGCATGTATGGAATACTTAATAATACATCAATCTACTATTTAGCATTGAGAAAATGTACCATATCAATACTGATCCTTTCCTGGATGATGCCATTAACACCCTTTACTTAAAGGCCACTTTAAACTAATTTCAGTAGTAACAATAATATCTGCTTTATCATATCAGCAAATCAAGGGCTGTGTATTTGTCAGATTTCCATTAGGGAAAGGCCATATGTCATCTCAAATAACAATCTGCAATGATAGAGTGAAATCACTATTTACTCATTACTAAATCTGAGTTGATTGAAGCTTACATGTTGGAAAAAAAAACAAATCCCAGCAGAAAAAACAGAAAAGGGAGTAGTGCCAAACCAGTAGTGCTGCTGAATACAGAAAGTTACATCCTCAATGCATCCTGGTTTCCCTTTCAATTACAGGGTCTGCTATTATTATCTGTGTATAAACATTATCTCAGGAATGCCAAGAACAGGTAAGAAAATTTGCTGTGTTATGGTAAGGATGATGAGAAAAAAGGGCCGGGTTGCTAGCCATTGAAAGGAAAACATGAGAAATTAAGTACTTTGGGGAGACTGTATTACTGGAATGATAAACAAAAGTTATGCAAGACTCTAGTCCACAGAAACGTTTGACTTTTCTCTTATGTGAAAACAGAAGCAAAAGGTTTTCTTCTTTTTACCACTGACAAACATTTGCTGTTATGACAAAAAATTACAATTCTTCCACTGAAAAGAAGGCAGGGAAGATTATAATGGAAGAATAAATCATCAGTTCCACCACTGAAAGAGATTGCAAAGTAAAAGGCTGGTGCTGTGAAAAGCAAAGTCATAACATTTCATCAGCTGCTTCATTTAGGCATAAATGTCTCAAAAGATCATCATCATCAATACCTTGTCCATGCCCTGCAGGTCACTGAACAACATCAATTTGATCTGAATCAGGCAGCAGCATACAATCCCATGTATGTTGAACTAAGTCTGAGCACAAGAGTGGAAGCTTATGCTGACTTCAAGCCCACTACAAAAGTACAGACCACGTCTGATAGAGGATAAACAGGCACAATATGGACCTGGCCTGTCATGAGCCTGCTGCTGAAAGGTAAGCTGTCAGAACGTGTGTTCAAAAGCTCTGAATAAATGTCAAAATAACTATCTCCAGCATCAGCATATGGCATCACATACCCAGAGTGCCAGAGGAGCCCTCAGTCCAGGTTTCCTGTATCGTCCCGAAACCTGGAAATGTCAGGTAGTGAAAAGACAACTAGAAATTCCTTGATGCCTTGAATCCACATCAGCTGAGATAAGCAGGAAACTCTCAGGAGAATACCAGTAGGTTTAAATGACTGTAGATTCTAAGAAAAATATGTAAGTCAATATTTTATATAAGCAAAAGAAGCAGTTTCTTTTCTTTTATACTAGGATATAGATCAGGACACAGTCCAACAAAGCCAACAGCAACTAAGGAGGTGGAATCAGCCCTGCAGTAGCTCATTGTAAGAGTTACAGCTAACCAGAGCAGGTGCTTTATTCTAAATAAACATAATAACACACATAAATCCAAACTGCTCCTTATCAACATATAATAGTAATAGTTAACACGTAGAAACAGTAAAAAAAATTATGGAAATATTTTTATCCATTCACTTCCTCATTTATTAGGCTGCCTATTTTCCCTGTTTATTCTCTATTGTTGTCACTCAACCTTGAAATGCAAAATTATTTCACTGCAATCTTCTGAAGAACATTCAAAGAATGCAGAAAAATACAACTACTTTAGATACACAGAATTTTAGATGAGATTCTTCTTAATTTACATAATTCCCTTACTTTTTGGAGAAAGAATCCGATATGAAATCAGTTTCACTTAAAAACCATTTTCTTTTATCAGATATTGACTGAAATCAACCAATTTCTTTGCCTATTTATTTATGTAAAGAGCAGTCATTCGTTCATTCTTCCAAGTATCTCAGGTTAAAAAATGAAGCTACTTCACCAAACCTTTGAAATTGTTAACTATGCTTTCTATATATAAATCATGGTCAACAAAAGCATTTAAAAGCAAAACTAGTTCTAATTGTCAGGTATTCTGAAACACACCACATACATACCAAATACATAACACCAGATAAAATTCAAACATCTCTTTGATTAAGAAATTTGCTGCAGTGTGAAGTATTCCAATAGAAAGTCTATAGTAACTGAACTAATCACTATGAAACAAAGCTACTAAAATGATCTGAAAACCTGTCTCTCATTACTGTTAGAGCAACAGCCAGAAATAAAAGAATTATAACAAGAGAGCAAAAGTTAATTTCCCTAGGGGATTTTCTGTGTACACATACATAGAAAATGTACACGGTAAGAGCTTTGGAAGTTGGTTGGTTTTAATGTTTCCCTTGTATTGGGCTTCCACTCCTGTTTCTGTGGACTCTCTATTCACCAAAATGGGAAGAAAAGGGCACAAGCAAAAAAGCATGTTCTAAGACCATACATACGGAAGAGGACAGAGACCATAGGAATAAGGCAGATTGTGTGAATGTATTCTTCATATAGATTGTGAAGAATACATGGCTGTTTGAAAACACGTTTGGTCTTTTTTCACAATACATTTAATCCTCTCGATGTTGCAGCCCCCAGTTACTACATACACCTTTACTGTCTGTCACCATATCTGCACCGTCACTGACACCCTATTTGGAGAGGAGGGCATGGGGGGCTTCACAGTGGCTGTTAACAAAAACCTCAAATGTATGCATAGAAGACTTGCTTCCCAATGGTAATATCTTAGTCTCTCTCTGAGAGATATTAAGATATTACTAAGATATTACCTTGAGCCTGCCAAAGTTTCAGGCTTCCCCTGCAGCAATTTCAGTTATATTATTTGACTGCTAGAGAGCTAGCACTTCTCCCTTTGCCCTTAAACTAAATGGCCACTTTTCTATTGTTTCCACAGCCACCTAGGAAACTCTATTGCACAACGATGTCGACAGAGACACCAGCTGCAGGGCAGTGAATATCAGACCCCTGCAAACCTTCCTTAAATGTGTTAAACTGAAGCTTCAAAGGGGAGCAAATATATTTTAAAAAGGGGGAATATTGTCATTTGCCTCTCTGATCATATGATCAAATAACGTCTTTGCTGATTTGGAAATCTGGGCTTCTTCAAACTGGCATCATACTCTGAGTCCAGATCTTTTTGGAAGACCTTGAAGTTCCTAGGTGAACTAGACAAAAGCTCAGTCACAAGTTTATTAGGTATGAGCTTTTTTTTTTTTTTATAGCATGCAAGCTGGAGTTTTTCAGAGTACAAGTTAATTATTAAACTATGACTCAAAAAGTTGCTGAATTATCATTTGTGTTGCAAGTCTTACAAAATATTGTAGTTTCTCAACTACAATACACCACACAGCCACTACATGCTAGTGAAAAAGTGATTCTTAGCATTTATTATCTTTAAAACAAAACAAAAAAACCCAAGGATTTGTAGTTAGAGAGAAAATCATGAAATTAAGAGCCTAAAAGCTCACTGTTTTTAACATTATGGTTATGATCATAGCTTATGGTTTCCCTAACACATTCAACAATGACATTTAGTAACAGATTTTCTCCAAATCCTCTGGCAGTGTCCACTCTGAACACCAAGATAGACACACCATTAATCTGACTAGTACTGGATAATCCATGTTCTTCACTGTTTACAGAAACCTAATCCTTACAATCAATAAAAATAATCTCAAGAAAATACACTAAACAGAATTAAAAGATGGCATGGTATTAAGAGACAGTACTGTGTATGCACTTTAAAGATTCTTCATGCTTTGAATCTTGTAAAGGCAGCTTTTTCACTATCAGGGTGCATTTGGTAAATTAACTTGCACTAATTTCCAATGTTATTTACAATCTTTGTATGAAGTAATCAAGCATGTACTTTCAGCAACTCTACTGAGAGACAAAAGAGACTGACAAAGCACAACGAAAAACAATGTCTCCCTTCAACTGGAACCAATGTAAAAAATTATCCAGAACCAATCACTGAAAACAATTCCTCATAGGTGATTAACTTAGCTGGTTTAGAGCAGACAGCAATGAAATCACCTACTTCTATGGAACACTTTAACCACTAAATTTAAACAAATGAAAACAGTGGTCTTGTAATGACTAAACTGAGAATATATTATGAAACAGTCAGGTTCAGGAAACTCCCAGGAAAGAACAGACACAGTAAAACAAATATATTCAATTGGATCTACAGACATCTGTAATGTCTCATACTAATTCTGAATCCATTTTATCTATATCAGGAAGACCTATCACTTGGTGAAAAGTTATTTAGAAAGCTACTTTGTTTTTTTTTATTTTGCATAAAGCGTAAAACGTTATCAGTTAACTAGTGCACACACAAGTTAATGTATAACTGAACTAAAATATAAATGTTTTAGCTGCAATGGGTAACTCCTTATTTGTTATCAGTAACATTAGATGACTTCTGCTTTCATCCTTATTAGGCTAATATGGTATGTGCTTTTCTATTGCAGAAAACTTATGGCTTTACAACTTTGGTTTGTGCTACTACTTTTCCATAGTATTAGTAACCAGTTTCTATTTACAAAACTTTGCTTGACCATTTAGTTTGTATTTCTGAAATATTAATACATTGTGCAAGTCTCAATCAAGTAACTGGTACAAATCAAGAGAAACTCTACTAAAAGTGCAATGTATGTAATATAATGGTGAATACTAACAGGGGAAAAAACCCTACAAGTTTCCTGTTTTAAGTTTCAGAAATGACCAGTTTCTTACAATACCACTACAATACAGACAATGAGAAAAGTATTATTATAATCAAAATGGAAAGTTACAGGTATCTGAATGAACAGAAGATAATTGTATTGGAATTAGAGATAGTAAGAGATAATACCTTCCAGCTGCAGTGCCACTGGGCAATTACTGCCTGAATCTGACTTAAATAAACACAGAGCATATATATCAGTATGTATGCGAGAGCACAGACTACAATTTCACTTACATGTGGCATTACTTGGGAAGCAAATTAAAAATATATATTTTTAAAACTTCTTCATATATTGTGAATTATAGGACACAAATGAAACCAACAGGCAAACACTTTGCCCGGCAATTTAACAGCATTGCAGTCATCTGAAAAATAAATTAATTAATTCAAGCAATTTTGTTAGAATAGTTTTTTGTTGATACCATCTGATTGCAATGCAGCCAACTATGGAGGGGCAACAAGAAAACATTCTAGAAAAAATAATTCTCTGTACTAGGTAACACTTCATCTGCCACAAAAACTTCTAGCACTGTTCAACCTTCACTGCACATCTGTACTTTTCTTCATGTTAGAAATACATTCTTTGAATATTTTTCATTAATTCCTGATTTTCTTTCCCCTCAATTTTAATTAAAACATGCTCAGATAGCTTCTGTTATCTAAATGCTCTTAGTGTTTTTGAAAATACCACATAGGAGCTTTGCTATCTGCAACTCTGAACACATATAGATCCATTACTCTAAAGACCTTATCATTCCACATATCAAAGTAAATCAGCACAGCAATGTAGCCTCTGTTCAGACATAATTTCAGATTTCTTGCTGTGTTCACTGGACTGTTATCTATCTTCTTTGTTGCACACCTTAAACGTGTTTCTCCTATCAGCCTGCCTGCATGGCAATGATGGGAAGAAGACCCTTTCCTTCCTCCAGGCCCCAGGCAAAGGGAAGACCTTCTGCTTCCTTTACTCACTTATAAAAGGGGATGCAGCAAGCACCAAGGGTAAGGGAACAGACTCTCAGGAGAAGAAGGCTGCCTTAACTCCAGTGCTCTAGGACAACATCCTCCCAGCAAAGACTGCCGCCTTCTGTGCGCGAGTCCTGAGCAGAGGAGAGAAGAGCAAGAAAATTGCTTTCTACCTCCAGCATGGGCCAGCCCTCAGCCTTTGCCACCTAATACGTCAGTGCCAGACTGTGCTGCACGTCATGTTCCAGTAACAGCATGAGTTCAGCAAAAAAAGCATGCAATAAAGGTGTTGTTTAATGTTGAACTCTAACACCACGTGAGGCTCCCTTTCTAAATCTCTACAGATAATCCAAGGCATTTGACTTCTCTTTCTCAGGAAAACATCTTTCCCCCTCTAAGTCACCAAAATACACAAGAAGTAGAAAAAGAAAAAAGGAAAAAAAAAAAAAAGCCAACCTGTTTAATAGTGATACCCATTTAAAACCGGTGACAAATGCTAACGTGGAAAGAACCTCAGAAAGTGCAGTATGGAATCAGTCACATTCATTACGTTTTTGTTTCCCAGATAAAAGCAACCATTCAAGGACACTACTATTTTTCAAACAACATTGTCCCTGAGATTCTGAGCAGCACATTTTTTTCTCTCCTCACACTAAAAACAAGATACTTTTTAAGGTTGTTTCTCCTAAAAGGTAAGAATGTTATCCTAGTTGTCAGTTTAACCAGGCAGAAATAACAAGCATACAGCCCATATAATGTACATATACTAAGAGGCTTTATACTCAGTTAATTAGTTTAACTATTGCTTTCATGGTTCATTTAAGTCTTTCATGCTTCATTAAATATATTTTATCACCTCAGAAAAACTTCTCAGCAAAAATACAATTGTATTTTCAAGTGATAATCGTCTTAACTAATATATATATTTCAAGCATGTCTATCAGACACCAGCAAAGTCTGAATTACTACAGTAGCAGTATCTCCAACCATTATGCAAATTTCTTTCCCCACACCCAATGGAAACACAAATGCTTTTGCTGAATCAAAAGTACTTCATCAAGAAAAAGAAAATTATTTTGACATATCTTATTTTCATCATTAAAAAAGTTCTCGCACTGATCTTTTACTGTTCCACCTTCACCGTAATCAGCTCAAACATACCCTGGATTCAGTAATTGTAACTACCTTGCCAAAGGCCCTCAATTCATAAAGTCAGAAAATCATGTCCTTAAGGAAGCATAAAGACCAAGGAAACTAATAGTTATAAGTATGTAGAAACCAAAATCCATATGCAATTCATAAAACAAAGTCCTGTGGTTAAGAGAACATCTGTCCTACCAGTTCATTTACTTATGCATAGACTGAATTTTCTCAATTCAGGATATAGGAATACGTCTGAGCTATTTGCTAGAAGAACACTTGCTAGACTGTGAAATTAGTCCTTGCAAATCCCCCTGCATGATTACCACAAATTCTCTGAAAATTTCTACTACTATCTTCACATGCAATCTCATTCTATGAAATATACAGCCAGTAAGGCACATTGCAATAATAGAATGACAGTAGTTCTTATGATTCAAACTGAATTTTAGAGGAGGCCACTATCAGCACCACCATGGTCCAAACAAAACCCTCTACTTGTCTTGCCACCTTAGTTCTTCAGGTCAATGAGAGGCAAAGCCTGAGAAAATTATACAAACAGACAGAAGTATTTAAAATCTGTATTGGCACTACATGCTTCCAATCCTCTCAAAGCTTTAGACATTTTTCTTTCAATTTTATTCTTTATTCCTTATTCTTTTCATCAGCCCAAGCCATACTAATTAATCAGAGTTTCCCAGGTCTTTTGTTGTTGTGATCAAAAAGAAAAGACCAAAATGAAAGCTTGTTTCATCTTTTTAAAGTGAGTCCATCTACCTTCCACAAAGCCAGGCTATTAAGAGGGAAGATAAAGGCCAATTGAATGGCTCAGGCCCCTAAATACCAGTCCTGCTCCTGCCCTTAGCTGTCATCCTTGCCAAAACTGTTTTGCAAAGAATGACGTCCTAACCACAGCTATTACTTTGCAAAGAGGAGGCTGCCGTGTTGGCAGGGTTTGGCAGCCAAAGTTGGCTCCTGACTAGGGTCTGAGGTAAAGACACAGGAAACCACAGTGGTATCCCAATGCAATGGTGTCTGCAAGGGCCATCTGAAGGGCGGAAAGAAGTGCTCACAGACAAAGGCATAGAAAAGGCAAGTGTTTGCGTGCTCTGCTGAGCTGAGTACCTTTGTTCAAGGGTGGAAACCTTTGGATAAATGTCCTGATGGACACTGAAATAATTTCAGGAAGCTGGTCAACCCAACTGTGTATCTCTCCTTCATACCTCTAAAAAAAATCGAGTGGTACCTATCTTCATATTAGTTTAAGAGACAGAATGTGCTATATAGATAAGGGTAAAATATTCAAAATGGATCATGTGATTTTTGAGGACATCATCCTAGTGAATTTCAGTGATGTTAAATTCACAAGTACATAAGTAATTTTTTCCAAACAGAACTTTATGAGCTGCTTATGTAATTTTTCAATTTTCTGTCATATGCAAGTATTCATGTATTCCTCATACAATTTTTAGTATTCTGGTGTGATTTTCATTAAATTGCAGGGATTTGATTCCCCGCAACTAAAGGACTGCAATTCCCTGAGGTTAATGTTAATGAGATATAAATCTCTTACAGTCAGCTGTCATTGTATCCCAAAAATGCTGAAATTCACACTCTATTCTAAAGTTCATGAAATTCTATGTTAAAAAACATGTCTGCTTTTAAAAATACCGCAGGCTAAAAATGCAAAGCAAAGTCCATTCACTTCCAAAAGGCTACAGAACACTAAGTCAGGTCAACAGAGAAGACTTAAAAGTCCTTATAATTGAAGAAAGGGCAATAACCAAATCAATTGTTATAGTACTTTATCCTTTATGTAACTAGCTTCTCTTCCTCAAGCAGCATTCAAGAATCAAGTCTGCATGGGCAGGCTGAGTGAAGAAAGAATATGTATTTGCAGTCTGGTTTGGCAAGAGTTCTCAGTGAGTGCCCAGGTGTTGTCACTTGCTGGCTGACAGATGCCCACCCAGCTGCTCTCTCCCCCTGTACCCACAATAGCACAGAAATCACAGGAGAAGAAAAGATGGGAAAAGCTCCTGGGACAAGATAAGGACAGTTTAATAAAAAAAGCAAAAACTTTCTGAGGCAAAGCAAAATAAGAAATGTATTCACTACTTCCCATCAGCAGGCAGGGGTCCAGCCATCTCCTCAGTCTGTGTAGCAGTTGCTCAGCGAGATAAATGCCATCACCACTAATGCCCTTACATCCTCCTCCTTTCTCTCAGCTTTCATGACTGAGCACATCATACAGTATGGAACACCATACAGTATGGTCAGCCAGGGTCAGGTGTCTTGGCTGTGTTCCCTCCCAGCCTCTTGCACACCCCCTTCCTAGTGGCCTTTTTTTCGGTAGAGTCATGGAGAGAAAACCTTGACACTGTGCAAACACTGCTTACCAGGAACCAAAACACTGGTGTGTTATCACTGGTTTGTTATCAAGACTGTCTGGTCAAAAATGCAAACCCCAGCACTGTATGGACTGCTACAAAGAAAGTTAACTGCATTCAGACAGATGCAGTATACTTCCTGTAGAAAAACCCAACTAAATGTTAGGAGACTCCTCTGGAAAAGTAAAAATACACGGGGAACCAGCTCAATGAGGTAAAGAGGATAAGCACTTCCCAGGGAATATCCAGACTTCTGGTATCACTGCAGAATTCAAATTTACTTCTAAAAGCATAATCTTTTTGAAATGAGAAATATTTTCCCATTGTGAGAAAAAGGAAAATTAAACATTGAATAGGTATTAAACACTCAGCTTCCTCTGGAAATAATGTAGTTGCAGAATTTCACAAGGCCTACATTTTCAGGAAAGTCATTTGTTGTAAAACCAAGGATGTCTTACTGGTTTCAGAAAAGAGCAAGAACTTTGAATTTGAATACTTTAATTTTTTTCACTCTGAATAATTAAAAGCCAGCTTCTGTTTTCATCACATAAAGGTCATTGCTCTTTTAATCAGCTGGTACTCTTTTAAAAGGATGTTTCAGTCTAAGAAACTCAAGAAATGAGGAATCCTGAAGGCTTAGCTGAAGGTAAGTTTATAGTACTTTTGCTCCTATATATGTATGCATTAGGTGTTGAAAAACACCTATGTGATTAAAAAAAATATAACTTTGTTTCATGTGCATTTTTAGTTGTACCCAGCTATAATACCATCATTACAAAACAATAACATCATTACTGCAACAGCTATTTGTTACGTCAGTCTGATTGTGTTGCATTTCTGCTTATGGAATAAGATTTTAAAAGACATTACAGGTCTTAAATTAACAACTCATAAACAGATATCTGTAAAGTCTGAAGTTTTCATGACCATATTTTGATCTCCTCCATGTTTTCTACTCCTCTAAACCTGTTATGTTCATCACAAAATTTTTAAGTAGACTGCCACCTTGTCTTTCAAAAGGCTGCAGCCGAGGGACAGGAAAAAGCCATCAATATTTCAAAGGTTATCCATGGGTTAAAGAAGGGTGCTTACTGAACATATTAGTCAATCTTGTCCCAGTCTCACTCAACTTGTTTACCAACATCCTGGACAAAGGGATCAAATGAACCTTCAGCAAGCTTGCTGATGATATGAAACCGAGGGGAATGGCTGACAGACCTGAAGGCTGTGCTGCCATTCCATGGGACCCTAATAGGCTGAGAATTGAGCAAGTTCAACAAAGGCAAGTGTAGGGTTCTGCACCTGGAGAGAAACAACCCCAAGTACCAGTAACAGGCTGGGGACTGGCCTGCTGGGAAGCAGCTCTGCAGAGATGGACCTGGGTATGCCAGTGCCAGTCACAAGCTGACCATGAACTGGCAGCACCCCTGTGGCCTGGAGAGCCCCCCTGGAGAGCCCACTGTATCCTGGGGTGCTCTAGGAAGGGCATGGCCAGCAGGTGCTATCGCAGGGAGGTAATCCTGTCCCGCTACTCAGCCATAGTGAGACCACACCTGGAGTGCTGGGCCCAGTTCTGGGCTCCTCAGGACAAAAGAGATGCAGAGCTGGTCAGTACAAGATAGACAAGAAGAGGTTGCAGCAGAGGCCACAAAGAGGGCACAAAGATGATGAGGGGACTTGAGCATCTCTTTTATGAGGAGAGACTCCAGGAGCTGTGTCTCTTTACTCTGGAGAAGACAGAGGGGATCTCATCCATACATATAAATTCTCAAAGGCAGGTGCCAAGAGGATGGTGTCAGACTTTTTTCAATGGTGCAAGTGGCAGGATGAGGAGCAGTGGCCATAAACTAAAACACAAGTTCCACCTCAACAAGGGCACTGGAATAGGCTGCCAAGGGAGGTTGTGGAGCCTCCTGCTCTGGAGATATTCAAAACTCAGCTGGATGTGTTTCTGCAACAATCACTCCAAATGACCCTGCCTTGGGCAGGGGTGTTGGACTAAATGATCTGCCTAGAAGATCCCTTCCAAGCCTGAAAATTCTGTGATTCTCTGTTGCGGTATTAGTTTGAAAAAGTTCAGTGTGGTTGGCCAAAACGATAAACAATCCAACAGCCTGACCACGTGCAATCATGTAAATACTTGGGAATAGGCTATCTTACACAAGTAAAGGTGCGTAAATTCTTAATTTATGGGAATGGATCACAGCTATAATCTGAATAAACCTGGAAATTTCAATTAAATCATGTAAATCTCAATCGCCACACCCAAGTTTTCTATTTTAAAGACATTTTAAAGTCCCTTTACTGGGGGCAGTTTTGTTAGGACCATAACTTGGCCCCTGGTTTCTAGTTTCCAAGTCTTTAAAATAATTTCTTTCTCTATGAAATTTTCTGAAAGAAAGAAATCTTAGTCAAGTTATAACATGCTAGGTAGTCATGAAGGAAAAAACTGAGATTATTATCATTATGTTCAATGTTCAAACCCCTCGCAAAAGATTCCAAATTCTAATTTAAGAGATTCATTTCGGAGATCTGTGGGTAAAGAACTATTCAAATCATTCAGTTTGACCATTAATGAACATATAGGTTAGGATACAGTGAAGGAATTCACAGGAGCAGTCATGCGGAAAGAAACTGCTCATAACTACTATTTGTTCTTGTTTAGCAGCACTTTTCTTTTTTTAGTCCAATCAACGTGGGTTTCTTCTTTCTGGTTTAATATACGACAGAAGCTTTTTAAGTCCCCTCAGAGATTGAGGAATTCACAATCTTTCTTGAACTAAAATCTCTAAAACTGAACATAAAAAGAAATGCAAAATAAAGATCATCAAAAAAATCATTGCTATTTTTTGCACAGAATTCATGTCTGGATATTTGCTATATGACTGTACAAAAGCAGGCGAATTGCTTGAGCTCTTGAAGGACCATTTTTATTAGTCAGGAATAGGAATATATATTTCTTGTATTCTTAAATACTCTCAATTCTACTTATAAATCAACACCTATAAAAAACAAATTTACTTTTATAAAAATCAACTGTAAGGAGAAAAAGTTAAAGATCACTCCAAACATACTCCTCCCCACATTAAAACCATAGGTTGTAAACATATCTTTTGCTAAAAATACATAGTTTTACATGGGTTTTTTCCTTTGAAGTTTTTGCTGAGTTACTTATTACACATAAAATGAGTGATAGAAGGCACTGCATGCCTCAAATGGTGACTTGACATTCATCAACATTTTTTAACCACAGAGCCTTCAGTAAATGTACTCATGTGCATTTTCTTTTCACAGTCAAGTCAAGGAGGACTGGCAAGGGTACTGAGAAGACCCTGCTTGTCCTCCACCCCCAACGCCAAGGACACTGTGTTCATGTTTATCAGCTGGCGATATAAGAATACCAAGGGGGTTTCAGCTACCCTCTGCAGTGCAAGAATACAGCTAGATGTTATCATGATGTCTGCAACACCAGGGACCTTGCTCAGTCCAGCTCCCAACCTCCAGCTGCTCCTTATAACTGCACTGCACCAGTCCCCACCTCTACTTCGTAAAGTGAGATTTTCAAAAGTGCCAGCAAACCTTCTATTTCACCTACACCAGTTAAGATCCCAGGATCAAAGTGTAACCCCTTCTGAAGGTTTAAAAACAAGCAATACCAGACTAAAACAGCTATTCTACTGTCAGGACACAGCAGCAGGCCAATGCACACTCCAAGGCTGACCCTACAGTGTTGGTCTAGAAAAAGGCATACAGTGGTGAAGTAAGAGTAAAGAAAAGAAAGTAAATCAGAACTGCATCTGCCTAGCACAACTGTGAACTCTGAGGGACATTACTTCCCAGGTCTCTCCTCCAGAAAGAACAGCTTTGCAAAGCTTCTCAAGTAACCTGAAGGTCATTTACACAGATTTGGTCCTCGGTGTTCCACCTGGCTTGTAGCAGGGCAATTAGCAGCATAGTCCCTTTGTCCAGCTGGCAGAATTATACTATGGTTAAGTAAACATGGGGCATGTACACTTTGTTCTCCCTCTTCCTCCCACAGGTATCCCTTCACACACTTTCAGCTCTGACACACAATTTCAATTAGTATCAGTTTTACCAAAAGTCAAAGGCAAAGTAATGAAATCTGCATCAACAAAAACACCTTACTTTCTTGCGCAAGAAGACTTCAGTCATTCCAGTGGCAGACACTGCATGCTGCAGCCATACCTGCTCTGTATGTATGCCTTTCTGTAGTTGTGTGTAAACTATGCATTTTTAAAACTACAGCATTGTTGCTTATCATGAGTGCTGTCACAGTAGCTCTTCATCACTCTATAAAGAAATTGGAGACAGAGAGGAGATTTGAACACTGCTTCAAAAAGTCTAAAAATAGAAGGCAGCAAAGATGAGGAAATAATTAGAGCTCAACAAGGATGGTGGAAGATAGACTGGAAACAAAACCACAATCATAGAGCTGAAAAGCAAAAGTCACACTTTTTAAGGTCCTCCACCTTATCTGAGTTCACTGCCTCTGCTAAAGGACCACTTGCCCAAAGGTGCTTTGGACACAGACTATCAGTTTGGAGAAATGACAATTACTAACCTTCTCTGAGTCTCCTCTGAGTTATCATGCCTGCCCTGTGCACTAATTATGGAGCTGATACTCACCATTGCCAGGAATTCACATTTCACATTCATTTAAAGGCTTAAAGCAAAGGATCAAGTTGCAAAATTTTGAATTGGACTCAGTAGCGTGTTGAAAATGCTTTTCAACATTCATAAACAGGGTTCATTTCAGGCAAAAAGACACATGCAGAAGGCAAGTAACAGGTATGGGAGAGGTATGACCACAAGCACTATGCAGATATTAAGACACTTCTTTAACTTGCAGTTGTACATTTTTGTGCCATCACAGTCACAGATTTTGACAGAATATTGGCAACAACTCAGAGCACCTGGAGCAGGAATTGCTAGTGAGAAGGCAGCAAAACTAGAGTTAAGGGAAAGAAATAGTAGTTTTCCACAAAAGGTAATAGACATGATTGCAACGCAGGTATTTCATTTCATGTGCAGTAGGCTGGGGGTTTTTTTTAATATATGGGGGAAAATATGGCATCATGTCCTATGGCAATATAAAAAAGGAGGCTGATGTGGTTTTTTGCTTTGGTGGTAAGAGTATTATCACAAACACAGAGCAGTAACCAGCAGCCACTATTTTCTGGTTACAAGTTAGCTACAGTATATGATTCATTTGTACATAGGAATAAAGGACATTTGCACCTCACATTTCAAATTTTTGTTACACAAATAACAGCATGTAAAATTAGGATATGCACATATACTGTATACAATATGTAAATTTATAATAAGCAGAAATAGTGTAAATTATTAAAATACTCACCAGGAAAATTGATGAGAATAGACTCTAAGAAGAAAACCCTAAACCTTGCACTTCATTAGCATCAGCAACTGACTAATTTGAATGAAGTCATCTGAACTTCAGACTGCACCTTTCACAACCAAGTATGAATGATTGAAAACACTGATGCTCAGTGTTTGGCAGTTTTAATCCAAACTCAATTGGCTTCCTTCTAACACTATTTTACCATATTAATTTCAACAAAATCTGTTCTATGTGGAATTCCATATTACGGGATTTAATTAAAATTAAATAAATCAGTTTAAACATTTACAATCTGATATAAACTTTTCTTCCATACATTCAACACTTCCACAGAAACAGCCAGTATCAGCATAGTTTTCTATTACAGTCTATAGAACTCCAGCAATTTCTAATAAAATTTTTATCACTCCTCTACAAATGCTAAAAATAAACAGCTCCAGCAACCTTTCATTCAACATTTCAATCTTACCTTTTGACAAGGAAAAGTTGTTACAATCTGAAAGAAATAGTTTTTCCAGCTCCACAGGCCTACCACCTCTCTCAATGGAATAGGTTAATTTTAAAAATCTTTAGATTAAAAAAGAAACTAATGATAGAGACAGGGAACACTCATGCAGTTTTATCTGATAATAAAAATGTAAAATATTCCTGTTCTCATGGCCAACAGAGGACACAGCTGTGTAGAAAGAACCTCCCAGATTGTATTTTCAGAACTCTCTGAGAGAACACTGCAGCTTATCTTCCCACCCTCAAGGCCCATGGATAGTCATATTTTCTCCTCAGTACAGTTTTCTAGGACCATTGTGATCAATGTTTGCAAGAGTCTTCTACAGAATGCACATAAAGACCCTTTTCCTTTTACTAGAAGGAAGATTTGTACACTGTGCTTTAGGTTTGAAGGCTTCAGCCGTTTGTCTTCTGAAGTAAATATTTTAAAAAAATTATTTTCCCCTTAAAAATGATAGCGCACAATGATAAGAAAATACATAAGTCTAAATAAGTCTTTTGAATATTAAGACCGAAACTATGAAAACAGACTTACAAACCCCACAGAAGAACTGAATACAATCACAAGCTAAGCTTGATTCAAGAGTAGCGCTGGTAAGTAATAACTTGTTTCCTGTGTCAGATAATATTTACATCTGCCATAGGCAAAATTTAAAATCAATATCTATTCAGACTTATTTTCATATTAGACTCTTCACTGGACTTAGAGAGTTTGGTGTTTTCCCACACAAGTGAAAGAGAGAATTTTTGCAAGCCCCAAGTTTCAGTTTCTCCACCTCTCAAAATTACAATTCACTGTACTTAGTCTTTGTACAAGCTAGTTTTCCTCTCCCATCACTGCTTTTGACATGTCTGTAAGAAGATGAGCTATCCAATGAACAAAAAAAATATTTCAGTATAACTTCTCTACTCCTTCTTCCATCTTGACAGCAAAAGAAGTGCAGTTAAATAACAATTCACCATGACAGAAACAATATTCCCATCACATGAACCCAGTAATTTCAGAGACAAATACTCACTGCAGAAATTTCCCTGTTCTCTTACGAACACACATGGTACATTCAAAAATGGCCTTTCACAAGGAACTAAGATGCGCAACCATATTTCATACCAAAGAAGGGAAACAGTTGAGAAAGCAGATGCAAGATGGTAAAGGTACGGACGAGCAAGAAGTCAATCTAGAAAGCCACTCCTAGCAAGAATCCCAGGTTAGTTTAAGCAGGTGAAACACACCAGCCTTGCACCTCTCTGGACAAAGAAAAGTCATGGAGCAGCATTAACAATCCCAAGGCTGGTGGGTTGGCCAGGGAAGGTACACCACGGCCAACCCATCTTCCATCAGGCTGTCTTGAGGTCTCAAGATGAACAGTCTTTCTCTTATATTACTAAAAGTTTTTTAAACATTTCCTCATATTTGAAATTCAACTAAATTTATAGCTAATTGTTTATGCAAATAATTATCCAAGCAGTCCTCTCTTAGTGCCAAAAGCATCAAAACATTCATAAGAAACAGTGGATTGTGTTAGAAGATATATTTCCCTAATTAATTGACATCAATGCTGGGTCAATAGTTTTTTTACAAACAACATTTATTTGTGAATACTGATTGACAGGCCAATTATAGTTTGGTTAGGTGGAACTTGACAGCCAGCTGCAGGTTTATTAACAAATGTTCAAACAGTAGTATACAACAAATGCAAGTTCAACCTAGGTCAAATATGCTACAACTGAACTCTGAAATATGCCATTAAAAATGTCTCAGGAGGACAGAGCAAGCATGTAAAGCCTATGCTATACAATTAAGAACTGTATTTAACTGCCAAAGTGGTATGTCAGCAATGATGATGACTGCCTGTCATATTGTCATTACCAATACACTGGTATTTGAATAAAGCATGAATTATAAATTTATTCTGGGCTTTCTCAAGTGCAATTTTAGTAAGAGTGCCTATTTTCTTTTTAACTTCCTAAGTAAAAATCACTTAACTGCACATAGAGATTTCTTTTTCCTTCTTTAAACATGTACTTACGATTTTTCCAAAATGTTCATAGTAAAACTCTTGGTAACCCCAAGGCCTTTACACTGGCAAAATCTCATTCAAGACCCAGAAACAGACAGAATAAGACAAACTGTAATGCTTAACTGTAAAGTAAAGGTAATTTTTTTATGCTAAAGGCAGAATATAACACTAGTTGAAAGTACTCAAGCAACATTAATGAAAAGAGACATTCAAGTGAAATAAAGAGAAACATTTTTCATCAAAACCCCAAGATTTGGGGATACTAAGAAGCAGACAGGCAACTTTTTAATTTCTGTTTTTCCATCTTCTGTCCAGTCAGGACTAAATACTACCTTAACAGAAAAACCTGTACAATTTCCTATGCTCATACGAAATCATCACTCTTGGTGCTCATAACCACAAAAACCTGAATAAATTATAATCTTAATAAACCATTGCCCAGCCTAAAAACTTCCTCTTTGAAGGGGAACTCAAAACCTTTTTTGGAACCTTTTTTTTGGAAATGACATGATAATATTTCTTCTTTTTTGAATAAAGAAACATTCCCAACATGCTTTCAAGGTCCTCTATCTCACAGCTGCTGAAAATGCAAAGAAGCTGGGACAGCTTGACCCGAGCAGTACGCTCCTGGTTCCACAGGCTCCTTTTAGAAGGGACAGCACCAAGGTCACCCCTGGAGAAGAGAGGGGCTGGGCAGCTTTTGGCAACTGCTGGGCTAGTGGAGGAGAGTGGGCTGGAGAGATTGCAGGGTACAACACAGGGCCAGGAGGGGCAGAAGCATGGCTGTGGGTGGACAGAAAGTCACATCTCAGGGGAAAGAGACACGAAGACTTTGCAAAGGACTGGGAAGGACCATGCCTTGCTGCACCCAACTCTTGCACTGGTTGCCAGCAAGGACTCTCTCTATATATAGACCATAGGGCATTCATGAATAAACACTTTGATTTCTCTTCTTACTGCTTTTACTCTGCTCTTCTTATGTTATCTCTACTTAACATCTAGCTCTAGTCTCTTCTCTAATTATGTTAGTTATCCTATTTTTTGTAACAGCTTAATTTAGAAAAATTATATAGGGCTTGGCAAATCTGTTTTATAAATGTTAACCATCATTCTCCATCAGCATTAGCAACTGTTACCTCCACTAGCAACTGGAGAACTGGATCAGACATTGCATGGAGATTCCATCTCCAAAACCTTCTGAGTACTATTTAGTAGAGCTAAACCAGTTAGGGACCACAGATGAAGAAAGAAAATCTGCCAAATTTAATTATTTGCATTTTCAGTATTATCTTCGATCAATAGGAAAAGGAGAGAACATTTTGGGGCAAAAGTGACCTTGAAACTTGCCTTTCCAGTTGACACTTGCCATTTTCAATCTGCCAGCTCCTAATACTTGACAGTGGTTTTTTAGCCGCGTTGCAAATTTTAATCTTCTGGTGCTATTTAATCTACTACTTTTAATCTACTGTTAATTTTAGTAATTAACACTTCAAATCTCAATTCTGTGAAGGACTTTTATTAAATGCAAGGTAGGAATCACCCAAAAAATATTTGTAAAGGCAGAAAGACATGGATTCTCCTGCAAATGATAGCAGTCCCTGCAGGGAAACTGCAGGGAAAAAGCATTATCGCATTGCCCTGCTGGAGACCCAAATATAGCTTCTTTAGTAGGCAAGAGATTTTAATCTGATGGAGCTTATTTCCCTGCAGATGAGATACAGACTGGACAGCAGTAGCAAAGCACATTTTCTATTTTCATTTTGTTTGTTTGTGATTAGGGAAAAAAAGAGAGACACTGAAAGGAAGTAAAAATGGAAACATATGTGATTACCTGGTATACCAGGTACTGCATCCATTATTTAAATTGTTTCCATCAAAATTGTTTAAATATATTTTGTTTAAATTGTAATTGCATCATCACAATTGTTTAAATGTATTTTCTTCTTCCCATTCATCTCAATTAAATTCGCTAACTTTTAAGGCTTAATTTCATTGAAAAATTAACAGTACCAAGGTAGAGTCAGACAAAGCAACCTTTTCTGAACACAAAGGAATGCCTTCTGAAAGAAAATAACATTGTACCCTATCAAGCTGCCCTCAAAGCCACAGGAAGCTCTGTAGAAGAATTCTGACAATGCAGATAAGTTACATCAATGTGCAAAGAAATCCCTTACTAGAGACCAAATATGAATTTCTGTGTACACCGTTGATTTCAACAGGAATTTGGCTGGAGCATGACTCATTATCATTTCAGGGGACTAAATTCATTAGGCTTTTGGGCACATTTGCAAGGGGAAAGTGGAGAGGGAAAGCCAGAGCTTCCTCACTATTGCACACAGCTACCATGGGTCAGCCAGGACAACAGTTCTTCTCACTGGCTGAAGTTCAACCACGCCAAGCACCAAGAGAAGATACCTGCCGTGATACATCACCATGCCCTGGTGATGTTGCTTGGACAAAATGGGCCTGCCATGTGAACACTTCCAGGGAAACCTGTCAGGTCAAAATTCTCTCCAGAAGTTTTCCAATGGAAATGTTATGCAGCAACTGCTTTGTTGTAATAATTAAAGCTGGGAAAGGCATGTCTCTTCTACTGACCTCTCAGCTTGGTACCATCCTCAGCCAAAAATGTCAGAGTCACTGTTAAGCAGAAAAACCTGAGGACCTGGTGGCCTCTGCTCATTAAAGCATAATAATCCACCATAGACAGGCTCTCCTCGCATAATTTGAAGCCTCTAACAAAGTGTCATGGTTTAACTTCAGCCAGCAACTAATCCCCCACAGAGCCACCAAACTAATAAAGTGTCAAATGGTTAGACTAAACAGGGATAGACTTCTCTGTAAAGCCCAGGAAAAACGACTTAAACCACTGATTTTATCAACCATATAGTATCTGTAGAATTGACTACTTGAAACCTCAATGAAATGAGATTTTTATCTCAAGTTCCATTTCACATATTTAGAGCTGCAACTGAAGAATATTGCCTGAACATGTGGTTTGTTTGCTTGGGGAATTTTTTTGGGTTTGTTTTTTTTTTTTTTTTTTTCCCCACAAGGGCCTATGTATTCAGCTGTATCCCATGTCACAAGACGGAGGCAAAGGGCTCACAGAAGAAAAAAGCACATTCCCTACTCCTGCCCCAGGTCCTCCTGCATTTCATGTGAGATGTGCTCTTTACATCTCCTTCTGGGGGAACTTCTGGTTCTGCAGAGATTATTGAGCTGATTTCCAACTTCTGAAAAAATTCAATGCCTAATCAGCTTCAGCAGCACATGTAGCCCAGTGACACCTAAACCATTCTGAATCTCTCTAAAACAGACACCTATGAAACTACAGAAGGCCATGCTTGCGTGACAAGCAGAATTTAACAAACATTGGCACAAAATGCCAGTATTTGACCTAGCCCCACAAATATGAAAGTTAAATGCAAACCTTTATTACTGTATTTCAGGCACAGTGCACCTTCTACTGCACTCAGTATCTCAAGTCTGCGGAAAAAATGGTGCACACCCTTACCACTGGCAGTGAAAGAAATGCTCCACTGGTTGCATTCTTCCACTGGTTGTATAACATGCCTGGAAACACCTCAGTGGCCTGAGATAAAATTTAGCAAATTTAGCCTGGAAGGTGTAAGAGAAACAGAAACATGGACAAAGGGACACATGCAAGCCGTTTATAACCCAGTTAGAAACTGGTAACATACATGTTAAGCAGTTTATTGTCCAAGCAAAGCCAAATTTCAAACACGGAACTCCTTGCAGGAGTGTTCCACATATTTAAAGCTGTTAGAGTTCCCTGAAAGTAAATTAAAGACAACTTTGCATTTTATGTTCAGAATAGATGCCAGAAGAGCAGCTTCTCTTCTCCTTGTTTTCTGTGGGTGAGTGGTAGGACAGAGCAGTTACACTAAAGCAAACAGTGATTTTGCTTCCTGTTCAGCACCATCTAACAGGTCTGAAGCGCTAGGGACCAAATAAAGAAACATCACCATGGTGAAGATCATGTTACAGTACTGCTAGGAAAGGCAATATAGTTCTGGAAGAACACGATAGAAATATGCCAAAATGCCAAATACAACTGCAAAATTTATTATTTGTACACTTCTATGCTGAAGTGTGTATGGGACAGCTTTTTGGTAGCCTGCTCCTCTGTGAAAAGGCATAGACAGGCTTCATTTTATGTTCCATCTCTATAGGCGCATACACAGGTCTAAAATTAATTTTGTGTTTACATCAATAAATTGCACTTTATGTGGAGATCTCAAATCACTTTATGAATGTAAAAATAACTTTTACAAAATTTGCCAACAAAAAGAATAGAGGCACAGGAAATTTATGGGACTTACCCATATTCATACCAAAAAAATGAAATCTTAATTCACCCAGAAGAGCGGGTGGCCTCAACACAGTTTTCAAAAATTTTCAGGTACAAAACTTCCAGAATTTTCATACTTCAACTGGATTTTTGCTACTAATTTCCTCGATAAGGGGTGGCTGAAACATACATCTCTCTGTATGAAAACAGATTTTATTAGTGCCATCTCCTGGTGATAAAACAAAATTGAAAAATCATTAACTAGATTTGAAGATTCTCGGAGTAAAGTGAAATATAATAGTTCGATCTGGTTTGCTTTTCATGCTTTTAATGGCTTGACCTGAGCCACCAAATTTTCCTCTCTGCGGAGCTGGAGGATGCAAAACTCATTAGCCAATTTTAGGATGACATAAATAAGCATCAGCGACAATAGAGGAAAATCACAAGCTGCCATGACAGTGAAAACAGGTGTCAGAAATCTATTGAAAAATACACCCTATCCGCTTTTATTGGGTTTGCCCTAGTCAGAAAGAATAATACTTGGTCTACGAAAATCAAAGAAATGTGAGCCTTACTCAAACAAACACCTTCGCTATACTGCATTTTGGATTGCTGCCATTAATTTTAAATCTCACTGTCCATGTCCACAAAGTGGAGGGTAAAGGGTATAGGACACAGTATGAGAGAAGTTAAAATATACTCAACACAGAATGGGTAACTGTTTACAACATGCCTCATACTCTTGAGTGGGTTTACAGCTCTTGTGTAAAGTAGCTCCTTTTTGGCATTAAGCCTTAGACTCTTCAGGGCATTCTTCTAAGTTGCCTGGGGCCTTTATAACACATAGTGCAACATGCATTTTGGCATCACCATCTTTTTTTATTTTCTTCAACATTTTGTTCTTAAACATAATTCTGAATATTTAAGATAAAGACTCTAAAAGTACAGAGTCAAGGTAAATCATTGCCTTACTTCCATCATTTCTGTTTAAGAATTGCCTGAACATCATTTGTGTTCAGGAGTTGAACCATGCCTGAAATATGAAGGATAGGGGAGAAAAGAAATAAGCCTGAAATAAGCACTCCAAAGGAGTGCCTTGCAACAGGAATCTGTGCATAAAACAGATTAACTTTACAAAAAAGTAAAGTAAACTTCTTGCACATTCTAGGAGAGGCATACCAACAGCAGCAGTGGAGCTGCTCAAGGCCAACCAGGACTGCTGGTCATCCAGCCCCTAAAACTAAGTGCTGATTTAAACTCAAGGAGTCTCGTGTTCACAGATGCACTACTTTGAAAAGTCCTATACAAGAGAAAAGAATCCATCAAGGCCCATCCTTATTGTCTACAGAATGGGTTTCCAGAAACAACTGCCAGAGCTGCAATGCCAATGCATTCCTTGCGTTGATAGATTATATGTTGTTTTTTTCAAATATATCAGGGCCACCAAAAGATTTGCAAAGCTGAAAAATGTGTCAAGCTGGATAAAACTAAGATCATTACCACTTACTTTTTTGTACTTAAATATCATCAATAACCAGGCTTTAAAACTGCTTGATTATTGATTATAGAAAGCAACTAAAAAAGAAAGTGAGTCTTGAGTAAAGCTTTCTGCATAAGGAACTGCACAGAATACTGATGAATGTCTTTTTTTCAGACTGCGCCAACTGACACATAAAAACAAAAGTACTAGAGAGCAAAATAAGTATGTTAAAGAGATTTCAAGTGTGGCTCAAGCTGCTTACTGATTAACACTTCAGCATATAACACTCCTCACAGACCTGTGTGGTTATTGTTCAAAAGTGAAACAAGGCTCTTTTGGCAACTGGAGACAAATTATCCTTGCTGACCAAGTTCACAGTTCTCACACAGCTTAGTAGCACTGGAGCTGTTTCTTCTTCCAGGGTCTCTAAAGGGAAAATAAAATCAAATAAAATACCAAGATGCCTGTCACCCGTTTCCAGGATAAGAAAGAGCCCTAATGATCTCTAACAGAAAACAAGCTCATCTAATACATGAACAAATGAGCTAATTGACTCATTTTACCATAAAAAATTACAGTCACATATGCAAGAAAGCAGAAAATAAAATACAGAATTGTCTTTATGTCAAGGAATGGACAACACTACAGAAACCTCAGAAATGGATGACAGCTGTTTTTTCATTGCCTGGAAAAGGACAACAAATGACTATCTACACAAGTTTCTGTATTTCTTATAGAACTTCCCCATCTGAGGGGCAGATTTTCAGATTTGCTTCCTCAAGCTCCATTTCAGTTATATTTATTTCAAATCTTCACAACTGTAACACTATCTTCATCACACACCCACATGCTGACTGCTCTGGTTTTAGGAGAGCAGTCAAGGTAGAACAAAAGGCCAGACTGGTTCCAAGGCCTGAACTGCCCCCACATGTAGTGTCATCTGCTGCCAGGGAGAATGGGGGACACAAGGAGATGGCTAAGGCACTCACAACTGTGCGCCGCTCACAATTACTGAGAATCCTGCCAGACACACCAGCTCAAAGCTCACTCACAGGAAGACCAAAAACCAGGTCTTCTGGCCGCCGCTCCCCTCCCTCTGTCCACGGTGGACCTCCCCATCAGTGAGGGAGTTGTGAGGGCAGTGGCTGGAGGTGCGGCAGCTGCACTGATGTCACTAGCACCATGTCAGCATGGCATTTTGGTCACGGTAAAAATTCTTCATCAGCCAAATCCAGGCTGCTTTAAGACTACAATATATTGTATTATTCCTCCTAAACTTTGAATTAATTGTCATAACATGTTCTGAATCTCTGTGATTCAGATTAAGGACCCATCTTCCCGAGCTGGATCCTCCCCCCGACAGTGTTCACCAATAATGCTCAGGGAAAAATCAAAATTGAGCTCCCTAATCATTCCCACAGCTACCTCCTGCAACTACCTACACCAGCAGGGACAAGTTTATCTTTAATATTTCTCAATGAACTTCAAAAATATCTTTTCATTAACTGAATATGAGAAACAAAGAGAAGTGTTGAATATACTGGTCCTTTCAGAAAGCATGTGCTGTTTTCAGAAAGACTTGGGATTTTTATTACATGAGACATGAGAACACTCAAGATATGCCTGAACATGGTCCGGCTCACACTCACAATTCCATCATCTTCACACAGGAATGAACAAGACAAGCAATAAGAATAGCTACTAGACTACCTAAAAAACCAAAATTATTAATCAGATGTGCATAATATGCTGATACTAAATCCTCAAATACATAACTTTTGGATATCACTACACTAGATCACAGTTCTAATTTGAACAGTTTGAAATGTACACACCTTAAAATAAGTTACTTTCTTAATAGAACATTCAATTAAAAGCTGGCTTTTAAAAATTGTACTATTTTATAACAAAACTTCTGCCCAAAGAGCTGCATTGATGAGAGATGTTGAAGACCAGTGCTGGTATCTGAAGTCCACAGTATTTTACCATGTCCACAGTGTTTATACATAATCTTCCCTAATGCCAGCCCTTCAGCTGAATTTTCTACTTGCTATACTACCAAAAATGTTGACATTATTACACGTGTGCGAGCTAATTAAGCCAAGAAGGCAGAATTGACAGCATCTAGAAGCAGAACAATCGGGCACAGCAGACAAAAATCCCAGTTCAATATCCACTGGCTGATGTTCTTTTCACCTTCCCATGCTGCTCTGCAACACATACTTTAGGAGGTGGATTAGTTATTATTTAGGGCTACTTTAAAGACCTCAGTATGGATTCTCAGTTTTTAAACATATAATTTTGAAGACAGCAAGAATCAGGCTCTGCCTGAAGTGAAAGAGAGAAAAGTTCCTCCAAAACTATCATGTAGGGGGGGTCCACCTCTTTTCACTCTGTGTGCTGTGGATTACACCCACCACCTCCACCACTCTGAGCACCAGATCAGCGATCCCAGAGGTCACACAATGAATATGTATATGTATTACCACCAGTCTGACTCAGCAGAGCACTCAACATGCAGTTAACTTTCAACTAGCTCTGGAATGATACAGGTTCAAGTTTGTAAGCCTTGTGGAAGAGGGACAGACTTCCTAAATTTTCAAATGGAAGTAGTGAAGAAAAATAGGAAATTGAGAGAAGTAACACACTTGTAATAAAGTGAGAAGTCTCTCTCCTTTTCTCGACTTCCACTTGGATATCAACCTAAGCCTTTTTTAATTTACTTAATTTATTTCATTTTAAAGCATTCAATTATTTCCTATCCATTAAATTTTCATGTCCATGTACATTAAATTTTGAAAATATGATTAAAAACTCCTCCAAAGAAGTATCCTCATCTCCAGCATGACCAGAGTCAAGAAGTATTGCAAACTTACATGTTCCATTTTGACTTCTAAGACCCAAGAGCAGACGGTCAAGAACATTTTCATCTGATGCAGAAGCACTTACTCGCAGAGAACCAGACTCCAAATTTTGTGAGCGTTATGCATCATTAATTTCTACAGCATAAACAGTGGTTTCAAGAAATGCATTGCAAATCTATGGTCAAGACAAAGCACTCTACAGCATATCCAGCCTAGACACCTTAAAAAAGCATGAATATTGCTGCTTTCATCAGTAAGCAGCTGTTACTCAACAGTGGAAAGGTGTGTTCATGCATCCACAGAGCATTCCTGATAGCACTGACAAAAATTCTGGTGCCATAGAACATAAAAATACTCTCTGGATTTGTTGAGTCAAAAGGTTAGGTTATTCTGTTTATAAAGAATCTTAGGACAACTCAGTGATTCCAAGCAACTGCTGTGTAATACAAAGTCCCTGAACATAATCAAATTATGAGTTTCTTTCGTGGAAAATATCAAGACATCTTGTTGCAGTGTCTCTTCCTTTGTAGGAAAAGAGTAGTAAAGAAGTGACTGGCTCCTATCTGCTTAAACCAATACCATCTGCATATGTGTGATTGGAAAAATTTGCTATTACTGATGGCAGTACAAAAATGAGTATTTTCTTCACCTCAGCATGGGGAGAAAGTATTTGAAAATTCTTGCTGTATTGGCTTTAAAAACTGTGGGACTGGCAGTTCTGGGGACTGTGGGACCTGTAATAAAGGGTCATTCTCATTTGTAACCACACATTTCTTGGAATTTAGGGCAGGGGAGTGAACAGGACTGTCAATGGTGCTGCTCTGAGGAGCTATCCCTCCTCCAAGTGCAGGCTGGCAGACAAGTTTCCAGTAGCTGGGATTGGGGTGCTGCTGCTTGAAGATGGGCAGGGTGCTCCTGCATGAATTCTGATTGGTGAGATCTACTGTCCACGGATGATCCTAGATCCCTGAGGAATACCTGCTGTCCAATGGCTCATACTGTAGGACCTCCTATTACTTTTTAAGAAGTTAATTTAATCAAAGAGTGTTTTTACAGACTCAAGCTATGACTGATATCAATCCAAAGTCAGTGAGAAATCCATTGTGTATTACACCAGTTTAAAAAAATACAGAAATAAAAATAAATTATGCTGTAGTAAGTAACAGATGAAAGAGGACTGCACATGACTGTTAATTTTGTGATTTTACTGGTTACAAGAAACAAAGTACAAGCTCTATATGGTCTCTCAGGAAGAAAGAATAAAGCCAAGCAATGACTTAAGATCTAACACAAAGAAAACCTTTTTTTTCCTTTCTCTACTCTTCAAAAAGCTGAAGTTTGCAATAAGGTCAGCTGCCTTCACATTGTCTAAATAAGCCATAACATTAAGTGAATGGTGATCAAGTACAATAAGGCAGCCAGAATTGAAAAGACCTTCTGATAGGGAATTGTCATTAGGATGAATTCATCTATTGCACATTTTTCTGCCATCTCCTCAGTCTATGCTGAAAAGCACATGCAATAGGGAAGCACCTGACAAAACAGGAAAAACAGCAGTTCACATTCTAAAGGATATGCATAAAACATGAAGAGAAAACAGCAGAACCACAGAAAAGCCTCTGTGGTCCTTCATACTCTGTGTCACTTCACAACACAGAAGTACTGGAGGAAAGCACAGCAAAGAAGCATTCATAAACACAACTGCCATCACTTCAAAACTGAATGCTTATTATAAGCCTACAGATTTGCCATAATTGAAATACAAACACATAGTAGCAAATTTTCAAGGATTTCTTTCCAATTATACCAATAAATTTTGAATTCTGATTTTTCATCACTTATGTTTTCCTACTTAAATCTTAGAAGACAAGACTAGCAAGGGGTTCAAGATCATATCAGCCACAACCTACTCCATGGCAGAATCAACTAGATACAAACATTTCCTGACATAAAAAAGATGTTTAGGCACAAGCTGCACTTGTCAGTGTAAGTCACTGGGCTAAGATATCATACAGATGGGGTATAACTTCAGCCCTAATTCAGCTGAACAGCTCAGGTCCAATTTTCATCACTAGGTTCATCTGTTAAGCATTAAGCACATGTTTAAGCAGTTTGTTCAATCACAGACTCAGTGCCTAATTAACTTGTTCAGACAAACAAATTAAGTTGACAGCAACAAAACTGAAGTATAGCTTCAATCATGGTTTTAATACATATATGCATTAAGGTTTTAATGAAGTTTTATGGTCTTCTTGCAGCAAAACACTGAACTCTAGCTTTATCTTCAGCGCAAAATTTTCAACACTGAAGCCAGTCAGATTCCAACCAGAATATTCATCACTGAATTTAACATAAAACCTTCATACTTAAACCTTTGCCTATTCTGATTCTGTGATGTCTCCATTTTCTCCATCTGTGAACAGTCAAAAAACACAAAACATCCTGTTTATTTCACAAAACTGCGCTCACAGCACACTTCTAGACTGAAAGTCATCTAAATGTCTACAGAGACATCTATGTATGTATCTGAAGCATCCACACACACTTTCCAGGTAAAACTCATTAAAAATGAAAGGCCTAAACATGTTATCTTCAAAAGAAAGAGCAAAATCCCTAACTAGGAGAGATATGTCTTAACCATACTTAAATGGTCATAAAGTCTTATTCTACATACTATTTTTGATTGTTACATATATATGTTGTGGGAATAAAAATTGCAAAGTACAACAATAAAAGTCAGTAGTACTTATTTTCATGCCCGGATGAAGCATAAATCACTCTCTCCAATTCAGCCAAGGACAGGGAGAGCTGCATGTTCTTAAATTCTCAGAGTTCATTTTAAAAGCAGAAAGTCCCTTGCCTTAACACAGGTGACTAAGTCTTTAGAAAAGGACACACCAAAAAAAAAAAAAAAAAAAGGGCATGTTTTTCTATCAAGGGGTTTATACCATGTCACTCTAAACAGGCTACAAATAAAAACCATTCTTCCCTGTAGTTCTCGTCTGCAATTTTAACTACATTGGAAAAGTACAAATACAATCAAGAAAAGATTATAACATACTGAATGCATTAGCTTTACTCAACAAAAGCACCTTTAGTTTAATCAACAGAATTTTTCTACATAGGTTACACAGACCAACAAGGCTTAAAAAACTGAGGTTGATATACAACTTGTGTTGTTATAATGCTGGTGTCCCTTGCTATTCTCCTCTAGCAACATTATATCTTACAAGGAATGACAGTGTTCTATACCACCACTTTTCTCATTAGCTACCGTTGTGGTTTTTATATTTGAAGAAAGGCCTCTGGACTCACAATTTTCTTTCTCATGTTAGCAAACTGTTTTTTGAACCAATTGACCTGCAAGCAGAAACAAAATAAAATTTTTTATATGTTAAGCCATTCTTCTGCATTTTCTTCCCCTAGTCTCCATTCATATTATATCATGAAAATGCATAACAGTACATTGACAGGCAAATGAATATATTATTTATTTAAAATATTAAAGCACCTTGGAGAGCGTAAGTCTTCTCATTTAAAAAATTATTATTTTGTGATATTCTAATATCAATTTCCATCAGGAAATCAGGACCTTCTCATATTAGTGGCCACACTGAATGAGACCAAAGCACCAGATTATCTAGAGATCCATTAAATCATATATAAGTAATTAAAATTAGGACATGAATTATTTTCTAAAAGTCTAACTACCTTTTCCATCAGATCCAGAAATAACTATCTGTAATAGTAAAACACTATACACTTCTAATCAAAGTGATCTTGGAAATTGTGAGAGTATAGTACCAAATACAATGGCTTATTTAGAAATAAGCTTTGCAATCCTGAATAGGGTTGAAATTTTATGTGTTAAGTTAAAACGCACAAAAATCCCCCCACCAAACAACCAAAAAAAAACCCCAGAAATAATAATAACCTGAAACTGAATGGCTGTACTGACAAATTACTTTGTTCTATTAAAAGGAACAGAAGCACTTTCCATCTTTGAATGCAATACTTCTGTCCATCAGTAAGATGCTGTAGTGACCTTTTTGTGCTACCACAGATGTCAAAAGGACACTTATGTCCACTGCTTTAAAAGTCTCTTTTTTCCTACGCTGACATTATTCCAAGTTCTATGACTCTGCATCAATAACATTATGACAACATAAGTGCTCAAAATCCATAGCAATGATTCACAAATTCACTTTCATAAAAATAAAATTTAAATTCAAGCTGAACAGAAGCCTTGGAAAATCCAAACACTAATCCTTCAGAAAGTTAAACAAAAGAACAATTCACAAATCTATGTCTGTAGCACAGTATGCCATATCATCTACTTTTCCAGGGCAGTTCTGAGAGTTTTAATCAGAGTTGGCTTACTGCTTCACCCACTGAAAGAAGAAGTAAAATACTTTTCAATTTCAACACAAGCTAAATTACTCCACTGCAGAAATGAGTTAAGGAATAGTAAATCCAGCTCAGGAGATGCCTTCATGGAAATAGTTATCAGACACCAGCATTTTGCACAAAGCATAGCAAGCACTATCCCAAAGGAGAAGACTGAAAGAGAAGGCACTGAACCTCCTATTTTTCTTGCCCTTTTTTCTACTGGACACATCTCACCTCTACAAAGCTACCAGACACTACAGAAATCAAACATGAACCATAACCCCCTAGGTGGGACTGTGAATTCCAAGACTGTGAGTGCCTGTCCTCATCCCAAACATAAATATGGATAGCCAAGACACTCACCATGTTCCCCTCAACAATTTCCTTGGCACAATTCCAGGAAAAACTTTACTTCTTCCCAGGGCTGAGCAGCCACATGGCCACCCAAAGGGTCTACCTACCCTTTGAGCTCTATTCTCCCCTATCAGCCCTTCCATCTATGCATGCCCATGGTTTTTGGAGCATCATCTCTCAGTTGCACCACAGTGAAATACTCAGAAGTATTGACATCACACTCTGGGTGGACAGGACTGTTATGGAGAGGGGGAAGCAACAGGCACCAAAAGCTATAGGGATGCTTCGCCTCAGCTTCACTGACTCCTGAGGTTTTTGTGTCTCACAACTACTTGTGAGAAAGACACACCCTAGTATAGGTGTAAATCACTATGCATTTTCCAGATAGAGCACACATGCATAGGAAGTATGACAGTGTTTTTACAGTTATCTGGCTCTGGTTCGCAGAGCAGAGCATGGTAATAAATTCTCCTTGAAAAGGAAAACCACACAGAGATTTAACTAGGCAAGAAACAACAACAGAGTTTGAAATTAGGTTTGGAACAATAGTTACATTAAGAATCCCAACTGCAATAAAGGAAGACAGTGTTCTTTCGAAACTGGGGTTAAAAAATAAGCTTTTCTCTCATACATAGAATAATAAATACACAGTATTAGCATCCACTGTTTTGGTCATTTGTTTCCATTTCTTGACAGTAGTATTCTTGAAGTACCACAGGGGTCTTCATTCCAAACTGCAGTACTCTGAAAATATCACATTTTTCTAAGGCCTAGGTTGTCAGCCAAGGAAAGCTAGAAAAGGTCACACAATCTGAAAGTTTTTAGTTCTCGCGCATCATCAGAAAGCCCTCTTGATACAGCATGAACAAGCAAGGCAAATGATAGCTAAAGATCTTCCACAGCACTCAAGGCAACCAGTCCCCAGATATGATTGTGTTTCTCAGAGCTAATATAATGAAATCTACTAATTACTTATTACTTGCATCACTATAATTCCTAGGAAGATTAGTCACAGAAAGGAATGCCTTTGTGCAAGGGACTGTACAAACACAGAGCAGAGCACAGTCATTGATACTGCTGCAACTGCCACCAAAAGAGCAGCTGTGGTCAGTGGACAGGATGATGTATATCCTAGCTTAATTACCATTTTTGCCAGTCTGCCCGAGAAACCTTCTCAAGTTTATTATGTTAATTAAGATCTCCTAAGCTTCCTCTCTACTAGGACCTTAAATATCACAGCGGTGCTACTGCAAGTGGTTGCTCCAAAAACACAATTAATTGCTTTCCAGGAGCAAAGTTATTCTCAGCAGGGCTACCTACAACCCTCAGACAAGGTGCTTGAAAAACCCAAGACAGATCAGGCAGCACCGAGCACATGAGTCTGAGGCAGGCTTTCTGACATGCCATCAGCAGCCGCAGCATCCTCACCTAGCAAACGAAGGTACCTGCGAGCCCTGATTCGTGCATCTTTTACTCTCAAAGCTGCCTTGTTCACTTTGCCTGTAATGGCTTTGAACTTTCCAGGAGTGCAGGCACAGTTACTAATACTAACACTGCAGTGCTAGCAGTGGGGAGACCTTCAGTCCATGCAGGACGTAGGACACCACCAACAATGTGAGCCGACGGCAATGCGGAGGCAGAGGTATGGGGCCACGGACACCTGCCCTGCCTTGGTTCCTCCGTTGTGACCACCCTCGTGGGGCAGTGCAGGAGGCCACCATTCGCTGCCCGGCTGATGGCCCGGGGAACAGCTACGGCCACCCTTATCACTACCACGGCTCACCCCACAGATCTCGCAGCAAAGCATGAGCAGCTTCAGCCGGGGCCAAAAGCGAACAAGGCAGGAGGGCACAGCTATAAGCTATGAGTTTCGAGTCTTTTAAGTTTTTAAGAGGCTGGAGTTGCTAGCAACATACAGGCCGGCAGATGAAGAGAGCTGTCACCTCACCAAGCACGACACGTCTCTTGCGGACGGGGACAGTCCCTGGACGAGAGGAAGCTCCGGACGGGACACTGCCCGGCATCAGAGCCGCGAGCCTCCGCGCGGCAGCTCGGCGGGATGCGCATCACTCCGGCCGGCACCCCGGCCGCTCCCGGCTTCCCGCCCGCGCCGCTCCGCAGCCTCCCTCCGCGGGTACCTAGCTCCGCTTATTCACCAGTAGGATGACAAATCTCCCGGGCGTGTGTCTGTCCCGTCCTTCCAGACAGAGCTGTGTCCCCATCCCGGCGGCGGACCGGCCGGTGAGGTGAGTAACGGCGAACTGACGGCACCACAAGAGCGCTTGTTTTGCTTTCCCTTCTCCTCCGCCCTCCCCGCGCTGACACGGAGGCCGTGAGCCGCCGACTCACCCTCTCCCCGCTGGGGCCGGCGGCGCGGGGCTGGGAGCAGCTCCGGCGAGTGGGGCAGCGGAGGGGCCGTGCGATGCCGTGCCGTGCCGTGCCGCACGCCCCCGGGCGCGGGCAGGCTCGGCGGGGCGCGGCGCCGCCGCGGGGCTCCGGGCACTCACCTCCCGCCTGCCCCGCCGGCAGCGCGCAGCTCCCGCCGAGCGCGGCCGGCCGTGCCCGCTGTCATGTGCCCGCCGCCTCCCGTTAACCTTTGCCGCGGCCCGGGCCGGCCCCGCCAGCCGCGCCTGCTCCGCCACGCGGGGGGAGCGGCGTCCCGCCGGCAGCGGCCCCGCCGCGCCCCCTGCGCCGAGAGGACGCGCGGGGACGCGGCTGTGCAGGGGCGGGGGTAGCCGGGGCTCTGGCAGGTGGTGGAGGGGCTTGATGGGGTGGCCATGTAGGGGCTGGAAGATGCCGAGGGGGAGGTGTCGATGGGGGGACGGGCTGCATAGACACTGGAGGGGATGGGGGAACCGAGGGGTGCGCTTGGAGGCCGGAGGTGTTTGCAGTAGGGGAGGCGGGGGTGATTTTGTGTCTGTGTGTAACGGGACCGGTGGGAGCTGCGGTGCTGCACCAATTCTGCAGGAGGAATGTTTAGAAGCTCTGGGGGCTGCAGGCTCCCTGGAGGATAGTCTGGGGGCCACACCCTACGGGCTTTATGAGAAATGCGTGGGGGGGTTGCACGGAGGCTCTAAGAGTGCCTGGATGGGACCTAAATGTAATGGTTTTCTCGTAATGTTACACGGGCAGGGCATCAGGTAAACGAGAGGAACAGGGCTTTGGAAGTGGGAAAAAGAGGATGAAGGGGCTTAATGTCTGGTGGCATTTTTCCGCCAGGCATAGAAAGCTGTGATACGCATGCAAGAGCCTTTCTCAATTAGAAGGAAATCTGACTTGGAATTGCCCGACTAGCAATGTGATAGTGTGAGCCGTTGGCAGTATCCACTCAGAGCAAAAGCACAGGGATGCTGTGGCCCCAAGCTGATGATCCGTTCTTGCAGCAACAGTTGCAGCCAAGAGGTAAATGCCATGAAGAGCATCCATTGCTCTCCTACACATAAGGCCCACCAACTGAAACATGATAGTTCTTTCGGTTTGGGTCCATCTTATTCCCCTTTGGTGTAATTGGGGAATTGAGAATATAAATGAGCTGAAGCTAGAGATGAATAAAGCAGCTGAAAAGCCAGGCTCAGAGAACAGCAAATTGCCCAATCACTCCACCAGCATGAGCACATGAGCATGCAGACGTCATGGCAGGGTGTCCTATCAGCCAGGGAGTCTCCAGCAAGGGAGCCCACTAACATGGTTGAGCAATTGAAGACTGCAGCAGGTGTGGGCCTTTCATGCCAAGCATGGCCAGCCCTGCATTTAAAACAATTTTAAATCCCAGTTCTCCAAGAATGAGAATGGCAGTCATTATTGCCTCTTCCAAGGTGAAGGGAAGCCTGTATCCCTATTGTGCTGTGAGAGCTGTTAGGAGGAGGGTTGAGGGAGGGGATGTGTTTTGATGTGTTCACATCACTGGGCTCCTCAAGGCCAGCCTTGATCCTTAGCTGAATAAACTCCTCCAAGCTAAAGGTCCTTTGTCATTCATTCATATTGCATCCAATTAATGTGACTGTGAATTTCATAAGAAGTCGCTGCTGCATTCTTTACATACCCAGAAAACCTAGGAGAGATATTGAGGCTTCAGTCTTTCTTTTAAAGTTTTATTGCTTTCCAGTGTTTTGGGGTTTTTTTCTAAGTGTATGGACACTTAGAGATTGAGACACTTGTAAATTTACTGTTCATAGCATATTTAAAGCAGAAATATTTTTAAGCTGTATCTTACTTTAAAAATCATATTAAAAGAACTGACAACTGAAGTGGTCTTTTCCACATGAAAGCACAGAATTTACTTGTGAGCTCAATGTATTTTTTGTTTACTGTCTCTTTATTGGTGCTATATGCCAGAATTTTCTATGCAATTATCATTTAATTGGAAGTCATAATTAAAAAGTTCAAGGATTATCCCCAAACTGACATCATGGTAATGATAGTGGAAGACTCACACTGAAAATGAGTAACACACACAACAAAAAAGGCATATACTGTCAAAGTACTCATTTTGATTCAAATCTACCATATAAATGGTGTGTTTGCGTTAAATAAATTGCTTTAAATAAGCCCTGACAATATCAGAAACCAAATCTAACCACCATTAAAAAAAATTCTTTGCCTTATCAAATTATTTATATGTATGGGAAGTAAATTGTCTCCATTTTTCAAATGAAAAGAAGTGATCAAAAGAACCTATCAATGTACCACCTTGAGAAACACATGGTATAAAACACAAGATAGGCAGCCTATGTAAAGGCAGCCTTTACATATAGGGTAAGAGTTTTTGCTGTCATGGATTAAGCCTGCTGAGAAGTCCTGAACATGAAGTAAGGGGGACAATCAGAACCTCAAATTAACAAAGTTAACATTAGAAACTGCAACTCATATCTGAAGAAAATTCTTAATTTTCGGTGTGCTGAAATAGCAGCAAAGTTTATGTAAAATAAGGTAGGTAAGACTAATAAGTGCATTAAAAGTAAGTGCATCCAAAGTTTTCTTAGTGGGTGACACAACTGCATTTTCATACCTGTCATACACTGTTGCATATTCATATCCATCAGTATGAACCCATACTCACTCCTCACATAAAGCACACATGCCAGTTATGAAAAGGCTGTGTCTTAGTCCTTCAGAAAACTACTACTTATTATTTTCTCTACTGCAAATTGTATCCTCTCTATCAAAAAGCATGTATCTAATGGAGCTAGTGGATTCTGAAATTCAAGAAATGTGTCTGAATCCACAGTAATACCTGTGAACTTCTTCTGCCACCCATCCAAGATATGAGGGTAAAAATTTATATTTGTCACTTAAGTCCCAATTACGTTTTCATAGTTCAGTAAAGTCTTTTATTTACTGCACAAGGAAATGTATAGTTACATGCTATATGAGGGTAAGTGAACTTTGAATTAGGCCTTCAGTTTACAAACTATCAAACACAGAAACATTTTTCAAAATCCTCTTTTTTTTAAGGAAAAAAGGCCCCTTTTTCTCTGTCCCAAAGTCTATTGGAATAACACAGTGTCCCATCAGTCCTTGCAAAGTCTCTTCCTAGCCTGATTCTTGTATTATGTCATTTGGTTTGTTGTCTTAGAGTGTTATTCCCAGGTATGGAAGAAAAAAGAGACATGCTCACATAAACCCTTGTCACCTTTGTCCCAGAGGAAGACCATCTTTGTAAGTGAGCCCTGATAGGAGAAGGTCAGTGGCTAAAGATTCGTTCAATTGGGAGAAAGAAACTGAATAAAGATGAGATTATTTGTTTTGTTTACTGGTATTTTTGGAGGCCTTTTTGAGAAAGGGAATTTCTCTCTTGATGTTGTAGCATCATGTATGGAAACTCAAATTATTTTTTTTCAGAGTCCAGAGGAAAACCATTGTAGCAGAGGGACCACAGAATAAGGAAAGTGACAACCAGAATATACAGCTGGTTTTAGTGTTTCTTATCACTTTCTTCTGTATACTGGTAGCAGCAGAACTCAACTTTTAGGGGAAAAAACCTAGGTACTAGGATTGTAAGACAAATAAATTTTGCATTTCTGTAGCAAATCTGAAAAAAATTTTTACCCAAACACCTTTGAAATTGTGGCAATTTAAAATTTCCACTGAAAATAAAGAGAATCTGAAGAGTACCTAGAATACGATGATACTTAGTTAGAGAACACTAACAGAATTAAGAGGGCTTATCTCTTGTTGCCTTGGACATGCTGATTTGAACAAACCCAAGTCTGAACATCCATTCCTCAGATGCAAACAGAAATGCGGAAGCTTTCTCAAGCTGTTTGGGTTTTGGGGGGGTTTTGGTTCATGTGCTTGTCTTGGGGGTTTGGGTTTGGGTTTTTGGTTGGTTTTTTGGGGGGGGGGGAAGGGGGAAACAGATTTAAAAAAATCTTACTAACTAACACTTTTGGTCTAATCCTTTAATTTTACCTCAGATCTTCCATTTCGTATCTATTCTGTTTTCATAGTTGCTGTGTAAATGAGAACAGTATTTTTGCTAGTTAAGCTGATATGACATAAAAAAAGAGCCCTTTTACTGGCAACAATAAAAGGTGCCAGTAAAAATACTTTTACTGACACCAGTATATTAAAATATAATCAAATTGGGTTTTCCTGGTTTAGCTGTAAAATCAAGTCTTGCACCTCTCCCATCTTAGCTTAGACTGACTCCTGGCAAGAAGGAGCTCTGCAAGACGCCTCTGCTGTTTCCCATCATCCATGGGTCCAGCATCTCAGGGCTGATACCTCTTTTTTGTAGTAGAAAAAATAGGGCATTATGGGCTTAAGTTTTGGGGTTTGATCCTTTCTTCATCTTTCCAATCATAGGTCACAGGCTGCATTTAGCTGGTCCTCACAGTACATCAAGGAGGGCTGTCTGACACCATCATGACATTGCAGGGACACAGAATTTTTTTCTGTGTTCAATTTCCTTTTTCTATATCCAGATTTCACAAATATACTTTTTTTAGTGGGTTTTACTTGCTATGCAGGAGATGAGACAACATATTTCTCCTCCATAATGCCAGAAACTAACACTTATGAAGAGCAGATTGCTAAGATCTTCAAAGTTCCTAACAGCATCTAGATATCCTTGTAACAAATCAGTTCCTCTCCTTGCAGCTGCAGCAATGCACCCTCCACTGTGAATTGAAGAGATGAATAAAAGCTTTTCCATTCCCACTCTTAAATGTAAGCTGTCAGGTGGAGAGAAAGCTGCCTGTGGAATAAATATGAAAAAAATATATGCATTCTACTAACCTCCTCAAAGAAAGTGAGTTTGATTCCCCAACATTCTTACACAGACAAAGCTGGCACTGGTAAGGAGGATTAATTCAATTAAATTGCAGTCTAGTTTTATACGGTACAAACACACATGCAGTACCTTTGCAGAATGCATTCATTATCTATAACAATAAAACCTTTAGGGTCAGAAAATAAAATTATTAGATGAAAATTAATTGCAAGGGAATTCTACATTCCTACAATGCACCTGAAGAAGCTGGAATTGAGACTGATGAGTAGAGTAAGTTTCCCAAGTCTCACAAAAAATTAATCTGTGAAAAGACATAATATCTGCAGTAGAGTTTAGCTAGAATGTATTAATACTTAGCTGACACTTTTTCTAGGTATTTCATATACTGTGGTTCAGGTCACAAAGTGGGAATATCATGTACATTGACAAACAGGTGAAGTGAACAGAGGGACCGCATTTGCTTGGGTACCTCTGTCTTCATGCCTGATTCAGATTTGAAGTCAAATTGAGTTTGATGTGGATCAAATTATACTAAACCAAACATGTCTGATTTCCCTGGAGAAACTATAAGGGATTTCAGACTAGCACGATATCCATTCCCTAATACTTACCGATGAATAACACTGCTAGAAACATTGTTATAGGTAGGATGCTAATTGAGGGCAAAGTAAGAAAAAAAGAAGGAAATTTCCCACAGTCCACTTAGAAACCTTAGAAGAAAATGCTGTGATAAAGTAGAACTACTGTTTGTCCTACAGTAAGATCTTCTGATATTAATAATGATTTCTTTAGTAGGCCCCAGCAATTTTAGATTGAACAGCAGATAAGTGCAATGTTGAAACTCACTTTTCTTGTTTGGGAGAGTAAGCATTTTATTAATCACTTCAGTGGCATGCATATAACACTGCAATTTTTCTCCTACTCTTGATCCTATGCCTACTCACCTCAACACTGATTTTTAATGTTAAATTTTACTTCATACCCTGTATGAAGTAAAAATACTGTAATAAATACTGACGTGTGTAGCTAGCTTTCTTCATTGTAGCACCTTTGGACTTCTACTAATTTAGAAAGAAATGAAATTAGTTCAGAAAATACTGGGGAAAAACATACTAAAAAGTAGGTCCTTGATCAATCAGATATTGAACAATTCACACCAAACATGGCTGTCTCCAGCAGTCAGTGTGCCTGTTTCCAAAGGTGTCATGCAATTAAGGAAGGGGTCTGGGGGAGGCATATGGGTGAAGCTATGGTGTTGTATGCATAGTATTGCCTCAGGAAGCCCATTACCTGTAACAAGGCAGCAGCTGTCTCCATGAAGCCTGAGTAAAAGGTATCTTGACTTTGTACTCTCTACTATGTCCTTAAGAAAATCACCCACACTCCCTCCTTTTCATTGTTTTAGTATATTTCCATTATGAGAAGATGTGCAATTTAAAAACAACATGTGAATAATTTGACATTACTCTGGTTTTTGTTCAATTCATTCTAATAGAAGTCTAACCTTTTTCTAGGATCGTATATTTCACTGGTAGAATATGTTTCTTATGTTTTCTGCTTCTGCACCATTGAATTTTCCCCTTTAAACAGTATTTCTCTACTTGGAGTTAGAAAGGACTCCTATAGCCTCTACTGAAATTAAATCAAACTCCAGATAAATGGCTGGTCACACAATATTCTCAAAAGGTTGTGTTTAGACATATCTAAGAAATAAGAAAGTTGTCTACATGCTAGCCAAGTGTCAAAATACTGACTTTACCTTTGTTCTCACAACAGTACTCACTCATATTCCCAGCCTAGTTCATATAACTGTATCAACATATCTTCACATTTAATTGGCTCAATAAGAACTACAGGGATATAGTGGATTGGAAACTCATCTCCTGAGTCTTTCCTTGAATTTAAGTAAAACAATGCTAAAAACTTCTCTTTTTTTCATCCATGTGTAAAATGTATAAGAAAACAGCTATGATGATCTATACAGTACTACAATCTTTATTTAATTCCATTGGAATTAGTTATTCTAAACTGTAAGAGTCTACATTGCACAAAAAAACCCCTTAAAATTTTGCCAATTTCCTATTATACTTCTTTGCTCCAGTTTAAAGAACCCAAAACAGAAAAGAAAAACACCAAGTCACGTGTTCCACTCTTTCTGGGCATATATGTCTCAGAAATGATCAGAAATCCACAAGTGCATCTAAATTTTTTAATAAGCTGCATTTTTACTCACTATTTCATATACTACACAAAATTCTACTCTATGGTATGCCTATGCACTTCACTAACTTCTGTGAGCCTGACAATACCTATCCATAAGTATAAGTGATTTAGGTACATTTCTACCTATTTTCTTTACATTGCTAAAAATCCCAACTCCCAACTCCCAAAATGCTGCTTTTTATATTTTTAATGTATTTTGTAAGGAGCTCACTTTTAAAATTTCTTAATTCAAAGCAACTAATTTTCTGTGTGCTATTACTGAAGGGGTTTGCAGTTCCACAGAAATCTCTGGCATTCATGGACTCAAATGGAGTTGACTTGAAAAAATAATGCTGGCAGTAAAATTCTAAAGTCTAATTATTAGACAAGCAAACTTAGTGAGCTTTAGCTGTAGGAGAAAATCTTCCGAGATTTACAGAGAAGTGCTGTGACACTTAATGAGATCTCCTTCCTTTCCTTTTCTACTTTCCTGATCACACCTGTAATGAAGACTGAGTCCTGACTTTCAGAAACACTTATAAATTATTCCTTGTGCAGTTGAATTCTGACTGTTGTTGCTGGGTTAGATTCAAAGTGTCATATGTGCTAATATAGTTCTTTTTTTTTTCTGACAACTCTGACAACATAAAATATAACATGGGGATATATAAATTGTGGAAGAACCTAACCACAGAGAAACAGGAAAACTAAATATAAACAATCTTTATAAAACATTGTGTCATTTTTTTTCTTTCTTGTTGCTATCCAAGAACTCTGGCATCATCTTTTTTTTGCAAGAGATACCATATCTCTAAAGAGAATGTATGTACACACATATGCACGTATATAAACTCAAAAATCCAAGCAACAGTTGTCATATCAATGTCTGATGAAAACCTGTACCCATTAAAACAATACTGAATGCTAGTAATGACTGTCAATAGTTATGAACATTTTTGTTGCATTCCTCATATCCTTTGTTTTGTTTTTTTTTTCTGGAATTTTCACAGCACAACATGTTACAGGGAAACATTTCAACAGCTTGAATTGGTTTAATTTCAATAGAAAAACATAAAAATACTTAAAATTAAACAAGTTTTAAATGTTTAGCTGGACTGCAGATACGGCTTTCAGTATGTCACGAGGTAGGGACACTAGGAAAGAAGGAAAATACAAAAAGAAATGCCGTCTGTCTAGAAAGCCTGGGTAGGCAGAAGGACATTCCTCAAGCTAATGATTTTTGAGAGCATATGCCTTTGTGTACTGGCACAAATGAAAACCTAATCTCTAAAGCAGATGCTAATTAACTTTCTCTGCTGCACCATTAATACATTCCCAGGTGCTTCTCAGCTTTGATGTTATAGTGTCTGGGAGAGGGGAACTGCTGACTGCCTCTTCAGACAGCTTCTCTTTTGGGTGGCTCATTCCATGAAATGCATTTGCTCAGCCAGGACTGTCCTACAGGCCCTGATATACTGTGAAAGAGAGAGAGTAAGAAAGGGCACCCAAATATGAGAATGAGATACTGGGTCTTATTTACTGAGAGCTTGGCATCACATTTTTCTACTCAGGTCTTGCTGGAGCTCGTCAAAACCTGTACTTTGAAAGACCACAAGAACCTTAGGTCTCAATAGAATAGAATTTTACTCTCCATTCTGGTCTGGATGATATTTTTGGATTATGGCCAACTATTAATGTTCCATGGTGAATCTTTTTTAAACTTTAGGCTAAACTAATAAATTAGTAATATAAATAGCAGGGGAAAAAACTCAGCCGCCTCTGTCTTAATTGCCTGTTATAATCCCAAGTCCTCTGATCATTTCTGTTACACGGCATAATAAGATCATTAGGTGATTTTTTAGGTTCTTATGATTATTCAGCTCAAGACAGAGCAGCTATTACAACGTAGTTTCACCCCCAGAAAAATCTCTTTCTAACTATACCCCATTACTGTTTTTGCAACAAAGGGTGCTGATAGCTCAAGTAACAGTCATACAGTCAGTGGATATGTTCAAGTATGTCTGACTCCTAAGTGACCTTTTATTGTTACAAAGTGTCTATACTCAAGTATCCTTTTTCAATATTCTGCATTTCCCTATGTAGACAAGGTTTTTTACATATTCTACTATGTAAATTTGAAAAAAAAAAAAAAAACCTCTGTGGTATTTATTATACACAAAATATAGAATCATACTACGGTTATGGTTAGAACGGGACATTTAAAGATAATGATGACCCATGGCAGGGACATCCTTCACTAGCTTAGAGTGTGAAACCTGACCTTGGACACTTCCAGTGATGGGGTATCCACAGCTAATCTGATCATCTGTTCCTGTGTCTCAACACCCTCATTGTAAAAGATTTCATCCTTATATCCAAGCAAATATATCCTATTTCAGTTTAAAACCATTGCCTGCTCTCCCCATCACAGGGAAGTTAACTGCAATGAGGTCTCTCCTCAGTCTCCTAACTGCTAAACAGAGCAACTGACCTCAGCTGTTCCTCATATGGCTTTCCTTCTAGATCCTTCACCATCCTCACGGCCATCCTTTGGACGCTCTCCAGTAGCTTTATATCTCCTTTATTGTGGCACCCAGAGCTGCCCCCAGCACTCGAGGTGAGGCTGCCCCAGTGCAGAGCAGAGCAGGACAATCCCCTCCCTTGCCTGGCTGGCCATGCTGGGCCTGATGCCCCCAGGACACGGGTGGCCCTCCTGGCTTCCAGGGCACTGCTGACCCATGCTCAGCTTGCCAAATGCCAGAACTCCCAGGGCCATTTCTGCAGTGCGGCTTTCTAGCATCTCATTTGTCTGTACATCAAGGACTGTCCCATTCCAGGTGCAGAAGCTCTAATGCCATGGGAAAACACAGGACACACAGTCATTCCAAGCGCTGGCTGCAGAACCCCACCACAGCCAAAGCTGGAACTTCCATAAGTTCATGAAGCAAGGTCTAAATCAAACTCTTTGAGGTCCAAAATCAGCTGTGAGCCTGCATGTTCTCCTTTAGTATAGACCTTAAAAACAGTAATGTAATATGTACACAGAAGCTTGATCTGGGCTTCTTTCCTGAAGTTTATTTCAGAGGTTTGGAAACCATGTTCCTAAAACAGTGTCAAGGGAAAAGAATCACTATGTCTTCTTTGGCCACTTGCACTCCAACACTGCAGACAAACACTTCAGCAGTAATCCAAAAAATAAATTATTTAATATAATCATATTGCTGTTAAATAAGGGTTACCATCTGATATAACTTTTCCCTAAATGCAATCTGAGGTTCAATCCAAGTGTTGAAACTGGTTTTTCAAAGGTACTATTAGCTTTTTTTCTAATTTGAAAAACTCTATTTCACCACTCTTCAATACTAACAAACAATAAAAACATTTCACCAAATATCCTAGACACAATGTTACAGATATCTGTAAAAATGCAAATCTACTTAAGGTAGGAGAAAATCAGAAGTTCAAGAATGCAAGTTTTGTTCTAATTTAGAGTTGAGTGTCCATCTTTAAAAAATAGGATGAGCTGGAGTCTTAATCTTTTCTTTTTCCTAGCTCAGAGAAGTCAAAACATAATGCTTACTAATGTCTTGCTCTCAAAGTTACACTGAACCTCTCTGAAAGGATACATGACATTTTTATTTGTCACTGTGCAAAGATGTGAGATGTAAATAAATACTGATGATAGACAAAGACACTTCAGCCTGCATTCAGTGTTGGTGTGATAATAACTGCAGACCAGCATTGCAGTTTTCTCAGAAGTGGGTTTGCAGTGACCTCTGTAGGACAGACCTGAGACAGGGTCTTTTCATGCTCCAGAATTGCTTTTTTGAGAAGCCATAATTTTATTGGACACTGCTGCAGCTTCAACAGAATCCCAGTGCAGATTTTCTGCGTACTTATTTTAAGATAAAAAACTGGGCCTTCAGCCCCTGATACCCAGAAGCCTGACAGTTCTGCTGTGACAGTGTGGTAGTGACCTCCCCACTGGTCCCTTCAGCCTTTGACATCCTAGTGCTATTTGTCAATATGATTTGTTTCTGAAAAGAAATTTCGGTGAAACCACCTGTTTTTGCTAGATTTCAAGTTCTGCGTATACAGAGATCCCCTGGCAACGAGACTGGCTCACCTGTCACATGGAGATACAGCCACCAACTGCAGAATGTTTGATTCAGTGTGACTGTTGGGATTATTTCTTGAGTAACTGTGCTACAAGACAGGGACTGTTTGTGCAGCATTTTGATCTCTTGCCTCTTGAACATTTCTAGGAGAGCAACATTGTCTACCTGTCCAGGGAAAAATCAATGGGGAAAAAGCAGAAGTTGAAAACATTGAGTTACAGGTTCACACACTTCCTATCCCAGCCCAAGTTTCTGAATCAAAGAGACAAAATTAATTCCAATGTGTGTTGTTAAGCCAAGTGTCTTTGACTAGTTCAAGATTCATACTACTCACTTATCCAAGAAAGCTGCAGCAAATTATTACTTTTCATGACTGCCTTATATAGGCCTTAGGACTAATCACCAATGCGCAGGAAATACAAGAGATCAGGGCCAGCAGTAAGGGTTTGTGAAATGCGCATCTTGCTTGACCAACCTGATCCCTTCTATGACCAGGTGACAACCTTAGAGGATGAGGAAAAGGCTATGGATATTTCTCTTGAACTTTAGTAAAGCCTTTGACACTGTTTCCCACAAAATTCTCCTGGAGAAAGTCTCTGCTCATGGCTCAGACAGGCACCCTGTTCACAGGGTAAAAAACTGGCTGTATGGCTGGGCCCAGAGATTGGTGGGGAATACAGATACATCCAGCTGGCGGCCAGTGACTAATGGTGTTCCCCAGGGCTCAGTACTGGGCCTGATCCTGTTTAATATCTTCATCAGTGACATGGATGAGGGGATTGAGTGACCCTCAGTCAGTTTGCAGATGACACCAAGCTGGGTGGGAGTGCTGATCTGCTGGAGGGCAGGAAGGCTCTGCAGAGGGATCTGGACAGGCTGGATCATGGGCCCAGCCCAGTGGTGTGAGGCTCAGCAAGGCCCAGGGCTGGGTCCTGCCCTTGGGTCACAGCAACCCCAGGCAGTGCCACAGGCTGGGGCAGAGTGGCTGCAAAGCTGCCACAGGAAAAGGCCCTGGGGGTGCTGGTGACAGCAGCTGAGCATGAGCCAGCAGTGCCCAGGTGGCCAAGAAGGCCAATGGCATCCTGGCCTGTGCCAGCCACAGTGTGGCCAGCAGGAGCAGGGCAGGGATTGACCCCCTGTACCTGGCACTGGTGAGGCCACACCTCAAATCCTGTGCTCAGTTCTGGGCCCCTCATTACAAGAAGGACGTTGAGGTGCTGGAGTGTATCCAGAGGAGGTAATGGAGTTGTGAAGGTTCCAGAGCACCAGACCTATGAGGAACAGCTAAGGGAGCTGGGGTTGTTTAGCCTGGAGAAAAGGTAGGCTCAGGGGGGACCTGCTTTGAACAACTACCTGGAAGGCTGTGGTGAAATGGTGATCTGTCTCTTCTTCCAGGCAGTTAGCAATAGGACAAGGGGAACTGTGCCAAAGAAAGTTCAGGTTGGATATTGGGGAAAATATCTGAACTGGCAGAGTGGTTAAGCATTGGAACAGGCTGCTCAGTGAGTGGTGGAGTCATCATCCTTGGAAGTGTTCAGAAAAAAAAGAAAGATGGCACTTTATGTTGTGGTTTAGTGGGCATGGTGGTATTTTATCAGTGCTTGGACTTGATGGTCTTTGATATCTTTTCCAACCTAAACTATTTTGTTACTCTGTTACCTGGGAAGCAGTATTGCAGCAAAGAAACCCAGCCAAATGCTTGGGTGTACTGGCAAAGGCTGTGACAGCAGATCCGGGGAAGTTATCCTTTACCTGTTAATGATTCATCCTTTATGAGGTGGCTAAGAATTGCTGTGTCCAGTTTTGGATCCCAAACAATATAGGAAAAAGATGGATATATTGGGTTAGGTTCAGCAGAGCCCCCCAGCCTTCGGTCAACCTGGGAAAAGGGATGGGAGATTTGTTGCTTTTTTGACTTCATAGAAGTTTTTACTTCAAACAATATTTATCTTGAAAAATAAGTCATATCACAGCTGAAAAAAACTCACATTTCATAGGTGTATTTAAGTGCTTTTTATGTGGAGATCACCTCAATTAATGGCAATACAGGTGGTGAAAGAATGTTCTCTATTTACAGATGAAGAGCCTGATTGAGCCTGGATGTATTTACAACCTCTCTCAGAAACCCTAAGGTTAATCATGCAGTCTTTGCCTTGATGCAACCAATGAGCAGCACTTAAGCAGTCACCTGGAAGATCAGTAGGAACAGAAAAAGCTGTTTTCTTGTATCAGCAATTATCTTATAAGTTCATATCATCATGCTTCACAAAACATATTGCTATTCACATAGAATATTGAGTCACCCTCTTGCCAAACCAGAAACAGGTTCAGGAATAGGGAACATATCAGAAAGAAGCACTTCTTGCACCACACAGAAAACTAGTGCCAGAATCTTTTTAGAGAAGGCCATGCATCTGTTTTTCACTCAAACCATGTCTCAATACCTCCACAATCAGCAGCACAGTGCATCCAACAATCTGGATTTCACAGCCCACTGTGTTTTCATTTGTGCCCAGTTAGGCATTACAGACACAACTCAAAGACTTACATCATCCATACAACTCCAACCTCCCAACCATCCATCAAAGCAGCAGCCCACATTGTCATTCACTGAACATAGTCTGTTTGCATGGCTTGTGCTGCATGAACACAGTTGCTTCATGCCATTTTGTTACTCTCCAGCTCCTATATAGGACAAGAGAGGTCCAGGTACCAGATGAAGCAGATTCCTGTCTACCCTCCCATTGAAAGCAGAAGGTGCTGCACCCAGCTGTGCCACTGCTGAACAGACAATAAACTCTTCACACACCTGTAGCTCACCCTACATGGAGACCTCCAGGTCAGTTGAATAATAAGGCTTTATTTCTGAATAAAACACAGACCCATGCCTCCTCATACTTTCTCACAAGCTAGTCAGGGCTTCACAGACAAGGACTGACCAGCAGAGTAGGGTGTGCCAGATTGTATTTGAAAACAGTGACTCAGGAACAGCCCAGCTCTGCATGGCAAGGATGCCACAAGTGTGAAGTAGAGGTAGGAAAACATGTCATAAAACAACATGCCTGTTATGGCACATAATATGCCCTGAAGACTTTAGGAGCTTCAAATGTGAACACCAATTTCAGCATAAATTGTTCTCACTAGGCTGGAAGTAGGACTGGGGGAAAAAGTGTGCAGAGAGAAATGCTTATTTGTCCAGGACCATAACCTCAGTATCTGTAAACCCCATTAATATAATAATGCAAGAAGCAGAATTTAGAAATCGAGTCATTTCTTACAAATACTCCTTTAGTTTGTTTCACCACCAATTTTCACAAGCCATTCCTCTCAGACCTGCCCGTTTTACTTTTTCGAAAGCAAAATGTGCTCCTATCAATGAAGTCATGTGACAGGTCAACAGTTTCTTGATAAAATAATTTGGACTTCTGAACATAATTTTTCCCATTAGTGCAACAATGATCCAATAATATATTATCCTACCAGAGCTGATACACAAAAATATGAAGGCACGAGATTTTCTTCCTTTGGCATTCAAATAACCTGCAGGTAGGAGTGCTTCACAGAGAGCTTAGAGTGAACTTGGTATCTGAAACTGGGCAATGCTTTACTTATTTACTATAGATATACAATATAAATTCCCTCTATGGGTTATTCCCTCTGTGGAATAACCATTCATCTAATGCTGCAGCGTTTTTTCACATTTGTTTTTCGTTTCACATTGTCCCTTCTGAGTCATTTCTTACAACCCTGGAGAAAACTCGAAGCCTTAGTTGGCAAGTATCTGAAGCCTGTTCCCCTAGCCATGCCCTGATCATATCTCTATTGTATATCTGAAGTTGTTTCAAAAGAGTTATTTCAAACAGTTTTTCATACGAAAACTGTTTCTCTTCTGCTTCAAGCTACCTGTGAGACTGCATTAAAGCCTTCTCTAAATGCTAAGAACTTTTCTTGAGCATCACCATTCCCAGGGAGAGACTTAACACTTAATGGTCATTTTCACAGCAGATATATATGAAAACCTTTGTAACTTGTCACTTCTATTAGTCAGTGCACAGCTTACATACAAAATGGAAACTAAGAAACTAACAGAAAAACCCCTACAACAAGCCAGTATAATGGTTCTGTAACTTGCATTATACTGGCTTGTTGTAGGGGTTTTTCTGTTAGTTTCTTAGTTTCCATTTTGTATGTAAGCTGTGCACTGACTAATAGCTGTAAGGCTAGGCTGTCTTTGTGTTAGAGGTGATGATAAGTTAGAGGTGATGATAAGTAACCTTTGCACAGAAACTGAGCTATACCTTAGATGTGGTGTGAAGGAGGATCCCTGTACGGACAAATAGTGATGGCAAGCAGTGACAGAAGTTGAAGATATCTAATATGAGAAAGATATTTCTGGCAAGTGAAACAGTTCTTTGATAACAGCAGGATGTTCAGCCTAAAGACATTTGTACTTCAGCAGCTACTTTGACATTTAGTGTGCTTCCATTAAAAATCTGTTGTTTCATTTTAATTTGTCGTAGGAGCTGTGAAGTCTTGGAGGATCTTTGCTGCCAGGATGAGGAGTTACCCAGAGGAAGTGATCAGGCTGCATAGCACAAGGGAAGAGGACAGAGAGATAGGACATTTTCTGAGGCTCAACAGCTTGAAGAGCCACCAACCCCACCTGCAGCTGAGAAGTTGGCAGTGTTCATCCCTAATATGAAGGTAAGTGCAACCTCTGGAGAGTGGAAGAGGTGGAAGCGAGTGGCTTACAGCATAACAGGGAAGGCTCTTTTCTCACCTAAAGGCTTGCAGCTTCACTATCCTCAAAGCTGAGTAGGAGCTTCATGCGCCTTCAAGGAAATTATCTGGTCCACCTGATCCTAAAACATGCAATAGCACCAGGAGGAAACAGTGATTAATTGCTGTGGGTGACTCCTTGCTGCAGGGGACAGAATAAACCACCTGTTGACCTGACATATCAATTGAAGAGATCTTCTGCCTGCTGGGTCCTCTGTCCAGGATAATGTGTAGGGACTGCAGAAGATTGTCTGGCTCTCTGACTTATACCACTGCTCATCTTCCATGGAAAAGGAAATGATACTGCTAGACAAAACTTGACTCTTGGGCCCAGATGGTGTTCTCAGTCCTGCTGGTGAAAAGAAAAGAACCTGAATGTAGGTAACAGAAGACTAAGATTAGAAGCATCCCTGAGTCCTGAAGGAATTGACTGATGTACTTGCAAAGCCACTCTTATATTTGGGTGATATTTAATTTGGTGATATTTGAAAAGTGATGGCATTCATGTGAAGTCCCAGGTGACTGGAAAAGAAAACCTTGTACTCATCCTTTAAAAGAGTAGAGAGGAGGACCTTGGGAACTGCCCATCTGTCAGCCTTCCCTCCATGCCTGGGAAGATAATGGAACAGACCCTCCCAAAAGCTGTGCTAAGGCACACGTAGGACAGAGAGGTGGTTCAGGAAAGCCAGCATGGCAGCACCAGGGGCAGCTCCTGCCAGACCAACCCAGTCACCCTCTGTGGCGGGGTGACTGCATGAGGGGACAGGGGACAGGTGACAGGTATAATTTACCTGGACTTCTGTAAAGCCTTGGACACAGACCCCCACAACATCCTTCTCCCTTAAAATTGAGAGAGAGGAACCTCATGGGTGGACTGTTAGGTGGATAACAAATTAGTTGGGTGGTAACACCCAGAGGGTTGTGGGCAATGGCTCAGAGTTCTGATGGACATCAGGGAAAAGTGGTGTCCCTCAGGGATCCATACTGAGACCACTGTTATTTAATATTTTCATTTATGATGTAGACAAAGGGACTGAGTGCACTGCCAGCAAATTTGCAGATGACACCAAGCTGAGTGACATACTTAACACACCTGAATGATGGAACACCATTCAGAGGGACTTGGACAAGCTCAGAAAGTGGATCCATGGGAATTTCATGATCCCCATGTGCAACTTGGGCAAACCCTGGGATCAGCACAGGCTGGGGATGAACAGATCCCAGCAGCCCTGCCCAGAAGGGCTTGGGGTGCTGCTGGCTGAGAGGCTGGACCTGACCCAGCCATGGGCACTCAGGCCAGAGAGCCACACGTGTCTTGGGCTGCATCCAGAGCAGTGTGGGCAGCAGGGCCAGGGAGGGGATTCTGCCTCTCTGCTCTGCTCTGCTGAGACCCCACCTGCAGGGCTGCATCAGCTCTGGGGTCCCAGCACAGGAATGACATGAGAGTCCAGAGGAGAGGCATTCAGAATATTGGAGGTATTGGAGTACCTCTCCTATGAGGAAAGGCTGAGAGAATTGAATTTGTTCAGCCTGGAGAAAAGAAGACCCAATTACAGCCTTCAAGTACCTGAAGGGAACCTACAAGAAACCTGAAGACAGATTTTGTACAAGAGCATGTAGTGACAGGACAAGGGGGAATGGTTTCAAACTGAAAGAGAGTAGGTTTGGATTAGGTATCAGGAAATATTCTTTACTGTGAGGGTGGTGAGGCAGTGGAACAGGTTGCCCAGAGAAAGTGTGGTGTCCTGGAAATGTCCAAGGCCAAACTGGATGGGGATCTGAGCAAGCTGATCTAGTGGAAGGTGTCCTTCCCCACAGCAGAGAGTTGGAACTAGATGATCTTTAAGGCCCCTTCCAACTCAAACCATTCTATGTTCCATGATTCTGTGACACAGAAAACACCATGGTACAAAATGCCTTCTTTGCCTCAGTCTTTACTAGCAATTCCATCTTTCAGAAAACCCAGAGACACATGAAAAATGTAGAGAAAGGAAAATGCCTAGGGAATTCTTCCTTGGTGGAAGAGGACCAGGTCAGGGAACACTTAGGCCATCTGAACATACCAGAGTCTTGTTGGAATGCACACATGAGTGTGAGAATTAACTCGCCTGTACCACTGTAAGGTAATTCTCAATAATCTTTAGTAGATGCTAATGAGACTAGAGAGTGTCTACCATGAGAAAAAGCTGACATGGGTCCAGCCCAGAAAAGAGAACTCACCCATACCTACAAATACCCAAAGAGAGAGTGCAACAAGAAGAGCCATGTTCTCCTCAGTGGTGTTCAGTGACAGGAGCAGAGACATAACACAGGGCATAGCCTATGGGCATAGACTGAAACACTGGAGGTACTTTCTAAGCAACAGGAAACCCTTTTTTCTGTGAGGATGACTGGGCACTGGCACAGGTTGCCCAGAGAGTTTGTCGAGTCTCCCCCACTGGAGATCTGCAAAAGCCATTTGGACACAGTCATGGGCAACCAGCTCTAAATGGCTCTGCTGCAGCAGGGGTTAGACCACAGGACCTCCAGAGGTGCCTTCCAAACTCTGTCATTCTGTGATTCTGTGTTTCATATAGTCTATCATTTCTATATCTCACCAAAAAATTACATATAACTTCCAATTCTTTTTCAACTTAGATCTTACATGGTGATAAATTGCAAAATGCTCCTGCTGAAAATGCCTCTGAAGTGGTGAAATACCAATAGTAACCAGGATAAAGCATTTTAGCCAATTTAAAGTGTTATATGAGAGAGCAGAATTAGGCAATTAACAATGCTTATCAGATGTTTTTGCCATTGTTTTCAATATAATTTTAGATATGCATCTCTGAGACCTTACTTTGTAATTTATTCCTGCTATTAGACCTAGACCAGACTGTTCAATACATGGGTAGTTCAGACATTTAGTATTCTACACACAAACTCTAAGACATTAAATCCCTGATTTTTCTAACTTTTTTTTTTTCTTGTGATCATGTAAAAGCTTTTGTGCAAATGTGTATCTTAGTCCTTCTGGTATTTCCAGAGCTGGGTGAGGCACTTGCTCATCATATTGCTTCTAGATATCATAGTCCTCTTACTAGTAAGGCTATAGAATTTCAGCCCTAGATGCACCAGTGCTTTACTTAATGTTATGACGCTACATGTACCAGAGCAAAATACTGATTTCCACCAAAACTGATCACTTGCATTGGTTCTTGGGTGCTTGGACTGTGCCTTGAAAGGGGAATTTCCAGTGTCCTCCTCATCAAAGTTTCAGCACCTAACTGAAATCCAAGACTGCATTCATGTTGCAGACATTATAGTTCATCGCTAAGTATAATGGGTATGTGGGACTCCTACAAACCCTTCTCAAAACCGCATTTTTTGGCCTTGTATTAAGCAATTCACAGGGTCAGATATCCTTGGCTAGAATTCATGGGAGCTGTACCTTTTCTGACTGTTTCCTTTCCTAGGTCTGCAACATACCCCTCTTTAAACAAAACATATAAGGGCCAGGGTAAATTGCAACATAAAAACCTCCACTGTATTTTCTGCAAGGGCAGATAAGACCATCCATGTCACTAGGACCATGCAAGGCAGCCACAAAATAATTTCACTTGACAATTTGGCCTACTACTTGCCTTACAGTGACACTTTCCTTCTTGCTAGTGACCAGGATAAAGTATTTTGGGTTAAAAGGCCAGATAAAACTGTCAGATTTTTAAAGGATTCATCAGTTATTTTCTTTGTACTGTACTAATACAGGTAATTCTTGTTTAACAGAGAATTTTCACTGTAGTTCTGGGAATGACAAAATATCCATGTCATTTTGTTGCTGTCTGAGCACACATGAGAGGGGAGGCTTAGGACTGTGACATTTGCATTCCCTATTGTCTAGAGTTACATACACACTTCCCATCTGTCCCATAACTTTATTAAAGAGCTCTATTCAGCAAGAGTTTAGTCTTTTCCAGAAGGAATCAATAATTTTCTGGTACAGACAATTGCAGTTATAACCAGTTTTATTTTGTTTTCTCCTTTCTGTGGCTGGCGTGAGATTTCTTTTGACACTTAACTAGGCTAGTTTTATTTTATTAAAATCTATTAGATGTAGTATCTCCTCACCATGAAGGCATACACTGCATTTTTATCAATTGTAGGACTCCATCACTCAGCAGTAAGCAAATCTGCAGAGTAAGGATGACAAAAGCAACAAATGCTATTTACCTTGACTAAAACTACCACAAGAGGTCACCAGTGTCAAATATAGGAAAAAATATTGCAGAGGCTTATTCCGGAAGTGTTTGCAAAGCTGGTTTACAAAATATACATGCTATAAAAATCACTACTGTTGTAAAAATTTGTCCAGTTAAAGCAAAATTTTTTATAATACATACAAGTAACTGGCATTACACCAATTTTTTTAGCTTGGTTTAAACAACGATTTGGTTTGTGGTTGCTGCTTGCATCTAAGCCAGTTTCTTTGGTTTGGTTTTAAACTTTTAACACTTTTTAAAATATGAATTCAAAATTAAATATTGAAACACTGAGATGGATGTTCTCTGACTAACCAATATTTTTCCTGAACATTGTGTGTTGTGTGCTTTTTCAGTTAATTTCTTTAACACTGGCCACGTTCAAGATTCTAAGTTAGAAGAATTTGGAAAGTAATTTCATAGTTGGAAAGACTTTAGCTTTTCTTGTAGTTTTCTTCAGAGTGTTATGGTTTTTTGATTTGGGTTTTTTTTTTAGATGGTGTGTGGTATGTTTGGAGACACTGCTTGACATCTTGCATTTTAAACAATTTGCATCAGTTTAATACATTATCCCTCAAATCTGCCATTATTTTATATCTACATTGTTTCAGTAAAAAGAAGACAACATAATGAAGATGTAAGGTTGTGATAACTCAAGATGTTAGGTCAAAACTGTACCCATTTGTTTCATCTACAGGGTTGTTAAAAAACATCATCACTATTTTAGTGATATCATTTTAGCTCACATGGAGACTGATGTCTCCATTTATCATTGTTCGCATACAAAAATAGGGAAAGTAGGGTAACTTGATCCCAGATAGATAAGAAACTGGATTCTGTCCAGAACACTGATTCATCAACTGATTTTAAGGAAGAGCATTCCTTACCAGTATCTTCAAGTAGGCAAAACCAACGAAGTTGCCAGGAATGTAAATATTGCTGTTCAACATTGACTCCAAACTCCTTTTCTTTCATACCTTACCATAACCAGTCACATTTATCTGTATAAACCTTTTCAATCTCCTTCCTCAAAGGGTTTTGATTCTTATGATCCTCTTTCAAAAGCATGTTAGAAAGCAACTTCTGATGGGGTTGTGAACTTCTTTCCATGAAAACTGCTCCCAAAAGACACTTGAACACTGCAGCTCAAAAATATATTCAGTCACACACATTTCTGACTCCAAGAGAGGATGTCCTTGCCCTGCCAGCTGCGTGACATGATTTCAAAAGATTTTGTTATCATATGATTGTGATGATCCTGAAATATAGATCAAGGTTAAGCCTTGATATATTTGCCCTAATATTATAGCTACGTGAACTGATGCCTTAGGATTTTAGCTTTTATATTTTTCATATATTTGTAATCCTGCAATTCTTTAGTATATAACTCTAAACTCCATACAGAGTGCTAGCTATGGGTTTCCCATTTTGGTCAGACAAAACAATTCCTCTCTAAGCCTACGAATCAAGGACTCCTCACTGTCTCAGGCCCTGAAAAATGTAAACAAAAGTGAGTTGGGAGTGAGAGAAAACTTGGGGTAAATTGCATCAGAACCATTTAGAGAAGATGATCAAAGGTCAAAAGCCAGAGAAGCTTCACTTAAAGAGGAATAAGTAATACAGTAGCTGAAAAAATTAGAAGTCTTCAGAACCAGAAATATTCATATCTGCCTGAAGATCCCACAGCACATGACTGGCAAGAAAAAGCAATGCAGATTTTGAATGTGTGGGATGTGAGCTTCAGCAGGAGGGAGAGGCACTGGAGCCATGGGGCCTTTTCTGTCTTGTACTTCTGAGGCTCAGGGAACACCTAAGGAGCTCACTATACACACCAAAGCGGACACACTGTGGGTGCAAAGGGAGTTTGGGCACTTCTGCTCTCTTTCAACCTTGCTTTCCTCATTTGCTTTTGAATTCAATAGTAAGTGAATAGTAAGCTCAGGAGTCTAGTTTCTCATCATGAAGCTATTCCACAGGTCAGGGGAAAAGGTTGGACGGCTACTGCCCCACGAATGCAGTCCACTGTTGGCAAAAAAATGGGACCACATTGGAGCAAGCATCATTTCCTATGTAAGTGTCTGTCAGAAATGCTAGGAAGAAAAGCATCTGCTCACTGGTCTGACAGAGAAGAGCTGTAAGCTGAGGGATCTGCATCCTCACAGAATAAAATGTTTCCTCAGGTCCAGAGGGAACATCCTGTATTTCAATATGTGAAAGAAGCACAAATAGGGAGGCAGGCTAGTGGTGCTTGGTTTTTGCAGCAGTAACAAAGGACATCTAACAGCCCTGATACCTCTGTTGCTGTGTCTCTTGGTTTTGTGGAGAAAAGATGTGTGACAGAGGGAGAAGCAAGGTACCCACAGCTGTCCCAGCAATTGTTAAACCAGGAAACAGCCCCAGACATTGGGCTGCCTGAAGTCTGTTGCAGGCTTCAGAGACAAAATGGGAATAGTCATGACACCAGGCCTACCATGAAGCACAAATGCAGTGAATGAAAAGTACTTTTCGTGTGTGATATTTTTTGTTCCTTAACTCCTATTGAGACATCATGGCAGCACAAATATAAAGGCTTCTTCCTCTTCTCCTCTCCCAGTTAATTTCCCAAGCTGGGAGAAATCAGGGGGTTTGAGTCTGGGTGACTTTAAAGTCACCTGCAGCAGTTCTCTCCATTTCATATCAATATCCAATTCTGCTTCAAAGATGTTCTCTATAATAAATACTTGAGACAGGGAGTACAAATTCTCTGACTCAGAGTACAGTCTCTTTCAAAGCTGCCTGTGTCCACAGTCCTTGAAAAAAGCCACAATGTTTCTTCATCAGTCCCATGCTATGTAAAGGAGTTAAGACAATTCTCTAATCACACTCCTGTGGATGTCTGGCAACGGCATTCTAAAAAACCTGCTCATTTGCAGATGTGTCCCTGTCCCTGGCTAAACCCGATTCTACCCCACCCAGGGGCTTGCAGCAAACCAGCAAACTGCATAGGTTCAGTCTAGAGTATTTCCTGTCTTTCCAAATAGATTTCTTAGCAATAAATAATGGCGGGGGGGGTGAAACAAAAGGGCCAAAAATCCCTTTTATACATGTACATTACCAACGTTCTTTGTTTCAGGTGCTGCTGTTGTGATCTACTTTCAGTGTGTGTCAAGTTATTAAGTACAGGAGAAAAGAAGGGAGATATAGGATCAAAACCAAAAGTGAACCAAACCCCCAACTAAGTAACGTGACTTTCCCTGTTCAGCAGTGCAGTACTGAGCAGAAATGCAGGCTGGACTACACAGTCCCTTCTGGGAAAACAACCTGAGATCACTGGCCTGGTGGTCCAGTACCAAGATTGGATCAATCTTTTCATGCGCTCATTCTGGGTTGAGTGTACTAGCAAGTACTTGGAAAACACCTCATTTATCTCTGCAGCAAAAATTTCTCAGTCAGTGACCAGTTTTTCATAAGGAGGCTGTTTATAGTTTCTATCTTTACCTGTGTATTGTGGCAGTAAACTGTTGCACTACCTTGGGGGCAACATCCAGTTAGCCACTCCAATTTACTATAAACCAGATGCCTGTGAAGGGCTTAAAATGCTAATTCCTTTATGAAGATTGTTGTTCACTTCTTTTTACTCTGTGCACCTTGAAAGGCATTCATGTTCGTAAAGGTCACCATCAACTTCATTGCAGTGAGTAAGAAGGGTTGTGTGGCCCTTCAGAGGAATCACAGCATGGGTTTGGTATGGGTTGTAGCTTTGCAGTTTTGTAACAAACTCTGGGATTAGGCAAGTGGCTTCACAGGACAAGGTGGTAAGCGTGAGTGCTGGACAAACTGGAGATAAATTCCACAGAGTCTGAGGGTCCCCAAGCAATAGTAGTAGACACATGTCAGTGTCTTATACCAAAGCTATTTCTCCTGCTTTTCATCAGCTGGGCAGGAAAGGCAGAGAAGTTTGCTGCTGGGGACAATAAGCTCTACAATGCAGGCAAATCAGAAACAGGCATTTCACACATCCCCTATTGTCCACAAGTGAATTCTCCAGGTCATATCTGACTTTTCATCTCACTACTTTGATTTCAGACATTACTACCCCTTTATATCAGATTGAATAAAGACTCTGTAAAGGACCCTGAAGAAATGAAATACAGATAGTTTACTAATCTTTGAGGCTGTACACCACTAAGTGAGAACCTTTTATTATAATAATTTCAGAAAGCACATTTTTCTTATGTACATCAAGATTTTATGAAATTCTTCCTAAAGAGCGTTTGTACAACAAAACTTATAAAAAAACTGTTGAAACAAGAACTGGGTTTTTTTGTTTGGCTTTCCCCCCTCACCCCCCCAGCCTTAAGGCACTGTTTCGTAATGGTGTGACATTACACATAGAGCTACAAAAAACAAAGTATGTCAGGTCATATAGTCAATCCTTCAAAAATCAGGAAATAACTAAATTCAAGCTGGTGTATAAATAACTAAATTAGCAGCTGTTTCTGGAAAACAGTGATGAAAAGTTTGAGACCAGGTGCTTTCTTGATGCCAGACTGCTTGAATGCTGCCTCCCACAGTGATGAGTAACTGCATTGAACTGAACAGACTCGTCACCCACTCTAAGTCCTTCCTATCATACACCGCTCATATGCAGAATTAAATCCTAGTGATATTTTTTTAAAATACATGGGAAAATATGGCAGTACTGTAATTTGGATGGTAATATTTTGCAACTTGAAGTATGAATATTATGAATAAAAAGTTATGGGGTACAAAAGACATTACTAAGGGTTTTGCTATTACCCTGCTTTTGAGCTAATCAACACAAAGAGAAAGAATTTGGTAAACTCTTATGTTTCAGACAGTTCTGTACTACAATCAGTGACAAACATATCTTCAAAGATATTGACATGAATATTTCAAAGCAATGATAGTGACACAGTGCAGTGTGTTGCTCTTCTGTTTTCTCACTTAAGGCGGGTCCCACATGTCTTTCTGGAGTGACACGCAAGACCGGTTCAGCAACACAATGCTATGATATAGAAATCACAATAGAATCCTCCTCAATCAACCCTCCAGGGTTGATGTAACTCTTGGGTAATCAGAAGTCAAAAATGCCCTGAACATAGTTATCTGTATGTCCTGCTTCCCTTTGTTGTGGATGTCCAGACCGACAAAAAGCACCTCATCCACACTATAACTGAAGGCACAAAATTACCTAGGCTTTCTTCCCCTGGCTGCAGCCTCCTTTCAAATCTCATGCACTCCTCCAAGAATGTGGGTGTGGGAGTGTCCCAGTGTGTCAAATATGTTGTATATTTTAGTGTGCACCAGGTACAATGATCCACAATGAGCCACTTCAAGAAATAAGCAACCCTCAATATTTGCTGAGGGTTACTTTATGACCTTTGTCGGAAGTACTACCTCTCTCTTATTTTTCCATTTTAGATATTTGCATTTGTAGATATTCTGAGAATTGTCACTACAATGTAATAACAGTTACTCACTGTTTAAAATCATAGTATATACCATTGGCTTTGTGGCTCCCCGTAAAGATAAATTTTCATTTTAGCTGAACTTTGTGGACTATTAAATTCATATTTTCACACTGAACAGCACATAAAACATCCTAGTGTTAAGAGATTGTGAAGTCTCCAGATCTATGCATAGCTTAGTTCAAAAGTTTGAAAGAATAATCAGCACCCCATGCTGTTTTCTGTTCCCACAATTGATGCTAATGCCTGGGAAAACCCATCAGAGCTATTCAGCAATTATGTCTCCTCCCATTTTTGTATTTGGTTTGGAAACCAGTGCAGGAGAGGCAGATTAGCCAAAACTAACACTATTGCAAATGTCAGCTTCATACAAACTCTCTTCATCTACAGCTAGGTCAAGATAATTGTAACATCATCTAATTTGCTCTTTGCACTGCCAAACTGTAATACAAGGCTAATTTCCAATGAATTGTGACAGCAGCATGTGTATACAAAATTGGAGTTTTTTTCCAAAGAGTACTACTTGATTGTTTGCTGCAGAAGAAACAAGGAAGAACTAGGCAGGATTCCTCACATGCTTCTTGTCTGCACAACTGGGAGAGCTAAATGCATCCAGACATTTCAGACCAGGTTCTTCACAAGTTTTTTGCTAATTTGGTTTTTAAAACTGAGTTTTTTCTCTCTACAGCCCCATTTCATTAGAGGTGATGGGCAAGAGGATCCTTTAGGTCTGTCTGTAGGGCTGTACAATTTTTCTGCATTGATTACACAGTAAAATGGGTCTCGTTGTTGCTCTCTAGAAGTAGGGGAACGCTAAACACAGGGATGAGTTCTCTCTGCAATTCAGTTTTCCAACAGTTGTTTCATCTGCACGTTTAGAAGAACAGACTTCCATACTGAGAACATATCTCAAATGCTATGGACATGCTCAGAATCTAAGCATCTAAGCCACTGAATACAGCAAATCTGCAAATTTATAAATGGTCCACACACTCCAGATGGGCCACTATACTTGTCTGCTCCTTCTCTGTCTCTGCATTTTGTTGAAAAGTTGTCCTTGACATATGAAGCTTTAAGAATTTGCAGGGCACTGTGCTAGCAGACTGAGAAGTCTTAACTTCTGAAATTTCAAAATGCTTTTGTGCCAACAGGTCCTTCAGAGAAGACAATGCAGTCTGTTTCCCAACACCTCTTTCTTGAGGAATTCCCCACCAAGACTCAGCTGTATATCAGCAGGATGTCCTAGTAGAGAAGAAGGGATAGATTAAACCACCACAGAAAGAATAATCAGCACCCGATGCTGTTTCCTGTTTCCAGAATTGACGATCATGCCTGGGAAAACCCTTCAGATCCATTCAGATTTTTTCCAGACCTCTATTGTGAAATTCTCACTAGTTAAAAGACAGTACTTAGGGAGTGCTGTTCTTTCCACAAAGGCACACATAACTTCCTCCACTCTTGGTGCAAATCAAACACCTAAAAGCCTGTTTGAATACAGGGCTGAGCATAAAATTATTTGACAAGTGATGTCAGTGCAAACTAGTTACTGTGACAGTAAGTCCCTATTAAGAAGCATAATTACTCTAGTGAACAAAAATGTTTTCAGTTCGTACACTAAATATTCAGAAAAATCTCATCATTGCCTTTAAAATTGTGGTGTGTGACTCTTTTACATCTTAACACTGCTCTATTACAAATTGTCCTTTATGAAAAAGATACTAATTTGTCGTACACAGTCAATGTTTGCATGTACTTAATAACCTGGCTTTAATTCACAGGATGCATATAATCACTGTTAGATAAAAGATAAAAATAATTCAAGTAACATTTAGTCTACTGATAACATCTGAAATCTAGTGCTTACTCAACTTACTGGATTCTAAATCTAGAAAATGGCTGGTAACATGATTTTCATTACCTGGTATTACTTTCTTTCCTGTTGTATTCTCACTTACAGTATTCATTTCACATAATTTGTTTCATTCCCATATACAGTCATATTACCTTTAATTATTACTAGATCATGCACCACCCTACAGACCATCACCTGCTCAATGCAAACTCTCACTTCACAGCAAACCATTCTTCTGCTGTCATTGCACTGGGATGTTATGTGGTCGTCATCTCCCCAGTTGAGAAAAAAACAGTTTTCCTCCCTTCTCTTCTCAATTCTTCCAATGTTGCATCAAGAATTATACTCTGCATGTAAGTCCCAATTATTCAATCTGTACTTTAAGAAACTCCCCACCCAAACAGCTTTGCATGAAACTAGCAGTATTTTCTCCTGCCTCTCTGACCTGCATTTCATCCCTTTGCAGAAGGGTGTGGTGTAGCCATCCTCCTAAAATGGGACTTTGAAGCGTCAAGTCAAGTCTGCCTGCACAAACAGAACGAAGGACAAAAAGACTGGTTGTGGTCCTCAGCCATAGGTGAGAGCATGATATAATCTGCATTCAGAAAAATTCCACCAAAAGACTCACTCCCAAGGTGTAGCCTAATTTCACAGCACAAATTCAGTCACCAATTTTATTGTACTACTCTGTATCAGTAGTAGGAAGTATTTTTTATCAGTCTTTTCTAGCAGTGGGAACTATATGAGCCAGTCATGGGTGGTAGCATCTCCCCTGAGCAGCAGACAATCCTTCAAGCAGCACGGAGAGTAAACTTTTAGGGAAAAAAATATATAGGTGAGGGCGTTTGTTTGACAACACTATTCAAAAAAATCAGTGAGATTTCCCCCTCATATACACACAACAGGAAAAATACTACCCATTAACTAATTTGAAAGAAAAATTTCTGACCTTACTTGCAGATGGTATTTCTTTTCCATGATGGCAATATAGTTTAGAAATGTTGATGATTTAATTTTATTTAAGTGATAATAACATGAATTATAGTGAACATTCTGTACACAAAAGAAAAATTTGTAAGACAAAGTTGTTTTGCAAAGTAGGACAGAGTCAACATATGATGAAGCAAAACTCTGCTGATTATTACTTTTGCAAACTACCTGAAGAACTCTGTTTATTTCACTTCACTTCACTGAAAAAAATTAAAGATGTACATTCCTACAAAGTGGGGTTCTACGTGTTTATACTGAAGAAGGGTTTCTGAATGTCTAAGTAATTTGAGTTGATAATTTCAGCAGAAATAATGATTACTTAATAAAAAAGAGGAAAAGCCACAAGGAGTGGCTGAGGTTACTTGTTCTGTTCAGTCTGGAGGACTCTGAGGGGAGACCTCATTGCAGTCCTGCCCTGTTAGGGGAAGAGGATGGGCAGGCACTGATATTTTCTCTGGGGTGACAGTGACAGGACCTGAGGGAGTGGCCTGAATTTGTGTCAGGGGAGGTTTCAGTTCAATATCAGGAAAAGGTTCTTCACCCACAGGGTGGCTGGGCACTAGAACCTGGTCTCCAGGGAAGTGGTCACAGCACCAAGCCTGGAAGTTCGGACAATGCCCTCACACACATGGTGTGATTCCTGGGATATCCTGCGCAGGGCCATAAGTTGGACTCGATGATTCTTGTGGATCTCTTCCAGCTCAGGACATTCTATGATTCTGTGGGAGGAAAAAATAATCTCAAATTCAAGGAAATTGCTTTAAGTAATTGGAGAAAAATATTAGCCCAATTCTAGGATCACATTAATTACCCTCTCTAAAGGTAAGCCTCTAAGGTGATTCTGCATACCAAGAAGTCTCCTCTTTGTAGCAAAAGCCAAAGAAAATAAGGGGATTCAATGAACCAATTAAAAACCGAAAAATTCAATTATTTGAATAACTAATGAAATCTCTTTCTTAACTGTATGTGTCATACAGTATTTCCTCAGCAGGGTTTTTATGTTTTCTGTCTCATGTAACTTGCAGAAATTTTGTATCTTGAGACTGTCTTTGCATGTAACTAAGGATTCCCAAGGTGCAAAAGTTATTCCAAGAAGAGAGGGAAGCAAACACATACGCAGACACACACAAACACATTCACAAGCAAGAATGCGGGATGAGATAAACCTTCTCCTCTAGGAAACAGAGTAACTGAAAATGTTCTTATGATAAACTCTGCAGAAGCTCTTTTAATTAAATTAAACACATGAACTTTTATAACCTGATTTGATCAAAAACTAGTCCACTTGTCATCTGATAACTGTTTAGTAGCCTCCAGCCCTATTGCTAATGAATGGTGACCCATAATAGATATCATGTAAACAATGATGTCACAGAAAACAGAAAATTAATGCTGAAAACTCAGTTCCCCTTTGTCCCAACACATCAGGCAGCACAGGACTGCTTACATTGGTTGATGTATGCTTTTTGTGTTGTAGGTGGAGGGCTTCCGTTTCTACATCAATCTGCCTGGTATCTTTCACAAGAACTGATGCAGAATAAAAGAAAACTTGCATTCATTTTTGAGCAAATTAACTGCTCACCATTTAAATAGTATCTGATCAGAAGCAGATAGAAAGAATGAACAGGAATAGATGCGGAGCAAAGGGAGAAAAGATGTTCCTACTTCCATGATTCACCTTTTCCATCCTTTGTATTAGCACTGCCTAGTGTGCCAGAATGAACCTTGGTTCTTGCAGTACTCTGGTATTCAAGAAAGTCCCCATGACCACAAACATTGCATATCTATGTTTTTTAAATGACACTTTAAAAAATGTGCTCTGCTAGACAAAACATTACATTCTTATTTAGATTGCCTTGACAATGGCAATGGGGAATGCATGAAGAAAACTCTCTCCTTCCACTTGTCTTCTCACATTGTTATCATCAACACCAGCAGATCACTGCTGGCACATGTGCAATTACTTGATTTATTGTCAAAGACTAACATATATCATAGCAAAACTCCCCTATTTTCAGGTTTTTCTACTGAGAAACAAGGTTACTATCAAAATGTATTTTTATGGATGAGAGCCGACCAACACCAAACCCAAAAAAGATGACAAGTTAAAAAAGGACAATTGAAACAAGAGACCAGAAGGTAATGCAACTGTATGCTCAAGAGCAGGAGAGAGTTCACTGGAATGGGAGGTAAATTCATTTCCATGGTGCTTCTGGAACTGACAATAATTAGAGACAGGATAAGAGCCTAACCTCCGCTTTGACTCAGAATGGTAATATCTGTTTTTTAACACAACCACTGACAGATGGATGCAGGCAAGGATTTATTTCTACCAAGGCATGAAACAGCACACAGCAGGACTAATCACTAAACTATGACCACGGAACGGATCACTATAATGGTAAATTCAGAACAACCAGAAGGAAAACATCAGCCCTAATGAATACTGATGGGTATTCCCACAACACCTAGGAACTGAGAATTTATTTCCCTACATATGTGATTCCCTACAATATCTTGATGAGATGACAGCTGCTGAAATAGGGAAGAAACCAATGCTTGCAATTTTTTGTGCACGGTGAGAGATAAGAATAACCTTTTGGGACAAAAGAGCCATGCCAAATCAGTACATTGAGCGTTCAACAGGGAAATCAAACCACAGAATCATTGTTACACATATTAGATAGGAGTTCTTGCTTCAGGGAGGTCAAAAGAAATTTTGCTACATGATGAAAATTTTCAATGTTCTGGCATTTGAAGGCTGGAAGAAAAATGTTTCTTTAATTTACTCATTCTCCATATTAAAAAAAAAAATCAGAAGCTTAGCAGCCCCAATTTTCAGCTACATTTTTTTTCAGAAAAAAAATACAGTGGTATAGGTCCTAGAATTACAAGTAATTTCTGTGTTCAGCTGAGAGTAGACAACTCTGAACCAGGCAGAGATGTATACAAATTTGGACAGAGACATCAGGCACAAAATTTTAGCAGAAAGCAGTAACTGCTCCTCCCATACCCTCCAAAACAGATTATGGACATTGGCATGCATCTGCTAAATCTCTCTCATGACAGATGACCTGTGTACATTAGGAGGTCCTCCCCTGGTTGAGTTCAAAATCAGAATGTGCATTGAAGGCAGAATAAATGGCCACAACAGATTTCTCTTTTCCTGCTGTTATAACTTTAAATAAATGAATGGATAGCTATGGTGTTTGCATATAGTGGTGCACTTGGCATTACTGGAGATTTTTCACCAGCAGATTCGACAGACATGCCTATAGCAATGACCATAACTAGAAAAGGGAAATTGATTAAATTTCTCAAAGTCTCTTCTATCCTTATTTTATCTTGTTCTGTGAACTTCTTGGAACTTCTTAACTCTGTGGTTGTTACACTGTAGTTGTATTTTTCATGTTCTACTGTTCTGAAAATAACAAATACCTTCTAATATAAACTTAATTAGACTAAATTGTTCCACAAATTTGTTTTCACCACACTGGAGTAAATTAAGACAATTCTAGGCTTTGAGAGTGCAGGGAATTTTGAATATGCCACATAAACAACTTGACCAACACAGTTTGCTACATCAGTATTTACTGTATTTTCAGATGCATGCTTACAATCCTCAGGACAATTGGATTATAGCAAAGAGCAGAATTTGACTACAGGGAAGTATGTTTTTGAAATTTTACTGTGTTTCTCTATGCAATAAAAGTGATGATGCTGTAAAACAAACATTTGTTCTGAACATTATAAAGCTCATCATAAATTAGGTTTTGTCAAGAATTGAAATGAAAATTTGAAGTAGCTAGTTCTTTGCATAGTGAAATGATAATGATTTAGAAATTACAGGTAACTTATGTTCTTCAGTAGATTTGTAGAGACATGTATTTGCAATCAGCCCTGCATCCCAGACACTTATGGTTCTTAAGGCTGTTTCCATAGATAGCGATGTCTGCTTCCACGCTGTCAGGTTCTGTCCTGCAGGCTACACCTGCCATAGCCAGAGAGGCATAGCTTCAGCTTGTGAACAAGCAGCACACCAAGCTGCTCTGCATGAGACACAGGTCATCCAGAGATGCTCTTGGCAGACACAAATGATGATAAGTGTCAGGACGCTGATATACATGAAAAAGCAAGGAATGAAAGTCGAGTGAAAACTAATCCTGGAAGCTACTGGATTCACTAAGCCACTCTAATAAAATTCTTGTCAGGGTACATGGCATAACTATAATTGACAATTTTGGAAGTACACTATTTACTACCATTTGAAGATACAGATAAACTAACTGATTCTGTAGAAACTGTGACTTTCCTTGTTAGTGATAATTTCTTTTATTATCCCACTTAAACACATAAGTAGCAATAAAAATGATCCTTTATCCTAGATCCACCCTTCCATATACTCTAAAACACAGTGGTCTTTCAATTGTAATTCCTTTGCCTTATTCAATTCATCTCTGGATAAGCTTGCTGTGTTACATCCTGTTTGTAAGGTATCCAATCCATGACACCAGCTGTTTAATAGTGTCCTATGAGGGGATTTGGATTCATGGATTTCTGTCTGCATCCTAGTTACTTGTTAAACACTACTTACAAGTACAACATTTCTTCCATAATACAAGAATTCCTCACTAGATCACAGCATTCAGGAAAATAAAAGAGGTTAATTGTAATTTACTCATAGTTAATTAAGAGTTTAAATATTTTGGTTCCTTCAATTGCATGTGCCCAGAAATATGTTTATTGTTTCCTTCCAGTATCTTTCTTTTAAAATACCTCATTCTTTTGCTTCATGCAGTTAGACTTTGCTGTCACTCTTCACTGAGTAAAAAATAATCTGAATGACCAGGCCCAGAGAGTGGTGGTGAATGAAGTTAAATTCTGTTGATGTCCAGTGGGATTCTCCAGGGCTCAGTACTGGGGCTAATTCTGTTTAATTTCTTTGTTGACAGCCTGGACAAGGAGATTGAATGCTACCTCAGGCAATTTGCAGGCAAATTGGGCCAGAGAGCTGATCTGCTGGAGGGCAGGAAGGCTCTGCAGAGGGATCTGGACAGGCTGGATCATGGGCCCAGCCCAGTGGTGTGAGGTTCAGCAAGGCCCAGGGCTGGGTCCTGCCCTTGGGTCACAGCAACCCCAGGCAGTGCCACAGGCTGGGGCAGAGTGGCTGCAAAGGTGCCACAGGAAAAGGACCTGGGGGTGCTGGTGACAGCAGCTGAGCATGAGCCAGCAGTGCCCAGGTGGCCAAGAAGGCCAATGGCAAACTGCCTTTTCTCCACAGCAACATTTCCTTTTCTCCACAGCAAGCATTTCATATGGTCAGAAAATGACATATATTACAGTTCATTTATATTAAGAGGATGCATGAGGAAAACTCTCAAAAGCTTCTTTAGTGATTGCTCCTTTCCCTTTCCTTTCCCACCATCTCCACCAAAGAGTGTTGTCCAGTTGCTATAAAATCTGTCTGTGGTGTTCTGTATTCTATGTCCAAGAGAAAATGTAACACACTTTGTTTAAAGACAACTCTTCTAATTATAACCTACTTTTCATTACACCTCTTTAACCCCTGTTTGGAGTGTTTTTGACTTCTCTAAGTAATAAATAGCAAGGTTTTGATTTTTTTTTTTCAAACAAATAAAACTGTTCAGTAAAAGTGTACTCAGGAGTTCATAATACCTTTTCTTGTCTATTTACATCTCAAAAAAGAGACACAGTAATATAAAAACATAGATGTGGAGTCTTTTCACAGACTCACAGAACCACCCAATGAACTAGATTGGAAAAGACCTTTTGAGATCATCAGGTCCTACCTGTAAGGTAACGTCTCTTCATCAGCTAAACCATGGCACTGAGGGCCACATCCAGTCTTTATAGTTCTTATAGTCTTTTGACTAAACCATGAGAGGGAATTGGTGAGCAAGCTGAAAAGAAACAACAAAGTCCCTTTCACTGCTTTTCTAAAGTTGTGCTTACTTATGCTGATTGCAAGCACATGAAATTTGCCTTTTTTTAGAAACATCATCTAGAATTCCATCGAAGTTTGAAGCACAATAACTTCCCACCTGCTCACAACGTACACCTTACCGTGTGCACATTGATCATGGCCTCTGGGCACATCTTCAGTACCACCCTTCCCTAACAGAGTTTTGAGGAAAAATTCAGGGCAGCATATGAAACATGCACTTACCTGAAAAATAGCCAGCTTAGACTGACCCTGATGTTTACTCACTGTGTGTAGGAATGTGGGAAAGAAAATCTGAATGAACCAGAAGGGTTTTTTTCTTTTAGGTGTGCATTGTATATTTCTACAAAGAGATCTATTTCTGAAATCTGGGAACATTCCCACACATGGAAAATATGGAATATATACTGATGGTATATAGATTGTGTAATGAGTTCACTTAAAATACCTACAGATTACAGACAATAATGACTTCATAGTTAATGTCAGCCTGATTGCTGAGGTCTTGTAAGAAGGTTGACAGTTCATATATCTGACAAGAATAAGATGACTGACTCATTAGTCACAACATAATTTCCTCTCACTTGTCCACCTTTTTCAAGTCTGGAGCACATACAAATGACATCAGATCTTCTACCAAAATCAGATGCCATTTTCAAGTACTTGTAACTGAACCCACAGGTAATTCATGGTCAGATTCTCTCTCTTTCCAAAACAATATGGATCAAAAATGAATAAAAAGGGGCAAGAAAGCACCATTCTGTGAAAATAAACTCCTTCATAATTCACTTTCTCTGTAATGTTCCTACCTTGCCAAATGCAAGATATCCAATATCACCTTAAATAAACATAGACATGGCTTATAATATAGATGAATATTCAAGTTATCACATCTCCCTAAATAAAGAATTTTACACTGTGTCATTGAAGGATTTCTAGACCTTTGAAAAGTGTCTCACTCAGGCACAAAAGGAGAGCAGAATAACAGTAATAGTAGAGCATAATCCAGCTTGCTGAAGTCAGAGACTTCAAAGGTCCTTGACATAATTAAGAGTAGGACTACATTGTCTCTAAAACGTTTGGATGAAAATATCTCCTTTTAATGATGAATGCTTCAGCAATTAATTCTTAGAACAGCATTAGTATTACAACTGCTTGTGTAAGCTCTGTTGCAATGCAGCGAGGTGAAACGAGTGCTCAGTGATAAAAGGACACTTCCACTGGGCACAAAGAGAGAGTATGACAGACAAATACATCATGCTTAGTCTGCAGATCCAAGTGCACAAAGCAAAGCTTGCTGGAAAATACCCCAAATGCAAATAAAAGCCACAAATGAAAGCAAAATGGATAGGCATGGGTGGATGGAATGAGAAAAGTACAGCATTAAAGATGATCCTCACTGCTTTCAGAAATAGATAAAGACATTATCAGGCTAACATTTCCAAAGTTTGATGTGGAGCATCCATCTGATATTGAAGCTGAGTTTTCAAAGTGCTGAAGATGAGGAAGTCAAAGGCAAACATAGCTTGACAAAAACCACATCAATCTACTTACTGCTGAGAGCACAAAACCAAAGCAATTTTGAAATATTTCCAGTTGGGTGCCTATCTTCCAACTACTTATGATTCCAAGAAACTGAATTATTAGAGACCCATTAAGCAATAAGTCTGTTAAATTATATGGAGTAAGCAATCAGAAGTCACCTTATTTTAACATGACAGCTCCTAAAAAGGATTATACAAATCTCATGCTTGCACAAAAACAATTAAATTATTTTACTAGCTATTGGATTATTTTTATTCAGCAAAATAGATTATACAAGCAAAGTGATTTTAGGGAGAGAGCAAGAAATAAATTAGCATAGAAAAACCTACCTATTTAAGAACTATTTTTCCTGTTATTATAGTGATTTTTTGTCCAGACTTAAATTTGAACCAAAAAAGTGACCTAATGTACACATACATAATTATATTACATTAATTATATAGAATCATATCATATTATATTATATTTTGTAGAATTTAGGAAAACTTCAAACAACAGACTTTCAGCATTAACTCACAGCTAAAGTGACATACAATGGTAATTGGAAAAACTCTTCAAACTATGAATTGCAAACCACATTGCCAAAAAATGGCTTCTACAGGATAATTTACTTGCTGGTTTGGTTGTTTGGGTTTTTTTCAAACTGAGAAAAAATATGCAAAAAAAAAAGAAAAATAAATGAAAACAAAAAATAAGAAAACTGTGACTGCTTACTCCATTCAGTAAATGTTACATTAGAAAAAGTTCTTGCAAACTGCCCAGTTGGGGTAATTTCACTATAGAGATGTTCAGAATTTAACTGCACCCTTCAGTTAAGTATATTCAGTCTCATCATTAGTAGTGTTCCCTAGGAAAGAGTGTTGGGCCTGGTCCTGTTTACTAACTTTATCAGTGATCCAGATGAGAGGCTTGAGTCTACCATTAGCAAATTCATGGATGACACCAAGCTGGGTGGGAGTGCTGATCTGCTGGAGGGCAGGAAGGCTCTGCAGAGGGATCTGGACAGGCTGGATCATGGGCCCAGCCCAGTGGTGTGAGGTTCAGCAAGGCCCAGGGCTGGGTCCTGCCCTTGGGTCACAGCAACCCCAGGCAGTGCCACAGGCTGGGGCAGAGTGGCTGCAAAGCTGCCACAGGAAAAGGCCCTGGGGGTGCTGGTGACAGCAGCTGAGCATGAGCCAGCAGTGCCCAGGTGGCCAAGAAGGCCAATGGCATCCTGGCCTGTGCCAGCCACAGTGTGGCCAGCAGGAGCAGGGCAGGGATTGACCCCCTGTACCTGGCACTGGTGAGGCCACACCTCAAATCCTGTGCTCAGTTCTGGGCCCTTCAATTCGGGAAGGACATTGAGGTGGTGAAACAAGTCCATAGAAGGGCAGTGAAATTGGTGAGGAGTCTGAAATGCTTGTCCTGTAAGGACTGCCTGAAGGTGTTGAGATCACTCAGCCTTGAGAGGAGGAATATCAGGGGCCCTCTACAACTCCATGAAAGGAGGTTGTAGCCAGGTGGGAGATAACCTTTTCTCCTAGGCAACTATGAATATTAGAAGAGGACATAGCCTTAAGCTTCTCGAAGGGAAGTTTAGGTTGGACATTAGGAGGCATTTCTTCACACAAAGAGTGATAGACATTGGAATGGGTTACCCAGGGACATGGAGGTTTCACTGTCCCTCGACGTGGTTAAAGAAAGAAATGTGTCACTCAGTGACGTCGTCTGGTTGACAAGGTAGTATTTAGTCATAGGCTGGACTGGATTATCTCAAATGTTTTTGTTTTTTTTTTCAAATTAGCTGATTCTGTATTTCTCAGCACATACACTCAGAAATCACACATTCTGAGATTTTGTGCCTTGATCTGTCCAGGTTGAATTCTTTGCTGTTTCCTGCAACTCATGAAGACATCAGAGCTGGAAACTGGGTGACCAACACACCATTTTACTGAGCAAATATCCCCCTATATGTATCTTCTTACCTTCCTGTAAAGGCAACGTAACAAGCTGGTAGAAAGGATTATCAGCCCCAAATTATCCACGTACTCTTTCACCTCAAAGGAAGAAATGTTTTGATTGTTATTTTCAACATACAGACTCTACAAAATAAAACCCTTACATTATTCACTGGCTTGGGAGGGTGTCACAGTAAAATTAACCACTGCTGACTTTTACATTGACAAAATTTGAGACTAGGAAAATCAGCGCTGCAACAGACTCTATCCCTGCTATTATATTTTCATTTTCAATGTAGAATGTATTTTCATTTTCAAGAAAGCAGGTAGTCGTAATCTAAAAGTAACAGAATTTAAATGTAATCAGAATTTCTTTAGACTACAGATGACACAAATGGAATACCCCACAGACACATTAGATAAAAAGAAGTAACCCACTGTCAGTTGACACTGTGAAGATTATACAACATGATTTCTGTGTTGTGACTCCTGCTTTGACAAAGAGCATGTTTGACTCCTTCCTACTGGTTGATTGCATGAGAACAACTATATTCATCTTTTTGTATGGTCTCCAGAAAGAGAGATCCTGGGGAGCTAGACACATCTCTGGAAATTCTAAAGTGAACCTACAACTGAATCTACTAACTTGAAATACAATATTCCGCTACATGTTTGACTCCAGTTCCTCTCTGCTCCTTAGCAGGTGAAAAGAGGACACAAGCAAGAGGATGAATATACACATATGGACTGAATCTATCTAAATTTATATACAGACTGCTTCTTGAATACTTTCTGCTGCTGCCATAGGAAAGAGCTGCCTTCTGCAAGCTCTTGATACTGACCAGCAGTGTGGGGTCATTTCCATGAAGTCCTTTTGCTAACACAGCACAAAGTAACCTGCTCACTTGTTAAAATACTTTCATATTTCATCAGTCAAAAACCTTACCATGCAAATCTTCTGTACTGCAGTTAAGTCCTGATGCATAGGGGACTTTATGTCCTTTTGGATGACAAAGAGTTTCCACAGCTATTTCTCAGGAGATTTTGCCTCTCCAAAGGCTATTTTCAGAAAGATTTGTTTATTCTTACAGGAAATTTCTATCAGAACTTTGAAATTATGCTTAAACTGCCCTGCAGAAACTTAATCATAAAACTTGCTAGAAGCATAGGTTGAAGTCCTGCTTACCACTGGTGACCACAAATATCTGTCAGGCTGGAAAAGTCAGCTACTTCAAGCCCAGCAACATTTCCATGACAATATTGTGTCCAAAAAAATTCATTTTAAAACCTAAAATTAAAAAAAAAATTAAAAGGTGATTTCTTATGGTTTTAATTCTATTTTTTACTATGCAGTTTACTGATCTCCAGCTAAACAATTTCAAGAAGCAAATTACCAGGAAGACTGAAGCAAAGCCTCAAGGCTTTTCCTTTGGGTACTGCAATTAATTAACTAGAATTACCTCCTCTAATTGTTCCCTTGCCAGTAATAGTTACATCCCTGGTGATAAGTAAGAATCCTAAGGCCTAAGAACTCTGTCCTGGACACACGGACAAGAGGATGGAGCTTTCGGTGCTGTGTATTCCATGCACCCACATCACTGCTGGAGGGGTGCGGCCTCGACAGGAATACGTTATGGGCAGAAACAGAAGTGGCACCATCTTTAGCCAGGGCCCCTGGAAGGGTGTGTGCCAGAGTGGAGTCTGGACTGCACTGCCACTAGGCACCAGGATAGAGTTGGCATCACAGCTGTTGTAGCCATCAGAGCCAGGGAGCTGCTGGCTGCCACTCTGCTGCTGCCCCCACTGTTGCGGAGAGAGAGCCCCTGCACCCACAGCACTGCTGCCACTGTGGTGGCAGAGAGGGAGAGAGCCTGCACCGGTACTGCTGCCACCACCAGAGCCAGCGTCTCTGCACCACAGATCCTCATCTAGGAAAAGCAGTTTTCCAGATTTTGTTTTCTCCCTGTTTTTCACTGTTTCTGGACTGGAGAGGAGGAGGTTGAGCCACAGGAGCTACCCTGGCATGCTGCCTCTGTTTTGCTGGGTGCCATGTGGCGATGGTCTCTATTTAGAGATTGTGCTGATTGGTGCCCAGGCGGATGCTCGGTGAATACCCTTTTGTGGGTAAAACTCTCTCCTCTCTCTGCCTCTTGTACACTCTTTGTTACTAATATTGTTGCGATTATTGTGATTGTTTCAGTAAGTTGTGATTCCAATTTATAATTTCTCTTCGTTTCCCCCATTATCAGAAGGGGCGGGGGAAAAGGGGGCAGCTACAATGGGTCTAATTTTTCACCTGGGTTTTAAACCAGCACAAACTGAAGCACCGAAAGGCATAAATAGGACTAAATCAGTCAAAAGCTAGAAAAGATGACACTAAGAATGACAGTAAGTGCTGTGTCTCCTATGAACTACTATCAACAACATCCCTCACATGATATATTGAAATAATGACCATATTACTGTTCAAACTGCTTGCATAATTTGCACTAAAATATTGTCTCTTGTATACTAACAGCTGTGTATGAGATTTACTTACCGCACTGGCTGAGCATTCACCTGGCTCCTCTGCACTACACTGCTTTCATTTCCCCTCCTTGTTCCTAGCAAGCTTTTTCTGCAGTTAATGCACTGAGACAGATGCTTGGCTGTCTAAGGCTTTCCTACCACCATGAGAATTTGGCCCATGCAGTTTGAACCTAAGCTCAAAGGCCAAGCTTCAAGTCTCAAAATAACATTGCCTCCAAATCATGGGCATTTTTATAACACCAGCTTTTTTCTTGCAGCTAAAAATTTTGGCATACATTTTGGTGCAGTTCAGGGAGGGCTGTAATATGTCAGCCAGCACTTCATTTATGTTTGTGGAGATACGGTAACCCATGGTGTGTTCTCCCTGTTTCTCCTGAGTTAATATACCCTTTGACAACTTTCATTCCCCACCTCTTGCAGAAATTCTCTCTCAGAAGAAATTTAAAAGCATGGAGAATCGATACACAGAATAAAAGCTCCAAGGGTCAGATGGATTTTGAGATAAACCTGATGAGGTACAGCTGCAGATCCTGAGGAAATTTATGGAGGAAGTGGCTAAGTTATGTATCATATTCAAGAAGCTGTGGCAATCCGCTGATTGGTAAAGCAGAAATATAATCCCCATTTTTTAAAAGGGAAATAAGGTACACCCAGGGAACTATAGCCCTATCAGTTTCCTCTCAATGCCTGGCAAGGTCATGCAGCATATCCTTCTGGAATGAAGGTACAGGGAGGTGATTTGCAATGGCCAGCACAGCTTCACTAAGGGCAAATTTTGCCTAACAAGTTTGGAGGCCTTCTATGAAGGATTATAGCATTGGTGGATCATTGGTATTTCCAATATTGTGGATGGGACATGCCTGAGCTGGTCTGGCCCCTGCTGCTGAACCAAAAGGGAGCAACTGTGGTGTTTCACCTCAGAGACACTTTTGGCTAGCTGGATGTTGCAGCTGGGCAAGTGGAGATAAGTCCAGGCATGCCGGGGCTCCGGCGGTGGCAGGATAGAGCTTCCTCTCATAGAGGGTCCGCTCCTCATGTTTCCCTCTACTGGAGAAGCTTTAAGGTGGTAGTGAAGGAAAGCAGTCAGTTCTAATGGAGGGTTTTAATCCAGAGCTTTTATTCTGGCCCACAGGCCTCTGAATCCAGCAACCCCTCCAACAGAACTCCTGGACCGCATGCTTGCTCGCCCTTTTACCCAGGGGAGCGAAGGGATAGGGAGGCCACCAACCAGGTACGAGAGAGGGGGTCTCGAAGGACAAAGGACACCTGGATGGCCCAATGCCCCCCAGGGGTAGAGGGCATCTTTTGAATCTGCCCAATCACTCAACACCCTTCAGGAATTCCAGGATTGACAGACAGCGCTAGGTAGGGGTCGGGGTGGGGAAAGGAGGGAGGAGAAACCCGGGATTCTGAAACCACACTGCAACAGTGGATGAGGGAGGAACAACTGACATAATTTACCTGGACTTGTGCAAAGCATTTGACACTGTCACACATGGCATCCTTGTCTCTAAACTGGAGAGACATAAATTTGGTGTTGGAACACTATGTGGATAAGGAATTGGCTGGGTGGTAGCCCTCAGAGAGTTGTGGGAACAGCTTGATGTCCAAGTGGAGACCAGTGATGAGTGGCACTCCTCAGGGGACCAGTGCTATATAATATCCATGGGCAGTGGCACGGATAGTGGAAGCACCCTCAGCAAGTTTGCTGATGACATCAATCTGTGGGCAGCCAATGCACTGGAGGGCAGGAATGCTATTCAGAGGGACCTGTACAGGCTGGAGAGATGATCCTGTGCTGGAAGGTGGGCTTCTGGAAGTTCAACAAGGTCAGATTCAAGTGCTTACCTCTGTGCTGGGTCATCCCAAACATGGATGCAGGCTGACTAATGAATGGATGGAGAGCTGCCCTGAGGACAAGGGCTGTTGTTTGATAAGAAGCTTGACAGGACCTAGCAAAGTGAGCTTGCAGGCCAGAAAGGCAACCATGTCCTGGGCTGCAGCACAAGAATTGTGACAACCAGGTTGAGGGAGGTAATTCCGCCCCTCTATTCCACTCTTGTGATCCATTCTATAGTACTGGATCCAGCTCTGAGGTCCCCAACATAAGAAGGACATGGACCTGTTGAAGTGAGTGGCCACAATGGTCACCAGGGGGCTGGAGCACCTCTTTTATGAAGATACGCTGAAACAGTTTGAGTTTTCCAGGCTGGAAAAGGCTCAAGGAAAACCTTCTAGCAGCCTTACAGCATCTACAAGGGATCTACAAAAAAGCCAGAGGACTTTTTACAAGGACATGCGGTGAAAGTCCAAGGGAGAATGGTTGCAGAGACTAGATTTAGAATCATAGAACAGTTTTGCTTGGCAGGAAGTTTAAAGATCATCTAATTCCAATTCCCCTGCCATGGACAGGGAAACCTTCCAGTGGACCAGGTCACTCAGAACTCCATCCATGGACTTGAACACCTCAAGGGATGGGGCATTAACTGCTTCTCTAGATGACCTGTTCCACTGTCTTCCCACCCTCACAGTAAAAAACCCTAATGTCTAATATATACCTACTCTCTTGAGGTTTGAAGTCATTCACCTTGTCCTGTCACTACATGCTCTTGTAAAATGACTGTCTCCATCTTTCTTGTAGGGTCCCTTTAAGTACTGGAAAGAAGGCTAGGCATCAGATAAAATGAGATTTTAAAATATTTTAAAAGATGAGTTCTTTCCTTGAACCATTTACACTGCATTACCATTGTATTTTTCCACTTTTTTTCCACATTCTTTTGAAGTAGAATCCTAGCTCACAATTAGATGTTTTTATTCTAATGTGTGCAAGCAACTAAAAAAGCTAAGGCTTAGACACAGACCATGCTAAAGCTCCAAATCTTGTGATAAAACTCCTCAGAACAAATTGGGAATACAATGATTGTTTGGTCCTGCCTAGAAAAGACGCCAAGGGCACTGAGTATTTTCAAGCTCTTGAAATGTCCCAGAAGGTCAGATCGTATGCCTATAATTCATTTCTGAGTTGCATAGCCAATAATTCTGAATTCCTTTCTCAACTTAGCTCTTCAGATCTTTGGCTATCTCAGTTAACATATTACCTCAAACTTGCTGAACATTTTCTAAATTAGTGTTCACTCACTCATCCATTTCAACGTGCTACCAAGAGATTTGAGTTCCAAAATAATTTTGTCATTTGCTATCATTATCTTCTATCCAGAAAGTGTTCTGCGTCATTAGGTCTTCATTAAAATAAATCTCCAAATGGAGTGTGGGTGAACAGTGTCCTTCAATTTCATTTATGTCATTTGTGAAGACTGGTAAAAAGCAACTGTCTGCTAGAATCAATAATTTTATAATTACATATGTATTAGTGTGGCTACTTGTACCATATATCACACAATGAGGCATCCTGCAGAGTTGCTGGAGCAGCAGTAGAATATTATCCTATAATTTTTGCTTTGTTCACCATCACCTTGTATTAATACATACGTACTTGGTGTAGTATGGAGGTTAAATGATGTTACTCCAATATGGCAAGAAAATATCATCATCTCCATTTGGGGAACAAATTATTATTATGCTAATAAAGTGGTATTTGTTCAACATAGCTTTACCTCTTAATTTTTCAAGATTAAGAGACATGATTGCCACTACAGTAAAGATCCAGCCTTTTCACATGGGCCTAGAGATCAGATGCAGGTGCTGCTGTGAAGTAACTCTTCTTCTGAGATGGAATTGCCTTGTACATATTGGTGTGCCAAAGAACAATATATCCTGTGCAACACCCAATATCAAGTCACATCTGAAAACAATAATGCCTGATCCACAGCTCAAAAATCTTGGAAATATGTATCAGGAGTAGTTCAAATTCCTTTTAGTCATTTGCCTTAAGCAGAGTTCATTTCTGAGTCAGCAGGTGAGAAGATATTACAGAAATCAGAAGTGAAAAGGTAAGCTTCCACTCCAGATGGTAGATCTATTTGTCTTCTCTACAAAGATTTACTGAATAATTTTGCCCATGAAGACATCATCCTTCAACACAAACCTCATCCCTGCCATGCTGATATTCTCTGACAGACATTTTTAAATGCTTTGTAGAAACTCAGACACTTTTACTCTTTGTGCAAATTTAATTAGTTTTTTATTACTACAGAGTTCCTTTGCACATGAGGCTAAAGAAGGGTGTTGTGAGGAATATGTATTCTTCATACTTATCCTTGTTGCTAATACTTAACCATTTTGTGTAATTAGGAAGGAAAACTATTTGCAGTCATATTGGTCTAGCTTTTTTCATGGACTCTTAAGTGGCTGAATCTTTAAGAAAAGGAAGAAACATTTTTAAAATCATTACCACAATATGCCCCTGGATTTACACCGCTGCTGGTTCATCATCACTTCACAGATATGCCGTCATTCATCCTAGGCAAATGAGAAATTTGGGACTTCGTAAAACGTGTCTGCCTGTAATGATTTTCAGAGCTTGGCTTTCCTTCAGCCTTCTCTTAATAGTACATAACTACCAGTGAAATCTCGATCTGTGAACACATTTGATGCCACCTTCCCACTCTGCTTGCCTACTTTCTTACAACATAAAATGTCTGCAGCCAGGAGAACATATAAGCACAGTATGAAATATTTACTCTACTTGAAACAAGAAAAAAATAATCATACTTTCTCACTGATAGAAATTCCTCCAAGTAAGCCATGGACACAACATCTTCTAAATTTCATTAAAATAAGTGACAATATACACAGTATTTTTACTGAGGCCAGGAACACAATTTACTAAAAAAACCAGAAGTGATCCAGAATGTAGAGTTCCACATCTAAGGTTTTAAAAGCTTAACAGGTAAACCATTATCAAGGAATTCTAATACTTTTTCATCATTACTCTTTTATGTTAGTTTGACACAGATGAGTTTTGATACCAGCAGTGAAAAATAGCTGATAAGAGAACATTTAGTTGCCAAAACTGGGTTTTGGTAGCAAGAAAAGATATTCAATATTAGAGGGCTATAAGCTAGCAAACAAAAATCCCATCTGCAGCTGTTGTCTTCCTCCCAGTTGTGGTCCCACTGACTTCAACAATAATAAAAATCTCATTCATCTGGCACAGGATTTCATTTAATTAAGGAAAACAAAAACAAAGCAAAACCCCAACACCCACTGACACCCTCCCAAAACAAGCAAACAAAAAATCAAAAAAAACCCTCTTGGTTAATTGTAGCTCAAATCCAGACCTTTTTATCTCCTGTTAAGCATAATTCAACAATTCTAAAAAATCTTAGTTGAAGAAAACATGAAGAATGACTACATTTCTTTTCCATTTTATTGGGATACTTTTTTTGTGATGTTGGGTTTTTTAATTTATAGCTCCCTTTACAGAAACTGCCAGCTTGACTCTACATCCAGGATCAAAGCCAATGTCCATCATTCTATAATAGGAAAATCAAATTTAAAACAGCTTGCTCATCAGGATGTTGAAAACATCCCTAATTATAGGCTTAATTTTTTTACACTCTTCTTTAATTTTCAATGGGTGTTGTGTTATCAACTTTGTAGGTTTGGGTTTAGGTTTTTGGGTGTTTTTTTTGTTTTGTTTTGGTTGGGGTTTTTTGGGGGTTTTTTTTGGTTTTTTTTTTTTTTTTTTTTTTGAGGTCAAGGCTATGGAATTCCTTTTTGATGAAATTTAAAAAATGAAGACAATTATTAAGGAAAAAAAGCCTAGAACTTTGCCATGCTTTTTTCCTTAAATATTTTTAGGGATAAAACACTAGCAGAAAATAACAAAACTTTGTACTGTAACAGGAAACAAAAGGTATATGGAGGTCTTCAATATTATTCAATATATATTGTCTTGCTGTTGCAGAACACAAAAATAAGATCTATCTCTAGCCTTGACAAGTTGTAAAGCATAATTGTATTACTTTTTTCTAAGGTTGTGCAACTTCTTTAAGGTATTTCAAGCTTCAGGAAGAAATATATCAGCTACAATCACATTGTTTTGTACCTGCAGAAGGGCATTTTTCTGTCCTAAGAATGCTGCAGATAATTCTAGTTCTACCAAGAAGGTACTCTGAAATCCTTAATGTGAAAAAAAGATACTTAATATTTTAGTATTAAGAGAAATATAAAACCTTAATAGAGAGATAAGTAAATTCTAACCTTATTTTAGCTAGTCTTCAGGAACCGAAATGGAATCATTTCCCCTAGCTCACCAAAACAGCTCAAAAGAGAAGCAGAGTAAGTTGTAAGAAGGGGTACGTGAGAAGGTGAATAGAGACAAAATTAAAGGATGGCCTAAATTCTGAAGATGTCTTGCAAATCATTTTGTTTTTACTATCTAGAGAGGCACCAATTCACCACCTCCTAGGGCAGATCAGACATTTGACTAACTGAAAGCAACATCTGAGACTCCAAGTATATATGAGAGGAAATAATAATTTTAAAAAATTATACCCTGTGGCAATGAGATTCAAAGTCAGAGCTCTTCTGCACAAGGTATGCCTGATCTTGCCCATCCTGAAACCCAGCGTGCCTTTTTCTTCATGTACCTCTTTGGTGCCACTCATACTTTGTGATATTTCCATACCAAAGTCTAGGCATAGTCATGTTGTTTCTTACGATTTCTTTGGATTAATTATTTTTGTTTTGCTTTACTGTAGCTTGTAATGTGGTAGTATTCCAGCCTTCCTTTTAAGAGGTCTGACACATTTTATGGCTTAATTAAACTAATATATTTACTCATCTCTTTCCTTTCCACCACTGACCTACCTCTTATTTTTTTTTAAATTCTCCTAATGACAGATGCAAACAAATTACTGCAGTTGTTCTACACATCTGAAACATATGGACAATTTTAGGTGTGTCTATATAAATTTATGCATCAAGGTCCAGGTTTTAACACTTGAGATTGATGACAGCTCTTGCTTCTCATCCAGGTAGATTTCAGTGCTCTTACCTGATTTAACAAGGTACATACTTGTCTCTTTCTCCAGGCTGTCACACAACACTGCCAGACTCATGTGAAGAAAGAATGAAGAATGAGCAGACGTGACAAGGTTTCAACTGCAGTTTTTGCTGATCTCCTTCAGGCCTTAGTTACCCAGTTGTTATAGACAGAAATAGGTAAACCTCAGTAGTGTATGGTTAAAAATCGATGGTATCAAGTGCAATTAAACAAGATAAAATAAACTTTCATTCTGCTCTCTCCTTCATGTCATTCAGCAAGACAATGGCAGATTTTGGTTGGGCTTGGCTGTTTGTTCTTTGCATTTACCATTGAGCTACAGGTTTGACAACCAAAATCAGCATGTTTATAGACATATTGAAAACCATACACCCACAGAGAACTGGGTCCAAATATTATATATGTTTAATCAGCCTTATGGTGGGGAGGGAGAAGGAGACCATTGCCCGTGAGATGCACAAGAAATAAACGCTTCTTGGCTATTTTGGTATGTAAGCCTACCACGGTCAAATCCCGAGGGGGAAATCCGACAAGACATTTGTGTACCTGGCGTCCCCAATACTCTCAGCAGGGGCTGGGTGCGCGGGCCGGCATGTGGGCCGGCCGAGCGAGGGGCGGGCGAGGGGCCGGGCTCTCCGGTTGCCAGGTGAAGCGCAACGTCTCCGCCTCCCCGCGGTGAGCGCGCAGCCCTGCGGAGCGCACGCAGGCGGCTCGGCTCGGCTCGGCTCGGCTCGGCTCGGCTCGGCTCAGCCCGGCCCGGCTCGGCTCGGCTTGGCGCGGCTCGGCGCGACACGCACCGCACCAGCCCCGCCGACCCCCGCCATGGCGAAGGCGATAAAGAAGGGATTGATCTGCCCGAGCTTCGTGAGGAAGAACTGGCTGCTGCTGAGCACGGTGGCCGCCGTGCTGGCGGGTGAGCGCGGAGGCAGGCAGGGAGCGGGGCGCCGCCGCCCCCCGCCCGGCCTTGCCGGCACGGTACGGCCTTGCCGGGCCGTACTGTGGCGCGGCGCCCGACCGGGGACCGCGGAGGGGCGAGGGGGGCTGCGCGGCCGCAGGGCAGGGCTGGGCGGCGCGGGGCCGTGCTAACGACCCACCCGAAAGGCAGGCGAGGGCGGCCGGCTGCTCTTCCCCGGCACCGCCGCGGCCGCGGGGAGCAGCCCGGCCGTGTGGCGGTGCCGCGGCGGTCGGGCGGGAGCGGGGCTGGGCGCGGGGGGACGCGGAGCTCTCAGCCCCGGGCGGCCGGGTGGGCAGCGGGGACCCGGGGCCCTCCTGGCCGGGCCGGCTCCTGCGCGCGTCCCGCCGGCCCGTGTGGCAAAGGTCGGTGATCGGCGGGGTGAGACCGCCGTGCGGAGAAGCGCACGGGCGCCGGGGGCTGTGAGCCCTCCGTGCTGCGGGTCCCCAGGGCGGGCTGTGCCCCGGGTGGCCTCTGCAGCTCTGGGGGACGCGGCCCCTGCCCGCTGCTGGTCTGCAGGTGGCAGCCCCGCCGAGGGAAGCTGCTGTAGGGCCGGAGAGCCGTGGAGGTGGCTTTGTGGAGCTTCTGGTGGCCCAAGCGAGCTGTGCAGCTGGAAGAGTTTGGCAATGCCGCCCAGCTTTTGGAGAGGTTTTCGGGGGTGGAACGTCTGGCAGTGCCATCCGGCTTTCAGAGAGGTTTTCAGGGCCATCATTGTAAAGATAGCAGGATTTCTCCCCTGTACGTCAACAAGTTTCTGAAGGAAAAACGAGTTGAACGCCATCTTATTAAGGATAAGTGGGCAAAGAGGGCGAAGAAAATGCACCATGTTACTTAGATGAAGAGGTTTTTCCATAGGGCATCATTTTGGCCCTATATCTTTCATTTTTTCTTGGTTATTATTTGGAAAGCCTTGTTCACTTTTTTTCTTCTGTAGAGAAGTGGTGCTATAAATACTTCCGTAACTTGCTCTCTGGGTCTGTTTCAGATGACTTTTCTGCTAATTTGAATTTTGGCTCGACCATGTCTATTTCAGTGCAAATTTGTTTAGAAGAGAATTATTAATTTGGAATTCCTTCCAGTTATTCATAAGCTGTAATCAGAATTGTGCTTATATATACATGTTTTCCACAATACATTCAGTATTTGCAAGATCCCTGGATTTTTCTCACCTTGTTCAAAATATTTTTGTGAGTTTTGTATACCAGGTGCTAAGGGCCTTGCTTTGAAAATCTGACTGTACAACTGGAGGAGTGTGTTTATGTGTCTGTGTTTGCATGTGTACAATTGCTTTTTCACATACTCCTGTCAGGTATTCTTCCAGGAGTAGGCGTACTTACTTCCGATTTACAGAAGTGGTTAAGAAATATTCCCTTCTTATTATCTTCAGTGTCTGTAGTTAGAATTGAAGATTGTGATGTGATTCTACAGGTGCAACATTCTGAAGTTAAATTTCTATGAGATCCACAACATATGACAATGCAGGAGCTGTGGGGACGAGTGACCCCAATTCCCCTAATACCCAAAAGGAATTCCCAGGAAGAGGACAGTCTCCCAACACCTGCTGTGTCCTTCAACTTCTCTGCCTGCTACACTGTAATTAACAGTCCATAACTCAGGGGAGCTCTATAATACTATCAAAGAGAGTCTTCATAGTAATTCTGTGAGCCTTGGACCAAATTATCTTTTCAAGGAACTGTTATCTGCAGCATTTCCAGTATTTCTCAAAGGTGAAGTAAGATACACAAGAAGAACAGTGAAACCCTTGTAAAGATGGAGTTAAATGATATATTATTGCTTAACTACAGCATGAAGAAAGTTTGTAATATACCTAGAGTCCACAAACCCTTCATAATTAAATTTACATATTTATTCTTTTTTAATATACTCTGGGAAATTGGTCTGAGGTTTGTTAATCTAGTTAGTTTGGGAGAACAATTTAGCATTCATGAGCAGAAGAGTAGCACATCATTTTGAAATAAGAAAATAGGCTTTTCAGAAGATGGAAGTAATAAATGCATCAAGCTGTGAAAATATGCTGTGAAGCCTGTCCAGCTGTCTTTTAAAGTACCTGATATTCCTGCACTATCATATGGAATCATGATTTTTGCTCATCATCCTCAGAGCCATGTTCATCATCCAATTGAAATACACTTATCTTTTCTAGTACCCGTACTAAGTGGAAAAGTTTTCCTGATTACTTGTGTGCAGCTCTGAAAAGAGACAGAAATGGAAACCCCTCAGAATTCCAAACACTACTTCCTTCAAGAGAATGATCTTAACCATTTAACATTTTGCCTGTCCTTTCCCTTTTCAAAAGTACCAGAATTTCTTTCATAGCAATGTGTGTGGGGGGGTGTAATTTAAAATCTGTACACAAAATCACAAAATATCTGGAGTGTCATGTCTTTTGGGTGAAAACACCTGAATGCGTATTCAAAGAAAACAAAATTTGAGGCTCAAGTGGTTATTTTCCTTGCCTTAGAAGAGAGTCAACTTAAGGCCACCAAGCTGATGTGAAGAGATGTGTAACCAAGAGAGCAGCAGCCTCACGCAAACACCTGCAAAACGAGGTGTATCTTGCATCTTTTTGTTCTACTGGCCTTACTGACCCCAAAGCAACTAAGCTAACAAAAGTAGTTTACAAGTCAATTTGCTTCAAGTGCTTCTTCGGCCCATTTTATAGAAAGTTACATTGTTTCCGTATTATACAATCAAGGCAAAATAAACTGGAAATATCCCTGAAAATTACTCACCCTGAAACAGGCGTCCAAAGGGCAATTGCATACAGAGAGTTTAAGTCACACTTCACAGGTTTCTCATGGAGTATTTCTTATTTGTCATCACTTTGTCTCCAAAAGGTCACTGCTGCAACACAGACAAACCAGTCATGAAAGGAAAAGGCTGATTATGTGATAGTTTTGAAATTTCTTTTTTTTTTTTTTTTTTTTTTTTTTTTTTTTGTAGCAGCTTTGTGTCTGGGAAAGATTATTCTGAGGGATTCAATTCACCTAAATTTGCAAATACTTTTTTTTTTTAAATCACTGAATGGAGTGTCTGTCAGTCACTTCCTAAACATATTCAGAACCTAAGATAGCTGTAAACCTGTCTGTGACTTGGGATTGGGCTTTTCTCAATAGCACATGTGTGGGACACTGAAATTGTTTGGGTATTTATGTGGAAATGTGAGAAATGCAATATTGAGATTGATAAAGGAGGAAGGTAATGGCGCTGGAGACTGTGAATCTCAGGTGTCCTTTCTTCAGCCCTTTGTTCATCAGGGGTGTGCCAGTGCAGTCTCAGTGAGAGGCAGCAATAAACACTTCTGCGTTCTGCCATTACCTTCCTCCATCGTTCTCCTCTTCACGTATGTACATGGTCCTTGCGCTGTGCGCCTCAGACACCACGAAAAAGGAACCTTGGTGCCTGGCCGGGAGCCGGGTGGGCGGCACAGGGGCGGCGGGAGCTGTCCGAGGTGGCTCGGCGAGAGCCGGGACCGGGCGGCCAGAGAACGCGCAAAAACGCGAGCTGCAGCAAGCGGTGATGCAAGGCAGGGGTGGAGTAAAGGCTGGAGCATGCCTAAACACCTGACTTTTCCACCTCTGAAGTGAATTTATTCAGTCTCTGCAGGATCAGATGCTTTGATTGTGTAGTTCCTTTGTTGAAAGATTTGGGCTGGCATCAGACCTCCTTTTCTCCCTGCCTTTGAGAGTGAGATTTAAATACGCATAGTTCCTGTTGTAACACCAGCATTGCAGAAACTTTGAGTGTTGTGACTAAAATGATTTACCAGGATTTGGTAAGTGCACTAGCCACTGAATCTTCTGGTTTGTATTCTAGGATACCCCCTAGCAGTTTACATGCCTTTATTCTCTATAATGTTAATGGAAGTTATTATAATATTAAGTAGTAATATCTCACTTTAAGAATATTTCTTTGTTTCTAGACAAATCAGGTCCATTCATACCTGCTAAATGAAGGGCTGTGCTCCCTCTGTAATCAGACTTGACACGGGGACTTGGCAGCTGGTTTTAATAGCAGTAGTTCTGCATTACTGGAAGCCCACCAGTGCATTTGTACAAGAATGAATGTCTCATAGGGTGAAGACAACAACAGAACAATTAGTAATCTATCACTCTGTTGATGGCTTTTCCCTATGCAGAAGGCCACCTGAATCCAGGGAGTTCATAATATTCCTGAGGTATTTTTGCAGATGTTGACTGCAGCCTCTAAACCCCAAAAACCTATTAACTCTCTGACAGTAAGTTGCTTCTGTCTCTAGCAAAAGCAATTTAAATAGCAAAAGCCCAGTCTTGATATGAAGTAAAGTTTTACCATTTTCCATTTCTCCCTCCTTGTACCCTTATCTAAAAGTGGCCTCTTAGCTTAGTTTAGGCTGTCTTCAGTACCATTTCTTGCTTGCACAATACAATGGTAAGGTTCCAAACAATGTAGCAGATTTATAGTCTCTTGAAATACACTAGCAAAACCAGCAAGAAACAAGTTCTTGGGGAATAAGGAGAATATAATAAAAGAATTATTGCTTTGTTTCTGACAAGTATAGATGTAAGCCAAGCATTCAATTTCTTTCTTGAATTCTGAAGCAGAGCATTTTATTAATTTGGAATTTATAAAAAATGAAAACCAGATATCTTGAATCAACTGTGGTAGCATGGAAATTTAAAAGAAAACTGTTTTCTTCTTGCTGTGCCTCAGAACATCATAGATGATACTTGTGACTTCTGTGCCTCTCTAGACAGTGATGATTCTTATATCTGTGTTTCTCTGTAACACTTGCCAACAGTTTGATACAGGATTGGATCTCTTCAGAAATGTATGAAACACAGCAGTTCTGAGAAAATGTCTGAATTTAATTATAACAATGGAAAGTAAAATGTGTAGTGACAAATAATTTCATCTGACAGTTTAACGTGCCACTGAGGATCAAAAATGCTCTAAGTCAGGAAGTCAGACAATGAAAGAATTCAAAGGTAATTGAAGTTAAGCATGATGCCTCTTTTGAGCTGTTCTGAAGCAAAGAAAACCCATCTTTTATTTCTTCTTCTGGCATGTAAATTTTCCAATTTTATTGTCTATTTTAACCCAGTCTCTGTGAGTGAAGTGAAACTATCACTAGAGCTGAATTTTAAAATCTTTGGAAAGGGTGAACCTAATGTCAATTTACACTCTGCAAAGTCCTCAAACTACCAAAGACTACTGGTATTATTTTTACATCTGAAGCAAGAACACCAATATTAGTATCAGCAAATTATTTACTCAATTTCCCAATATTATTTAAGGGAAGATGTAATTGCAAAAATTTCTTTTATATTTGCATTTTAGAAACAAAGCATAAAGACACTTCCATCTTATATACCCCATTAAAAAAGATAATGTTCAGGTTGAGACTACTTGCAAGCAACAGTTGCACTGTTCGGAAATTTTTATTTTTTTTTTTACAAATGCCCCATAGGATTTGTGCAAGACATTTGTGCTTATAGTCCCACAATGTTGTCTTGTCCACTGGGAACACATCTGTATCACATCTAAAGATCAGGGCTGTATTGGAGTTAGTGTTTCAAATTTCATGGTCCTTTCATGCTTTTGGAATGGTGAACAACCTGGCCTTGCTTAATCTAGCTAATTTTCTGGGTCATATATCTGATTTCTCAATGCTTTGAAGTCTTCATTAGTTTCAGAATAACAATGTTACTGCATGTTACTATCTGTCTATCTTTAGTGTCCACTAAATTGCTTTTCCATCTGCTTATCTCAGTCACAATCATTCCATTGCTCTTCTAGCAAGGGAAGAGCTAGAACAGAATGTCCCGTTTACTGTCCTTTTCTCTCATGAATTAAGTAATAGCAAGGTTTAGAATCTGGCAGATATTTCCAGTTGCTAGCCTTTCACCATTCATACACTGCTTACAACCGTTTAGTTTCTTGTTTTAGGGGTCTTAAGTAAAAATGCATTTCTCCTGATGTGCTCTACTGAGCTAATATCTCAGGCTATCCATGTACAAAGGTGCTTATACAGCTTTGGGATAACAAGCAAAATGTTGTGGAACGAGAACAGAAAATCAGTGGGCTTTTACAAGGAAGGGGGAGAAATTTTGGTGTTTCGTGTGTGGCATTGTAATGGTGCCCATGGTACTGTAGTGTGTCAGGCCATATAAGGAAAACATTAGATGCTACAACTGAGAGACATGAATTTCTGAAGCTATTGAGAAAAGGGATCTAAACAAAAGCACTGCTTTATAAATTGTAGTGCATTTGGAGACATTGTGGAAGCACTAAGACCTATACATGTCTGGATGACTGCATAATTAAAGAAGGCTCACACATCATAGATGGATGAGATGAAGGAGAAGGGTAATGGTTTTAGAAGTGATATATTAAAGGGGTCATAAGGAAGGTCTGCAAAAGAAGAAAGACAAGTTACTGTTGTCAGGCTACCTTTCAATTTTACTGTAAAGCACAAGAATAGAGAGATAGAAGGATACCCCCTGGGCTATCGTATCTAGCCTCTGCTGCTTTGGGTTGCACCATTGTAGATAAAATTCTATTACATGCCATGCTCCATCTTAAAGCTATATAGGCTATTTGATGCTGTACATCCTCCTAGGAAGCTGTGTTCTTTAATCTGATGGTTGAAAGCCTTATAATTTCCACTATAAATGTATTGTTTCACTATGCATCCAATAATTAAAATATTACTCCATCACTAGTATTCAACCATGTTCTATATTCCTATGTCACACATCCATGGTGGACAAACTAAGCTCTTTCATCTCCTCTCAAAAGGTAGGCTCTTCATTTTTTTTATTATCCTATAGTCCTCCTTCATGTGTGTTTGACACTGATTTTGCTTTTCCTGAAACCTTAATGAGTTTCACACACTATTTCCCAACAGAACAGGTGCTTTCACCAGGACACATCCAAATTCATGAAGAAATGTAGATTGCATAGCTGCTGGGACAGAATTGTCATTTTCCCCAGATTGTTTAGTTTATGACACGACCTTCCTTATGAAATAAATAAATTTGTTATGTTAAGGTTGTAAGCACACTACTTCATAAATATAGTAAGTTAACAAGTTGTTAAAAAACTGTGAAAGAAAAAAAATCTTATCTCTGGTATGACTTAGTTTATGTTTTAACAGTAGATTCTTTACAAGAGTTCTAGCTAGATGAAGCACAGTCTAAAGGTTTTTTTCTTCCTTCACCTGTATATTTTTTTCTTGGCTTTCTCTGAAGGCAGTTTCATCTGCACATGGAAAATATTTGGAAGGTATGTGCAGGTGGAATTCATCTACACTCTGTTTGGATAAAGAGAGGAAACCCAGAGTCCAGTAGAAGCCATTGTTAAATAATCAAGCTGGTTAGCCCTCTGCATGTTTGGAGGACGTACTGGTTCCGATTCAGCAGAACTGTGGTCACACAGTCACAGGAAAATAGCCACTATTTCCCTTTTCCTGGATGACTGAACTAACTGCTCTTTATTTGACGAAGGATGAGGTGTGCCTTGTGCAGGGCTGCATAGCAGAGAGGCTGCTCTGTGTTAGTGGTGACTGCTACAGGCTGCCCTATGTTATCAGCCCTGTTCCAGGCTCCTGCAGCGCAGAAAGTAGCAGGAGTCATGTGGGTTTGCTGTTTGCAGTAGCCTTCAAACCTACTGTGAGTCAAGGGAGTACACCCACACTGGAGTAGCTGATTTTTACCCTCTGGCCAGCATTCCACTTCCCCTTCATTCCTGAAGGTCCATCACAGGGAGTCACCGTCTTCCTGAACTTTTCTCACACTGCAGTCAGATGACAATGTGTTACTTGTGTGAAGGAGTTTACTACCACTGCACCCTCAACAGGATAATCAGAGAGCATCAGCGGGGTCTCACCATGGCAGAGAACAAGCATTCTCTTATACATTGCTACTAAATATTCTTCAGCAAATCAAGAGCTGATATGGAAACTCTCTTCTGGAAGATTTCTGAGAGAACTTTTCTTCACATGTCTTTGTAAGCAAGCTGGTAGTTTGGCTAACACAAGCAACCATAGAGTTAAGATTAGTTACCATGTAATTATGCCCCTGAAACTCTTATACTTTAGTGGTTGCCTGCAGGTTTTTCATGAATCCTCTTTTTTCAATCCACATCAGTATGTTTTTTTGGAAGATAGACTGTAAAACAGTAAAATGTGTAACATTAGAAAAATTAATGCAAAAAGAGCTGAAATAATATCTTTATAAGCCTCTGTAATATATTCTTCCACACTCTCTCTTTCAGTGTTCTGTAGTTGGCACTGTATTTCTTTGCACTAAGAGACAGCCAGTGATAAGAGAAACTCTATGGAGAGAGCAGACAAAATTGGTTTATAAAATATTATAAAGGACTGAGAACGTATCGCACTTCAAGACTCCTTCCTGCCTGTGCTGCAGTTTGACATGTTTATATTGAATATTTTGTATTGTGTTTGAAATCAAGTCAGTGAACTTTTTTGTTAGCCTTTTCAGTTCCATGAATCATCTGCTGTGAGGTTAATCCAGTTAAGACTCACCAAAATGACAGAAGTAATTGTTTTAGTCTGTCACATCTGTGCAGCATATAATGTGAAATTATGAAGAGCTTAATCACTTAGTTAATAGCACAATAGATATTGCTACAGTACAATTAAATAATACCAGGTTTGAACAATGTGACTTTTTTTTTTCTTTCAGTGCTGTGTCAAAGCAAAATTCCTAAAATTTCCACACTGTCTAACAGCATCAGCAGGATCATTAACTGCTTCAGTGAGAAGGAGTTTCCATATTTTGAAATTTTAAGAAAACAGGAAAAATAAATACCACAGCTTTTTTTTCAGAGTGATGCATGTGCTACAGAACAGATAATTTTACAAAACAGTTTATTAGTTTTACAAAAATATATGCTGGATTCCTTTTCTCATTGCCTTTATGGTTCATTCCTAAAGATCATTCACATAATAAAGTCAGTGGGAGGTGAAGGTGATATGTTGTTTCTTCAGTGTCATGCACACTGATGGAGAACTCCCTGTCAATAGAAACTGTCCATCCCAAACCAGTGTTCTCATCCATGAATGCAAATAACATGAGGGAGTCCCACCTGTAAGATAACTTTTTTTTTCTGATTCATATTCTCTTTCAGTGAGAAACAGAAGCAGGCATATCTATATGTAGACTTAGGTTATCTGTTTCAAAATTGTGAGTTGTTCTACCTGTGAAGATAAAGAAAGTAAAGGGGCTATCTTACCATATTCTTATCTTGGATGTAATCAGGTTCTGAAGAACAACTAATCCACAATAGTAATGATGTAAAGCAAATAAGTACTGTAATGTCATGCTGCGTATCCTGAACAGATTCAGATACTCAGGGTTTCTGAGTTTTGAAATTCAAAATCTGTATTTTGTTGCCCTCACAAAAAAGGGTTCAGGGTTTAGCTCTCACTTCCTGAAAAATTGTAAATGGTCTCCATGTTGGGTTGCTTGGGGGCTTCTGAATGGCCAGCATATTTTTACAAGTTTACAATAGCTGTAGGACAATCTATGACACACCCCAAGTGTGCTAGTATAACTGAGCATGGAGATTATGCCAGTGTTTTGAACAGAGTGTGTGTAGGTTTTTTTACTCATTTCCAAGTCTGTGTCATGAACTTCAGCAAGGTACTTGAAGAAAAATGTGGTAGCCCTATAATAATTCCCATAGAAAGAATTTACTTTTTCCTTAGATAACATTTCAGAAAGAATAGCAATATGCAAAGAAACACTCCAGATGAAGATCTGGAGTTTATTATTGAATTTATTATCTGAATTTATTATTGCAATAAATTACTGTTCACCAGATACCCAGATGTCACAGAAATTGTTTTGCAGAGAGACAGAAACCTCAACATAATGGTCTCACAAGACACATTTTACCTAATTTCAGTGGTGGACTCACTGAACATACATACACAGGCAAGACCAGTTCTGCCACCTTACTACATACAGCCATCATCTCCTAGGTCCTGTAAAGCCTCAGGCTTGGCAGATGTAATGGATCTAATGCTATGTACAGTGGAGCCAGTTGCAGGTGCTAGCTGATACCTTGCAGCACTTTCTGCTGCCCTTTTTCTGAGTAACACAGTGAAAAATGGCTCATCCTATAGAGGGGAAACATGCATTCCCTCTGTCTTTTTAAGCTGGGACTCCCTGAAAGTTGGGTGCCAATGGGTTTCACTTGGTGTGCTTATATTCAGTGACTTTCTTCTGCTCTGTTTTTCTTCTCTTGCTCTTCTCATCCTCACCCCTCACTTACTTCGTCTGTATATGCACCTTTTCTTTGAAGGATTTTCTGTCTGTTACCAAGCTTATAAAAAGCCTTATGTGCTACCTGGGAGAATAGTAACAAGGAGTTAGGGCATGTGAGAATTGTCCTGTGGCCTTCATTGTGCTCGCTATCTCAGGGACCCAGACTGCCCCTTTCGCTTGCTGTCTTGGTGGCTGCTGGGAGAGGAAATGTAGACACCATGCTATACAGCGTGTGCTATACTATGCACAGTTACAAGGATACATTTTCCTTAAAAATTTAAATTAAAGGTGTGGGATTGTACCGTTTATTCCACCATCATTCTTCACATCTGCCCAATACTGCAGAAATCTGGACCTTCAACAGAATGTGTCATTGAGCTGGAAGTAAAAGATTGCTCTTGTGGTAAAAATCATAACCTAACTTAGCCATGTGGACAAGAAGGAAAAGCAAAAAGAAGAGAAGGAAAAGAAATAAAACCAATTTATCGCAGATGAGAAGAAAGGTGGAGTAGTTGAAACTCCTCCAGGAAAGATGAAGTGAGCAAGTAGGAAAAATGACGTTTTGCTCTTCAAAAAGTACAAGCAAATTATTCCATATATTAAAAAATAATAAAAAATTAAAATTAAAATAAGAATAAAAATAAAAAATAAGAAGGAAGGAATCCTAATATATAGAAGCAGCTTTGAAGACTATAGTGTATTTTAAGGTTGTTAAAAGTAATTGTTGATTTTCATTTCAGAAATAAGGGAGTTATAAGTACCATTCATCTAGAGAAATTGAGATTTTTATAACACTTTCTCTCTACTTTGGGCTGCTATAATCAATGTGATGTTAAAAGCAGTGGTTACCATGTGAAATGTGTTTATGCTGAGCCACACTTCTTTTTGTGTGTTACAATTCCCAGAAGAAATTTCCAAGTTAAACTTGGTTATTGAGATGAGGATCAAAAAGTTCTACATATGTCCATTTCCTGTACAACAGCAAGTTTATTCTGAATTTTTAATTTTCTCTTGTTACTGTTACAAAATAAAATTTCTTATATTCCCATGATATATTCAAGCAGCATATGCTAGATGCTAACTGCAGTTAAAAAGTAGCTGCATTTTACTGTAGTTTGGCATACTACACAAGTTAATATGGATATAAGTGCGCTGTCTGGTAAAGAAATTGCATAATAAGGAATTGAGAGCAATAATGTAATTTCAAGAGATTGTTGAAACTGTTCTCACCTATTGTCATTAGATAAATAATATCCTCAACAAAAAAAAAAAAGTCAAACAGAACAGATATAAGTATATAGATGGAACATCTTAAGGAAACCCTGCTATAATTTAGAGAGCATATGGGAAGTTTTTGTAGTTAAATCTAAAGAAGTGGTAAATAGAACCCTCAAGAATTAAAACAAGAGTGAATCTTTCTACCTGCTAGCAATCCTGCTGAATATACAATTATCAGAATTCCATCTGGTCAAATATGACAGTCATATAGAATGAAAGGCAGATGGTTAGAACACGTCCTAGTCATACCTGCTGAAAGTAAAGTGGCATTACACAAGTTGCCATAAACATGCAGTTCAGTGTTGCTGCAATTTAAGCAAATGTCTGCCCTAAGTTAACATGAATTGTCTGAAGACATGGAAATTACTTGTATGGTTAGATTCAGCTATTTAGTCTAGTGCCTTCAGGATCAAAGCCTTAGGAACTAACTTCAACTCATGTAACCATTTTACAAATGGAATTTTATCTTGCTTGGGCTTATCTAAAAGTGCAGAGTAAATATTTTCAATCCATCTAATTCAGTACCTAGATGAGAAATAGATATCATTGTGTCTTATCATTCTTTAATCAAGGTTATTTGCATAATATTGCAAATATCTTCAAGGCTGTTAAGATTCAAGATTACTCCAAGGAATTCAAGCTGTCTGTATTCACTGGCAGAGATTACACCTTGATCAGAAATCTTAATAGTTGACTAGAGCAGCTCATTTTCTTGGAAGGTTATCTGGTTAATTTTCCATCTTTATTAACAGGAAAGACTTGGTTTTTAATCTGTTTTAATTTTCATTTAGCTTGATTTTGATTATGAAGAGTTCTGACTTGTTCTTTCATTGGATCCAGTTAGAAACCGGATCTCTTGATCTCTTTTCATTCAGGACTGAAGCATTACCAAGCTTCTATGTGAAACAACAGTTCTAGTGCTTTTTAGACACTGATCAACACATTTCCTGTAACAGTAATTTTAATTTGAAAATCATGTTGGAATGGAAAATAAAGTTATTGCCTGTCAAACTGAAGAATTTTGTCTTTTGACCCATGATTTTTTTTCTTTTGGTAGAAGTCTTATCTGTGATTTGTCTCAGAAGTGGTAACTATCTGATAATTCATATAATCCAAAAATAAGAAGATGTATAAAGGTTGCTTGTTCCATGGTTCAATCACTGATGGAATTTATAATCTGGTATTTGTAGGCTGGTTGTGTTATGAAATGAGTGTGAAATGAGCAGAGTGTATTTTTGTTGCTGTTTCCTGGAAGTTATTAAATTAATTTAGTGATTACAGTCACACTCTTTCCTAATTATGTAGAGCAGCAATTACTGAAAGTGTTGCTGCTGGGTAGGCTTATTTTCACCAAAAGAAATCATCTGAAGTATTTATGTCACCATCTCTCTTTAGTGTTTGGTAGTGTTTAAATAGTTTGTTGATTTTTTTAATGCCAGTTATGAGTCTTCTAGAACTAGTGAAGGTAGGTAAAAAGTCAGTACTGGACTGATAATCCAGTACTGGACTGGACTGATAATCAGATCACCTAATCATATTTTTCCAAAGACATACCTAAAGACATCCTGCTTCAGAATTATGTGTTATTACTTTGCTTATCATTAGAAAAGGAAATATCTAGTATTACCTGATTTAGAAGTTGTACCAGAGTTGTGAAAATATGTTTATTTCTTGCTCTTTTTATTCTGCTATTTTTTTCTCCTTGTCTCACATGTTTCTATTATAAACTACATCTAATTTGTGTAACATTTTTATGTCCCTTTTAGGTGTTGGGATTGGCGTACTGGTTCGGGAATATGGCAGTCTGTCTAACTTGGATAAGGTCTACTTTGCGTTTCCTGGGGAACTGCTGATGAGAATGCTCAAACTCATCATTCTGCCATTAATCATATCAAGTATGATCACAGGTATGACTGAAAGTGTACTGCTAGCTTATGGAACTATCATTATGAGTTAGCTTTCTTTCTAAAGGAAGTAACCCCTAAAAACAACTTGATGGAACTCTATACTGAGAAATAGAGATTTCATACCTTTAGGTTAAATTATTTCTTTATATAATGAAAATGAGAAAATATTTAGAAAGGTTAGCACTATTATCTATGACATTATATAGAGCTGTGAGCTAATAACTTCGCAAATCGCTAGATTTTTGTATCTCTCTCTCCCTATTTTCAGAAGTGGGTTAAGCACATTGCAAACCCAAAGCTGCAAATGCATATTCTGAGGTAGAGTTAACTGTTGTAAGCAGTCTCATGACGGCATTTCACAAGCAAGAGAGAGCTGATCTCATTGCCTTCTGTCACAAAGAGGGCATTCATGACCTATACTTCCTTGGTCAGCAAACTTCCCTGACGTACCTTGCATGAGGTCTAGCATTCACTGAACCCTTCTGCGAGTCCACTTGTACTTCCCCAAAACTGAAAACTCCTTTGAACCAAGCGAGTGCTTGGGAGACTGTGTGGCCAGGGAGGGAAGAGAGAAGCAAAGCTTCCATTTTCTGGGAAAAGCAAGCAAGCTGTTGGCTGGAACCCTGCCCTAAATGCTAGAATTTGCTAACAGTTCACCCACAGAGAAAACTTTGGAAAGATTTGGTGGAGAAAGACCAAAGCAAGGAGACAACTGAACATGAAATAGCCTTTCCTTAGAAATAACTTTTTTCAAAAAAGGGAAAGCCAAGTAAATGTCTCTTTAAGTCTTTACTGAGGGTGCAAGGATTGTGACTATTTTCTTTTAGCTTTTTGCAGTGAATCATGACACATTAGTCCCTTTTTATCTCCAAAAAACTTCTGTTTAGACAACATATTCATGTCTAGATACTCATATCTGTAATGTAGGGTGAGAGGAGCCCAGTGTTAGAATTGAAATGGAGAATGTCTGGAGCTGCAAGATCCAGAATGGAAAGCTGCCAAAGGCAGAGTGAGAAATGATGTCACAAAATAGTCAAGGGTTATGTCCAAAGGCATGAAGGAAGGGTAAACATTTGTTAGTATGCAAAGGTGAGAGAACCTTAGTCTGTGTCAGGCTATCCAGGAAAAGCTGCCAAGATAAGATTAAGACATTTCTTTTTTTGAACAAGGTTTTATTTGTGAGTGAAGTTGGGCTCACAAAGTCTTCAGAAATAAATTGGATCATTAGGATAATAATGAAATTAATTATTTTTAAATCTATCTGTCCAGCACTTACAGGGGAAACAAGAATCGTCCTGTTAAAAAATATTGTGCTCACTTTATGTATAATGTTCCAGTATGAGTAAACTGCACTTGTAACTACTAACACAAGCTTGGATTTTACAGATTGCAGGTTACAGTCAAATACAGAAATGACTGTATAATTGGAAATGCCAAGGTCAGAATCAAAGCATCTCATGGTGAGAATGAGATGCTCTGATTCTGACCTTGGCATATCCAATTTCCTTGGCAAGTAAGGGCATATTTTTCCTACACTTTTATATTAGAATTTTAGGCAAGGGAAAGCAAGCAAGATAGATAAAAACAGAAGCTACTTTGATAGAGTATGTAGGGCTTTGCAAATGAACCACAGATGTCGGTGCATGATGCTATTTACCCATATCCGTCCTCAGGATGTTGATGAGATATTGCCTCTTTTAAAATAGGTATGTTAACCTTCCAAGCATCAGAAATGCACATTTGAATTGAACAAGTAAACCTGTTAATGATTATGAAGCATACTAGTAATTTTTCTTCTTTTACACAGAGTCATATAGAGTGATTGAGGTTGGAAGGGATCTCTTGAAACTATCTAATCCAATGCCCATGCAGGATGTCATGGTACTGGCTAAACACCAGACAGCCACAAAAGTCATTCACTCACCTTCTTCTATTGTAGTTGGGCAGAGGAGAGGGGAAAAAAATTAACAAAGGGCTCATGAGTTGAGATGAAGACTGGGAGAAAAATACTCTAAGGGCAAACCAGGTTCAAATTTAAAGGTATAAGATAAATTTATTATTAAAAGTGTCAGAGGAGGATAAGGAAAAGTAAAATAAGCCTTAAAACACCTTTTCCCCTGCCAGCCCCTCCTTCCTTCCCACTGACAGTGGAGGAAGACAGGGTGTGGGTGGTCTGGTCAGTTCATCACCTGAGATTTTCTGTTCGCTCAGGGGGAGGAATCTTTTCTCTGCCTTGCCATGGGGTCCCTCCCACAGGCAAACAGTCTTCCCAAAACTGCTGTGGTGTGGGTCACCTGTGCAGTCCTCTAAGGACAGGCTGCTCTAGTTTGGAAGTTAGGGCCCTCTCTCTGTATCTCTGGAAGCAGGGGCCCTCCCTCTTTATCGGGTCTCCCATGGATCACACCCCCCTCCAGCATCCACCCACTCCAGTGTGAGCACTTCTTCCATGGGCTGCGAGTGGGTCTCTGTATCCCCCATGGACTTCATGCATTACAGGGGGACAGTTTGCTTCACCACAGTCCTCATCTCGCGTCTGACACTTGGAGCACCTCCTTCCCCTCAAGGCATCACTGACCTTGATGCCACCGTGTTGTTTTCTCTCACGTGTCCTCATTTCCTCCTCTTCTCTGACTAGAAGAAAAGCTGCTTTGTGTAGGTACCATTTTCAACAAGTTCCACCAGTTCAAAGATTCCTGCAGGATCCCACAGTGCCGAGAGGTTCCACACTGGGAAGTCACTTGTTGTGTTTCTGCTGCCAGCCAGGTGACCCCGCCACCATGGCACGGGGCAGTGACGGCTGCTGTGGCGTTGGCACCATTTAACATCTCCCTTCATGTGGGGTCTGGGAAGGGAAAGCCGCCCCCACCTCTGTCCTTCTGCCCACAGCGTGGCAGCCTGGGGGCGGCCAGGCAGGCAAGGCCCGCGTGGGCCATGTGGAGATGGCGGCGGCTACGGCTCATCGCCACCACTGGAAAAAACTGTGCACATGCTGTTTCGCTTTTCTTCTTAAATATGGCATCACAGAGGTGTTACCAAGCTCTCTAGTTGTGCCAGCAGCATGTCCATCTTCAGAGCCATCAGACATTGCCTCTGTCGGGCATGGTGGAAGCTTCTAGCAGCTTCTCACAGAAGCCACTTCTGTGGCCATCCACCATTACCTAAAAATCCAGGCTGTGTCAAATCAACACACAGGGTCAGCTAAAGCAGTGTCTTCGTGTTCAGGTTAAATCTCATGGGTTTTTAAATTTTTGGCTATTGTCTCATGTCTTGTTTCTGGGCACTACTGCTAAGAGCCTGGCTCTGTACTCATTCCCACACATCAGCAATTTATACACATGACGAAGGTCACTCTGAGCATTCTCCTCTCCAGACTGAAGGGTCCCTGCTCTTTCAGCTGTCCTCATGTGAGAGATGCCCCAAAACCCTCATCATAGTTGTGGCCCTTTGCTAGACTAAGTCCAGTAAGTCGCTTTCTTCTACTGGAGAACCCAGAACTAGACCCAGTACTCCAGGTGTGGCCTCACAGATGTGTTTAGAGAGATCACCTCCCTCTACATGCTTACAGTGCTTGTCACAGTGTTGCCCAGGAGTCTGTTGGCCAGCTTTGCTGTGAGATCTTCCTGTCTCATGGTCAGCTTGTTGTCTGCCAGGACTCCCACATCCTTCTCTGCAGAGCTGTTCCAGCCAGTCAGCCTCCAGCATGCACTGGTTCCCTGCAATATTCCTGCCCAGATGTAGAGCTCTGCATTTTTTCTTGTTGAACTCCACAAGATTTCCCTCAGACAAGTTTGCCAGCCCATGCAGATACCTTTGAGTGACCATATAACCATCTCATACATCAGCCACTGCTCCCAATTTTGTCTTGATGATTCATGCACAAAACTGCTACCTGTAACCAAAATCTAGTATTTTGACATGACATAAATTTACAAAAGGCATCAAAACTTCCTAGACGCCTTTGGACTCAGCATCACAGTCTGGTTAGAGTTATGTACCAAAAGAGCCATTGTAATTGTCTCTGGTGCACGCACTTAACCTTCAGCAAAGACACAATAACATGACAATGTTTTTCTGTCATGGTGAGCTAATTTCATCCCCTTAATTTGTAAACTAAAAAGACATTCATTCTGGACCAGTTGAAGTGTTGTTGCTACTTTAACTGCAGTAGCTTTGAATATATTGTGCCACTGAGGATGTGAACACATACACAGGTCCAACAGCTGTGATCATCAGATACACGCCTTATAGGCGTCTGCATAATACATGTATTCCAAAGAGGTGGACATCCTCAGAACACATCTGGTCCCACCAAAGTCAGCCAGCCAGTATGCAGATTGTGGTGCTTTCCTTTCATATCCTACATTTAATCAAGAATTATGAGGTTTCTTTGGAGGAAAATGCTTTTGGGTCTCATTCTAGAAAAGGCATTGCCAAATGCAGAAATATGTGGCCTTGCCACTAACAGTAAGGCAAACAGTGAGCTGTCATGTTTACAATTATAGCTAAAGACAAATCCTGGATCTTCCATAAATTTTTCATTCCCCTCTTTGTTTGCTTCTTTACAGTGATTGTATTTTTGAAAGTGTGAATTTTGCTTTTGATCTGAAAAATCAAAATTTCAAAGAGGTCATGTGGTCTAATTTGACTTTAGTAGTAAGGTTTTTGACACTCTCCCATATCATCTCCACAGATCAACTGAAACAGGTTAATGAATTGCACAGTGAGGCAAATTGAAACCTGTCTGAATGGGCAGACCCAGAAGATTGCAATCACCAGCACAAGTCTGGTTGGAGGCAAGTCAGTAGTGATGTACCCCAGGATTCAATACTGGGGCCAATCCTGTTTAACATTTTATCAATGACTGATGATGGAGCTGAGTGCTTCAGCAAATTCACAGGCTTATTCAGTGTGCAGAAGAGAAGGTCACAGGGAGACCTTGTTCCAGCTTTCCAACACATGATGTAGTCTACAAGAGAGCTGGAAGGGGTCTTTTTACATGGGCATCTAGTGCTGAGACAAGGGTCAATGGCTTTAAACTGAAAACAAGTAGGTTTAGATTAAATAGTGAAAAAAAAATTCTTTACTCTGAGGTTTGTGAGGCACTTTTCAGGAACAGGTTAACCCATGGAAGTTGTGTTTGCCCCATCCCCAGAATTGTCCAAAGTCATGTTGGATGGAACTCTGAGCAACCTGTCTAGTGAAAGGTGTCCCTGCCCTTGGCAGATGTGTTGGAACTAGAGGATCTTTAAGGTCCCTTCCAACCCAAACCGTTCTATGATTCTATGATACAAAATATATCACCATGACATTTTTGAAAATGCAGTCTGTGGTTTTCTTTTTTAGGATTATAATGTCTTAAAAGGTAATGTCGCACCCTGAAAAGAATCAGCTTATGCTTTAGAGATGGGGAGCTGTGGGTAAATGCGTGTCCCATGACCAGATCCCAATCCATTTGTGCATAATGATGTAAATCAAGCTACAGCAAAGAGAGTGTAGGTTGGAATCACTCCTTGAGATTTCAGGATTTTCTGCAAAATTAGAAGTATTAATAATTTTAATTTGTTGGAATAAATTCCATCTTAGTAAAAAAACTCCTCACTGATTTCCTCAGTTAAATTAGGAACATGCTTCTTCCTTCTCCTTGGAGCTTTAATTAGAGCAGAAAAACCCTTACCTCTATTTTCAGATTCAAAAGGTAAAATTCTCCCTCTGAAGAGATGGGAGGCTTTGTAAAATGTGTTTTTCATTCACAAACTCAGCTCCTTTGAGTGTAAGAGATGAAAATCATTGTTTCCATACTTATTTAGCATACAAGTTGCAATTTGTGGAATTTTTCCACTAACCTGCCTAGAAGCATAACTACCATAGTAGAGTACCATAGTAGAAAACTGACATAAGCACTAAGCATGTATTTGTTTTGAAAATCTTGGTTGGTAGAACCTTGCTTTGGGGCTGGAATAGTCTGAATAGTAGTCCAACTCAGAGCCAAATTTTAATTTTTCCTCTTCTTCTCATAATAATTTTAATGGATTCAAATGTAAACTTATTTACTCTCACCCAAAAGTCTACCCCTGATAATTTGGTTCAATATATAGAGCTCTTTTGTCTACCCATGAGATTTCTATGCTTCAGATTAGTTAATAGCATACAATGCATCATCCATGTCAAGAAATTATTTGTATTTTCTGTCTTCTGCTGTAGTGACATGGGAAAATTGAAAATGAATATCAAAAGCCTAGGGTGTTACTCAAGATCATTGCTATGATGTCAGAACTACAGCTGTACTGAGTGTAATACTCCACACCCCAAATCCACTTTTATTGAAGTAATTCCCTGAAAGAAGAAATATTAGATAAATACAGAAATATGTTATTTTTAGGTATCCTGTAGGGAGAAAGAATTGAGAGAAATCTCTTGTGTGCTTCATGGGAGTTTTGACACTTAAATCTAATCTTTTTGGGAGTACTTACAACATATAAAGTATCTTTGAAAGTCTTAGAAATTCACAACTCTAATTTCATTCCAAGAATGAAAATTCCCTGGAGTTATGCAGTGTATTTCATTAAGGGTGCATAGTGAACAGATTAGTCCTCTTTAATCACTTTAGCTTTCTTTTTCATTAAGTGAGATTCACACAGTATGCCACAGCAGGAAATGCTTGTAAATCTGTTTTCTATCAGGATCCCAGTAGAACTTAGGTTGGAGACAACCGTCAAGTTTCCTGAACAGTTGTTCCCTTCTACTTGGGCACAAGCTGAGGAAACTTACGTGCCTAGTCTGAAGTTTACCAGTCCACATAAAGTGTCTGGCCTTACTTCCTGTGCCTAAGTTCCGTGTTAGTAGCTAGTGTCAGGAGATCTGGATCTTAACGCAACATCCCCAGACGTCCAGATACTATGAGAATACCATGGGTCTGCTTCCCGTCTCTTTTCAGTTGGTCCTTCTCAGATGGGGTTATATCATGCTGCCTGTCACATTGATTTTCAAACTGTAAGCCATGGATCTTGATGTGGAGATCTTTCTTCAGGACTAGAATGTGTTCTGTCAAAAAAATTCGCATCGCATGTGTGATAAATGACCTTTTCTTTGATGATGTTTCCAGAGTTACCCATAAATACCAGAATTTTTAGCTTTGTGTTAAAAGATGTGACACATAGCACAGCAGGTCCATGTCTCAGATCTCAATATTAATGACATGATTTTATCAACTGTTCAACATCTGTTTCAAGTTCTGCAATAATCTGTGCCTCATTCCTTATCTTTCCTCCCTGACAAAATATTAATAAAGCTTTTTCTTATGTTTCTGACCTCCCCTGCACTTTCAGCCTTCACAGACAACTTCAAAGAGACCAGAACAGATGCGTGGGAGTTTCCTGCATTGTGAGTTTCTGCAGGCTCAGCTATGGGGAACACCAAAATTTCTTAAAGCCATTGATGAGGCATTTGCAGATACACATGGCATACTTCAGGAACAGTGGAAAAAAAGACAGTCTCAATTACCTCTCTCAGGGCAGCTGTAAGTGAGCTATAAACACAGTGTCTCCTGAGCTGTGGGTCTGGCGAAACTATAAAGCTTCCATGGCTATAGAAATAAACTCTTGCTTTACTCCAGGGCCTGCTTTGACTCCAGGTCCACTGCAGTCTGAAGCATCATGCCAGTTCCATTTTTCCCAATACTACATATAAACTTTTACTTGCACTTGCTACTAATAATACAAAGGCAATGATTTCACCACAAATCTGCCTCAGCAGTTTCTATTTCTACAAGTCCAAGAAGCACAGCTACTGGGAGATGCTCCATTACTTACATCCTTAGGTATCCTTAACAGGCCCTGTGCATCACCAGCGCAGTCCTTGGGAAATTACTGGTCAAGCTTAACATACTCAGAGACTGTCTTCTGAAGTACCTGCATGTTCTTTGTATGCTTTGCTGTTTCTTAAGCCAAAAGAGCTTCCAAGAAAATCAGATCCATTATATAGTGTTAGTAAATTAATTAACTGGGCTCAGACAGGAGACTCACCTCTTCCCTCTGTATCATTAATTGTGTGAAGGTCAGAAAACATTACAGTACTGTTAATGAGTTCTGCCTTCAGCTGTATTGAGGGATTTTGGAAGTTCTGTCCCTGCTGTCCATGTGCAGTCATTGAAGCAGGCAGGATGGCAGAGTCATGAGTTATTAATGGACAAGACTTTGTGCCCCTCTTCTTCAGATTACTTCTGTCATAATCATCTACTCCTTTCCCATCAATATCAATTGACCTTATACAACTGAGACAGCCCCTACTATTTAAAGTTTAAAATTAAAATAATAAAACTTTGAAGTGGTTCACTTCTGGTTCATGGAGCACAATTGCCACCAGCTCTCAAGGGCAAACAGCTCCAACAGAACAGCCATTTTGTGGAACCAGCTGTCACTGCCTCCTGTCCTAGCCATATCACTGTGGGCACTGCTGGTGGTACCACTGTGGGTGGGTCTAAAGTCAGTTGGTGTCTTCTGCTGTTCTCTTGTGGAGTTCAGGACATATAAAACTGTTCCACTAGATAAACCAGGTTTCATTCACCTTTTTCACTCCATTTCCCTATAAGCAGATATCAAATTCAATGAAAAATGCAGTGTCATGTTAAAAGGCTTTTTTAATAGCTTGGAAGTTAAACCTTGTCCACCTATACATTTTGCCACCAATAATTTTGAGGGAATTCAAGTATTTTCAATAGTACAGTTTTCTGTATACACTGCATACTTGTATCACCAGAAGCAGTGCAGGGGCTATATTTCTGCTGCATCCTTGAACTGAATCTGATTTCTGTAATGAATCTTGTTAGTCTGTCCACCTGTCTATCTTGGGAGATAGATGTGTCATCTTCCTTCCTTTCAAATTCTTCTTATATTCCAACCTAGGAATATCATCTCTCCTGAAAAGGCATTAACTTCCGATTTTATAACCTCTAGGAGTTTTCCAGATAAAAAATCAAAATGTGCCTAGACATGATGAATAGCAGTACTAATACCCTCTTTCTCCGTATGTCTCCAATAAGCTCTGTAGGGAAAGATCATAATAAAATTATTGTGTCAGCGGCCAAGAAGACAGGACAACAGTCCCTTAGCAAACTGATACCCATGGTCAGAAATTCCCTCTGTTTTGTAATTATTTTAACCCTTTCATTGCTATAAACTGTTCATCTACCATTCCACCCTATCTGACATTTAGAAAGGTTCATTACAATTACTTTTTCAGCCTCATCCTAAATGATCCAAGACATCTCTCAGTATCTGGGCTGTTATAACTATCATTAGATTCCACATTTTAGTCGCTTTGTTGGGTTTTTTTTTTTAAATAATCTTTTTTCGATGCCTCTCCAAAGTTAAAAGACCAATATTTGACATGTTAATCCAAGTCTCATTAGATCATGTAATTAGAAATTGAGAATTTTCTGACTTGAATTTTTTGGTGATATTTAAATAGCAAGAACAGATGCTTAGGCATTACCTGCATGCATCTATCTCTCTTTCCCACTCTCTCCCTCAAGCTGCCCCCCTGTCATGTGCTAGTTTTTTTCATTTCATTTGTAAGACATTCTTTTGTTGCACTGACACAACTTACTAGTGGGATAACAATCACTTGTTCTAAAGAAGAGCAATGAAATTTCTATCAAGTTGATTGAAAAGGTAATTTCTACAAGCTGCCATAGAAATCCCTTTCCTTTACAGTAAGTAACAATGACATTTGAATAGACAGGATAACTGCTGTTACAGAAGAATTGACAGAATAGGAATGGAAGACTTCTAGTAAAAATACTAAAGACAGTAGATCATGAAAAATCTCATTTGAAAGACTGCAAATCACTGTGTGTTTGGGGTTTCCATTTGCTGTAGCTTTTTCATTACCTGATCTTCTCAGTCAACATCTGACTTGGAACTGTCCTCCTAATGAGACTTAGCTAAAGAGGTCATTTAGTTAGCTGGGGAAAGACTAGTTGCAAAAGATCCTTCCAAGCCCCATGACACAGTAAACATGAGGAAAAAATAAAATTAATGAGATGCATATCAAGTGAAAGATGTTTGAGAATGATCTAGTGGCAATAGTAACCTGAGTCCTTTGTCTCAGATGAGCAGTGGACCGTACATCATGCTGTCTGAAGTCCTGTGTGTGGGTGCTGTTTGAGTAGACAGTTATGAATTACTTACTCGGTCCTGATAGTCTTGTTCAAACACAAGTAACGTGATATTACATTTCCCAGAGAATTCCACAGAGCATCAGGGGAAAAAGGAAAATATTCACCATTCAGCTTTTGGAAGAAGCAACAGAAATTGCTGTTAAGCTAGTCTGGAAACTGAAATTTCAGGGAGAATATGAAGAAAATGACATTTCAAGAGATTATTGACAGAGCAAACCCGACAGTCAGGGCTTAACCACAACGTCATGCATATAAAAGGGCAGAATGGGAGAGAAAGGGCTCAGAGTCTGGAATGGGAAGAGGGAAAAATCATAGATTACTCAAAAATGTCTTCAGTAAAGCATAGGCTCTGAATTCACCACCATGATTCCCTCACTGCACTTATTTTCCAAATCGTATGCAGAAGGATTTTCCCTTCAAAAAGTGAACATAGACCAAGGACAAAAGGAAATATTGGGCAAGAACAAAAGGACAACTGGCTTTGGAAGCTTGCTATGCACTGCTTGTGCAAGCAATAATCTTGCTCAACACTGGAGCTAGAATTTGGTGTTCACTCCTCAGACAAAACATGTGTTGGTCTTCTGAAGGTAAAGGCCAACTACTGTTTTAGCATTGGTAGTGTTTCCCATTGCAAGTAGAAGATGGCAACTAATTCAGAACTTTCACTTGCATCTAAGAAAGATTGTTTTTATGGCCTGACCACTAGCCTTGTGATAACCAGTGAATTAAATGAGACCTCTCAGAAGAGAGTGTCAGCACTCTTTTGGGTTTTTCTCCTTAGTACTTTTAAAGAATAAATATTACCTTTTTGCAGCAACACATAACATAGTTCACCACAGCAATAAAGTAACATTATTTCTTTTATATAAGACATTGTGGTCCCCTTAGAAGGATTGGCTATTGAAATTCTCTGTATGCATTTTAAGAATCGCCTATGGTTTTTTATGTCTTATGCAACATTCTGTAAAAACTTTTTGCTCTCCTGGATGCTCACCATCCTTTAATTTAATTTAATTACATATAATTTAATCACATATAATTTCTATGATGTAGTGACTGCATATTGCAGCCAGAAAAGCCAAAATGGACATGAAGAAATAAAGTGTGAACACCTGGGAGAAGCTGAGAATTATTTTGTGAATTATCTAGTGACCTCAGAAGTTCTTCAGTTAGTCAGTAAGGCTGCTGGCACTTTGGAGCAGTTTCAGAACTGTGTTTTGCCTTTGAATCAGCATCGTGGTCATAGCTGAGAAGGTCTAAAAGCCATAGAGTTCTATTCTTCAGGAACTTTTGTTGTTATATTTTTGTTACTATTGGGAATTAGATAGGGAATTAGATATCAGAACCCTGAGAGAATTGTGCGCTGTTGATATGCACCATACTTGAGTTGATTTTTGCCAGAATTGAATTAGCTTCTAAAACTAATATAGAAATATACCATGTGGCTGTGAGTAGTGTGAACTTGGAAGGACCTTGAGGCAGACTCTTCCTTCAGGCCCTGGGTTATTTAAGGAGAACAACTGTCAGTGTTAGAAGCTGGCTAAGTGGCATCGAGAAAACTCACATCTTGATCCTCAAGTGTGGCTGTGCTGCAAAAGGAGTTAAACAGCCTAGCCTTTTATGGATTATTCATAATCATCAATGTGTTGTGCAGATAAAGTGATGATCCTGTCAGCTTCCACCAATCTTTAGAAGCCTGAGAGCAGCTAAGAAGTACTGCAAGAGATGGACTTGATAATGGCACTGAAATTTGTAGAGCAGCAATAAAAAATGCCAGGGGGTCTAGGTATGATTATTTCTGTTTAACAGAGTCAACCACTGCACCAAATTTATGATTAAATCTCTCATGATGTACTGAAAAAGAGCACCTGGAAGCATAAATCTGTGGGTACGGTTGCATGTATTCCAATCTGTAGAATGGTATGAGAAATTCTAAGGATGTAGGTGTTATCCTGTAGGGAACTATGAAGATGATATCTAGGAAGTCAGAGGATCCCTGTGATTATTTCCAGTCTTCAGAGAACTCATTTTACTCCCAGATCTCACAGGACCACATCACTGGTCTCACAAGAGCATAGTGAACAACTCTGGAATTACAGTGCTGTGCCTCAAACCAAAGCCATTTCGCCATTTGTACATATGCGTTTTTGCAGGCCTCTAAAGTGAACATATTTTATGTTCAGTGGCTACTGCTGAAAAATTCTGGAACACCATGTTTCATATTTAAACTTAGTTTTGTTTAAATGAGACTATTTCCTTAGGTAGCTTTATCCAATAGTATTTCAGGGAAGTAGTTTTAAACATGTACAATTTTTAAAAATTGCTGCAGTGCAGCATTTCTCTTTAGGAGGGTTTGGAGGTCCTTATACAAGAAAGAGTAGAAGGGAGAGACTTAATTTCATTGATTTTTTGGGTTGTGTTCTTTTGAAAGTGTATGTCATACAAAATAGAGAAAACTGGGCAAAAAAAGAGAAGAGTACTAAGAGCTTCAAGCTGGAGACTGTAACATAGAAAACATGGGAGGTGAATTGCAGAAGAGTAGACAATTGATTCCAAAATTTGACTTCAGTAATTAAAACCTTAACTCTGTTCTGCTAAAATCATATGGGCAGAGAGGTAAATAGATTAACAGGTTTTAAACATCAGTTAGCATCTTTGGTGATGATCTCACTTAAGCCTTTTTGTATCATAGCCACAGAATTGTATTTTGTGCTTCAGTGGCTACAGCTGAATTAGGAAATATTTTATAGGAAAATTTAAGCGACTAATAAGAAATAACTGCAGTTTTGAAATGCCATGGGACGGAGGAGAATCTATCGTGCCTGTTCAAACTCTATACAGTAAATTATATTACCAGTTTATCTGTTCAAACATGTTTAAATTTGGGGATAGATTGAGGGAAGAAAGAACAAATACATTAGTTGTAAAAGTTTAGTTGTAATCCAAAGTAGATAACCAAACCTAATTACACTGCTTTTGTGATCTAATTTTGCATGACACTGCAGACTTTCCTTTTGAAGCAGCATGTGTGCCATCTTAGTCTGACTAATTAGTGTTCTTCTAAACTGAAATTGGTGTTGTGTAGTAGTTTAATACTACTAACTTTGTAGTTAGTAGTGTTTTAGTGCTTTCTTCAGTACATCTTCTATTAACTCTTTCAGTTCCAAAGAAACTGAAAGACATGATGAAACTAGAGCTATGATGTAAGTACAAAGGGAATCTTAATTTCAGTTTTCTTGAGAAAAAGGCTAGTAGCTATCAATTATGTTATCAATTGCTCAGTCATGACATATCTGGATAGAAGTCCATTTTTATATATCGTATTTTCTTATGTGTAACAAGCTAACACGAAAAAAGAAAAAGAGCTTAGTAGTATACATCACCCAGTGTAAATCTGTGTCTGTGGCACTTGTAGTGAATGCTATTTCAGTCTCTAAATGGAAGCATCATTCTGAATGCAGGTTTCAGAGTTCAGCAGCTTTCAAAAAATGCAAATCCCACACCTATCATCCCCAGACCATTGTTGTGCTTATTCAGCCATGTCTGTCAATAATTTGTGTGGTTTTATGGTTACCAGCAAAGCAGCATCAACATGACAATGGAAGGACAGGCTGGATCCAAGCACAGCTTGCTCACTAACAGGATCATTACTCAGTTCAAAAAGGCAGGGGCAAAGTTTACCCTTTATTATACCTCTGTAACTCTACTGAGCATAAGAGTTTGCAAAGGGATTTCATTTGGAGCCAGAAGAATTCCTGTCACAGGAATCTCCTTTCATATTTACTGTAGGATCTTTATAACTGACTGCTCCAGGGAAATAACCTTGCATGATTATTAGGCTCTTAAATCAACAAGACTGTCAGGAAAAAAAAAAAAAAAAAGAAGGCATAAGTTTTAGAATAAAATTCCATTATTTCCAAGTTTTTTGAACTTTTAATTAAAAGATACAGAATGGTCGCAATACCTGTTTGCTCTCTTAAAAAAAAATGTGAATTCTTCCAAGTTAATTTATAAGGTGCAGAAGTTTCAACATTGAACAGCCTTTGAAAATAGGCTTGTCCACAGAAAGCATTATTTGTTATTATTGGTGTGAATTTACACAGTCAGGTAACCAAGGGAACCACCAAGTGATGGCTGAAAAAGAATAGATTTATTTCATTACCTCACCAACAATGCCAGTTGGCCGAGGCACATGGAGACAGAGCTCCCTTAGGCTTGGCTCATCCTAGCGGCCAGTGTGGGGGAAGTGCTTGCAGCCTGCCTTGCTGTAACAGAAGGTTTCCTGCATCTCTGTGAGAGTGTGTTATCTCTACACAGGAATTCCACTTCTCAAAACTGGCACAGGCTGAATAACACTAGCATAATAAATGGAGTTTTCCCACGGTGACATTTTTAGCATTCCCAGCTGCAATGTCACTTTGGTCTAAACTATTCCCTCCCCCTCCCCAAATTTTCCAGTTTTAACCATTTCCTTCCAAAACTATCCATTCTCAGAAGTTCATGCTGCCATAATTTCCACAGCTGAGCCCACAGCAATGGAAAAGTCCTCCTTTCTACCATTTTCCCCCCCAGTTCCCAAGGTGAGAAATAGAAATCAAGGCTCAGATTCTGTCTTCATTCTGTTATTTGTGCCTCAGACAATATCCTTACTGCTGGCAGTTTTGTGTAATAGCTGTGGCATTGTTTTTCTCTGCATAAATCTGTATTCCTTTGCCATATGAATAGTTCATTGATTATCCTTATTTGCTTTACAGGTGAGAGAATCTTTGCACTATGATTTCTGTATATGTGTGTGGCTCTTCTGTACTCAATCTTATGGTACACTATGCCATGGAAGACCACAAGATAATCAGATTATGAAATAAAATAACCTTCATTCTTCCCTCTGAGTATTGTTTGCATTTTGAATAACAATTAACAGAACTAGTAAGACATTATATGAGTCCTCTAGGCACAAGTTGTCAGTGCTGTTAGTATAACTTCTGAATGAGACATCAACACATGGTTAAACTGTGCTTGCTAAGAACCTTTTTGAGCTCAAAGATCAGTAAGTTACATGTATGTCAGATCTCTTGATTTTTCTTCCTTCACTTTTGGAACTATTTTTCCCTACAAAATCACACTTCTCTGAGGCTAAATATCCTTCTCATGGTTTACCTTTTGTATACAAAGGAATCCAGCCAGTCTTTGATAAACTGCCTCAATAAACATACAAGTATCAATGGATCACAAATGTATAATAAAGAGATAGCAGTGAATTATTAACTAATGTTGTTATAAACAGACAAGTTTTGGAGTCAAAATGCTCACTTTGCCCTGGTTACTGATTTTACACATACAACTTTTATAAATCTTTTAGACAATTAATAAATACTTCACAAGAAGTTTCATCTAGTATTGTTGCCAGGAGCTAAGTTGACCTGAGTATAATACCTGTCTCAGCACTTTCCCTCCCTTCATTAGTAAATCTGCCGTCAGTTCTTGACAATGACATATACAGGTGGAGAAGTGTGGACCACCTAAACTTCAGAAAAAGCTTTAGACAAAAATTTAAAAACAGTAAACCTGTTAATGAAGACAAACTGACCAGAAATGATCCTTATTGTCTGATGAGCCTTTGAGCCACCTCGGATAACAGGCCTGAGCAACTCTTTTTACATGGCTTTTAGCTTTAAAGCCAAAATGTTACAGATCTGGAAAAAGTAAAGCTATGAGTTAACAGAATAAGGAAATAAATTGTGACATATTCTTATAAACCAAAGAAATCTAATTAATAACAAACATCAGAGAATCAAGAAAGCTCAATTGTCTTTGTTCTAGAAAAAAGGGGGGGGAAGAGAAAACAGATTTTTGCAAAGAAGCAGAAGCAAATATGTTGATCAGCTGAAGATATTTTTCAGAAGTGCAAATGTTAATTAAGTATTTAGAAGCATCTTGAATAAGGAAAAGTTTTCTGCATAGAAGTAAGAGACAATAATTACTTCTCTCTACAAAAGTGACAACATTTTTATAAGACCGCTTTTAATTATTTTGTTTCTGTGGCTGTTTTTTGCAGGTGTTGCTGCTTTGGATTCCAACATTTCTGGGAAGATTGGTTTGCGAGCAGTTGTATATTATTTCTGCACAACAGTCATTGCTGTAATATTAGGTACTCTGTGATTCTGTAACTTCTTAAATCATCAGCATTGCCTAATTACAAATGTACTGCACTGTGACATTACTAATTTCTCAAGACAGGATGTGGAGATGAGATGGGGAATCATACCAGACAACCTGACATTACCTCTAGTCAGATACAGAGAGGAGCTGTCCTGCTGTCCATGGCTGGGCTGTGTTCATATCCAGTGTGAAGCCACAGGCAATTTCACCATATATTTCAGCTCAGGGAAGATTAGGAGCTGTCTGCTGAGATAGAAAATGACCAGCAGTGAGAAAGCTGAATGAATGTCAAAGGCCAACCTTAAATACAAAGTGAATTTCCTCAATTGCAAAACTGATAGCCCGTTCCTGAGTCTCGTCTTGGAAAATATGTTGTGTATCACACCTGAAAGAATGACAGAAAATACTGGTTCTTTTGTCATCTTGTTTCTTTCCTTAAAGGTTTTTTCCCCCCTCTGTCACTGCCAGGCTCCAATCCTACATCTCCAAAATTCCCATCTCCTGTTACAGGAAGTTCATTCCTGACAAGCAACATTGACATGTTTTGTATTTGCAAGAAACATCCTCAGCCCACCTTCTTAAATAAGAAACAAAATAAACAATCTATCTCACATGTCCTGGTAATTTCTGTGAATACATAAGGAATATTATATAAAGACTAGTATTAGTATGTATCTAACTTTGAAATTGTTCCAACTTTGGGTGAGGTGTTAAACCAGACATCTCCCAACGTCCTTGCTATTCTAAGTTGTTCCATGGCATTATGACATTACTTGTTCCATAATGCAGAGCTATGCAAATACAGTAATGCTTTTATTCATTAGAAAGATTTGTTCCTGCCTGGTTGAAGGGTTGTCCAAACAGCTCTTTCTCCCTTCACTGAAATTAGTAGTTTCATTTGCTTTGGCTTTCTTTGGACTTCTATAAGGAAAAAAAAAAGGGAAACATATTTTGGGAATTTGGAGAATAACAATAGTAAAAATGCTTAAAATAGAGTCAGTAAAGTAAATGAAAAAATTGACATTGATTTCAGTATTTACAAGGTCAAATCCAGTATTTCTTAATCTAGATTTTTTTTTATTTCTTCCTTTTCTGGAGCCTTCTCTTACATAACTGTATTGCTACCTAACTTTAATGAAACACCCTGTGACTCTGGGGTGCACACTTGTATTCATATCTGAAAGCTAGTAACAAGAAGAGCTACATAAAGGACAAGGGAAATAGCAATTAAATATATTCACTCTGCAAAAGTTGCAGCACACTCATCTGAAGCCCAGCTAAAGTAATTTACCCTCTTGGTGAGCAGTAGTGATGTAGTATGATACATACAAAAACAAAGCTAAAGTGATGAAGTCTAGGGGCAAACCTGCAAGTAGCTCCTGTCCTAGGGGAACCCACACATTTAAGGACACCACCTGCAGACTTTTCTGCACATACCAGCAGAAGCACCCAAGGAAAGTGTTTATTGAGTTGAGTTCACAAAGAGTTTGGCTACACAGGATATACTGAGGAAGAATGCACCAATGCCTCTGCTTGCACTGTGAGCTCTCTGCTTCCCCTTCTGCAGGGATTATCCTTGTTGTGACCATTAAACCTGGAGTGACTCAAAGAGCAAGTGAGATTGACAGAATGGGCAGTACCCCAGAAGTCAATACTGTTGATGCCTTGCTGGATCTGATCAGGTGAGATTTTAATTTTTAGTTTCCATATCCCCTTTGCAGAAGTTCAAACAAACACAAATGTTGTGATATGTAATACAATAAAATGCCTTCTGATACTGCTTGGATGAATAAGGATAGTATTTCAACAAATTAGACATTTTAACATTTACTCAAAGCAGTTTGTTTAAAAGAAATTCTCTTTACACCATAGACTTCAGCTAATAAAACAGTGATGAAAAATCCATCCTTCACAGAAACTGACGTGCAAAATTTATCTGTTATGAGGAAAAGATCCATAAAGGATTGATGTATTGCTGGTGGATTACTGATTGGCAGCTTCTGTGTCATCCCGCATAGACAACCAGCTGAAATTGCAGAGCTGTGGTTCCCCCCCTCAATCCAGTGTGCAGAGTAACAGATGCAGTTTGCAAAGATTTCCAGGGGTTCCACAGTCAAGAAGTTTGCTGCATCACCAGTATCTAAGGCAACCATATAATGTGTCTTTCCCCATTAGCATCATGATAGATATTTTAAAGTGGTTAAAAGAAGGAAACCCCTAGAAAAGTCTGCAGAAGACAGGTGCAGGTTTTCAGAGCTACTGTGTATATGGGATTTGAAGAAAAATAACTCCAATAAAGGCTGCATTTCCAATAGAGGCTAGAGGCTAGGTGGTACCTTCAAAAATATTTCTGTTGATTTTTTTTTTTCTTCTGGTATATTTAGTCTCTATTCTGGGTCACTATTCCTGCCCACCATTTTGTCTTTGTAGAATTTTTGCTTAATCTGTCATCTGTAAGAATCAACTGCCACATATCTAGTAGGGTTTGCTATAGGTTATAGCTCAACTTCTTGCAAAGAAGTTGAAGACTAAATTAGCAGTTAAAAAATCTGAAATTCTCTTTTAAAGGAATTAGAATTGCCTATATATTTATATTCAAAAATATGGATAAAAATAATAGCTTTAGGATTCAACACAAGACAGTCTTGTAAAGATGAAGGGAAAACCCACACTTACACAAACTGATTTTGCTTTTGAATAGGTCTTGCTCTTAAAACTTGAAAACCAAAGGCAGGAGTTTGTGAAAGATCTTTAGGGGAGATTTAAAAACTTCTGCTTCAGTATATAAATGCATTATATATATAAAATGCATTTTCTGCACTGGATTGGGTATTTACCAAATACCTAATTAATGCTTTCTTTTTGCAACTGTTTGAATCTGAAATTGGCATTTGGAAAGGAGTCACACAACTGCATTGCACTAAATCTCCTAATTTTTCAGTGTTTGAAAATTGTCCTTGACACCAGAATAACACAGAAGAATTTACCATTAACCGAGATTAATTTCTGAACTCAAAACTACAATAGAGTATACCAAATATCTTATTCTTACAGCACAGCCTTTGTAAGAGGTTTTTTATTTTTCTTTTCTGCCTATATTTGACATAACCTATAAAGATGATGTGTCCTATATTTCTTATACAAGCCAAGGAGATAATGTAGCAGGGATAAAATACACTGGATTTAGTAGCTTACCAATAGAAATGTCAAATACTAAAAAATAAGCCCAAAAGTTCAACAAGTGCAAGCAGGAAAACAGTCACTGCTACTCTTAAACCCTTAAATTTCTTTGGGAAAAAAAAATCTATCTATCTATCTATCTATCTATCTATCTATCTATCTATCTATCTGTCTATCTATCTATCCATATCTCGTGATGCTAAATATACTTCTTTCTGCTAAAAGAAACAAAACGTGATCTGTTTTTAAGTATCAAATTTAATCATTTTGTTTATAGCAAACAACTTTTCCTTAGTATGCTGTAGTATTGAAATGCTTCTATGCTTGTTAACAGGAATATGTTCCCAGAGAACCTTGTTCAGGCCTGTTTCCAACAGGTAAGTTTGAACATCCCTCTTTATTTCTGTAGTTTTTCACTGTTAACCACAAATTATTTTCTTATGTCACAAAAAAAGTTGTCAGGCAAGACTTATTTCTGAGAAGTCCAGGAATATCTTCATCCCCTATAAAATGGTGGGGGGTTAAGGCATCTTGGTTCCATTTCCATTATAATAAACACTCTGCTATCAGCTGTTAAGTCCCAAAAAAGCACTGTTTAAGAGCTGGATGCAGAAACCAAGCAGCATGTAAGACAAGATGTTTCCTTTTGGGGCAACAAGAGTTAAAAGGACCATCTTAAGAGGATTAGTTGCCTTGTTCTTAAGTTCCCTCTGATAAAGTCTGCATAAGTTAGCCCTCACTCTGAAGTGTCTCACATCTAATATCAACTGCCAGACCAAATCCTTTGAAGGAAAAGGATGATAACTAGTAGTCTCTTTGAGACATCTTTCAGGAAAAGGGGGTGTGTTGCAAGATGAAAGAGGAAACTTCTGTCTATATATTAGACTTATCAGTTAACCTTCCCCAGAAATTTATATCAGAAATTTATATGTTGCTGTGTACAACTCACTTTATAAAACTACTCCATGTAGTTTTTGTCATCATTACTGGCCACCCCACACTAAAGGGACAGGCAGGCTCTTTTAGGAATCCTTGACAGAATGCTGGTGGCATGAAACTGTAGTTACTATTAAAGTCTTGTTTTCTTAATGGATTATTATTAGTATCGCACAGAACTTACAATCATAATAGCGCAGGATTTCTATGAGCAGAATCAGTGTAGAACAGTTTTATAGTAGCACCATTTAACTTGTTTTCTAATCAGTTGGAGCCACTGCGTATTTGCTCAAATCTTAATTTGCTGTATCAATATAACAACCATAATCTAGGCTTGAAAAACTTATAAAAGAATGCAGATTGGTCACTCAGTCCTCAGAGGAAGCAGACAATGATGGAGGCATCCCTGACCACCTGGTCTCACTGTCCTGCAGCAGTTTTGGTCCAAGCTACTCACTAGGACTTATACCTGCTTGGTTTTATGGGCAGTGTACTTGCTGCTGTTACACTCGCCTGTTCTGTGACTGCATCATCAACATCGCTCGTCTGGCTGGGTGCCTGGAACATTTAAGACAAATAAGGAGAGGAGTAGACAGCCTAGTGCCAGGAATCTGGAGGCTAGTAGGGAGTGGAAGAGTGAGTCTGTTCGGTTTGTCTGCTTGGTGCACAGGACCTTGAAGACTTGGCAATGAGGGGAAAGGGAAATATGTAACCCATTTGAGCACTAAGAATGTCTGTTTGCCTAGCATGGTGGCATTAGTTATGCTGACCACATCACCAAGGACCTCTCCTGGCATGGCTGTCAGCAATTCTCTCCAGACTGTTTGTTCCAGCAAAAAATTCTTGCCATTGTCAGGAGCTCTAGCTCATGCCCCCGTAAGACTGCAGCACATCCATGGGGTATCCAAGATCCTGGGGAGCAGCATTCATAGGACATTATTTGTGAACCTCTTGTTTGATCTACAGCTTCTGAGGTAGAGAGCCCTGACAGCTCACATGAATTGGGAAATAGTCTTGTCTATGTTTGCTACCTTCAGCTTCAACTGGTTAATTTTTCCTCTTATTTTTACTGAGCCTTTGTCTATTCTTCAGTTTTCTCATCTTTCTAAATAAGTTCTTCTGGATTTTTTTTTAAACTTTTCCAGTATAAAACCAAACGTGAAAAAGTTAAAACTACAACTCCTGTGGATAAAAATAGCTCCAGATTTCGAGAGGAATCCACTACAATGGCTACAACAGCAAAGGCTTCAGAGGTACGGCCTTTTATCCTTTCATTCCTTCATAATATATGAAGTAGGAAGAAAGAACATAGACTAAATTTGGTTTATTTCATGTGGTTAGAGATGAAGAAATGATTGGAAATAGCACGTAGATGGATTTTAGCAAGAGCACAGAAGTTAATTAGTAAATGCTTAGAGGTTCTGAATCCTACTGGTTCCTTCCAGTAGGATTCAGAACTCAGAGGATCCCATGGGTAATTGACCAGTCCAAAGAAAACAGATGAAGATTGATTACCTTTATCTGCTTATGGATTGTCAATTTTCTGTGAAATTCAACACTCACTGTGGAAATATTAGATGTACATCACCTTGAGATGTTTGAGTAGCAATAACTGTAATTGTAAGCACTAAAAAAGAAAATCAGTTGAAAATAATAATAAATATTTTTAATGGAAAACAAAACAATATAAAGCATTTGTTAATTGATAGTTTTTACTGTGAAAGAGAATGTACAGAAACAAAAGTGAAGAAGAGATTTAAGGAGCCTTTCATTAGAGATGTGGAAAGCTTATGGGTGTTAATGGTGTATAAAGTCTAGACTTACTCTGGAGGAGAGGGAGAAAGTAATTCAATAGAATGTGAATGCAGAACTATAAACAATACCAAATCAATATACATTTTATTATACTCCTTCCAAATTTCATCTCAAAGTAATAATAGCATGGGAAGATGAGCTGTATGAAGAGACATTAATTAAATCCTGAACCAGAATGTTGTGAGGAATTGCACCCTTTTGTTGATATGTTCAGGCTGCACAGAAGAATGTATGAATACCTCTTTGGTAGAATTTTATGTAATGTGCACACAATTCTCCTATAAATTATGCAATTACACTGATGTCCCTGTTGTTAGGCAGTGGTGAATTTATCTTAGGTCCAGATACAAACCCTTGAGTTGCTCAGAAACTAATGCAAGGATTCTACATCTGTGTTTTGCTTTCCAGTGGGGAGTAAATCTTGAGTGTAGAGGAGTAGATCTTGAAAGCATGACTGTGGATACTTAGACCTTGCCGTACTCATGTAAGAAGTCTATAGAAAGGACAGCACAAATTAAGGGGTGCTTTATTCCCTGCTGAGGTTTGGTCAGATCCATGCATGGCTTTAAAATACAAAGGATTCAAGTTCAGTTTAGTGTATTCCTGAAGTTTCCCACTTAGCAATTTCAGAAAGCCAGTAGAGTGGCTGGGAAAGAGCTTCATGTCTTTCAAAAAATATAAATGTATTTTCGTTTTAGAACTCTTTAAAGTAAATTCATTATTTTCAGATAGTATTTTTTTCTCTTGATTCCAATTTATAGAACAAAACCCAAGAATATAAAATTGTGGGGATGTATTCCAACGGCATCAATGCACTGGGGTTGATTGTCTTTTGCCTTGTTTTTGGAGTGGTTATTGGGAAAATGGGAGAGAAAGGACAAGTGCTGATGGATTTCTTCAATGCGCTGAACGAAGCTACAATGAGAATAGTTCAGATAATTATGTGGTAAGTTCAAGGATATACTAGCATTTTCCAATAACTTTTTTAAGTGGATTTTGTCACTGAAGAGGTAAGAGCAGACTCAGACCTCATGTTTTCTTTTGCATAGTGCTTTACAGAAAGCAGCTTTCAAAGAAAGATTGGTAAAAATTTTCCTTTCTACAGAATTTGATCCTTTTGAGGAAACTGGACACAGGGCTTCTTAATATATACTGAAGGAGCAGTCCTATTGGTTCCCAAGAAACCTGAGTTTTTTAGACATTCTTGCTAGATGTTTATAAAAAACTAGTGCACTAGTCATTTGAGGCCTCTTTTGAGGATAAGCATTACTGCTTATATGCCCTTCTGAGTCTTGAACATTATTCCCTGAAAGACATTATGTTCACAGGATGTCTGTATTGGATCTAAGTTCCTTTAGAAATCTGAATTAATATGCAAGTGACAGCACAAAGAAAAATTCAAAAGGGTATGCAAAATACAACTTTGTATCATTTACCTCCTGCTAATAGCTTTTGTGAGACTACATTCTCATAATGTTCTCAGACAAGAAAAACAAATTTAAAATACAGAAGCTTGTGTGATAGTGTTTGGTTGGACTTCACAGCTATTAATAGAATTTTGTATGTGCAAATCACAATTAGAGGATCAGGACTATAAAAACACACAATTCCTTCCAGAGTTTGATCCTACATGCAGAGTGCCTTGTGCCTCTTATTACAATACTCTACTCATGTGCACATTTCATACCAGATATGACCCTTCCATGGGTTTTTCTTACATCCCAGCATACTGAGATGTATGTAAAACAGCAAACCTGTCCAGAGTTTGCACAATTCTTGCTTCCTTAAAGAAAGGTAAATTAATTTCTGCAACTGGTCCTGTTCTAAGCAGCTAGTTTAGTCCCAGGCTAAGTTAAAGCCCTGTGAGATAGGTTGCCTCACTCTGCAGAAAATTACCAACAATGAGACTCCAGACTTAGCACGTGCCATACAGGCATTTACCTATAAATTGATTATCCATTTTCTTGCATGTGCCAGAAGCTGTGGATACAGGCTCCCTGAGTTTCTACAGATGTGGGAGCTGTTGTTTGAAACAAGACAGAGTTTTCTGCTGAAAGTATGAGGAATTAGAACTGTTTTCATCAAGTTCAGTGCTTAGAGGAACTAGGTATACCTGCTTTCTACAGGGGTAAGATACAATTTTGTTTATGAGATAGCACACATACATGTTATAAATTTATAATTTCTACTTTAAAATGGATACATTTGATATATTCACAAATTTGTAGATTAAATTATACTGCTCAAGACTCTGGAGTAATAACTTGTCTCTGTGACAGCCTGCTCTCTGGAACAAAAAAAAATACGCAGTGGAGCTGGTGCTAACATAATTCCTGATATTTCTCTTGAATTTTCTGTAGGCAGTAGCCTATGCAGCTGTTCAGATCCATGAGGCATGGCCTTGTGCGGGTTTATTCTGTGCACGTGACACAGATATAACCCCCAGTGCTGCAGGGCAGCTCCTGTAACTACAGGAAACCTTTCCCATCTGTGTGTGATTGCAGACTAGACAGACACTGGTCTCAACCCTGCAGACCTCCATCCCCAGGGAGCCTGTGGCTATACATGAACATTGGCTGTAACAGGGTATATGCCCATACCCCTGCCTGACTTGTGTGTATTCTGTGTATTCTGTGACACCAGGTTATACAATACTAGCTAGACTATGTGTAGAGTTACATTTACTTTTATTTTCCAGTCTTTTTTCATCACCTCTGTTGTAGCCTTGCTGCAAATGAATGAAGTCCAATGTATAACATAATTTAAGAAAAATAAATCTGTTGTTGTGAAATAGGATATCAGAATATTTTTTTAATCTGTTTAAAAAAATTACTCTGAGAGAGAAGTTATTTCATGGTGAGCATGCAGTATTTCTGAGAATGCATTTTTGATAGCTTTATTTTTCCTTTCTAGGTATATGCCAATTGGTATCGTGTTTTTAATTGCTGGGAAGATAATAGAAGTTGAGGACTGGGAAATCTTTCGTAAATTGGGTCTTTATATGGCTACAGTAATAAGTGGGTATGTCACTCCTTATAGATTTATGCAGTTTTGGAGCTCAGTTGACTACCACTCAATTATCCACCACATCCAGTCTTCTAGGTCAAAGACAAAAATTTTCTCATCAGTGAAAATTATGTGAGGATATGTGAGGATGGTTTGAATCCACATTTTGCTAGATGCGTGTTCTGTTTTAAAAAGTCACTGCCTTGCATTCTAAAAAAAACAAAACCCAAAAGTAAATTCCTTTATTGTATTCACTGTTTCATCTTCACAGCTTGTGCTGAAGAAAATATTGTTGTATTAAAGGTGAGGTTATGAATTATGTCTTATTGGGGCTTGCCAGCCTATCAAACTTATACAAATATGTGGATTATGTTGGGAACCTCCATGGAATTATTGGGCCCAAGGTGTTGCAGCACAGACCGAACTCCCTGCTGAATACAGATGCATAGTAAGAGCAGTGCACAATAAAGGATGCCAAAGAGACTGATCCCTTCCCTCCCCAGTACTGAGCGAGCAGACAGCTGACATCAAGAGAAGCCCTGGGGATTGCACAGTTTTCTAATTCCTCTTCCAAGATTAAAGTAGATGGTGAGCCTGCAAAAAGAGAAGTTGCAATCTGAATAACATAGCCAAGCATCAGAACTTTTTTTCTATTCTTTTTTCTTAGCAGTTGTCTATGTAAAACAGTCTGGATGGAGGAGGTTACACCTGCACAATGTGGAGCATTTCAGCAGTGAAAATTTAGAATAACTTAACTGCTCTAAATGATAGTTATAATACCAGGTTATTGTATATCTCTGAAGACTATCCTACAAAGGGCTCTTATGTCAGATAAATGGATATTACTGTCCCAATAAGATAAATGTGCTTAAATTTCTGCTTCCAATTCAGTGAAGCATAGCCTTCTAGGCAGTCTTGGTCCATTACCTTAGTACCCACTCCTATAATTCCTTCAGTTACTAAGGACTTATATATGTTTTGTCTAGAGGCTAAGTCCAAAATTGTTCAAGAGTTTCTTTCCCCACACTTTATGCATTTGCATGCTATTCTTCAAATGTCATTCACACACTTTCTGACAGCCAAGCAAAGAGAATGGTAATATATTAGTCTTAAATGCAAACTACTTTATAAATAGTCAAGAAGGATCTCCAGGGTTTTTGCATTAATCTGTGCTAGATAAGCACATTTATTTCAAGGTTGATGTTTTGTTTTATTCATAAACCAGTATGTTTGGACTAGCTGTTTGAAAATCAGAGATAAAATTTCTTTCTAAATAAGAATTACTGCTCCAGAAATAGCAGTGATTCATTACTTCTTCAAAATGTTACAGAAATGAGTACAAGTTATGTTTATCTAATGCATTATGCAGTTTTTTGTGAGTATTTCTTTGCACTTAGAAAATAGGTCAGATTTTTAAAAGTTTCAAAAGCTGATATTTACCAAGAGATGGTAAATCAAGACTCTAATATTTTCTATACAAATTATAAATGACACCCCAACCACAAGGTAGATAGAAATCATTGACAGAATGACAGTGTATTACTTCTGCAGGTCTTCTATGTCATTAACTCCAGTTAATTCAGAGGAGGAATATGTTGAATGGATTACTACTGCCTTTTGACTTCAGTTTTATATCAGATAGCAAGTTTTAGTTTTAGATGTGATGGCAAGTTTTATGACAATTTACCTATCAGTTACTGGTTACAGGTTACTATTTGTACTGTGACAAGGCAAGTCTTCCTTAAAATGTGTGTGAAGACACTGTGCCTTCTCCAGAGCACTTTTATTGCAAAGTAACCTGCCACTGCATAGCCTCCTATTTAGCTGGTAACAATTTGTTTGACAGGCACAACAATTTTAAGTAGATCCCCAGGTGCCATCAAAAACATTAGTGAGCACATTTGCATCCTTGGAGAGAAACTCCCTGTTCCTCCAGCTATGACCATTTTCCCTGACGGGTGCTCAGGTAGATCTCTGCACATTTCTGCCTCCTGCAGAGCAGCCTCCCCTGAGTGCTGCTCAAGGCGTTGTGGGTAACGGCAGCATATTCTCTGCAAAACTGGCCATCGGGGAGAGCATGTAATAATCAGATCACAGGACCAGATATGGACACATACACACAAGGCTATAGGCTGCAAGGAAAAGGTGCTTGTTCTACATTTTTCAGCCTGCAAGAATACCCTTTTTTCTTACCTCTCAGGAAAAAGGAGAAATGTTGCTCTTTGGGTTTCTTAAAACTGCTGTTCCCACCATCATTTTGGTTTTCATTCTTACGTGTTTGACCCTGTCTGCAGTGTATTCTGTTCACTGGTGTCTTCTGTAACTGCTTATCATCCTCTCTTTAAGCTTGAACCTGAAAATAACAGGTTATCTTAAATGTTTCTTGTATTCCTTTAAAGATATTTGTCCTATCCTCTGCTTTCTTTCCTTTAACCTCCCTAACCAGCTCACCTTCTCCCCAGGTTAATTATTCATGATCTTTCATAGCTTCAGCCCTACCAGGACTCATCTACCATTGCCTGCAACTCATCTCAGTCTCTGTGTCTCATTCAGGTCACCATGAGGGAACAGACTTCCCCCAGTGTCTTTGGTGCAATTTGCCACTAAGTATCTGTAGTCTCTCACGATTAATGGTTACAGAGTCAGGATGAGGACATATTAGAAGTTACAGCAGAGGAAAGTCAAAGTGGAGACATAATTTAAGTGCCAGAGGGAACTCAAGCTGGGAGGGGGGGGGGGCGGGCGGGGGGGGGGGGAAGGAAAAAAAGGAAGAAAGAAAAAAAAAAAGCTGCAGCAATTCCTTGCCTCTCCTTGCCTGTGCCTTTTGCTCTTCTGAATGCAGCAAGGAGCTACATCACTGTAAGAGATATTCCTACATGGAATGGCAGCTTGGGATTCTGAGGGACATGATTCTTCCTAACTTAAAAATGAATGCTATTAGAATTTCTATTTTCAATTGCTGATTATTATTTTGTTATAAAAAAATTCTGCTGCTTGCTGATAATTGCATTTTATTAACAAAAATAAATATTACTTAAAATTTGTTTCAGGAAAACCAGTAGTAGCAAAGCAGATAAACAAAAATATTTTGAATAATGTCATGTTCATGCTACTACTAAAAAGATGCAAATCTAAATTTTTCAAATAACTAAGTCAGTATGCTTTTAGACTTAGACATACTTGAAATGCTTACTCTCATTAATATTTTGTTAAGACAGCAAATGGCACCCATACCACTTTATTTTTTCCTATATTCAGTTTGTTCTCAGGCATGTCACAAACCTAGCAATTTATACAATGATGCCTTGTGGTCGTGCATGTATAAATTGATAGATTTCTTTCTAGAGTTATTTACAAAATTTTATTAAGACATGTTGCATGTTATTATTTACATTCCACTAAATATGTCATATGATTCTACAATTCTATGAAATGTTCCCATACAGAATGAAAACTTCAATGCCTGTTCCTTTTAAAAAGATAATTTTTCAAGGAAAAAAATATGTCGGTTTTGTGGATGATTTTTGATGCCATTGTGGATTTCTGTACTGCGACTACTGGTCTCTTAATTGTCTGGTTTTGGCAGAACAAGTGGTACCATTATTTATTGCTATTAACTGCTCTGAAACCATAAAGCATTATTACAACACAGGAATGTGCACATGAACATTTTGTGAGGACAGAGTAAAAATTCCAAGGTCATGGGTGACAACAGCTTTTGGGTTTATGTTTCCAGGCTATGTGATAATTTCTTTTCATGAAAAGCAGATGTGCTATAATTGCAACCTTTGAACACAGGGAATATTCACAGACCCTTCAAATACATTTCATTTCAAACGTACTTACAGCAGTCAGTTTACCTTTTATCTTAATATCCACAAGCTCTGCATTCCTGTGCATTCAGGATTACTGCACAGTGTTCAAAACTAGTGCATAGGTTGAAGGATGATTTCATCCCTGAGACCTATACAAATGCCCAGGCAAATACATCTGAGCTGCTAAAGTCAAGAGAGTGAGTTGATGATCTTCTATGAGTCAACCCACCTAATTTTAAAAATTAATAGTTTCAAAACAGTATTTCAGCATCTTACAACATTAAAAATGCTTAGACTACATATATTTCAGTTAAACAGTCTCAAATACTTCACCACATTTTAATTGTAGACCTGAGCTTAGACAGTTTTGCCCAGAGCAGATGTGGATTTTTCTAAAGGTCCATATTTGAAAATTCTGCAGAAAAAATATGCATTTCAGCTGTCCCTGACTGGAAAGCATATTTACCTTTATTTCTGAAACATGTTCTGTAATAAGGGCAGACAAACTGAGAATAATAATTTGACTTGGTTTTCTGATTTGTCTCTGGTTTGCATTGTAAGGATTTAGGAGAAAAGAGAAATGTTTTAGTGTTATTTCAAATCACCCTCTGCACATCACTTTAAAATTAGTTTAGGCTTCTAATTTTTATCAGTTTAAAAATTTTTCAAGTCAATTCTTGCTCAGCTTAGGAGAGACAATTCATATATGGTGTCTCTCTCTCCTTTCCAAAAGGAAGTGTAGAACAGCATTCGTCTGCTTTTTATTAATGTAGCATTCTCTCTAAATTTTGCACCTAGGTGTCACTAAAGTCACCTTTAGTGTTTCATGATTATATTTGAGGACAGACCTGGGTACCTATTATCAACATCTTAGTAAAGAAAGACAATGAGATGGATCTATTTGTTTAACCAGTTGATTTTTTTTTTTTTTTTGCAGACTTGCAATCCATTCTAGTATAGTTCTGCCGCTTATCTACTTAATAATAGTAAGGAAAAATCCTTTTCGGTTTGCCATGGGGATGGCTCAGGCACTTCTTACAGCCCTTATGATCTCTTCCAGGTAAACAAAAACAGTATCTTTTCTGTAATGTTCCTAGTAGTATTGCATGGTCTGTGCTCTGCTTTTATTGCTACTTTTTTAAAAGCCCTGGTATCAGCTGGACAGTTCTCAGTCCTCTGGAGGCTGAAATACTGTTTTCATCATTATTTCTGTCATAACCAAAGGACACTACAGAGTGTGTTAGCCTTACACCAAATGAGAGTCTGCTTCCCCCTGGAGGAGGCAGTTCTTTGCCATTCAGTTCATTAGCCACAGACTTGACAGCATTTAAGCTGTTGAACATTTTTTGCGACTACATATACCATGGCAATTTACCATGTAATTTTGAGAAGTAACACTTAGCTATTTCTTCCAATATTTAGAAGGTATAACAGAAGTTGCTTTGCTTTTTCATGATGCAGCCTTCCTTCCTGAATTAGATCTCCTTTTGAGTCATAGAGCAGATCATGCTCTGAGCAAAAGGAAACATAATAGAAATGGTGTGTTGTTGCTTTCACTTATTTTCTGTGTTTCATTATGTGCCAGTTCAGCAACTTTGCCTGTCACCTTCCGCTGTGCAGAAGAAAAAAACTTGATTGACAAAAGAATCACAAGATTCGTTCTTCCAGTTGGAGCTACCATCAACATGGATGGCACTGCTCTTTATGAAGCAGTAGCAGCCATCTTTATTGCACAGCTGAATGACTTAGAACTGGATATTGGCCAAATAGTTACCATTAGGTAAGAGTAAAGTCATCACATGCATTTTGTGGGAAATGAGCTTTTTTGTGAATGGTACATTTGGATACCCCATGGGAAAGTTTAAACTGTCATTCACAGCATAAGAAATAACAAATATTCTCATTTCTTGATCCAAGGCCTAGCCAGTGCAACCTGATGGGGAGGTAGGATGGATCAGGATATATAACACTGTTATGAAAATTGCCGTTATTCTTCCCTGCAAACACTTGCAAACCTAACTCAGCCTCTACCTTTGATCCATCCAGTTTGCTTGCTAAACACGTGTTGCCTGTTATTCTGCAGTGTAACCATAAGAGTACATCAGAACATAGCTTGTCCTATAAGCTTGATATCAGACTTTGAGTAAATGCTATTCAAGAGGAAATCTGAAACATTTAGGCTTCTTTCTTGCAGTGAAGTTAAACTATTTGTGTCCAAAAACTGAGTAACATATATTCTGAATGCCTTTTCTGGGTTTTATTTGGGATTTAGCGTCACAGCTACAGCAGCCAGCATCGGGGCTGCAGGCGTGCCCCAAGCCGGACTTGTTACCATGGTGATTGTGCTGAGTGCCATTGGCCTGCCTGCCGAGGATGTTACTCTGATCATTGCAGTTGACTGGCTTCTGTAAGTTTAAGGCACCTCATATTTATTGGTTTTTTTCTTTTTCCCTATCTTTTTTTTTTAATGTTTGCATAAGTTGCCTAGAAATGTGTGAGTCTGAGAAAGAAAGCAGTAAAATCATTTAGTTGCAGAAAATTGACAAAGATTATTCTTATGGCCAGGCTTGTTCAGAGTTAAAGGTAGTAATGGCTTTGATTGTGAGATAAGTCCTGCATGGGATGGCAGTGAATAACCTCACATTCAGAGATGCTTTCTGCCTTAAAGTAGTGGTCACATCACTAATAAATCATGAGCATCATCCTCAAGACAGACAAATTTGATAGTACCAAGAAATGTCTGTAGAGTGTCAGAGATGCCACCACATTATGCTAAACACATACATCATTCATAAAAATGAAATGTAGCCACAAGCTGCAAAGCACATGATATCCATAAACTGGCAGTGGAGCACAACATGAACAAAGTAAAACTGACCCTGGATTCCACGTGCACACATGTAGCAGGTTGTACACATATCTGTGCTGCCGGCACTACTTTGCTAGGACTGTTCTTCACTGAGAGCACTCGGGGCCCAGCCCTTGATCAACAAGCACACGTCTAAATTTAGAAAGTGATTCTTATGCCTAATCCAAACCATATCAGAACACTTCAAAACCTCTCAGTCACATTCATCTGCTCTTTCTGGAGAGAAGCCTTTTCACCAGAAATCTTTTCTGTTCAAGTTACACCAGTGTGTATCTCTGCCAATTTTGCAAAAGCCCAAACAATCACAAGAGTGTATTCTGGAAGTCAGAAGGCTATCAATACTCAGTTTTGTCCCATGATATAGAGGATTCGCAAGTTAAAAAGTATAACTTCAGGTTTTTTGCCTCTTAAACTGTGTGAGCTTTGGTGGTCAGCCCAAGGTCTTTTTCACCTGCAGTTTGTATAAATGACATTTCACTGGGATCAATCCAGAGATCTTAATAATTTCATAGTATTTGCATGTCTTCTTCAGGTTTATTTACATTCAAGATAAACACCTTGCTGTTCCTCCTCTGGCCTTTCAAGTCATTTTATTGAAGGATTTCTGGTGGCAACCTATGTATTTCACAGATATATTTATTTATTATATAACTCAATTTTGCAAATAGAGAGAAATGCCAGTCTCCAGAAAATCAGGGCTATTGTATGGATCCAAGAATCAATTCAATTTATGTATAAGCATAATTTCTCCAAATTTCTCCAGTTCTATCCACAAGTAATTTTCCCAGTCAGCTGTCTGCAACAGGGTCTAATAGTTTTGTTTGCTGTGCTCCACAGTAATTTTGTTTTCTCCAGTTCTCTTCTATTCCTAGTGGGCATTTAATGTTTTTAAGGGTAGTGCAGATCAGTACAAACCACTGGCTCAGAGCAGGTATCTGAAGAGTCTAAGAACACCTAAATGTATAATGGTTCCTTTATCCAAAGTATTTGTCCAGCCTCCTGAAAATTGCAGAACAGAGAGCTCCTAAGTTAGAAGTGATTTTTTCTTCTTCTATGAATCCTCATTGCTTTGGGACCCACATTTCCACAAGTCCTAGGGAGATGAATTCCACATCCTAATAGTGCAGTGATATAATTGAATTTTGTTTGTTTTCATCTACACCCTAATAATTTCATTTGATGCCCTCTACTTACCTTATGGGAGTGAGAGAGAAAGAGAACAATACCCTATTTCTCAGAGCAAAAGTGTCTTTATGGATCTGATTTTTACTCCACTTTAGAAGTCTGCAGCTTTTGTGGGTTTTAGGCACAATATTAGTACATGGAAGGTACTTGGTCCACCATGAAACATAAAAATAATTCAAGATGTTTCTGGGTCTCATTAAGGCATTTTTCAGACTGAGATATGTTTTGCTGTGTAAATTAAATTAAATAGAATAGTACTATTATAGCATATGAGTTTCCAGTGGTGTTGATTTCCTCACTTGTCACACTGATCCTACTAGAATCTTTACTGCTCTCTCTTCCTTTCCCTACCGTATATTTTTGTTGCTCATGGAAAACTTTTTTAGCACTAGAATTCAGCAGTTTTCTAGAAGTATTGTGATATATTGTAAATATATCCACCTCAATGTCTCTGCACAGAAAGAGAAACTTGTTCTGCTACAGAGCCTTTGTAGTGCTCTGTAGCTGAAAAGAAAAACAGGGAAGCTTGGCCTTCCACGCTCCATACCATATTTCCACATCAATTTTCAAATTTTATTATGTTGCAAGGGCTTGTTGTTCCTCTGCCAAGTAGCAGCAGGTTTTTAAGGCCTGCATGTCACATTTCTGTCTGGAGAAAAATCAATAGTGCAGGAGTATCATATGCCTTTAAGTGACTTTTTAAGTATAGGTTTGTCCTTCAGCCCTTAAATAAGGAGAAGCCAGCAGAAGACAGGCCTTTCCCTTTTCCAGCTTTGGGCCAGAATACTGGACATACTGGGCTAGGTGCTCTTCTGGCTGAGGACATGACTGTTAGAATGACAAAAGGCACAATGCAGACTCTGCTGCTACACCCCACAATCTATCATTACAAAAGGGAGCCAGCTTTGTAACACACTTCAGGGGCCTGAGAAGTGATCCTTCCAACATTTTGTAAGGCTATGCCACAGCAGTAGAATTACTGCTCTAACAGACAAGTGACATGACTTGCAGTTTTGCATGTCCTGCACAAAATAATTTCTCAGGAAAATTACTCCAGACTTCTTCAAATACCTGTGGGTAAAATTCTGATTCTTGTTTTAAAAGACTATTTTCTTTTAATTGAATAATTACCCAAATCTGCACTGGGAAGAAAACAGTACTGCATGAGCTAGAGTACCTTACTTTTACTAAAAGGATTTTGTTAACAACTGAATGGTGTGTCTGACAACTTTTTTGTTCCATAGGGATCGATTCAGAACAATGGTGAATGTCTTGGGAGACGCCTTTGGTACAGGAGTAGTGGAGAAGCTCTCAAAAAAGGAGCTGGAGCAGATGGATGTCACCTCTGAAGTCAACATAGTCAATCCATTTGCCTTGGAAACAGCAATACTTGATAATGATGAAACACAGGCCAAGAAATCTTACATCAATGGAGGCTTTGCTATAGATAAATCTGATACTATATCCTTTACACAGACATCCCAGTTCTAAAGCCAATAGCTTTCAGATAAAACAGGAGCACTAAGCATGGCCATATGCAATATCTCAAAAAGCTTAAAGGAAATTGAGAATTAATTACATCTCACTTACATCTGATTTACCACACAGACTGATTCTCCTTACCAGTTCTGCCCCTTCTCATCATCTCCCTCAACAGTTTGAACTCACCAACAGTTTTTGTCCTTACTGATAGGCTGAAGAAAAAGACAGTTGTAAAATACTTTTTTTTTTTTTTTTTTTAAGAATATATACTATTCCTGAGACTGTGAAATGCCTCTCTGGAATCAGCATGCTCATAAATGGGTCATTAGCTGGGACAGCCAAATGTGTTCTACTCAGGAGTAGCACAGCATTTTACACATTACCACATCACAAAGTACCTGTATGAAATCCCTTTTTACATCCTTGCCTTCTAAACAGGTTGCACTGTAACTTGATAATTTGCCAAAATGCTAATTTCTGCAGCTGAGGGGATAATACTTGCGTGATTCAGGAAAAAACAGACCAGAAGGGCCTTGAAATAAGTACATTTTACTGTGAATAGGGTTTTGTTTTTATTCAATTGTGAAATAATTACTCACTGAAAGAGGTCCAGTATTTATGTAGCTAAGTTTCCTCATACCTTTCATGTGAAAGCCAGATGCTGGTATTGGCCTTCAGATGTGAAATAAATTGCTCTGAGCTTGCTCTTCTGGCACTTGAAGAGCTTTTGTAAAGTTATACTTTACGTATTTCAGTCAACTTTGATGGCTTCCTCATACATTTCCATCAGAAAAAGAATCCCATTTTCTATTGTGCACTTTTTATGATTTTAACAAAATATTAGTCAGCCCAAAAGTAAGAAGAGGTCATGAAAAAAAAGTGCAGAGTGCAAATTCTAAATGTTTCTTCCTTGCAATAAAGTAGATAGATAGATATACACATATCAAGAATATAGGAATGAGACCTTTCTCATAGAAAGAAGCCACTTTGACTAAATTCCTTACACAGACTGGTTGGGGTTTTTTGGCTCTTTGGTTTAGTTTGCCAGTTGAACATGCAAGTTTTTAGCTGCAACACCACTATAGTGCCAACCTGTCAGCTAAACTGTATCTTATGAACCATTTCTGGACCTAGAAAATCATGTCCTCAGGTGGCTTGCTGTAAGATAAGAAGCACCGAAAACTTCCTCATTAAAAAATCTCCATTTTCTATAACATTTTATACAAGATTTCCATGGTGCAAAAATCACTCTCTCAAGGGAAGTGTTGCTGTAACGGTTTTTTTTTCTGCCTTGCACATCGAAGTAGTTTAGCCATTTTATATATAACTTATACTGAAATTCATATATAGTTATTTCTTTGTGAATAAGCTTGTGGTAAGCATAAAATCACATTCATTTGCTAACAAAAAATCCTTCAAGTACCTGCAGTGTTATATACTCGATTCAATCCTACACTTTTGTATTTAGACAGACCAGAAGTGTGCCAAAGAGAACTGATTAAGAAGAAAATATTTACTGTAGATTTTGATAAATTGCACCTTAAATTAATGAGACATAATACTGTATTTAAATTTAACATCAAAAACTATATGAAAACATTAATCTAAGTATTGGTAAATTTATACAATATAAAGAAAATGTACAGATTGAGTAAATTAATCTTTTACCTTTGCAGAAATAGTATGAGACAGTCTTTATTTGTGCAGCTTTGCTTATGGGAGGAAAAAGCCTACCAGTTTCCATTACTAGCCTATAATCTCTGCCTTGTCTTTAACCAGCTTTTTAAGTCACCCTTTTATGATCACCTTATTATTTAGTCACCCTGTTAATGATGTACTGTGAAAAGTGTTCCTAATGTGTTATAAATAAATAATTTCTCTCTTTACTCTTGTTTTAGCCTACTATCTTCTCCTTAAGAGTTCCTTTAGCTGTAACAAGAAAACCAAACCCCATCGAATTCAGGATTTATGTTATTGTCTCTAGTGATTTAGCTGTAGTTTTGGCAAGAGTTACTCTCTTCCTCCAATAAAATAGATGCTTAAGAGCAGAGTACTGAGATTGCAAGAAACCCCTCTAACTACAGATGACCCGGATTCAAAGTATGCTATTATTAAACACGGGCTAAGCAGGTGATTGTTTACCTGTAACTTATTTATCTGGATCAGATTCACTGAGCAGGTGTTAATGGTATTGTTTTGCCATCTACTCATTTACTACATCTACAACCAAGAGACCAAAGCATATGCTGAAGATCCTCTTAAGTCCAAGGATGCTTTTCTTGACACAGTATTGCAAGTATGTACCTTCTATATCTGTGGAAACACACTGCTTGAGCAACGTCTCCTCTTTTCCACAGTCTCCTCATCTGGAAGATTTGGTGAAGAATCACTGTTAGAAAGGCATCTGCAGATTTTGGCCTTTTACACCATGTTGTTATGGTCTTGTAGGGGTTTTGGGGCTGCAAAAGTTTAGCACAAGATTGGACTCAGCATTTTGAACTGTATTTGTGACTTTAATTAAATTTGACCTGGAGGACCAAGTTACCCACACACCATCCCTGCCGAAATACTCAGGGACTTTTAGTTGACTCTTAACTCTGAACAAAGAAAGCACTTGCACATAAACATACGCAGGTCTGTCAACACACACAGGTCAGCTGTATCAGATCCACAAGATCTAAAATTGCATAAAAATCACCATAACATATGCAATTAATTTGTTCTTTAATATTCTCTGATACAAACAGAAACTGACCAGTGGTGCATGGACAGGCAGGAGGCAGCCAGCGGACCCCCATGCTGGGACACCACGGGATCTGTGCCCTCATCCTGCCACCACCACACAAACCCCTTCTGTATCACTTGCCCCTCACAGGGTCAAGGTCTTCAAGGTGCCTGGTGACCCATGAGAACCCATAGCCTGGGGATATGCCCCAGAGCCATGGGGACCCTTAGCCCCATCTCAGGGTATTGCTCCTAGCTGCAGACCTCCAGTGGAGATGGGGGCTTCCTGGGGACAAGGACCTCTGAGCACTGGTAGAGGAGGGTTCCTGTGAGGTCAGGAACCTTCAGACTCATTTGAGGGTCATGGGCAGGTGACATCCCCACACTGAAGTGGCCCTGTTCCTAGATCCATGGCCCTCTACTCCCCTCAAAGGAACCTGCTGTATCAGGGTCAGGGCTAAGGTGTTTCTTACCAGAGGAGTGGTGACTTATTTAAAATCTGAGCTGTAAATCCTGGTTGTGTCAAACCAGGATTTAGGTACAGCTGCACTCCCACTGCATGTCACCAGTAGCACAGGGACTGGTGGGAGCTCTGTGACTGAGCGTACTGGAAGCACTAGGAGAGGGTAGCTGGGCTGGCCGTGCTAGGTAGGACATGCTTGCTGGCAGCCTGGGAGGGCATTCTCATTGCATGTTCTCAGTGGGCACTGGTAGCACAGAGATGGGCTACTCAGGGAGTCCTAGTGTAGCAGCACTAGCAGCACTGGCCTGAGGGTACTGGGACCACTGGGCCACACTGGAATGAGAGGCACTGGGGGCAATAGGAGCACTATGTTTTGGGGTGTGGTTTAGAGGATGGATGTGCTAGGCCAGGCATTTTGGGGGAATATTTGTGGTCCGTGGTGGATATCTGTGGGCCATGGACTGGTTTTGGGGACTGTTTGGGGGGCCTAAGGGTCATGGAGCAAAGGCTGTCCCACGGAGTGGCTGTCCCCCTCCATGTCCGAGCGCTGGAGGTGAAGGTGGTTTTGGAGTTCAATGTGATGCTGGAGTGGGAGTCCCCTCAGCATAACAGCAATTCCAAGGGCAACCACTACACTGTGCAGAAGGTGATGGGGAAACCTCCACCCCCTGCCCCCCAACTGCCTCCTCTCAGAACCCCCAAATGATGCCTGGGTCCTCTTCTAGTTGTGAGGGGACAGCCTGGATGCCAGTGTTCCCCTTCTGGCCTTGGGGGGAACCCCAGACACACGGATCTCCTCCTGGTTGTAGGGGGTCACCCAGACACCTGCCTCCCATCCTGGTCCTGGAGGGCCATCTGAGCATCTGGGTCCTATCCAGAGATCATCTGAGGGAGGGCACACCAAAATCTGGATCTCTTTGGGGAGCTGCCCAGATACATGTCCTTCCTGGTTGTGGTGGGCAGCCCAAACACCTGGCAGTTTTGTGTTTTGGGGTGCCACCTGCCCTCTGTCTCTGAGAGCCCAAAGAGGGAGCAGATGTGGACAAAACCACCTCTCTTTGCTGCCCCCACATCCAGCTGCCTGGGTCTTTCCAGGATTTTGAGACTGAGCAGGGGGTCCCTAACTCAGGCTGTGTGTCCGTGTGTGTGTGTGAGTGTGTGTGTGTGTGTGCAGGCCTCCCACTGAAGCACTCGAGTTCCAGCATGACCCGCGCTCGGCACCATAACTCGAAGCACCGTGGCAGCCCAAGGGAGGGCGACACTTGAGGGGACGGAGGGGGTTGGGGCATCCCCATTGCTGTCCCTCCCAGCCCAAGGTGGAATGTAGATGGACATAAGGGGAGCAAGGGAATTTTGGGGTTCCTAACCACATGTTCCCCCAATCCAAGGTGGGGTGGCTGAAGAACAAGGGGCCATCAGGGAGGACCCCTTCAGCCAGGGGTGCCTGGCCCACCACAGCTGGAAACACGGGACTCGATGATCCGATCCGGAAGGGATCTCCCATGGCTCCGCGACAGCCGGCTGCCAGGCCAGGCGTTACCTGGCAACAAGCGACACCACAAACACACGGACCTGCGATCGGGCTCTGGAAGGCAGAGGAAGAGGAAGGAGGGTGCTGGCTGCCCACATTCCTAGCTGCAGCTTCCTTCCGAGCACGGAGGAAGGACAGGTGCTGTGTTTTCGGGCAGGGCAGCAGCCATGGCCTCAGGCAGCCTGTTTCAGCTGCTGGATGAAGCCATCGGGACGCCCGAAGTCAATGTCAACTTGGAGGCGCTCCGCAGACTGCTGAGGGTCATATTGGAACACCTGAGCCTGCTGGGTCTGCAGGACGTGATCCCCCAGGAGGAGGCCGAGGAAGCCGCGCCCGCCCCGGCGCAGAGCCCTCCCGCCGGATCACGCCCCGGCCCGCAGGAGGAGGGAGGCTGGACCGGGCCTTGGGACACAGGGCAGCCCGCCCAGCCGCCGGGGCAGGATGAGCTGCAGGGGACCAGGGGCGGCTCTCCTGTCACCTCGGGGGCTGCCGACATGGGACAGATGGAGAAGACTGATGCCAAAGAGAGTGCCATCTCCAAGGTAGAGGCTTTTCCCACCCCCCTGGGTGCTCCCCCCAAGACGCCCCCTCCCGTGGGGTCTGTGCCCTTATATGAGGGTTTGGTTTTAGCCCAAGCTCTGAGCAGCATGTTGACTTTCATTGTGGGAAAGGGAGGGAGATTTGGAGAGAAAATCTGGGGCTGAAACACTGCTCTTGGGTGCTTTGGGTCCTTCACATGTAGGGTCTTTTCCTGCTGAGCCAGGATGTGCCATAGGCTCCCCAGGAGAGGAGTGGGAGTCTCTGGGGAGCTGCTTGCCTGGGGCTCCCTCACACCACCTGTCTCTCCTAAGCCACTGCTCTCTCCCAGGAGTCCCAGAGGGAGATGGCTGGGATTAAGGCTATGCAGCTCAACATGGGAAAGGAAATCCAGAGGATCAAGGAGGCACTTGGCCAGGTGAGCTGCCACCATCAGTATGTTGCAGGTGTGAGACAGCAGCCAGTGACCTCTCTGTGCACCGGAGGTTCAGCTGCATCTGGCCATGCCAGATGAATGGAGGGTGCCACCCACAGTGCCCAGCTATCTGGCTGTGCCCCACAGGTGCAGGCAAAGGTCCTGCAGGTCCCCAGGGACCCTGACATGAGGTTCATCCCCCCTACCCCCCTCTCCTAGACCACGGATCTCTGCAAGGATCTCAGCAAGGAGATCAATGAGATGAAGGCCACACAGTCCCGCATGGGAGAAGGCATCCGGATGATCCAGGAAGCACTTGGCCAGGTGAGCTGCTGCCTTTGGGAGGGAATTGGGCCCTCCCTGCCTCCCTGCCTCTCAAGACCTTGCCCTGCCACCCCTGCCCTTTGTCCGTGGGTGTCACTCACTGTGAAGGTCACTGGGAGGGAAGAGTGGGAAGGGTATCCTGTGAGGGAAGCATGGAAACTCAGCCTTGTTCACTAGGACGCCACCACCTCTGCCTGCAGATCAACCTGGCAGTAGAGGTCACTGCCTGCCTCAGCCAAAGGGTTGCTGAGGCATTTTGAACTAAACAGCCCTGAAAAAAGGGAAAATGGGGAAAGAAAGAAGGTAATGATCTACCAGTACTTGGCAGCCACAGCCCACCCAGGGTCTCTCTGGCTTGGGCACAAGCTCAGTTGTGGATGCTTCAGGGTCGTGACTGCAGTCCCTCTTCTCACTCCGCTCCAGGGGAACCTCCAGGATGCTGCTGGCCAGCCACTGGACCTCCACAGCCAGCCTGCCCCTGCCGAGCCCCACGCTTTGGACATGGACAAGCTGGGGCAGAGCCCTGGTATGCAGAGCACCATCCCTGGGATGTAGACAGGGAGCCCCAGTGCCCAAAGTGGCACCACTGTGACACAGCCTGGTTTCCAAGCAGGCCTTCCAACTATGGAGAGCATCCTCAGAGACCTATCTGAGCTCCAGGGCCAGATGTCCTCCCTGCAGAACCTAGCCAGTGACCTGCAGGGTGAGAAGGAGAAGGTAAGCCCTAAGGGGGCAGCAAAAATGCCAGGGGGAGTTGGCAGAGAGGAGGCAGGCAAAGTAGACCATGGGGTCCATGCTCTGACTCTGCCACTACCACCCTTCCCAGATCAGACATCTGCAGGATGCCCTTGGAAAGCTGGGTGCGACTGTAGGCGAGTGCGAAGTGAATGGCACCAAGGAGATCCCCCTACAGCTGGAGTAAGAGGATGGGGAGAGGATTTTGTATCCTATGGGGCTGCAGGGAAGCCAGGAGGTATGGAGGGTGGCAATCCAGGAGCATCAGGTTTGGGGAGCAAAGCTCACCTCCAAGTGGCCTTGTGGAGGCTCAGCCTGCCTGTGCCCTCATCTTGTTGGCTAGGCCTGCACTGCAGGAGATTATGCAGGAGCAGAAGGAGCTGAGACAGGAGCAGAATATTACCAAGGCCATACTGCAGCAGGTGGTTACAGATGACCAGCTTCAGGATCAGGTGAGGTTTGGAGGCAGCACTCCAACTGTTGTCTTGAATGGCAGGCTGTTCCTTGTGGGGTTCCTGGCCACATTCCCTGCCTGGTCAGGGCCATCTGGGCACCAGGTTCTGCTGGCTGCATTCATTCTATCTCAAAATCTATTCCTTCTCCCCTTTCTGCAGCTGAACGAGTTGAGGGCAATGATGGGGACTGGGAGGCAGCAGCCAGGAGAGCCACAAACAGACAACAAGCTTGTGAGGAAGCTCCTACACCGCTGTGAAAGGCTCCAGCATCAGGTGGACTCGCTGGTGCCACAGCAGGTGCAGAGGTCACTGCCAGAGAAGACCCAGGTGGGCAGCTGGCAACATGGAGGGCTTTATCAGGACCCTCTGTGCTCACTGTAATGTAGAGCAGCCCCTTGCTACCCCCCTGCTTGGTTTGGACAGGTCGGCAGTATGTCAGGAAATTAAAGCCTTGATGCAAATGTCTGGCTGGCACTGAGTGCTCATAGCCAAGTAACCCAGATCTGTCCTTGAGGGCAGCCAGATACCCCTTTCATGACACTATCTTGTCATCTTTCTCCCTGGAGCAGGAGGAGGAGCTGCTAAAGAGCATCCAGGCCACTGTTGTGCGGGTGGAAGGGGACTGCGAGCAGCTCGGCTACATCACGGGGAGCCTCCGGGATGACCATTGCCAGCATCAGAGAGATATCGAGGTTGGTGACTGGACCCCCAGGGGGTCAAAGTATCCCCCAGGCACACCAAGGCTGGTCTGATCACACAGAGGTCTGATCCCCTGCCCACCTGCTCACAAGCCCTTTGTTGGTTCAAATGGCCTTTCCCAAAGAGCAGGGAGCACTGGCTGGCCAGAACACAGCTCTGACCCTTCTGTGGTGTCATGAGATGCTTTTTGCATTGGAAGGCTCTGTTCCGGTCCCTGGAGGGTCTCGAGAAGAAAGCAGACAAGGAGGACCTGTTGCTGCTGGTATGGTCTTGAGAGGTCCATCTTCAACCCAGGGGATCTTGGGCAGGGTGACAAATGCACTTTGCCCTTTGGGCATGCAGTGGAAAACTGGCCTGGATGGGGAAGGGGGAGGGTGTGAGTACTTCCCTTGCCAGGTCCCTCTGTGTACTTCTTTAAGTCCCTTTGACCCCATGGGGGTAATGGGTAAGCAGGCCCCACAGCCCTGAAAAGGACATGATGGCCCCACAGGAATGTTTCTGCCTCTATCCCCAACACACAGAGGCTGGCCCTGCCTCTTGTACCTCTGCCCTGTCCCCACTGCTCTCCTGCCTTTCCTCCCTGCTAGAGAGTGGACAAAGCTGCCCTGGGCAGCAAAGTCAGTTGCGCCCATTTTGATGAAACCGTGGAGCATCTGGAGGAGAGGATGCGGGACTTGCTGAGACGGGTGCTAGATCAGGAGCAGCGCTGGCAGGAGGCCCAGAAGCGGTTCAGTGATGCCCTGGAGTCCAAGGTGAGGGTGCCTTATCCTCACATTACAAAACTGGCTCCTTGGGGGCTTTACAGCCCGAGGCAGCCTCCCTCTGAGATTTCCTCCTCTGCTGGCTTTTCCCTGTGGACTACCATGTTCCATCCTGGAGCAGCTGGTTAAGGGTATGCATCTGTCCACAGCTGGATCGCCTGGAGCTTGGGCCTTTCCAGAAACAGCTAGAGGATAACTGGGCAAAGATCATTAAGGATCTCAAGGATGAGTTGACGGTAGAGATTGACGATGCTGCTGGAATTAAGAAGTGAGTGCAGTGGGATGGTATTGGCTTTGGCAACAGCACTGGCCTCATTCCTTCCTGTATGGTACCCTGGCATCAGAACAATGTAGCCAACAAACCACAGGGATGCTGACAAAGCAGCTACACCTTCTTCACCCATCAGTATCAAGTTCCCCACATCAAAGGAGGCACAAGAATGGGCATCTGCAAAACGGAACTGTGCAAACCAGAACTGGGGTGTGGGTGCAGAGGTTCAAGGTTGGAGAACAGAGGGTTGTTTGCCTGGGCAGGGGTGCAGCACATGGTGCCACAGGCTTCAGTCATGACCTGCCCACCTTGGCAAGATGCAGGGGAGTTGTGAGCACTGACAAGGTGATTGATGACACCAGGGGAAGAGCTGATTTGGATGGCAGTGTGGGTGCCTGTCCCCTCCTGTCATATCCCTGCCTGCTCTGGGCAGCTATGAGCCACAGACACAGTTCAGCAGTTCCAGTGCTGCCAAGGCAAGCTTATCTCCTTGTCCCCGTGGGTGGGAAGTAAACCAGGCTCAACATGCCACAGCTCCCCATGCAAACATTGAGGCTCCCTGCAGCAATGTGCCTGGCACCTGTTGCTGCCTGTGAGCTGCTGGCTGTTTGCACTGCAGCCCTGTCAGGAGCTCACCCAGCCCTTTCTCCCTTAGGCAGCTGCTGGTCCCTTTCAAGTGCCTGTCCTGCGACCGGCCGCTCAACATGCAGGTGCCTGGCCCGTGAGTAGCACCCGGCACTGCTGTACTGGGGGACTGCGTGGGTGGGACAGGGATGGGTGTGGTTGTGCCCTGCTGTCTCAGGCACAGGGGTTAGACTCTGCTGAGGGGGGCTGGGGGGCCTGACTCTGCTGAGCCCCCTCTGAAGCCATGTCTTTCAGATGTGGACTGTTCCCTCCAGGAACACCTCCCTGGGGGCAGCAGGCAGAGTGGTGCTGTGGGGTACAAGTCTATGGGTTCTGGGGCTCTGCCCCAAGCTGGAGTGGTTTATTTGTCCCTTGTCACCCACCCATGGCTCCTGCCCTCCCCAGGCCCATTGACACACTGCCGCTGATTCCATCGCTGCCCTGCAGCCACACTGCACACCCCTCTACCAGCACCACACAGGAGCAAGCACAACAACACGGTCACAGGTAGGGGACATGGGGACCCATCACTGGCCTCTGGTATGCTGGATGGTCCTGCCTTGGCAAGGGAGTTCTCTGCCCTGAATGGGTGGAAGAGGGGGCCAGGGGGCCTGGGCAGCGTAGGGTAGGGGAGCAGAGGGTGAGCTGTACTTGCCCCAGGTGTCTGGGCTTTTAAAGCCCCTACTGCACTGCTCAAGCTCTGGTCTGAGTGGCACTGAAGCCACATATTGTGAGTTGTATCTGGTCTCAGCCTGACCTCAGGCTTGATGAGGACTCAGCACAGTGGGGCAGGCATGGGTTTCCTGCAGCAGTTGTAGGGGAGTCAGCAGGGACATGTGTCAGTAGGGAGCACCCTCTGCCCCCTCTCTGGCCCAGTGGCATGAAGCTCAGTGCTGGACAATGAGCATCTCCATGCTCCATCCCTCAGGAAGCTGGTCAATAGCAAGTTCCTCAAGTCACAGAGCTGCAAGGGTCAGGACACATCCAGTGCACCGCTCAAGGATGTCCTACACCTCTCCAAAAAGGTAGGGATGGTAAAGGGAAGAACATTAGGGAGGAACAAGGCTGGGAGAGAGATGCTCAGCATCTGAAAGCCACCCTACCTCGGTTTCCTTAAGGAGAGATGGGTGGGGAGTGTTGCTTGGGGATGCTGAATTGAGCCCCACATTGCAGCCAGCCATTCTCTTCTTCCCAGCCTAGCCTGACTGAGCTGCTGAGCACAGATGACTGCGTGGATGAGGTGGAAAAGCTGGGTATGGCCTGTCAGGACACCAGTGCTGGGGGAGAGAGCACCAGCTGTTTGCTGGTGATGGGTGGGCAGGGCTTTGTCTGCACACCTGGGCAGGTGGCAGGAGGGTCTGGGGTCTGGGGCAGGCTGAGGAGGGGTGGAAGCAGGATGGAGAGGGGTGGCTGGTGGATGGGAAAACTGGTCCTTGGGTGTGGAGATGGCCCTGGCCAGTGTGAGAAAACAGCCCATATGTTGGAGGGCAGGGGCCAGTACCTTGTCCCTGAGGGTCTCTGGACATGCAGATGCCCCTGGGCTTCAAGGTGCTTACCTCTGTCCTTTGTCCTCAGGCCTCACCACCTTAGAAGAGGACCAGCCAGCTTCAGACGTCAAACACTGATCCTGGGCACTGCAAATCCAGTCCCCCTGAATGGAACCAGTAGCCAGGCAGCTAGATGGATGCTCGAAGCCCTGCATGAAATAAAGGACCAGGACAGCTGCCCAAAGGGATTTCTTTTCAAGTTAATAAAAATATTTTAACCTGCTGTGTTTGAGATATTCTAAGCAAGACTGATTTCAAAACTAACCCCTTGCTTCAGAGCCGCTATCCTAAAGCTGGACAGGTGCCACAGGGCAGGGCAAAGTTTTGGTGGGGACAGGAGCAGCAGAGTTTGGGGTGAGGCCCCAGACTGGGTCATGTGGGTATGTGGAGGGTGTCTCTGAGCCAGGTGGAGGGTCTGGGGTTGCCCCAACCCATGGCCTGTGGAGGTGCAGAAGGTGTAGCCCCCTCACCCATGCTCCTGGTGCCCATGAACCAAGCTTTGGCAAGGCTGCAGCAGCGCCACGCATCTTGGGGGAACTTGAGATGAGCCCAAGCAGCACTGCTCCCTCTCCCGCATCAGGCTCAGGGCAGGGTTTAATATCATCATTATCATCATCATCATCCATGATTCACACTCTGGGTGAGGAGTGCACTGGAGCACCTCCTCGTGGCCTGGAAACCAGAGTGTGCCTTTCTGACTCCTCCAAGGACAGTGCATTTACAGCATTAATCTCCTTCTTTACAGTGCTGGGGGGAGAGACTTGCAGGGCTTGGACTTGCTTTGAACTATCAACTGTCCTCCTCCTTCTTGGCACCATTATTTTATGGCCAGTCACATCAATCACTGCTGGTCAAACAACAGTGCCAGTATAAAGAAGTTCATCCTTCCCATGGGCTGGCTGTTGAGGACAGACATGAGGTGGGGAACTCTGGCCCTGACCCAGCAAAAGTGTGCAGGGGGAGCAGAGGTCATGGATCTGGGTACAGGCCCGCCTCATCCTGGGTATGTCACCCACCCCTGACCTGCAACGCTGCATGTCATCTGCGTGCCTCAGAGCTCCCTGACCTCCCTGGGTCCCTGCCAGTCACAGAGGTCCCTTTCCCCCTAAGTCCTCAACCTCCCATCCTAGATGTCTTTGTTCCCACAGATCAATTTCTCCCTGAATATCCTCACCTCTGGCTGTCCCCATTCCCTGGAGGATCCCACCTGGGGCAACACTGCAGTGTGGCTCAAAACCACCTTGTTTAAGACACCAGTCCCAGGTTATGAGTGACACAATAAATCACTGAGCTCAACCAGTTTATTTAAAGACAAAGTTCAGTTCATACTTTTTTTTGGAGTTTGGTGAGTTTTTGTGTGGAGGATTTGGGTGAGCAGCAAAGCACAGCTGGCTCACCATAGCTCCAGAGGGAAGTTCTTCTATATGGGAAATTCAGGTCTAAAGCATGGGTCCATACAGAGTGACAATTTTACAGAATAGAAGGCAAAAACTAAAAATTACCCAAAATTCAGATCTTTTTTGACAACTCAGGTATCAGCTCTATTCATGCTGCTGAGGCCCTATAATGCACTATAGTGTTTCATCCTATGTTAAAAAGGCCCCTTTTAGTTTAAATAAACCCTCAGATATAGCTTTTTGGAGAGGATTTTGAGCAATGAAGGGACTTGGAGGGAGAAACATCCTGCTTTGCTTCATTCTGGGGAGAAAAGGCCTCTTCTCAGAGCAGGATAAATTATAAAATGGAAAAAATTAAATGAAATTATGAAATTTTATCCCAACAAACTGGGTAAGAAAAGGGAAAAGGGAACTGGAGGGGGGAACTGGGCAAACTGGTGACACATGAAAAACTTAAGCCTCCCCTCCCCCCCAAGCAGCATATAGGTTAATTCTGGAATGGCTTACGGATATTTTTGGAGCTGTTTCTTCCCCATATCCCCTGCTAGTGTTGAAAACAAGTCTTATTTTCACTTAAAAGGGGACAGTCTTCTCAAAAACAAAGGGGTTGGGGAGCACTTTCTCCTCAAGGCAGCAGTGCAGAGGCCACCATTTCTTTAACAAGTTCCTCTCTGATTTGGGGGTTTCTTCTCTATGGGCATTGTTTCGAGGTTGAAAATCCCCATCTCCTACTGTGCTAGCTGCTCTCTTAGGGAGAAGGCCCAAAATGGAGCAAACATACCCAAAACCAGAGGATTAAGAACACACATCCCCCCCACCCCCACCCCCCCCTCCCTTGCTTGCACTGGAGCTGTATTTTCTGCCTTCTGGATATAACAAGCTGCTGATTTTAAAAATTGCCTTTTGATCTCCATTTTTCTAAGCACTCATCAACACCAACAAATTATTAACAGTCGATAAAAAGTTGAACTGTTGTAAACCCACCCCCAAAATCCACCTCTTTCCACTTACAATGGACCTCAGTGAGGAGCAGAAGAAGATAAACACCCCCACCATTGTGGAGGGCCTGCAGTCCTCACTCAGGTTTACCCCTCCATGCCTGCTGCTCTTCCCTTGGATGCACAGTTCCCACTTGGTCTGATCCTGAGGTGTTAGTGGAAGAGGAGCAGCATGGGGAGAAGCAGGAGGCAATGGCTAAAACTCCCCCTGGGAATGTTCATCCTCAAGCCCCAAATCCCCACAAAATGCACCCTGGGCTCCAGCTTTGTGGAAAAAAACTTTGAATCCTGTGGGGGAAAAACAAAACAAAACAAAACAAAACAAAACAAAACAAAAAAAACAAACAAACAAACAAACAAAAAAAAACCAAAAACAAAAAAAAAACCACCACAAACTTCAGCTACTCCCCACAGCCTCTTTCACGGGCTGGTATGAGGTGTGCCTGTCACTCAGGAGGGTTTTGGGGTCCAAGGGTCCACGTGGGAGGGCTGCAAGGTGCATCTACTGGCTCTGCTCAAGGAGTGGGGGCTGTGCACCCTCCACACCCAACCATCTGCCCTCCCATCTGCTGACAGGATGCTGTTGAGCTGCCCTTGAGCAAAAAGAGGCTGATTTCCTTGCCACCCCAATGCCAGAGAGCCAGCTGTGGGGCTGTTGAGTTATACAAAAAGGCAGGAGGTTTTGGGGTTTTTTTGTATGGACTTTCAAATTAAATATCAATAAAGCTTTTCAGACAAAAAGTGGATGGAGTGTTGCAAGCTCATCTGTTGGAGCAGGATGCTGCAAAGAAGTGCTTTGCTTTACAAATCACTGGACCTTGTCTTTCAAGGAAAGACCAACATCACCATGAGCCAAACAGGGAAAAAACTAATTACACAACTGAGCAGGGCTGTAATGTGGGTTTAGCTGTGACCTCTGTTTTGTCAGGCCCTTGTCTAAAATTCAGGTCCCAAAGATAAAAGTTGCTGCCTTCCTGGTAGTTTCCCCTCTTTCTCAGACCAAGGTGAAGAGTGCATGTGGATGGGGAGGCAATTCTGGCAGCAAAGGAGTGACTGGGACTGCCAGAAGCAGAGACCTGCCCACTCCTGTCTGGGCTTGCTGATAACAGCACTTTATTCCATGGCTGAACCCTAACAAAAACCTTCTGCTGCTTCAAGATACTGGTTCATTTAGTTTTGCTCCCCTTCTATTCACTTGCAGGCAGTGAAATGGGGGATGAAATTCTGTCTGTGGCCTCTCTCCCTGCTAACATCCTGGCAGTGAATACAAGGCCCTGAAAAGGCCTAATCATGAGTGATCCTCAGAGACATGAAACATGGTTTTAACCCACTTCCCCTAAATTTTCTACAAATCCTAAGCAGAAAAGTTTCTACTTGCAAAACCGTATTATGAGACATCTAGCAGCACCAGCAAAGCCCATTTTCTTCCTCAATATGAGTTTTTTAAAATCTTTTAGGGACGTTCTCCCTGTTTTTCTGGTCCACGCTTCCACTGACAAACAGCTGAGGAACTAAAAATACCTCTGTTCTCCCACTGAGAAGCAAAAAAGTGAAATATGATTGTTAAATTAGATGTTATAAGGAAAATTAGATGGGTCTGGGGGGAGAGTGGGGCTGTTTGCTGTTGAATGGGGTGTTTGCTGGGGTGCTGGAAGTGTTTGCACTTCCAAGGTTCATAGCAGATTTTTGGGGAACTCAAGGACAGAGGGTGAGCAAAGCTGGCCCATTGCTCAGCCAGAGCAGTGGCCAGAGTCATTCACCTGCGAAAGTGGGTGGGGGAAAGGCAAAGACTTCAGTCTGACTATCAGCATCATGGAAAGCCACCCGCCAGCCAGCGTAATCCACAGCCACCTTGATGGGTTAGACAGGGTGGCTGTGGGGCAGAGATAGGGGCTGGGCCAGGTGAGGGCCTGCAGCTGCCCCAGCACTGCCCCACAGCCCAAACCCCACATTTGGGGCTGAGACCGAAGCAGCCCTTATGGAACACGAATTCCCAAGCCACGCCCAGTGCCCAGTCAGGACCAGGACAAATCTTCATGGCCCAGCAGTGACAGTCCCCCACAAAGTCCTGCTGACCCAAAACACAGCAGAGAGATTCAAAACACTCCATTCCTGAGGGCAGAGGAGCTGGGGGTGATTCCCGGTGGCCTGCAGTCCAGCCATCCAATGACACCAGGATTTGGGGTGAGCTGTGGCTGGATCCAGGGTCATGGCTGCGCTCAGGGAGAGGGATGTTCATGAGCCTCTATGCATTGGAATATCATCTCCAAAAATTGCACCAGAGCATCAGCTCCAGGCACTGAACCCAAATGGGGGTTCAGTAAGTCCCTGAAGCCAGACTCACCTCTCCATATCCCTCTGAGTCTTCCTCCAGAGAGCACTCCAAAATGCCTGGAAAAAGAAGGCGACCCCAAAGATTTTTACCTCTGGATCTGGCCCTGGGCCTTCCCATATCCACCCTGCTGCACAGAGAAGGGAAGACCACCTGAGGCAGGAGACACAACCCCCTTCATCAGGGCATCACCTCTCTCCACACATAATTAGTGTCCTAATTTGGGTGCTAATTAAGCATCAACAGCATTCTGCCCCTCCCACCTTCAGTCTTATATCCCTGAAGGCTAATCAGGAATAAATCCCTGATTTTCTTTTAAATAAATGAGCATCAGTGATGCTTTCACTGTCCAGCCAAATCTGCCTTCACATTTTTGCTTAATAAATTCATTTTTTTGCCAATTTTTGCCCTCCAAGCACCTTTAAATTGTCACTGCCTCTGCCAGCATGTTGGTTTTTCAACTAAAATCCTCAAGCTGTTTCCAGCTCTGACATCAACAGCAGTGATGGCTGTACATTCCTCTCTGTGCACCTCGAGGGGAGTAAATTGGGGTCCCTTTCCGCATTGCTGGAAAACCACTGGGACATCTTTACTTCTGTGGGCAAAGATCCCACGCCTGCAAGATACGATGGAAGATTCCCCCATCATCACCAAGTTTTGGATTAATCATCAACCCCTCCAGCTCCAAAGCAAAAATCCCAGAGGAAAAGAACACAAGGAGAGAAGAAGATCTGAAAAACTGAGGGCTTGGGGCCAAAACTGGTGTTCCTAGTGATATTTTTTGGCTCCAATACCTGTTCAAGGTGGTTCAGACATCCTGGAGAGGAAGGGAGAAAGATGCTTAGGGCTAAGTTTTGTCTCACCCATAGCAGGTCACCATCTGGCTGCTGGCACTTAGCCTGGAGCTCTGCATGGCATTGCTGGGTCCATGACATCTCAGCAGCTTCACCATGTTGCTGTTCTTCCAACCTCCTGCACAAGCGAGGGAACCAGGAAAGAAATCGTGATTCCTGGTCACTCAGCACCCAGCAGAGCCCCTTCAGCATGGCCTGCAGCTTCTGCTTGTCAGCCCTGCCTCAAGTCCGGGGGATGAAGCAGAAGGAGGAGGATGCTGGAGGGGGAATGAAGCAGTGTGGCCTCCATGGTGCACCCAGATGGCAGCACCACCCACCAGCATCTCCTGTCTTGTCTCCTTTGCTGCCTCAGCCCAGCATGTCACTTCTCCTCTTGCAGGGCTTTTTGTGAAGCTTCAAACTGCTTCTGCAGGGAAAAGGGGTTTATACTCCTGGAGAAGGGAAGAAAAGAAGGAGAGAGGGCTGGAACCCCTAAGTACCACAGATATGGCCAGTGCAGATGGCCCCATCCTCACCCTCCTCTCCAGCTGCACTGAAGCAGATATGTACATTCATACCCATGTTATTATGAACTTCATAGTTATGCTGCCTGCACACCCTCACCTTATCCGTACAGTTATGCAAACACACAGTGATACCTGGGCACTACAGTATCCCAGACAGGCTGGGATATTCCACCTCTCCAAGGTCTCCTGTAAAAAAGTTGCCACCAGACCTTAAAAAGTTCTTACCACCCTTCAGTTTCCACCCCCCTTCCCCCACTCCTTGCACCCACAGCCAGGTCGAAACCCCCTTTGGGGACCTCCATTTCCCGTCCGCGCCCAGAAGTGGAACAGGAACCCTCCACAGCACAGGTGCCAGGTGAGAGCAGGAGTTTGGAATCTCCAATATTTAGGTTTGGTCACAAAACTACCACCCACTATACCTCACCAAATTGCAGCATTTCAGCTCAGTTTTGGCTTCTAGATGCTCGCATTGCTTTTTTCCCCCTAGAAAGACAGGGAAAAGCCTTGCCTCTGCTCAAAAATATTCTGGGGGGGTGAGTTTTAAGGGAAATTAAGAGTCGTTCAGGCAGGGGGAGAGTGTCTAAGAGGGGAATCCACTCACCCTGTAGCAGTGAGCGGCCTCTTTGAGCAGCACAGTGGGGTGGGCATGATGCTCGTGCAGGCAGTGCAGACGAGGACTCCATCGTGGTGACAGAAGACAGTGAGGGGATGTTGGTGCCTGTGGCACAGATCCTGTGCCAGCAGCGGGGCCAGCTCCTGCACGGCTGCCACCACATTGGCCAGCTGCTGGTTGGGGCGGAAGCCACTGATGCCTTGTGAAGGCTGACCTAGAACAGAGACCAGACGGAGTTTAAGAATAAAGTAGGTATTTATTAAAAGGCCTCAATGGATACGCCTTGGGCAGCACAAGAGCCCAACCAGGGCTACACCCAAGATCAACCCAAAATAATCACAAAATGGATGACCAATCACGAGATCTCTCACTTCTAAAAGTTCTAGTCCATTTGCATATTGGAGTTAAGTGCCCAATTACAGCTCTAGGTTTGGAAGTCCCATCCTTCTTGTTTTCCTCTCTTCGGTCCACAATTGTTTGTGCTTTTGGGTCTGAGATTTGGATCAGTTTTCTTTGGCCCCCAGCTAGAGAAGGAATTGTTTTGTTCACGTATTCTGTGAAGAGAATTAATGTGAAGCTCAGAACTACACACTAAAGCAGTACAGAACCCGAAAAATATAAAAGCTAAAACCGGAGGCATCACCACCGTGCGGCAATGGCACCCGGCACTGCGGGCACGCAGCGCCGCTCGCCGCGCACCGCGACAGGTAGCGCCGGCAGAAATTGTGGCCGCAGCTCAGGATCGTGACAGGATCCTGGAAGAAATCCAAGCAGACAGCTCACGTGGCTTCCTCCTGGAGGTATCTGACGGCGTTCCCCGCGGCCATGGTTGTTTACAGGACGCGCTTGCGGAGGCGCGCACGGAAGGCGGCCTGGCCCGGTGCTCCTGAGGCTGCGGCGGGCCGGGACGCTGGGGCCGGAGTCCGGAGCCTGCCAAGCAAAGGCAGTCCCGGGCGGGTCCGACATTCCCACCGCCTCAGGCATGGAACAGCCCCTCGGCCCAGCGCCAGCCGTGTTTTACGGACAGAAGGGAAGGCAGGCAGCGGCAGCTGAGGCCCAGGAGGGACGAGCTAGTGACTCTGCAAACTCTGACACCAGCGGCTGCGCCGGGGGAAGCAGAGTGAGGCCAGAAGGGGGCTCCAGGAGACAAGGATTAAAGCAGGAATATAGCGCGTGAGCAGGGTTCCCTGGGGCTCTTGTGGATACCAGCTTGGAGCGGGACGGTTAAAGTGAAATAAAACCCCACCGCTGTGTGTATTTTAACTATAATAACGTTAACGGAGTTTCAATATACTATATCTCATTTTAATATAAGACACATATGTTTAAATATAATTGCAAATTTTATTATAGAGCTATAAAAATAATAAGAAACACATAATGTTTAAAATACTACTCAGGAATTGTAGTTATGAATACGGTAGATAAAACAATAAAAGTAGTTCAATGTTCCCAAACAGTTTTAAAATCCGCTCTGCCTCAAAACTGATCAGCTTTGGCTTTTTCACGGGAGAAAAAAAAAATAGAAATTATGAGGAAAAAACCCGCACCGGGCATTCGTAAGTCGCAAAAACCCGCCGTTTATAGCCTGAGATTTGCCTCTGCCGGGGGCGTGGGGGCGCATGGAAAACTCTTTGTCATTGTTTGATCTCGGCCAGCGGCGCTGTGCGGTGCCGCCGCTGCCTCCTCCGGTGGAGCGGGACAGGGCGGGACTGCGAAACCGAACCCAAATAAACCCGAAGATGGATGTGTCTCGGGGCAAAAAAAAAAAAAAAAAAAAAAAAAAAAAAAAAAAAAAAAAAAAAAAAAAGGACCAAAATAAAACAAACAAACCAAATAAACCCTCCTTTTTTATTCTTTTTTTTTATTATTATACTTCTAAGAAACACACGGAAGATTACTTTGGTTATCAGCAAACCAACCTAATGCTTAGTTAATTCTTAATCGTTTCAGGCACTTACTGTTCTTTTCGAAGGAGAATCTCAGCCTACATAAGGATTCTGCAGCAGCAAGAGAAGTCAGGGCTATTCTAGGTATAAATATTTTCCCAAAAATTTTCTCCCCGGGGTGAGGTGGCGGTGAAGGGGCTACACGAAGAGAGCGGGCGAGGCGAGGCAACGAAAAAAGCTGCCCCTGGGGGTGGCCGCTGCCTTGGGTGGCCGTGGCGGTGCGGTGTGAGCTGCCCCTCGCGGTGGCCGCTGCCCCGCGTCCCAAAGAGCTGCGCCGCGGGACGGGCGAGGCAGCGATACCGGAGCCGAACCGAGCCGGTGCGGTGCCGGAGTGCCCAGAAGAGCTGCCCCGAGGGCGATGCGGCGCTACAAGAGGCGCACCGAGCGGGTGGTGCGGTGCGAGCCGCCCTGGTCGCTGCCCAGGCTCCGGGAGCCGCGCCGCGGCACGGGCGGGGGCGCCGGCAGAGGGGCCGCACCGAGGCCGGGGGGGGGGATGGCGAGATGTGAATGGAATGTACAGTGCAGAGTAAAATGAATATAATTAAAGAGCCGCAGCAGGGGATGGCCGCTGAGCTGAGAGCTGCTCGACGGGACGGGACAGGCGCGGTCCCGCGGGGAGTGGCCGCTTATCGTGTGAGGGCAGGCGACAGCCAGAGCCGCGGCAGCCGCTTCCCGCGGCGGGGAGGAGCGGGATGTGCTGTCCTCAGTCAAGACTGTATAGTTTAGGACCTGGGACAGGTCCGCCACTCCGCACCCGAGAACCGGGACCCGCGTATGCCCCTCACTCCCTGCTCCCTTCTCCCTAGCCCAGCGGAGCCACGAAATACCTTAATATATAGCCCTACGCATACGCACACACATGCACACATACACGCACACGCACATGCACAAAAGGAAAATCGCGGGTGTTTTTTGTTTGGTTTTGTTTCCCCCCTTTAATTCATGACCTACATGGTGAGCAGCAACACAAGATTGGTTACTAATTAAAGCAGCTGGGAGGGGAGATTTTCATAAAACCCTAGGAGTATGGGCAGCACCTAGGATGAGGATGCACAGGTGGCAGCTTGCAGATGAGGATGCACAGGTGGCAGTGTCCACGTCCTGCTTCTTCTGGCAATGACCCCGACAGCCAACTCCTGGCCTCAGCAGGGCTCTCTGGCCTCATCCCGCTCCTCCTCCTCATCCCACCGCAGCCTTTTTCTCTCTGCCAAAAGGTGTGGGAGAGGAGTTGTGCCAGTCTCCAGCGTCATCTTTGCTGTGGGGAGACCCATAAGGGGATCCATGTATGGGAGGAGGGAAGAAGGTGGGGAGTGAGCCGATGCAAAGCCTGCTTCTGCCCTTCCTTTGGACAAGCTCCTCTTTCTCCTGAAATGCCTCTGACGTCTCCCCAGATAACTAAATTATGCCAAAATGCAACTGAATTCGTCCCAAAATAATTCCTCCCCCAATACAGACAAATATCTGAATTATCTGAATATATCTGAATATCGGAATTTTCCCAAATACCTCTGCATTCCTCCCCAAAGCTTCCGAATTCTCCTAAAATACCTGATTTCCACCCAAATACTTCTGAACTTCTCCAGGGCCCTCTAAGAAATTAGAGGGACAGATGTTATGTGATGGATGTAGCAGCCAAGCACCTCTCCACAGCTGAAGTGATAGGGACGTGAAGCAACCAGTTGCCACATACCTGCTTAGGATCCTCCCAACATCTTAAAAGGCAAGAGGGAGAAAAAAGGGAGACCCCTCAGCCAGCACTTTGGGACAGCTTTCGGGTAAGAAAGGCACTCACCTGGAGCAAGCACCTGTGGAGCTGTGCAACCCCCTCGGCGCCCCCCAGTGATTTTCCGGGGTGGGCAGCTGCCGAGGTGCCCTCCAGCTCCGCCAGCCGCCGCAGCGCGGTGCGCTCCCGCTCCGCCAGCAGCCGGCGCTGCTGCTCAAACTCGGCCTCAGTGCGCGCCGCTCGGCTTCACTCATCTCCTGGAGGAGACAAGAAATCCATATGCAGCCCTCAGACCTGAATTCTCCCCTTTTGAGTTAAAGGACAAAAGTGCTTCTGCTGTAGCCAGGGGGGGTGTAATACTGGGGCAGGGCTGGGGATGCAGCTAATTAGCGACTGCAGGGTAATTACCTACTTCACCCCACGGTTCTCCTTTTCCTTCTCCTGTTGCCATTCCTCTCTATATTCTGTCCAAAACCAATCCAGGTCCTGAGAAGCAGAGGAGAGTGTTAATTCCATGTTAACAAATGCCCCTTTATGACTCAGTCTGGGATGAAAATGAGCAGCACCATGACATTGATTTAGAGTGTGGATAATAAGCAGCTGCATGTGGAGGTGGTGCTTGCCAAACCTGCCCAGGATCTGCACCAACCACTTCAACTGGATGTAGAGCTTTTCAGGGCACCACGATGCCTCTTGGATATAATCCCACCTGTTTCTTCAAGAGGGGATTGGGAAAAAATAAATACCCAAAGACTCATTCAGAATGCTGAAGAACAGAGGGGACCCCCTGTACCAGGTAGTCCTGGTGTCTCTTCTCTTCACGCGCTCTCCAGTCCAGAAATTCTGCCAACAACTTCCTTAGGGATTGCATGTGAGACTGGATTTTCTCCTGAATACACACACACACACACACACACACACACACCAAAAAAAAAAAAAACCAAAACAACAACAACAAAAAAAAAAAAACCACAAAAAACAAAAAAACCAAACCAAAACAAACAAAAAAAAAACCACCCAAAAAAAACCCACCCCGAAACAAAAGCCAAACAAATAAACAAAAACAACAAAACAACCCACAAGTGAACCAATCAGCTTGTTTGTATAATCCCACCTTCAAAATCTTACATTATTCAGGGGAGGAAAGCAAATAATCCCCCTAAAAAAGTCCCCTCATTGCCCTCCCTGGAAAGCAGGGATCAACTCATTTTGTGTTTTTCCCACAGCTAGGAGCAGGCACTAGAGCTTTGCTTTCCCAAGAAGAAATTAAAATATTTTCACTTTGCACCTTTTTTTCATGGGGAGAGAGTGGGGGAAGGACTGATGGGTCACAGGAAGGTGATCTCACTTCACAGGTCTCATCCGGTCCTCCAAAAGTCTTCATGGCCACAGCCTGTGGCGGCTCACCCATTGCCTCCTGAAGGGTTTTTGTCCCTTCAACACCAAGAGATGAAGCTCTGGCCAGTGTCAGCACAGGGGTTTTGTGTGGCTGCTGTGGCCGCTGTGGCCATGCTGCCCTCCTGGCAAGGAGAAAGGAGTGCTGGGGGTTGGCTGTGGCATGGGATGAAGCTGCCTGCCCTTGAACCACCCCTGGGTGTTCGTGTGCTCAGTTCCCGGCACAAGCTGCCCCAGTGGGAAAAGCCAATGTCATCACCCGCAAGTAGTCTTTAAGCAAATTTTATATCCACAAATTTGTCTTATTTCCAGGCATTGCTGTCACATTCCTCACCTGGAAGCTGCTCTCAGCTTTGCCTTGTTCACCTCCATCATGTGTAAGGGGCCAGAGTCAGGTTAGGTGAACTAGGGGGGCAAAATTTAACTGATTTTTCCCATGTGGTGCCATGCAATAAGGGTTTTTTTTTGCAGTGCTTTAATTTTCCTCCCTTTCCTCCCTAGTGGCTGTGTTGAGAAAATAAATGGCCCTGATATGGGGGGAAAAGGGGCAATCAGATGGGGCAGATGTCCAAGCACGTCATGGCCCCATCTGCAGGCGAGAGATTGGAGGGCTCCTCCCTTCTTGGCTGATAAAAGCTGGCAGAGCTGAGACAGGACTGAGCTTTGGCTGAGCCTGTGCCAGAGAGAGGAAGAAAAAAATCCCAAAAGAAAAAACGCCGTGGAGAAGCAGCCAGTAGAGGAAAACCATCTGGAGGAACCCGAATACAAGCACCAGTGACAGCAAGGAAAACACCAAGAAGGTTTGAGTAAGGGGGAAAATCCCAGTGCTGATAGGGGGGTTACATGACACTCATGTCTGGGGGGGGCGGGAAGGGGATTTTGAGCCCCATCCCATGAACTCAAGAAGGAAAGTGATTTACCCTTGCTTTGGTCTCAGGATCTTAGTTTTGGATTTAAAGGTATTTTGCAATGGAGGGTCATGATGATTATTTACTTCTCTTCTACCTGAAACAATCCAGACAGGGATTTTGGGCGAGAAACAGCAGGGCTCCTGATTTTATCTCCATTTGGGTGATTTTCTCACCTCTTTCTCACTTTTACTCATCACCCTGCTGCTTTAATCCCCTTATCTGCAGATTTGGAGACGAAAACACATGGAAAAGGAGCAACCTGCTTGTTTTCAACTGTCACAGCATGGTTTATTCAATCATTTTGGGGCTTTATTACTCATGCCCAGGGCCCTTTAGCATGGGCAATCCCTTGTTTTCGTGCAAAACCCCACACTGACTTCCAGAGGATGAATTTGAGGCTGATTTGGTGCCAGCTCTTATCTCCCCCATACACATTTTCTCCAAGGTCAATAGCAAACTTCCCCTCTCACAAGATTTCTCTGGATGTGAGAGGTGAATGTGGCTTATCTCAATTTTAGGGACTTTTGTCACTCAAATAAACTTTGTCAGATTTGATTGATGAATGGTGGAGGCAGAGATGGGATAGATTAAGGATAGATTCAGCCTTCAGCCAGCACGAGGAATGGTGATTTGGGGGTATAATAATATCTATAATGGAGATGGGTTCATCACATGTGCTACTCATGTTCCCTTCATAGTCATTAGGGAATTCATTGATTTAACCCATCTCCAAGGGTCTTCCCATAAATGAACCAAGCTCTGTTGCAACTGTTGAAGAAAAAAGAATGCTATTTTCTTGAAGTACTTTGATTAAATGTAGTGGTTAAACATATTTTTTTACATAGAAAGGGGTAGAAGCTGAGATAGCAATGAAGGATAATAATTGCATTTTATCCTTTCTTTCCTTGTTCTGTGCCTCCAGTCAGGAAGAGAGGACTCTGAGGGTGCAATGGCTTTCTTCCTCAAACCACGGCCATGCACGTGGGACCTTGCCCTGGACTACCACACTGCCAAACAGTTTGAAGGTAATCAGAGGTGGCTAGAAAGGAGCAAAGTACCCATTCCTTGTGTTTTCTGGGCTGAGATGATCAATGGGGTTGGAGATTCTCCAGCTCCACCTTCTGTCTCCCTAGGGCCTCCATCTCCAACCTCCATCTCTTTGTTCTTCTATCTCCATCCTCAACTGGATATATTTTCTCCATCTCCTACTTCCACCTCTTCACACTTACATCTGCAACCTCACCTTTCCCCTCCCTTTCTCTCTGAAAAGTCACCAGTGAAGGCATTTTGGGGGTGTATTTTCTTTAGGCTTAAATTTGGCTTCTGATTCATTCTCTGTTTTGCTTTTCAGTGGATGTAACCCTGGATCCAGCCACAGTGGGCCCAGAGGTGATCCTCTCTGAGGACCTCAAGGAAGCCACCTGGGGCAGACCTCGATGCCAGTGGCCCGAGGGTCCAGGCCGGTTCGACACAGACCCGTGCATGCTGGGCAGCGAGGGCTTCACCTCGGGCCGGCACTACTGGGAGGTGGAGGCCAATGGGCGCTTCTGGGCCGTGGGGGTCGCCTGTGAGTCAGTTCAGAGGAAAGGCCGGGTCCTCTTCAAGCCCAACACTGAAATCTGGGGCTTGCAGAAGTATGATGAGCTCTGCGTTGCCCTCACAGCTCCCTCCAACACCTCTGTCCCACTCCTCAATGGGGAGATTGGGGTCTACCTAGACTACGAGGTGGGACAGGTCTCTTTCTATGCTGTCAGAAGCCGCCAACGCATCTTCACTTTTCCTGCCTCCTTCAGTGGGGAGAGGGTCTTCCCCTATTTTTGTGTGCTCCTCTCAACCATTAAACTGTCCCCCAAGGGCTGATGCCCTGAAAGGATCCTCCCAAAAGCTGGTTGCGTCACGGTGGTTGGAAATGCTGGTTGATGCTCTTCATCTCTAATTTTCCAAGTCTTGGAGTCAATTCTAACTCAGTTCACGGTCCTTCCTCCATCTCAGATGTCTCTGTTTTGGGTTGTGCCATGGGGATTTTGGGTCTGAGCTCAGCACGGCTCATCTCAAGTTGTTAAATTCATGCAAAGCTTGTTAACAGGAGCTGGACTTCCCTAAACTTGTTTTGAGCTAAAAACTTCATTTTTTCTTCCAAATACAGCTTCCTCTGGAGGTTTCTTTTGCTGACCTCAGTGCCTATGATTGGCTGGACTTCCAGCACAAATTAAAAATCTTGATTTTTTTCAGACTTTGTATTAATACCAGCAGCTATTCCTCATATTAAAAGTTATCATTTCATATTGTTTTTTATTATTTAAATGCCCTTATCACAAGGACGTGCTCACATCCACTGCCCCTACTCTTTTCCTCTGCTGTTCCCCATGCTTGAGATGTATTTCCAAGTACTTAGCATGTAAATATGCTCAGGATAGAATAAATTTCTTTTTCTCTAAGATGCAGGAGGCATCTGTATTTGGGCCATCACCAAGTTGCCCCAAATCCAAAAAGAGCTCCCAGAGCTGCCCTGCCCCCCCACCCCACTCCCTCGGTTTCTCAAGAACTATCTCATGTGGATCCCCAAAGGCTGCCTTGTCCCAGAAACACTTTGTTGGCCTCTGGGAACTCCAATAACCCTTGCCCAAGGATTTCAAAATATTTTTGAGATTTTCTTTCATGTCCCTATGGTGCACCAGATATCTGGGAGTAAGAAGGCCTCCCTGCAGCACCCAAGGAGCTGACACAGAGGTTTGGAGGCCGTCTCATCCTGTAGCCCTTGCCTGAGCTCTGCAGCTCATGTTTATTACAAATCCAGCTCCTCTCAGTGCTGCAGTGGGAGGAGCTGAGCCCATTGTCATCCAGGTAAGCACAGAGCCCACTACCACGGATCCAAAACCTGGAAGTACAGAGGACATAACCCATTTCAGATGGAGCAGTAGGAAAAAGGAGAAAAGTCACACATAGGCTTCCCTCAGCTTCATTTCGCAGGCATCCTCATGAGCACCAACATGCCAAAACATGGACACTGATCTATTTCTAACACTAAACCCAAAGCTTTGCAGAAGAGAAACAAACTTAAAATAAAAAAAATCCAAACTTAGGATTTTCTTACCAAATGCACCACTCCCATCTTTTAGGTCAAAAGGAAAAACAAAGACCAGTTCCAGATGCAATGTTGCCCTTCCCAAACATTGTCCCATTGCTACCTCTGCATGTACCTCAAGTACAAGAAGAAATGCACATTTTGTGGCTGAGGAAACACCAACTAACACCTTAATAATGAAAAACATGGACTCACAGGTGAGATAGAGGTGAGCGATTCACCCACAGCCACGGCTGCTCCTCATCCTCCCGCAAAAGGCCAATCCAATGGTCTGAGACGCCTTTGTACCTCATCACAAAGCTCTGTAAGAGAAGGAAAGATTTTTACCTTCTTCCAACCAAAACCCTCCATTTTTCCAGTTGCTCATGCTGCTTTAGGGCTTCTTTGGGGCTTGAACATTTCAATCTGCTACCAAAAAGTGTCATCTAGAAACAGGGGTTTATCCCTACAGTCCTTGCAGCAGTTGGCTTTGGTGAGGAATTTGAAGAGGCCCATAATGACATACCCTCAAGGCCTTTTCCCCAAATTCTCACCCCAGATCTTCAAAAAAGATCCTGGAAGAGCAGTCACAGAAACCAAAAGGTTTCAAATACAGTGCTTTTGGGTTTTTTCCCCCATGCCAAACAGGTCCTCATGTCTCCTTACCAAGTCCTCCGTGCTGTCCAGCATGGCCAAGGAAGCACCAAGTGCTGAGCAGTTGTCCTGGCTGGACGTCCAGTTCCCTTCAACCTCAGAAAAATAGTAGCATTTTCCTCGGTACCCGATCCAGTCAAAGGGGCACTGAGAGCAGGGTGGGGCATGAGGCTGAAAAGCTTGCACTGTCATTAAAAATAGAACAACATTAATGAGCAGCACCTTCCCCTTGCCTCTCTGGGGTGGGAGATCATCCTCCACCCCATGGCTTCCGAAAGTCTTCACTTGCCTCAACTGTAGGAAAAGAGAAAAATTAAGATACCAGGAGAGATCCTGTGAGAAAATAAGCTCATCATGGCCCAGCTTGTGATGTTGGATAAGAAGGAAATAGGGTGGTAGACTTCAAAAAAGCACATTTTAAAGAGAAGTTTCAGAGTAACCCTATCCCTAAACATGCCCTTGGGTGTTGCTTTCTGTCATTAATGCAAAAGTAGTGAAATGACAGGAAAAACGTCCTCTTATTCCTGCAGACTTTTTGACTTGGTAGGACTCATGCCAACACCTCCAGGCCCCTTCTTCTCTGTAAACAATACTTCTGTGTGACTGTACCCCTGAAATGGCTCTTCCTGTTGATTTTCTAAGGGTTTCTAGATGACATCAGCTGACAAACCATGACATCAGATGACATCAGATGACATCAGATGACAAACCATGGGGATGGGTTTGTTTTTCTGTAGAAAGACTGCTCTGAAATGTCCTCCCAGAGAGAACAGCAGCTTGGGTGGGCTTTGTCTTCCACAGGAACATGGAAATAAATCACAAATGCAACAACTCAAAATATCTCAGAGACATTACCTGTGTGACTAAAACTTTGACATTTACCTGCAAAAGCGATGGCTGTGATGAGCAGAGCTGTGAAAAGCACTGCCAGCATCACCTGGCAGGCGACACGTGCCTCTGGCTTCATCTCCATGCTGTGACCTGCAGGAGAACAGACCTTCAGTGCCTCTGCAGGGGCTCCCAGGGCAGCAGCACACCACAGGCCATGCCAGGATCATCAAGGGTTGGTCTCGTGCCAATGGCACTGGACTTGGAGTCACCTTGGATGAGAAACACCAAATATTCTTCTTCACATGGAACAAAAGTAGCTATTTTTTAATTAATGGAAGCTCTTTGGGGAACAGTTTCCTCCCCAGCTCCAGATGCAAATTCATGAAATGTACCATAATTAAAAATCTGCTTTAATTTCTGGGATTTACCTCATTATTAAAGTCGAGTGGAGTTTTTTTCTCCACCTAAACTAAAACACTTTGGGTCATGGTGTCTCCATTTCTGTGTCTTGTGATCCAGAATATGCACTTTCCCTTCACCATGAGCAAGTTTCCTAGGGGTTTTATATAAAAATCTTAGTGTTTTCACCCAGTAGGACTTCGCCCATTTTTTGTTTAAGATTTTCCCTTTTTGTTCCCATCATATGAAGCAAATGCCATGGGAAAAACCCTCCTCTCCCCTCTTCTTCCTGGAAGAAATATTAGAAAGTAAGTTAGAAGCCAAATATTAAAAAAAAAAAAAAGTTATATTAAAAAAATTAAAATCAACAAATGAAAAATCAACCAAAAAATGGAATATTTGTGGGGGAAAAAATATGCCTAAAAGAATCAGTTATTCAAGAGCCTCAGGAAAGTTTAATGCTAAATTAGGATAACCCATTGTGTCTGAAATTGGTCTGTTTAAAGCAAAAATTCTATCTGCTGAGTGACAAAAATTTTCCCTCAAGACAAGTGCCAGAAAAAGCTTTTTTCCCCTACAACCTTACTTCAGCTGGGTTTGATTCTCAAATTACAGAAGTATCAAAATAAAACCCAAACCCAGTGATTCTACAGTTCACTGCCCTACAGTTACCTGCCCGCTTGCTCCTTTCCATGCCCAAAAATCCGGAATAAACTCTTATTTCCTCCATTTTTGGGGTTCCACCTCTACAGGTGCTCTTGCCTCACCTGCCAAGCAAAGTTTCATCTATCAGAGGTGTCACAAAGGCTCTCCATGCTCAATTAAAATTTTCTCACAATTTAAATTCTCCCTGCACCATATTTAAACTTTTCTCCCCACCTGAAGTTTTCCCACACAATTAAATCTTGTCCCTGCAATTAAAATTTCCTCTCCTCCCAATTAGTTTTATCTGCTTAATTATACTTTTCTCCCGTCAGTTAAAATTTTCTCCCTGTATGTCAAGTTTTCTCCCCGCAATCACATTTTCATCCCAAATTAGTTTTCCCCACCTATTAAAATCTTAAAAATTAAAATTAAAGTCTCCTCAGGTAACATTTTCTCCCTGCAGTTAAAATTTTCTGCTGTAATTAAATTTTCCTCCCTGTAAAGTCTTCTCCCCCTTAAAGTTTTTCCCCCAATTAATACCTTCTCCCCTCAATTAATATCTTCTTTTCAGTTAATATTTTCTCTCCAAAATTAATGTTTTCTCTACTAAATTAAAGTTTTTTTCTCCTAAATTAAAGTTTTCTCCCCCCATTTAAAATAATCTTCCCATATTAAAATCCCTACAATCAAAATTTTCCCCTGCAATTAAAAACTTCTCCCTGCAATTGAAATTCTCTCTTCCAGTCAAAATTTAAGACCACCTCCCCTCAGCCCCCAGGCCCATCCCAAATGCTGTCACCTGTGTCTGCTCTGTAGGAACAAGCCCAGTGCAGAGGCACAACCTGCTCCTGTGAAGAGAAACAAAGTATTTTAAAAAGAATGTTGTTTTGGTGTATTTTATTGTATTCTTAGGGATTTTCCTGTGCCTCCTCGAGGGCAATGAAGAAGAGGCTGCCTGCCCAGGGCCACCTGCCCGCCCACAGAACCAGGGGTTCCCCTCCAGCTCCACCCAGGAACACTTCACCTTTTCTTCCAGCATTTCCGGAATTTTTTTCTCAGCTAGGGAGATGGACAGTCCAAAAATGCTTTTTTTAGTGCGCAGTTGGAGGAAACACTGCTGGAGATCACTCTGTTCCAGGATGTCAGGGCACCCCAGAACAGCCTTCAGGGATTCTACAAGGGAGAAGTACAGCTCCCTTCAGCACATTTTATAAGTTTTTTTTACTGTAAAAATCTAAAAAAATAAGTGTTCTTTCAATTAAGCTACCCAGCTGCAGGTTTCACCCTAAAACCTAATTTATTTTTTAGGGGGTTTTTGTAATCACTGGTCACACACCACTGGAGCAGCTGCCTTTGCAGAGGGCAGGAAGGCTGACTGATAGCAGCTCACCACAAAAACTTTCCGTGACAAAGAAAAGGCTGAGGGGGGGAAAGAAACTAAAAATAAACATGAGACAATAAAAAAACAAAAATAAAAGTACATAAACACAAATTTAAAATAAAAGTATTTCTTTTACTTTAACTAAAAATTTTAAAATATTTCAAAATAAAATAACACAGTGCTTTTCCTATTGGGGCCTTTGGATTTATCTTCTTATTTACCCTATTTCTGGCTGGTGGTAGCTATTGGGGCAAACTTCTGCATTTTGCTTGCGCTTTTTTTTTTGGGTGCCTGAGGAAAAAACCATCATTTTTGCCTCTCTAAAAAGGTGTTGCTTTGGGATATTGTGGCACTGACTAAAACCTGGGCTTAACACCAAAAAACCCTAAGAAAAGAGAGGGGAAAAGGTTACTGTAGGCTGGAAATTGTTGGTTGTTCCATGCAGTAGTCAAAGAGTCCCAAACCTGGAGGAAACATAGGTCGAGATGGTGTAAAAGGATACATCAGGAGTGGGAGGATGGGCTTGCAAGTGAAAAAGTCAAAATAAAGTAACAAAAAAAAATTCATTAGCAGCAGGCAGCCAGCAGGAAATCCGGATTCTTACCTCATCCTGGGCAGAAGCTGGGCAACCCTTGACTACATTGGATCTCTTTGCCCCAGGATAAAACAGAGACCAAATATTATGTCAAAACCAGCAGAATAAGTCACATGGAGCAAAAGGCATTTCAAGTCACTCCCAGCCCATATTCTGGGGAAGAAACACCAAATGTCACCTGTCTCCCCCACCTGCCTGTGGTCACACTGATCTACCTCCTCACAGTCAAAAAACCTTATTTAAGGCTTTTTGAAATGATTATTTATTAATTCTGCTTTCATAGATGTTTAACACAACCACCAAGCCCACAGATGTTTCTACACCTCCAGGTGTGCGACCTCTTCCTGGCTGCAGACACCCATTCTCTCTTCACCAACTTCCACTTACAAGGGAAGGGTGTAGAATACATACACAGACACACACATATATAAATGTACATATGTAAAGGCAGATAAAAGCCCCAGCCGATACCATTTCCTGGAGCCAGATGCAGCTGTGAGTGAGTAGTTCACAAGGCAAGGGGTTGTCCAAGGACAGAGTCACTTTTGGGCTGCTTCTGGGACCTTCTCAGTAACCATGGCTGGGGAAATAGTATATGCTGATTTAAGGCATCCTGGGGACAGTTCTTTTGCTGAGAAGCATAGGGGTAAGTCCTATTTTGGGGAGAAAATGCTTTTTTCAAATTTGGGGAAGATTTTTGGATTTGTTTACTTTTAGGTTTGCTTGCTTGCTTCATCTCCATGTTGAGGTTTCCAAGATCATGGAGAACATTGCTGTGGGTTGAATGTCTTCTAAGATAGCATCCTGGCTTGAAATGAGGGGGAATAAGAGAAAGAAAGGGATGGGAGAGGGTGACAGATACCTGTAAGCCATTTTGCTTCCCAGACTCTTCACCTGAGGGGCAAAATGGGTGCCAAGAAATCCAATAAGAGCCAACACACCTGAATGGGAAGGAAAGCTACTGAGATCCTGTCTGGTATCCTGGTGGAGATGAGAGCTGGAGTGACCTTTGTCTCACCAACTCCCATCTCTACCAGGAACTCTAAATTAAGCCAATTTCAGATGGTTTCCCATCCCCCAAGATCCATCACTGGGTGCCCAAGGATGTTCCTGAGGCTTCTGCAGCCCCTCCTCCACCTGAGAAACCACCCTCACCCTAGACCACACCAGTGGTGATTTACTTCTTTGGAGGAAGCAAAGAAGATGTAAACTTCTGCTCAAACTCACCAGCTTGACAGAGGGGCTTTTTTTTTTTGTTTCCTCTAAACCCCCAGTATTGTCATCTTTCATTTTTTAAAGCAAATGTGGACTCTTTCAGCACCTGCCTTCTGTCCATGGTGGCACAGGCTCCTTCTCATAGCCGGGGGGCTGGGGCAACTGATCCTGCTGGTCCTGGTGGTGGTGCTGACTGTGCAGGGTGAGTAACCAGCTCTTATCTACACCTCACTACTCCAGTGAGCAGTCGGGAAGGGGAAATGGGGATTTGTTTCAGCATTTCAGTCTTTGGAGGGGACAAGGTTGTCCTGTAGGGATGTGACATCACCCATCAAGAATAAGCCCATTCTGAGTAAACCTGGATTATACCCATAGCTACCAAACAAGGGTGAAGAATACAAGCCATGTTTTTCAGGCTGGCTTAAGCAACTGTATAAGAAAATGAAACCCAGTTTTGTGGGGTTTGTGGTTTTTATCCCCAAATGGCTGCAGCTTCTCACCCTGGATTACTGCTCCAAGTTTTTCAGGGGTCCCCACAGGCAGTGGTGACAAGCGTTCCGCAGCTAGGCAATGGGATCCAGGAAAGGAACCAAGTGGAGCAGTGCATGTTTTCATCCCTGGTGCGGTATTTCTGCAAGCCCCAAGGGGACAACCCCACATCCCCCTTCCCATCTGACTCTGCTGGGAGATGCTCAGGTAAGACTGTTGTGGGGGTCTTCTACTGCAAGGCAAGAGACCCTTGGGGTTGTGAGACCACAAGAGTTATTTGGCCAAGAGGAGTCTTGCAAGGAAGAATCCTCTTTTCCATGCAATTTTTGCTGACCCCTCCTCCATGGAGGAGCAGCATCAGCCCTAGGGAGCAGGTTCCTTGCTACTCATTCTCCACCTCCACCAGCCAATAATGTCCTTGTGGTCACCCAGCCTCAGTAACCTTCCTTCTCTCCAGTGGCTGGTAAAACCACATCGATGTGAAAAATCCAGCAATGGGGAAAGAGCTGGGGTGTGGGATGGAGAATCCCTCAGTACCTTCAGCTGGTGGCTGGGGACTAACCTGACAGCCCTTCGGAGTGTCTCATGGCTTCTTCTCCCCTTCAGCCTATGCTGGCTGCAAGCTGTGTCCCCAGGACTGGCAGCTCCATGGGGAAAGATGCTACTGGCTTTCTGAGGAATTGGGAAACTGGACTCAAGGCATGAAAAGCTGTGAGAACCAGGACTCCCAGTTGGTGGTGCTCCAGGACAAGAAAGAAAAGGTAAATAGGGAGAAGAAGACTTAAAAAGGACACAAAAGTCCTGATTTTTAGGTGGGCAGGGAAGAAAAAGTGCCTACAGGAGGGTTTGGGGAAGCATTCAAAGTATGGGGGAAATTCATGTCTCATGAATTTGCGAGTCAGATTTACTCTATGAATTTGATTGCCATGAAACCCTCCAGACAGAGATTTTGGGAGCAACTGGTCACTTCTATTTTCCAGGAGCACATCAAGACTGTTACAGGCAAGACCCCACCACCAGTGTGGATTGGATTAAGGTCACATCAGAAGGTGTGGAGATGGGTAGACAACACACCTTTCAACCCCAAAATGTGAGTGTATCCACAGTCTGTTGGTGTAAATAGCAGCTTTGCTCCATTTCAGACCCAATTCATGCCCTGACCCATGTCTCCAAGATGTTGGAGTTTATGCAAGAGTCTCGTATTCCCCCCAGCAAAGTTCTGTAGGACACAGGTTGGGGAACTGTACCGGAGCACAGTAACCCCACAGCTCCCACCAAACCCATGCAATAACATGGCTTTTCATGCTCCATACATGTTCCTTGCAGACCTTGCTGCAGGTACAGAAACTCTCCTCAAATCTGCTCATCTTCCAGCAGAAAATGATGCACGCACGGTGAGACAGTGCAGGAAAAGGGCAGAACAACCCCACCCCACCTCTCCTTTTCTGCAGGATTTGGAGAGTTTCCTCCTCTTCAGCAATACAATTTTTGTTTTACAGGTTTGGCACCTCTCTGCACGAGATGGATGAAGGGTGCGGGACACTGAGAGCCAAGGACTTTGAAGTTAAACGATGTGATGCTGAACACAAGTGGGTTTGCAAAAAAAAGCCTTTCCTGCTCTGCTCTGTGACAGCAGAAGATGGAGAGAAAAGCGATGCCTCCATCTGACAAACGCGCACCACAAAATGCCCATCCCTCAAGACACTTGCTGCCAATATTTGGGGTGAAATAGCCCCATCCTCACAGTTACAGCTTTGCAGGAGATTTCAGGGTTTGCAAATCCTCTTACCATGAGGATCAAGACCAGTTTTGGGAGCACAGATGAACCCTAGAGGATCAGAAAGGCCTGTGCCTCAGGCACAGTGTTGATAGAGCTGTGGCATCAATAAAAGCTTATCAAACTGGTTTGCTTCAATTTATTGAAATAACACAGGCAAGATAACGGGTGGCATATCATGCAAAGTTCATATATAAACATTGGAAATTTCAACTCAAAAAAGCTTTTGTGAGTGACAGATTATACCTGTATGCATCTCTCCAAGCACAGCTGAGAGTGTCAGCACATTGATGCAGATAACTAAGTGGATGCTGGCAGCTGGGTTTTGTCCAAGTTTTGAGGATCTGGAGGGGTTTGTTTTTCTTCTGAGTTGTTTTGGTTTTTGGGTTTTTTTGTTTGTTTGTTTGTTGGGTAGTTTTTTTATTTTTGTTTTTGTTGTATTTGTTGCTGCTGTTTTGGAGAGGGTTTCTGGTTTGGGTTTTGTCTGTTTGTTTGGTTTTGAGGTTTTTTTGATTGGGGGTTGGGGCTTTATTTGGTTGGTTTTGTTGTTTTTATCAAATTCCTTCCCCACTCTTTTTTTGATCTACTTCAAATGATAGAGAAATCTGCAAGAGGCAGGAAATTTTTCAGCTCCAGATTTGGAGGGAAGGGAAGTACCAGGAAGAGGAAAGGAGGAAAGAAGAGGGGAGGGGAGGGGAGATTTGGTTGATATTCAAGAATCACCTCCTACAAGATCAACAAGCTCCATCACAACAAGTAGGAAAAGAAAGGCAGCTGGAGACTGGAACGACTATGTTGTTCCTAACTGAACTCAAAAGGAAATACATGCCGCAGTGAAAGCCGGGACAGATTATGCAGGAGGGGTACAGAATTGTTGTGATAGCACCAGGAAAGCCAGGGCCAGCCTGGAGTTGAATCTAGCAACATTTCTGCACATGAAGGGTAACAAAAGAGAGTTCTATGTGTAGTTGTAGCAAATAGGAAAAGGAATAAAAGGACAGCTAGAGAAAATGCAAACTCTTCCTGGATGGGGTAGAGGTGCTGATAACAAGGAACATGGAAAAGTCTGAGGTACTCAATACCTTCTTTGCCTCCGTGTTTTCTAGTAAAACTGTCCTTGAGGAATCCCAAGCTCCAGAAAACAGAGGAAAGTTTGGAACATGCCTGGCCCTCCACGAAAGGAAAAATAGATTAAAGAGAGCTTAAACAAACTGTACATATATAAGTTCATGAAGTATAAGAGGTTGGACCCACAAGTGCTGAGGAAGCTGCATGATGCCACTGCAAGTCCACTCTTTATTACCTCTGAAATGTCATGGCAACTGGGAAAGATTCCCGAAGAGTGGAGGAAAGAAAATGTTGCTTCTATCTTCAAGAATGGCAACATGAAACATCAAGGGTACTACAGGCAGAGCAGCTTCACCACAAACACTGGGAAGATAAAGGAACAACTAATCCTAGAAGCCATTTTTCCAAACAGGCGAAGCACAACATGGTAGTCAAAATGGATTTATGAAGAGGAAGCCAGGCTTGACTAACCTGATAACTTTCCACAATGTGGATGATGTAACTGTTTTGGTGGATGGTGGGAGAACAGTGGAAGTTGTTTACCTCAACTTCAGTAAGACTTGTGACGTGGCTCCCCAACAGACCACAGAACAGCTGGCAAAATAGAGGTTAAAGAAGCATACAATGAGGTGGATTAAAATAGCGTACCTGCCAGGCCCAGAGTGTTGCAATCACTGGTTTAGAGACAAGTCATTAGTGGCGTATCCACGTGTTGGGACCAGCACTGTTAAACATCTTCACCAATAACCATGAGTACATCTCTCAGCAAGTACACAGTACACAACTAGAAGGACTAACTAGTCTATAAGGTGATTGTAGATCAGAGATAAGGTAAGATTCAGAGGGTCTTGGTCCGACAGAAAAAGGATGTCTGAGAGAAATCTCTTAAAGAGCAACAAGGATGAATGCATCTGAGGAGGAAAAACACATAGCAGTGTTACATGCTGTGGCCTGACTGACTAAAGAACAGCCTTGCAGAAAAGGATTTGAGGATTTTGGTGAACAAGCTGACCATGAGATAGTGATGCAAATTGATGGAAAAGGCAGCCGACAGCCTCCTAGGCCACACTAGGAAGGGAATTGAAAGCAATGTGAAGGGAGGTGGTCATTTGTCTCTACTCATCACTAAAGCCACACATGGAGCACTGTGTCCAGCTATGAGCTCCCCAATACAAAAACAAGAGTGAAGGACTACAAAGATGACTAGGGGACTGGAATATCTTCCATATGAGGAAAACCTGACAGAGCTGACACCACTCAGCCTGGAGAAGAGAGGCTTGGGGGTGTCTTACCCACATGTTTAAATACCTGAGGGGTTGGAATGAAGAGTACAATGCCAGGCTCTTTCAGTGGTGCTCAGAGACAAGAGCCAATGGGCACAAATTGAAAACCATGGAACTCCATCTGAATGCAAGAAAAGACTGTTCTAGTGTGAGGCTGGTCAAACACATTGCCCAGAAAGGTCAATGAGCAACTGGGCATGATCTTGAGCAACAAGTTCTAGATGACCCTGTGTGAGCAAGGGGGTTGATTTCATGAAATGTTTTCCAATAGAAACAATTCTGTTATTCTGAGATTGTGTGGTTGTCCATGACTATATAATGTGAGGATATGGGGAAGATTAAGCCAGGCTTTTTTTCAGAGATACTTAGTGGAAGGGCAAGAATAAATAGTGTAACTTTTAATTAGATGGAGGGAAAACTCTTTTTTTACCATGGTGTTAGTCAGGCCAGAGTAGCTATGAATTGGAAATATTCAAAACCTTGGAAATATTCAAAACTCAACCACAGAAGGCCTCAAGCAGTTTACTCTAACTGCACCTGCTTTAAGGGGAGTTTGGATTAAGTGGCCTCCAGAGGTCCATATCAAGCTGAAGGATTTAATGATTCTCCATGGCTGCATTTAAAGAATGTAACTTGTAACAGGTCATATTTGTGGTAGCACTTAAAATACACATGACTCTTAAATATAGGGTTGGTAAAATATGCATACTGAAGAATATAAGACCAGGACCTAGGCAAAGCCAAGTTACTCTAGATAGCTATCATTTTAGATTGGAAATACCGATCACCTGAGATATGTTCCTCTCTCTATATATATATCAGGTAAATAGTCAGAAGAACACTATCCTAGTAATTTTTAATGCTTTGAAACATTCAGATGGAGCACCCCACTGGCTAAACTCAAAGGCTTACAGATGAAACCCCAGAAACCCTTTTCGCTAACTTCATTGACTAAAAAAAGAATTTGATTGATCCAAGTAGAACCAGGGGGACTGACAAACACTGCCATACCACCAGGTGCCTCAGCCAACTTGGCCCATCAGAAAGTGCAAACAGGCACAGAGATTTTAGAAGAAAGAAGAAGGCCTAGCTCAAAAATATGAAAAAAACCTGCTCATTAAATTCTTACCAAATATTGAAATATACAGATTGGTTTATGTCCAAAATAAAAGGGGAAGGTTAAAAAGAAAAAAATATTTTTAATGTATCCAAATGTGTCTTTTGAATTTGATATTCAGGAATATATTTTCTTTTCCTAAATATTCCTAACTCATTAGCCTAATTTTCACCAGAAATTTGTCTATGATATCTAGATACAAATACAATAGTAAAAGTAGACTCAAATAGACTCTGTAATAGGTTGTAAAAATTGTAACCAGATCTTCATCCTTACCATAAATGCTTACCTAATTTTTCCTTCTGTACTGAAGTAGAAGCTCTCCAATAGTTGTCTTTGTGCAGAACTCTATTTTTGGTGCTATTCCCTTGATAATAACTGTTAATCACTGCATACGCATCACTCTTATAATCAGAACACTTCAAAACCTCCATTGAAACTGCATAATCAGAAATGACTAAGGGAGGCACTTTAGCTAAAGAAGCCTTGCAGCAAATTCACCAGCAAATAACAGTGGCAAAGGAGTTTTCCTATGAAAAGCAGCACTTTGATTTTAGTCTGCTCTCTTAATTGGTATAAACTGTACCAGAAGGGGAACATGATGCACAAGGCCAGCATGTTCCAAACATATGCTTGAGGCACTGACACAGGCACTTGGTAGTGACTGTGACACTTCCTCATAAAGTCAGTATTGTGAAGAAAGGGGAGAAGAAACCCTTGATCTACAAAAAATACATTCAGTTCTTCAATGTGTAAGTAGCAGCTCCTTTTATACAGTGGTGGAGGTGGACTAGCTTAACCCAAAGGACACTTTCTAAAGTGATGTGAAAAAGAAATTCAGATTTGCTTTTCAAGGCAGGTAATGCCATGAAAAATACTGTAAAGACACTAACGATGCCTGACAACAACAACAGCCGTTCACTTATCTTAGACTTCGAATCGTGCATTTCTAGATCCTAGTCTCTTTCTTCTACGAGAATGACAGGGAAATCATGGTACAGTACCTTCAAACTTCATTTGCCCCTACCCTTATGCAAAGAGGATAAAATATAAGCAGTAGTGATATAAGAAGGCAAGAAATAAGGTACATCTGGAAGGAAACACGATGACATATCAGCAATTTGAGTGCAGCATCTGGCTGGCCCAGACCCAGGCACAGAAATGAGGTGATGCTGCTATTTCTCCTTCTGGATCTAAGCTAGTTTGAAGGTACCTCCAAATCACCTGTTCCTTTATGAACATGTCACCACCTTGTCTTCATCAGGTTCTTAAAGACCAAGTTAAAGAATTGTACAATGTAATATTTAGTTAACCTGAGCATATATTTCTAAGTTTCTATTCCAAATGTATGGAAATTATTCCTGTATTAGGCAGAACTTCATAACAGTTGGATTTTTTTAAGTCTAGTATTTCTATACTTGCAATTTATACATAATACCTGATTTTGTGATGTGAAATAATGCCTTTACTAGTTTGTAGAGTAAGCACAAGAACCTTCTGAATGAATCAGTGCAAACCTGAGTCCACAGGAAAGATGACCCTCCCTGTTCAAAGCTATTGTATGCTGAAATACACTCATATTAATAAAACTGAAGTAAGCTTCATTGCTTCTTTTGCATAATCTAATCCATAATGTCGTGAAAAGTATGAAAAGATAATTATTCTAGGCTGCTGTTGCCCCTTCTGGGAACAATGAACCCTAGAAAGAACAGGCAGTGGGAGGCCTTACAAAAATACAAAAATAAAAGACCCTCAAGAGAAGAGTGAGAACAGGCAAAGTGAAAAAAACAAGGCATGTACATGAGATAAAGAAAATGGACAGAAATCTGACATCCCCAAAGGCCACTGATACAAAGAATCTTGAAAATCTTTTAAGCGATTGGACCTTTCACACCATCTGTGGATGAAGGTATATAGCTGAATATAACGTTTTGTTATTAGATCTTCTACCAGCCTACAGGGTTTGACTAACAAATTTAATTGTGAGGATGGCCCATACTTGGAACATTCTCTCTGCACTTCTATATTCAAAAGTGTGCCGGAGCATTCCCCTCTGCTCAAGAGGATCAAAGAGATAGTCAAACTCCATTCCACACAAAATTGCCACTACCACTCCAGTCCTTCCTTCTTCAGACAGGTATGATAAGCACTACTTTTAGGCAACTTACCGGAAAATAAGGAGAAACTGTCATCACTAATTCTCTATCCATACCACAACAGGCAGGAGTCAGCTTGGATTCTGGGAACTGAAAGTCTCCTGTACTCCCTTCATAAAATGCACAGTCATCCCCTCCTGAAAGAAGAGACACATTAAAAATAGCTGTCAGGGTTGTTATATGGAATTGTCATTGCTGAGCAATGAAAACTTCATAAATTTACAAATGTGAATGAATGAGTGAATGTTCTTGACAGAATGCTCCTCGTCTCGCACATAGTGATGCTTTCAGAAGCAGGTGGTAGTTGGAACATTAGTGGGCCTAGGAGCGTGGTACAGGAATGGCACATATTTAGCAGGATTAAGAATCCTGCAGATGCTGGAAATCAGCATACTGTCCTTCTCTGTTGTCAGGGAACATTTCAGTCTGCACTCCTGAACACAGCAAACAAAACCAGAGAAATACAGCAAGCCCAAACAATTTGGCCCTATATTTGTATATAGGAAAGAACACAACAACATGAGGGGTTTTCTGCCTGCTTGACTAAAAGAATAACTACTTCTCCAAAAAAAAAGGCTTATTCAATATGTCCCCAAACTCTTACTTTGCTACAGCTGATTACTTTGTTTTCTGAACAGGAAATGAAGAGGGTAAGAAGTTGGGAAACCAATTATGTTTGCACTGGTTTTGAAAGATTTGGTTTAGCAGAGCAGTCCTGGAGTTTGATGCTGTCATTAACTTTCAAAGCATTAGAGAGAAGTCAAAGTATGTTGGGGATGGACACAACTACATGACTTGAAGGCAGACTACTTATTTAGGTTGTAGAGAATATCCAGAGAAGTGATAGAGGATGTCGTGCTAGTGTGTATTTTATAAAATATGTATATGGCATGTGTTTATACACAGATTACTAAATCTTGATCTTAGTTTTCAGTACAATTAGAAATTGTCTCACACAGGGAAAAGAATTAACTATTCTAATCCACCTACTGCAGAATAAAATAAAAAATTTTTATATGAAATTACAACACTCTAATGTTTGTTCAGCAGATGTGTCATCATAAAGTAGTGTTGAAAGACAATCACCATAATTTTCAAAATGTATTTCCTCCAGAGAGCCAGCATGTAGTAAATGAACATTGTGTAATTTGGCCAACAAACCATACAGCATGCAAGCAGCGTCCTACAAACTGAGGGAGTAAGTATCCACATATAAGCAAAAAGGTGATGCTAGTCTCTCAAGGACCAGGCCCAACAGTCAACAACTTCAGCTTGCTGAAAGCATGCCATTATCAGTACACAAACCCTAATCAAATGGGGGACCAGTGGAACTGCATGGGAGTACAGCTCAAAGGATAGCACTGCAGGGGCAGATAATTAAAGTTGCACTAACTGGCTTGACTTACATATATGTGCAAAGTTCTGTTTTGTTCCCCAGGGATCTCACTGCTTTTGTCTGAATTCCAAGACTGGGAGCTGGTCATCACACTGGTACCTGTGCAAAGTTGAGTGCAGATGATGAAGGAAGCAAGCTATCCTGGTTACTTTCACAAGATAAAGCATGTTCTATGTCTTATAAGATAAAGCATGCTTTATGTTTTATAACATAAAGCATATGAGGGACTCTCCATATGTGGATGGGAAGAAGTAAGGTACTCCAGATTACCATGACCAGATATGATGTGCCTGGGATTGTACATACTTGAATGAGGGAAATGAATCATTCTGGGTTACCATGGCAAAGTCTTGTCAAGCCCTACACGACACTTGTCTTTAGTTCTTTTCTCCCTTCAGAAGCCTATTAACTGTGTTCTGAGTAAAGGAGGTCAGTGCTGCTCCATACAGATGGCACAGCCAGAGAAAGATACTTTCATAAACTCCCAGCATAGAAGGAAAGCTATATGGCACACTGTCAAGTATCTGGCTTAGAAACTATAGCAGGGGTTTTGCCTTCCTGAGGTGTGACACTAAGATGGCCGCAATGGATATTCTGCTAAAAAAGCTGCTGCTGCCTTCACTTGGACAGGTTCTGTGTCTTTACAGACGCGGGGACATGTTCACTTCTAAACAGAGGAAAAACAAACCCTGCAAACCATGCTACAAGGCTGACAATTTTCAGTAGAAGCTAATAATGAGACTACCATGTTTGATCGTATTCTAAGTTTCATCTTTTTTAGTCACCGCTTTTCTGCCTTTCTAATGGATCACAGCTTTACAACAACCAAGAAAAACTTTTGTGAGCTTTTGACACTCTGGAAAGAAGGCAATACCAAGTTTTGCCACATGAGGTCTGACTTCTGCTGTACCAAGGACATAGGTAGGCACTGGCTCCTCTTGTGAGGAATAAACTTTGCTTTTGTCAATATCTCTTAAATTTAAAAAGCTGAAAGAAGATAGTATACCCCACAGTACAATAAATAAGCCAAATCTCAAAGCTGCATAATTTTGCAGAGCCAAACAACAAGAAGAATGAAAACAGATGGCATTTGATGGTTGAAGGATATGTCAGTACTATGCAGAATAAAGAACAGATATTCTAAAGGGCCAGAATATGCTGATGATATTGTTAAATGTTTTGGCATTACATAAAAGAGTCTCATCCCTTTTAGAGGGATGATCAGTCTTTCTGTCCTGACACACAGAAAAAATATGCTATGCCCAGGGGAAAAACAAGTTTTATACACTACACCTAGTTATCTGACAGCATGATACCCACAAAGCTTGCATGAAAGTAATCACACAAGAAAATGAGCACTCTCTGTACTAAGCTAGATCACTCTCCTTTTTTCCCTTATTTAGGCTTTTATGTAGAGATAATAATAATAGATTATCTCAGTTTAGTTTTTGCATCCTTCTCCAGTATCACTGAGGTTTTTGAACCAGGAATAATATCACAAATTGCCCTTTAATATATCAGCAACTCTTCAAAGCATAAAGCAAAAAGGGAAGGGAAAGAATTTTCAAGCAAAATATCTTGAAAAACAAATACAAAACAGAATATTTGTTACATGCGAAACATAAAGTATATTTTTAATTTGCTGTAACAGCATAATAACCAATTTTAGTAAATAGCCTGCAGTTTTAGAACATACATGAATGCTCCATAATTCATGACCTCCACAGTAGCACTCACCTGCCAACTTGTGCCCAGCTGCCTTTTTCCCATCTTACAAGAACACACAATATGAAGCCTGAAGATGACTATCTAACAAGATGAACTTTATATTTTTGTGTTCTGGTTGAATGTAACCAGAAAACTAGACTGCTATCAGAAACGAGAAGATTAGGATGAAGAAACGAAAGCAGCACGACTGATCCTAACAAATCATTCAAACTATTCAAATCAGAAAAGAATTTTTTTTCTACTCAAGTGTGTACCCATAATATACAAGAAATATACAGTGGAGGAGTTCCTTAAATTTATAAGGGAGAGAAAGCTAGGGGACATGACATAAAACTAACACTAGTATCCTTAGTATCCTGATACTAATATCCTTTAGAGTATCAAATCAATTAGCATATGGAAAAATATTTACTTGCCTATTACTTGAAGACACAAGATGAGTTAATTCAAACTCATCTTGTGAGAGATGAAAAATAAAATATAGCAGTGTGGCTGAATCATAGATGTACTGTTTACACCTGGGACTGTAATCAAAAGCTACCCCTACAGAAAACAATGGAGGGAGAACAGCAAAGGAATGAGAAGAGAGGATAAATGCTAGATGAGAAAGGAGATAGATGCAGAGCTACTTTCTACTTTGGTTCCTTAAGTATTTGTTCTAATATTATTTTCATTACTACTAGAATAGATACACATATAAAAGTAATATCAGGACAGTCGGTCTCTGTGATTGATGCCTGATGGATTGTAAATCCATCAGGACAATGGGACAGTCAGTGGCTTCTGCTCAAACTTCTGTTGATTTTAAAAGGAATGGCTTGCTCCAGAAGGACAAAAACCTGAAACCCTTTAAAACAAATGAATTCCAAGTGAATTACAGCTAAAGGATAAAAATATTTTAACAAAACATGTTTCTGTAGGTATGACTGACTATTGAAAGTTTACTAGCAATGGCTAAACAGAATGTAAACAGGCCATTGTTATAAATGTTTTTTTTCTCTCCCACATCCCCCTACAAGCAATAGATTTTGGCTTTTAAAAGACTGCCTAATCATTAAATCTGACATGACTTGTCACTGAGACTCCTCTTATCATCAGTTCCAGGTGTTTGAGTGACTGTAAAAGGGCATTAAAACCACTTGTCCTTATAGAAAAATAAAAAGCACAGTGTCAGGTTAGCCTAGTGTGTCACACTAGGTGTCAAAACACAGCCTGTCCTAAGAATGGAAAAAACATGCCATTTATTTGAGGGCAGCTTGCTTATAAAGGCTGACATTCAAACAGCACAAGTAAGTGCAACATAAAGGGGGACCAACATGTACCAGGTCATGTACTCTGTAAAGACAGTCAGAGGAGCAGACTCATTATGTGGACCTACTTTTTCAATTTTAATTTTCACCTATTCAATATCATACTTTCTGTATTTTGCTTTCTGCAGCAGGATCTAAAGCACCTTCAAACATCTTTGGGAAAACAGTAAGAAGCAAATAAATTAATTAAAACACTCATTAAACAAACCAGCATTCACAGGAACACTTTAATATCTATTCAAACTAATTCTCATATTTTTTGCCAAGCTGCCACTGAGCAAATAACTTAGCTAATATTATATGTTACTGTGTACTTTAGGATGTGATTTACATTTTTTAAGTTATGCAATGTTTTTGAAAAAAACAAAGCTGAAATTTCATATTCATTTATATAGGCATCCACTTCAGAACAGCCTGCAATTTGTAGGGAAAAAATATCAGGTTTACAGTACCCTGAGTGCAATTCATTGAACTGTAAACCAGAAGAACCACAAGTAAATAAAGGAGCCAAAAGGAAATAAATGTTTGAAAAACACTTGAATTCTTGGCCAATCTGACAGGACGCATCCCAAATTAAAAGATTAAAAGCTGTAACTATAAACACCTTAAAGGACAGTAATTTTCCGCAGAGATTATGGGCAAATGAGAAAATGTAAGGAAGTTTTTCCTTTATGTTTTTGTGTATTATGTAAAGCGTGTTTGAATGTCTTATAAAAACAAAATCAATTAAGATATCACCTGTGAAATTCCTTTTAAGAAACAAATTCAAATGCATTTGGTTGCCTTTAGCTCTTGTCTATTTTGCTACAATGAATTATATCTTATTCAAATGCTCTTTGCACACCTTGGAGTGAAATTCTGACCCCTTTGAAGTAAATTGGAATTTTACCACTGGTTTTATTTGGGCATAAATGTCGGACTTTCTACCTATTTAGAGAAGATGCATTCAGCTGCATTCCTCTTGTTTTATTAATATTTGCTACTCTTTTTTTTTTTTAAGGCATCAATGTCCTTTGAATGACAGGAGTGTTTTCAGACAATATTTTACCAATAGTCTTTTTTAAAGAGGCCTGACCTAAGCAATGTTTTCTCCAAGAAAATGTGCTACTTCACTGCTTGTCAACACCTACTAATGAAGGTGACAGGCACAAAAAAACCCTAATGTGTGGTAAGAAAAAAGATTAACTCATCTAACAAGACCTACTCCATGTGAATTACTTAGCATTAAGTAAACATATAAGAAACTACTCTTTGGAAGTGGGTTATATTTCCCACTTCTGGTCATAACATGGCTGTGGGGTTTCATTGCATAGAGATCGAAGAGTCATGTGATCAGAGTTGCATCTGCCTTGAGACAGGGAAAAGGCCTTAATGAGAATAATACTTTAGTTTCCATGTGTAGTTTTCCATTTGTGTCAAGGACGACTTGAGGGGAAAGGAAAAGCAATCATGCTATTCAAAGAAAGCCTCTTGCAAGCCAGATGTAAACAATTTTAGAGAAACACACAGGTAGTAAGAGTAATTTGAAAAACTATCAAGATGACTGGATCAAATAGGTAAGAAATATACTATTCCTCTAAACTTATTGCATACCTGTTTTGCAAACGGCTTCAGCATGGGCTTGCTTGTCAGCAGACACAGACATGCTGTCTTACACCATTTTTTAAAAAGCAATCTTCAAACACAACATACATTAACATACAGTAAGGTACAGGAAAAACACTGAGACTCCTCTTATCATCAGTTCCAGGTGTTTGAGTGACATGTAAAAGGGCATTAAAACCACTTGTCCTTCATTTATTTAGATCTTCATTTACATAATATGTCTTCTATACAGACAGAAATCTCAACAGATGATAGCCATATTATAATTAGGGTGTCATACTGATCCCAGATCAATCATATCTGAATCAAAATAACTTCAATTACCCTCATATAGACTATTGATGTTACTGATATTAGGTAGCAACTGTCCATGTGGGAGATGACCTCTCATTACCACTTATGTCAACGTTCCAGATCATAAAATCTTAAAGAAATGTTAAGTTCCATTTGAGGAATGGGCCTAATAATGCATCTTATTATGCTGAGATACATGTGAAACAAGAATAACTTCTCACTTGTAAAGAGAAATAAGATTACACCTGAATTACATCTTGAGACATCAGTTTCTATACCAAAACACAATAAACCAAAGACACCTTTTCAAAGTACACGTTATGAGACAAGCGAGGAGTAACAGGGGGAAGACATTCATTCTGCCTTTTTGTGTTCATCCACTTTGCACAAACTGAGAAATATCTTGGTTTCTCAGCCAGAAACACACCAGGAAATGTAACCTTATGAAAGAAAAGGATACTTTCACATGAAACTCCTTGGTCTAGCTTTAGGCATGTGCACCAGTCCAGGTCTGCAGGCCCCTATCTCAGAACAGACTCAGTGGCCCATGGTGTTATTACTGATAACCTCAAAATGCCAGGTTAAGAGCTATCACTGGGAGTTCCCTCATTTTGTATTTTTGGCTTTTATCATCCCATGTAATGGGGACTAAATTTCATAGGCCCTAGCATTACACAGAAACATTTGATTACCAGAAAATGATTGAGTGAAAACCATAACTTTCTTTTTCTTCTATCTGATGAGGACTGCTGTGAGCAACGTACTAGTATTATCCCTTTGGCCACAGCAGTAATCACTTTGTTATATAAACAACACACAGCAAGAGGCCCCCTACCTTCCCATTTAATCTAAAGTTTTCCTGGCGTATTTTTCTTGCAGACTTTACACCTGCGACCCCCAAAGAATCAGTCAACACCTCCTGTTTGGAGGAAGAGCTAAACAGCCATTCCATGGGTAAAAAGTAGGGTTACAACGAGGGCACATTTTAGTCTTTACAGGGGCGCTATCACAAAGGTACGGCCTCATTATATGCGAACTTCCATTCCCAGATGAGAGCCAAGCTATTACAACACCCTAGACCTTACAGCACCCCAGGAGCTCTAAGGACTGAAGGATCGTACATACATGTACACCCATACGCGGTACTTTGCCAGCGCCGTGCGGCAGCCTGCAGGAAGGTGAGCGGCCTTCCAGCGGCACGGAAAAGGCAGGATTAGGGAAAGGCATAGGGACAGCTGAAGGCACAGGACAAGGGCAGCGGCAGAGACAGCGACGAAGCAGGGACAAAGGCGGACGCACAGACAGGACAGCGGCCAAAGCACGGGCCGGAGTCGGGGCCGGGGCGGAGCCGGGGCCGAGGCGGACCCGCGGCAGGCCCCGCCCCGCCCGCCCCGTTGTCTTCATTGCCGCCCCTGAGGCGCGCCCGCCACTCGCTCCTCCCGACGCGCCGAGGGCGGGCGCTCCGGGCCGCGCTGCCATCGGCGGAAGTGTCGCTGCCCCAGTTCCGGCGAACGGGTCGCGCCGCCGGGACGGCACCGGGCATGGCGCTGTGGCTGCCGCGCTCCCGGGACGGCGGCGCCCCGGAGGAGGAGGACGAGGAGCGGACACAGGCTGCCGCCTTCCGCCAGCGCTTGCCGGAGGTGCAGGTACGCCCGTGCCCCGGCCCCGCAGCCCCGGCTCCTCGCCCCGCGTCTGGCGCCCGGGGGCGCGGTGCGGGTCGGTGCCGGGCGGCGCGGCCCGCGGAGGGGCGGCCGCGGGAGCGGGGTCGCCGTGTCGGGATGGGGCCGTACCGGAGCGCCCGCCGGGGCTCCGAGGGCCGGCGGGGACAGGTGGGGTCTGGCGGGCCGCCCTGGTAACTGCTCCACCGCGGGCAGGCGATGCGGAAGGAGCTGGGCTGGAGTTATCCCCGCGTCCCCGTGCCCAAGGAGCAGATAGGCAGGCGGTGTGTCTCTCTGTTGGCCGGGGCGAGGCGGCGATTTATAAACGCGTTGTAAGGAATTCTGTGTGGTCTCGCAAGCAGCTGCCATTACGTTACTTTTCCAACGGTGGAATTTTCTTCTTGTTAGTGCAGAAATAAAAATGCTGTAATTCTCAAACAAAGTTGGGGCAGTAAGTTTGATTTACTTGCGTTAAAGTTTCCTTCAGATAGTCTTTCACAAATTGTCCTTCCTGTGCCCCTGACAGAGGCTATCAGCACTGCAGATTTCATAACGTGGCAGTGGAAGGCTGAGGAACTAATGCATATGGATGCATTTTTCTTCACTCTTGGTGAGAAAGGCTTGGCATATTAGTGAGTGTGAATTCTGAGTACACACCTGGAAATAATATAAATAGGGTTGCTTAAGATGTCCCTTTCCTCTCCCTGCTATGAGTGGTGACATCCTCAACAGATTTGACCTGAAGGAGCACGTGTTTGTGCTGGGCCTTGGCCACTTTATAACTTAAATACCACTTCTTGTGTCAGTTCAAGAGGAGATGTTAGCAATTTGTTTGGGTACTAATACTGAAATGCAGGCAGCAGCAGTTACTTTACTGTTGTGATCTGACATCGTAAGCCCAATACTTTCTTATCAGAAGTGTCTATTCAGAGTATTCTCACACTTGGCTGCTGCTAATGTTCCAGCCCTAAGATAGCCAGAGGGATTTCAGCTGTGTCAAAAGTATTTTTGCAGTCTGGAGACTATTACTGATAGCAGCTCATGATCCATAATTTTGCAAATACACTTAATAAACTTAGGGTGACTTGAATTGGAAATCTCTTTCTAGAAGACATAGCTGCACCTTGCCATGCTTCATCACTTCTGCTGTTCTAATGCTGCATATCTAAGGTGCCTTCCAGGTGCATTATTATTAGCTTTGGGATTTAGGCTAGTCTGCTTCTATAGAAACTGTAAATCAACAATTTTCTCTCCATAAATAGCATGTCTGATTTTCCTCACAGACATACAGCCAAGGGATTGAATTAGCCTGCCAAAAAGAAAGAGAGTTTGTGAAGCACTCTGTAGAATGCACATGGAACCTAGCAGAAGCCCAGCAAAAATTTGGTAGTTTAGCACTGCATAATTCAGAGTCCTGTGATCAGGAATCTGCTCAAGCAAGGACTGAAGCTGCCGAGTTGAGATGGAGAGAGGAAGAGTGGAGAAGAAAAGAAGAAGCACTAAACCAGAGGGAACGACAGAATCTATGGAACACAGATCCTGTTAGTAAAGAAGTTTTTAATAAGGTATGACTTACATCATTGTGCGTGGAAGCAAGTGCTAGCCTGTTTTGTTCATTCCAGTTGTTACTAGTCTCTGAGTGTCTTCTGTGTCTTGTGCAGCACAAAAACACACTATGTCACTCACCTTTGTGCCTGGGAAGGTCATGGAATAGACCTTTCTAGGAGCTGTGCTCAGGCACATGTAGGACAGGGAGGTGGTTTGGGACGTTCAGCACAGCTGCACCAAGGGCAGGTCCTGCCAGAGCAATTCTTCAGTGGCCTTATCAGTGACCTGTGATGAGGTGATGGCATCAGTGGACAGGTGAAGGGTTACAGATGTCATTTATCTGGACTTCTGCAAAGCCTTGGATGTGGTCTTATACAGTATCCTTCTCTTAAAGTGGAGAGAGATGGATTTGATGAGTGAAATGTTAGGTGGATAAGGAAGTGGTTGGTTGGTGGCTTGCAAAGGGTAGTGGTCAGTGGCTCAGAGTCCAATGGACACCAGGGGCCAGTGGTGTCCTTCAGGAGTCTGTACTGGGACCAGTGTTACTTAATGTCTTTATTAAAATTAAACAGACGGATTGGGTGCAGTTTTAGGAAGTTTGCAGATGATATCAAGCTGAGTGGTGCAGTAATCAGACCTGAAGGAAGCCTTCCAGAGGACCCGGACAAGATGCAGAAGTGGGTCCATGGGGATCTCATGTGTTTTAACAAGGCCATGTGCAAGGTGCTGCATCTGGGTCAGAGCAATTCCCTGGTACCAGCACAGGCTGGGGATGAACAGGTCCCAGCAGCCCTGCCCAGAAGGGCTTGGGGTGCTAGTGGGTGAGGGGCTGGACCTGACCCAGCCATGGGCACTCAGCCCAGAGAGCCACACGTGTCCTGGGCTGCATCCAGAGCAGTGTGGGCAGCAGGGCCAGGGAGGGGATTCTGCCCCTCTGCTCTGCTCTGCTGAGACCCCACCCCAAAGTAATGCACCCACTTCTGGGGTCCCCAGTACAAGAAGGACTCCTGTTGGAGCAGCTCCAGAGGAGCGCTACAGAGCTGATCAGAGGGCTGGGGCACCTTTCCTGTGAGGAAAGGCCGGGAGAGCTGGGGTTGTTCAGCTTGAAGAAGAGAAGGCTTCAGGGAGCCCTAATTTACCTTCATGTGACCTTTCAATACTTAAAGGGGCCTTATAAGAAAGATGGAGAAAAACATTTTTTACCACAGTCTGTACTGACAGGACAAGAGGGCATGGCTTTAAACTGAAAGATGGTAGGTTTAGATTGGATGTAAGGAAGATTATTTTTTATTATTAGGGTATCAGGACACTGGAACCAGTTGCCCAGAGAAGCTGTAGATACCCAATCCCTAGAAGCAACAGAGGTCAGATTGGACTGGTTTTGGAGCAACCTAATCCAGAGGAAGATGTTCTTGCCTGGGCGGGGATCATTGAAACTCTGTGGTCTTTAAATGTCCCATCCAACCCAGACCATGAAACTGTTTGCCTCTAATACTGTCTGCTGTAATACAAATTATTTAGTATGAACTTTTTTTAATAGTAGGATCTTATCTTTGATTTCACAATTTAATTTCAGCAGCTATCATTGCCTTTTACTGAGCCCTAAAGTCACAAGCCAGACACAGTCAGGTGATAAATGTGGTTAATTTTTGTGAAGGGTCCCTTCAGATGCACAACACACCAAAATACACGCTGAAAAATGCACTGAAGGTGCACATGTGACATAGAGCAACCACAGTTTTGTAAGTGTAGCAAATTAGCGTAATTGACAAGAATGTCCAATTAGAAACACAGATGTTGAGGTAATTCCTCCTCTCGGTTGGACTCTCTTCTGAAGCCCCCATTCCTCTCTAGTGCTTTATGGTAGAGTGTTGTCCTTGGTTTCAGAAGAAACTAGATGAGGATTGAGCTTTTAGGAATGTATTTTGTCTTTCTTGCTAACCGAGTAGGTAAAATTCTAGCTATGAATCTAAATAGTTATACAGTAATAGGCTACAGAGCTACAAATAGACATGAAGAATACAAAAAAGCAAAAATGAGTTTCTCATCACTATCACATCTCCTAAGTTCTCCTGATCCAGACTGCAATGTATGTGATTCTCATTACTAACAAATCAGTAAGTTCCTATATGAAAACATTTTTCAGAGATTATAAGGAAACTTTGAAATTCTGTTACTAGGTAAGACACTTTATGAAAAAAATCCTCTTCAAATATGATACAACTCTAGAATTAGAACATAGCCATTTAAATAGTAACATATTAAAGTATAACAGCTCCTTTATGTCACTCAACAGTATGTGTGGATTTTATGTGATAGTACAATCTTTCTCTTCCTCAGAGTTTTATTAATCAAAAAAGAAAAGAAATTGAAGATGAGGCTGTGTCTGAACCACTTATGCAAAAACATGAACAAAAGATTAGACACTTCGGTGAGTCTGTTTTTCCAACATCTTGTGGTTCCTACAGAATTCGTTGGTTTGCTCCTTCTTGTAGAGAATGAATGTTAATAAATGTAAGACCTAAATGACAGACTGTTCCGTTTTATTTTATCAGGACTCCAGGGATATTCCACACCAGTGGGAAAAGGCAGGCACATTCCTAGACATACAAGTCATGTATATAAAAGTGCATGGGTCATCCATGTCTCTCTTCTTTTTTAAAGGAGATTAAGTTGAATGTTTTATTAATTTATTTTCTGTTACCTATTAATTTATAAGGGTAATGGCTGATTAAATGGACAGATTTGTTAACACCTACACTGAGAGTATGTATGCTCAGAATTGTGTGTTTAAAACTATACTTAGTTATCCACTAGGTGTCACTTTAGCTCTGTCGTAATTGTTAAGCCCGACTGAGCACAAAGCTGATCTTGTAATGTAAAATTTCTATGGTTCTCTGAAGTGCTTGCCATTCGGGCTGGTTTCACGCTATAGTATAGTATAGCCATATTTGGAATTCTGGAACAATCAAGAATAAGACTGGATTGTTAGAATTCAGTTCTTACAAAGTTGTTTTTACTTTTTTTTTGGCTTCTGGGCAGCTTAAAGCTGTTTTAAAGAAAGGGCTTTGAGCCCTGTTAACCTTAGCAAGCCTTTCAAGTATCAAGTAAAGGCACAACACTGTGTGCAAATAGTAGTAATAGGCACAGGTTCTCTTAAGTGCATTAACTGTTCAGGGTAATGATATTGGAATTAGAAAACATCTCTCCTGCTGTGCATTTCAGCAGGTAAAAAAAGAAGAGGCTATCTTGTAGGCTTCCTAGCTGAGAGTTGGGCAAAATTACTCTTTGTCTAAATTCAAATTAGACTGTTAAAGAAGCAACCTTATTACAAAAGGTAATTTTTTTATACTTCCTGAGTTCAATGCCATGTTATTTTAATTTCTGATACATAAGTCCATTGTAGAAAGTACATTAATGCCTTCTGAAGTCACTTGTTCCATGCTAGCTGCTGCCAAGGAGCAGTGTGGACTTTGCTATATTGCATGAGTCCTGCTTCTGGATCCTCTTCTGGCTTCAAAACAATGAAGAACTTAGAGTAACTTGAAAGCAGTCAAAAGAAATGCAACCTGTTGCTTTATCTTTCAGCATTTGTTTGCTAGAATTAAGATTAGCTCAGGTCATTACCACTGAATTATCTTTAGCCCTGTTATAATTATGTGCTGATAGGCGGGTGAAGCTGTACAGCTGGTACCTGTTGCCAATAATGACTGTCAGAGATAGGACAACTTGAAGAAGTGCTATGAGTATTGAGTTCTGATTTTTACATTTGGCTTGTTACCTGAAGCTAGTGCCATGATGTTGCCATTCAAAGTTCTAATTAACTTTCCAATACTGGTTTTTTGAGATCAAGCTGTTTGTATAATTTGAATTCTCTAAAAGTCTAGCAAACTATATGTTAGAAACACTTTAATTTTTGACAGATTACAGGTTCTGTTCTTTGTGTTTTTATTTGCAAACATTTAGAGGATTTATGTTTGTTAGAATAACTTAATGTAAATATATGTCCATAAACTTTTTAAGCTATTTCGTGTTGTAACTAATAGATATCTGCACCACTTTGTTAGCTTGTGAGAACTGATTAAAAATAAATTATCAGCATTACTAGAAGTGCATGACTGTTATAATCTACTTTTAGTATATTCAAAGACTAATTATGCCTTCTAGTAATGGTCTTCAGCATTGGTTAGATGTATAAATAAAACCCCCAAATTTTAGCTGCATGCTGTTATTTTGAGGTTAGTAAATTGTCAAGTTGTTATGTATGCTTGATATCAATACAGGTAACTTCCTTGCTGCATTAAATCATTTATCTGTTTAGAATATCTTAACTGTGTTTCTCTTATTAGGCATGCTGAGCAGATGGGATGATAGTCAAAGGTTTTTGTCTGACCACCCATACCTTGTATGTGAAGAAACATCTAGGTATCTCATGTTGTGGTGTTTTCATCTAGAAGCTGAACAGGTATGAAGATGTTTAAATCTTTGGAAGCACACATTTTCCTATTTGCACAGTAGAAGTGTGACCAACTTCATTAGCTCTTTAACTGTTCTTCCAGCCCTCTCTACTTTATTGATAGTGCATTGTCACATTTATGTCTAGTTGTAGCTAATTATCAGTCCTCTTGCTTCTGTAAGCATCAGTTCACATCTGCTTAGGAACTAGAGCAAAAGGAAATTCTGCTGAATTTTAGAAATATATCTTTAAATCATAACTTTAACTTTTTTTTTCTTTTTTTCAGAAAAGAGCTCTGATGGAGCAAGTAGCCCACCAAGCAGTTGTAATGCAGTTTATTATAGAAATTGCCAGAAGCTGCAATGTGGATCCAAGAGGGTGTTTTCGTCTCTTTTTCCAAAAAGCCAAAGTAAGTCAACTTGGGTAATAATGTGAGAAACTCTTGATACGATACAAGTGTTTTAGAAGGAATTTCTTCCCAACCATGTGAGGCTAAATAATTTTTTGACTGATTTAGGCTTATGGGAAAGAGTTTTGATAGCAATTATTTTCTAGATAGAACGCTTTGTCCTAATTCTAGTTCTGCAAATGAAAGCTTAGTGGATTTTGCTTGTTGTAGGTGGAAAGCAAGATGCAGCTGGGGGACAGCAGGTGTGTTACAGGCAAGTAATAACTAAGTAACATCAGCAAGCACCAGCTGATCCTAAACTGGGCTGACTATTGACTAATTATGCATGTTTTCAAAGTCTCCCCCTTACTGTGGGGCAGCTATATAAAGTGTCCCTTTCTCATGACTGAAATAGGGCAGTCTAGAGCTCTGTGGGAAGAAGGTGGTAAAACTGAAACTGTGATTTGCTACAGACTGTGTTCAGTTGTTCAAGACTCTAATGGATCTTCTTATTGCCTAAACAAGTGTAGTTAAAATGTGAGTTAGTTTGTGCTTTCCTTTTGATCAAAGGGCTTCAACAAGAACCTGTTGTAAGGATACCTTGTGAGTTGGAATAAATTACAGGCTAAAATTAGGTTTGGTTTTACATTTTCTCAGATAAATCAGCTACTTTACGTATGCATATAAATGCAACAGATTGTCTTAAAAAGAAACCTACATGAAACATAACTTTAAATTGACTAACTTTATCCCTGAGTTGCTCACAGTTGTTACTCCCCAAAAGGTATAACATGTCATTACTGCCTGGATTTTTTTCAGCACTGTGTAAGCTTACAATTCGAAAGACCAAATGGCTAAAGAACAAATACTTCATTTTTTTCTTTGCAGACAGGAGAAGGCTACTTTGAGGCCTTTAAAAGTGAACTTGAGGCATTCAAGGCGAGAGTGAGAATCTGGTCACAGTCACATGGCTTTCAAACCATGTTACTCCATGATCTCAATGTCAGTCCTGGCTGTGTGGGAGAATGGACATCCTTTTTACAGGTAGGTTTATTATTTCCAAAATTTAATTCAACTAAAGCAGGATTTGGTCCTGCCTAGAGAAGCTGTACCTTTCTGAGATATAAAGAGGATTATTTTTTGAATTGCTAGTGCTTAGGATATATCATGCAGTGTTATTAATACACAAGGCATTTATGGCCTTTCTTTTTACTTGCTGGAATTCACAGCATCAGCATAAGGTCAAAAATATATGTTTGTTCATTGCCTTTATATTTTCATGCCTAAAATAAACACTGCATGATAAATCTGATCAGATCTTAGAACTGTATTCCCAGTCATCACCATAAACAGTGTAAAATCATGGGATCAGTCAAGTAAGTTACAGAATCATAGAATGGTTTGAGCTGGAGTGGACCCTAAAGATCATCTAGTTCCAAAGTCCCTGCCATGAAAGGGACACCTTTCCTAGGCCAGACAGCCCCATCCAGCCCAGCCTTGAGCACTGCCAGGGACCTCACAACTTCTCTGGGCAAGAGAAATCAAGTCTAAGGAAAGTCCTTCCTTTGTGATAAAAGGGTATACTTAGGTGATTTTTGCAGTTCCAGTTATGGCCACATTCTGTAAAGAAGAAACAACTTAAAAGATTGTCAAAAATTATGTGTTGGGAAAGGAATCACAATTGAAAGTACTTGTTTGAAATCATTTTATTAAAGTACCTCTCAGAGGTAGATCAAACAGCTGAATTTTATATAAATGTGCTTATTTATATAAATACTTAGAAGTATTAAGACCAAATACAAGCTATGCTAGCAAATTTTAAATTCTTGACACAGTGACAATACTGATGGAGGATGTTTTCATACCTTAATTCCTTTTTATTGTAAATTTGTCTCATCATAAGATGGACAGTGTAAACAGTCTTTGTTTCTTTCTGTTTCTCTCTCCATCCATACAATTATGAAGCATTAAGCTGTCAGTTTTTCATCTGTTGCAGAACACAGGAGATCTACAAGGTTCCATAAACACAGATGTCTGCAGTTTCAACTCTGTGATACAAAGAGATGAAGAAGAATCCAAAATGATGGACACATTATAGTACTTTTAAGACTGAGGCCAAGTACTCTTTTATTTCCCTTTTTTTTTTTTTCCCAAAGAAACAAACATGGCTATTTTCTTGACACTTATTTTTCTGGGTACTGCACTTTATTTTTCGTGTCAGATTTTTGTTGTTTTTATTTGATTTGGGGGGGGGTGACTTTGAAGGGTGGGTAATTAAGAAAAAACTTGTAATATTGTTTGAAATGTGCTGCTAGGTTTTTAGTTGTCCTTGAAGAGCAGGGTTCTTATATTGCCGAATGTGAAACTGGATGTGTTTTCTGCTACTAACCTTGCCTTTCATGAGTTTAGAAATTAAACATCTGCACAAATACAATGTTTACAAGAAGCAGCAGATTCTTGGTAGAATTTGCTATTGTCTTACTACAGATGTGGATATGTTTTACTCTGAATATTGGAGATTGCAACTGTATTCATGCTATCTTGCTGACAGTATAAGCTCTCAAATTTGGTTATCACTAATAGCAATAAATCAGTATCTGGTATCAGTATTTCTGATCTGAATGGATTAGATTAAAACACTGGCTTTCTACCTCCACTAAGGGGATATAAATGTTATATTGTACTTTCATTAAACATAATTTGGTTTAATCCTAAAACATAACAACACTTGTCTCCAAATGAGTCCTGGGTTGTATGATTTCTGGGAGTCTGATTCTCTTCTTCTTCATCCGGCTAACTTCAGATTCTTTTTTTAAACCCGAGTCTTGTTATGGTTGAAGTAATTGATGAAGGGAACTTGTACAAGGGTTTGGCTAAGACCTCAGTTTAAACAAAAAGCTTTGTTACATGTCACATAGGGTGAGGTGTCATGCACTGTTTGAAAGTTACTTCATATGCTCTTTAACCAAAGTGGGCTTCTGACATTGTCAACTCAAACATTAAGTGGAAAAACATTAAAGGTGCTTGTTTAAGAAGCTGGAATTCCAAATTCATTTTCTAGACAACAGAACCTTGCACTTCAGAACTCTGCTGTACTTTTCTAACTTGCTGCGATTACAGCAGGTCTGTCTATAAAAATGTATACTTTATTTGGAAGACTAGCAAAGACAGCTTATGCCTCAGGTAATAGTATCCATATATATTCTTCATCTCATACTGAATTGTCCTGATTTTATGTTTGGAAGGCATATTGATTTCAAAAGTTCAATGGTCAGCCTGCCTCCAGTTTTTAGTTCATGCGGAACAACCCCAGGCAGTGCCACAAGCTGATACAGAGTGGCTGGAAAGCTGCCTGCAGGAAAAGGACCTGGGGCTGCTGGGGCCAGTGACTGAACGTGAGCCCAGGTGGCCAAGGAGGCCAGTGGCATCCTGGCCTGTGCCAGCAACAGTGTAGCCAGCAGGAGCAGGAACAGTGTGGCCAGCAGGAGCAGGGCAGGGATTGACCCCCTGTACTCAGCACTGGTGAGGCCACACCTCAAATCCTGTGCTCAGTGTTGGGCCCTTTACTCCCGGCAGGACATGGAGCTGCTGGAGCATGTCTGGAGAGGGGTAGTGGAGCTGGTGTAGCTGTGGAGCACAAGTTCTGTGAGGAGCAGCTGATTGAGTTGGGGTTGTTCAGGCTGGAGAAAAGGAGGCTCAGGGGCACATTATCACTCTCTACAATTACCTGACAGGAGGGTATAGATGAGTGGGATTTGGCCTCTTCTCCTAGCTAAGAAGTAACAGAACAAGAGGAAATGGCCTCAAGCTGTGCCCAGGACAGTTCAGGCTGGATATCAGGAGGACTTCCTTCACTGAAAGGGTTGCCAAGCATTGGAATGGGCTGCCCATGGAAGTGTTGGAGTCACCATCCCTGGGAGCGTTTAAGAAATGACTGGACATGGCACCTAGTGCTGAGAGTTAATTGGCAGGGTGGTGATGGGCAGAGGTTGAACTCAATGATTTTGGAAGTTTTTTCTGACCTTAATTATTATGTGATTCTGTGAAATAGATTCCAGTAATTTTCAGTTTTGCCTACAGCCAAGTCTGCAGAATATACCAGAGTATTAGTACCAATGCAATAGCAAATACACTCATATAAGTAGCTTTCCATATGACTTCTGCTCTCTAGCCTTCTTCTGCAAACAGACTGAAGACTAGAGAGCAGTTCTGTCCCACATGCAAATTTGAGATAAAAAATACAAATTTCTTCTGCATCTGGTTAAACTTGACAAATACTCCAGGAAAGGGTAAGTAAACACTGCCTCCTCATTAATAATTAGTTAAATATTAAGGGAAACTTAAAGGAAATCAAGTAACTTCAGGTTGTTTTTTAACTGAATGTTGTATGCAAGGTAGTAAGGGCAATGTAGCACAGTGACTTGCTACCCTTAGCAGTGGAGCCATTGGTCTAACAACCTATTACACAGTAGAAGTTATTTCTTAAGTTTCTAAGGGGGTAAAACTGGATGGTGCAGAAATAAATGTCAAATAATGAGATTTCCTCCCCCCCCCCCACCCCGGTTCACTGAAATTTATGTATGCTGGTGAAAAAAGAATTTACTATTTTTATGGAAAATGAAGTGTAAGAATACTAGCAGTGAATCAGGGTTTCTCACTGCAATATGTAGGCATTTCCTCAAGAGGACAGTACAAGTGGTCAACCTTCCTGGCAAGCTTTCTTTAAATGAAAGGAAAACTGATTGTACTGGTAGCTGCTGTTTATATTGTTCATTTATAGTAGGGGGAAAACTTCACAAATTCTACAATGGCTATCTCTTTTTAGACTGAAATATGTATCAATATTCATAATGCTAAAACTGGATGTGCAGATGCAGACAAGGTATGTCAACATCCCAGCTCTGTAGCTGTTTACAGTCACTGCTAAAGGAGATTGGAACCTGCATTACTAGGACACAGCTACTTCAGATATTACCTAGACAGAGTTGTTGGTTCCTTAGATTTTGCTGACTCTTGAAACTTCCACTCTGATGAGCATTAAAAAAAGGCTGGGAGGATTCACTGAAAAATAGCAGTGTCTGCAGTCCCTGGACTGTTAAGAACTGTGGACTGTGGAAGTTTGTATTTCCAGTTATCTAGTGAATTAACACAAGAGCTGATCAGAGACAAGAACCTCATGAAAACCAGTCCAGTTGCTACAATAAAAATTGCTACAGTAATATGCCAAAGTTAGTATTTTGACCACTGGAAATCGTGCCACTGGCATTAGTGAGCACTTGTTTTCAAAGATAGTTGAAAAGACATTCACTGGTCAAGATCATCTAGCTACAGGTTTACCATATTACACAATCTGTTCAGTATTTTTTTACTAATAAATTCTTGCAGGGTCACACAAAAACAGAGGCTTTACCAAATGTGTTACACATCATTGAAACTCCGTTTCCCATGCCTGCAAAATAGTTGTTCTGAGGGCAGAAATAGAAATATAATACTTGGTTACATAGTTTGCCCTGGTACAAGTGTAATTTATGGTGAGCAAAATCAAGTCACATCTGTGCAAGCAAACAAGAAGCTAACCTTTCCATAAGATCAGTTTCCATATACACAAGCTCTGGTCTGAAAAGACTCTTTGTAGACCAGTGTTCATTGTTCTTCACAGCTTCTGGCTAGCTGCAGCTAGGCACATGTTCAAGGAATGTGCTTGCATGTTCTTGTCATTGCTTCATTTACTGATTGAGTAAATCAGTCAATGTGCTTTCTAATTAAGCTGTATTCTGAAATGTGTTTCCTTCATCAATCAATATTGCAAATGTGTTTTCCAAATCAGAGACACAAGAATACTGGCTTTTATTAAAGACAGTTACTGTATTTTTGAAATTAGGTATATTTAATATAAAAAAATACAGCATTGAAGTGGTAACCACAGGCAACAAAATTTACCATAGTGTAAGTTAAGGACAGCATTGGACTTAAATTATTGATGAGTCTCGTAGACTACTTGGACAAATCCTTGATTGCAGAATCTCGTGTAATTGGGAGTGAGCTATGACATATAAGCAGAAGTTTGACCCATTTTCACCTGGGGTTGGCAGCATCTTTCTAGCTCACATCTGGCAACTTGGTTTGAAGGAAAGCATAGATATGTGGCCAGATCTTATTGGTTTCTGTTCCAGAAAAGGATTTCAATAACCCTTTTTTCCTAAGGAAGAAAAAGAAGAAAGCATTACAGATGTCAAATTGTTTAATTGTTCCAAAATCTCCACCTCACTTGAAGATTACCCTGGCAGGAGTGTGAAAATATGCACATGATATAACACCAAGAAAGCTGTAGCATTGGAAATGCAGGCTGGACATTGATTTTTGCTCATCAGTCCTGGAAGAATACAACAAAGGGTGGTGAATATGGAAATACAGAAAGGACAACCATTGATGTTATCAGAGTCTGATTTCTTTGTCTAGGTAAGGTAAGGCTAGAGCTCTACATGGTGACCTACTACGAATCTATATATCAGCAGTATGATGCTTGCAGCTTTACATTAACAGAAACATTGTGTTTAATTTTGACTGTTAAAAGAACTAGTAATTTATTTCCACTCCACAATGCAAACAACAATTCTGAATTAGCTAGTTATTCCTAAAGAGTCTTGCTAGCTGGGTCCATCACAGTCCTGTTCTTAGAACAGCCACATTTAAATCCTCATTAACAGTTTCTCTATTTGTGTATGACTTCTTGACCCCTTATTAGCAGAGTTCTACTTACACATCCAGAAAACAAAATATTGTAAATTCTTGCAAAAAAAGGAACTGTCTGGTACCCACCAGAGCTGTTGTTGCTCATAGCAGTACTGTGATGTATTGAGTAATGCATAGCATACTTTATGAAGCTAAATATGGCTGGCTGCAGTGACAGGTTATTTTACCACACGGGTTCCAGAAGGTCTCATGCAACCCTGGAAAAATCATACTCATTCTGCTGGGTTGATTTCTGACTGAGTTCATGAAAGCTACACAGCTATTCACACCACACTCCCTGTTGTGGTATAATATTCTGTAGCAGAGAGATCTCTTCCTCCCTATGCTGGTGCATAGTAAGATTTTGGAATGTGGAAGAACAGATTTTACTACTCACCGATAATATTCTAGGACAGGTTTTGTTTGTGCATCATAAGCCTGGAGCCTCTTGCTGACAGTCTCTGGCTTGTCATCATCACGCTGAACAAGGGGCTCACCAGTAATGTCGTCAATGCCCTAATTGTGGTTAAAAGCAAATACCAGAGTATACTTTTTACTTCTCTTTAAGCATGCTTTATGTAATTTTCTATTTAAATTATGATTAATTTCTCCTTAATCAGGGTGTAGATTTCTGCTTATAAAGAGAGTCTGCTGCCTGTGTTCTTGTCTGGAATGTTAAGTTGTTGACTTTCCAGTAAAACAGTCTGTCAATTAAAAATTTCTCAGTATTGCCAATGAATATTAGATCATAGTAATTGACTAATTTGTCCTCTGGAACATTCATAGAATATGGGGAATATGAAGACAAAACCTTCATGTGAAAGAGAAAACAACAGTGTTGGTAAAACATTCCTGTATAACAATTGGACCTTCATTTGGCAATACTAAAATTGGGCAAAGGAGTTAATGGCCCTTTGATTTTAAGTTGCAAAATGGAAGAGTTATCATTTAACAACAGCTGTACAAAAAAATGGCATGAGAGTCAGCTGAAGCTTTCCCTACAGAAGTAGGGACCTAATGTGTGAATGCTCCTACTAAGTAGCAAGCATTTTGCAGGTCTAGTAAGATAATAGAGACAACTGTATTTCACCTGTTTAGCTCTATTCCATGTTTTCAATTTAAGTATTGCAGTCCACTCTGTTGTGGTAAATCTGCTAATTAGTGAAAGGTAAGACAGATCCTAAATAGCAAAGCTCTGGCAGCTGAAGCCTACTCTGTAAGTCTGAGAATTCTCTGTTCCATCTTGCCTGTGCTCTTCTGCAATTGAAAATAACCATGATTTGAAACACCTTGTTTTAAACAAAACAAAGGAAATGTTTTCAGTTGCTCACTTCCAGTGCTTACCTGGTATTTAAAGCTGGCCTCTTTTCTTGCAACACTGAAATTCAAAAACTACAGGGCCTGCTGTATATCTGATGTAAATTAATAGAGCTTCTTAGTGAAATGTGATGGCACAACAGCTATGTTATTTAGAGTTAAGGATGCAATACAGTTTTAGCTGAGTTGCACTAAGGCAAATTGTTCTTGAAAAAATTTAAGGTAACAATGTACAGTCTTTATCTTCAATCTCCTCTTTAGGATATCTCAAGTCACAAAAATCTGTTAAAAATTAATCTGTTGAAAAGCTTCCCTGACTTGAAAGTTTCTACATCCAGTTTTGCAGTACAGCAGCTCTTCCCTTGAAAATACCCATCCTGGTTAAATATAAACACAGGGAAAGCATTAAGTGGATTCCTCTGACTGGTGGTTTGGTGTTTCCTATATATAAAGCATGACTCCTCTGGAGGAGGAGTCCAAAACTACATTTTGGACTGTACAGGCTACAAACAGGCTAAGACCATGCCCAGATCCTGTGCCAGTGCACAAGGCAGACAGTATTCCAGATCAGTGAACAGCTTTAACAAGCACTTACAAAACACCATGGTATTCTGCTCTGCAGGGGACAAATATATTGTCCAACAACTTGAGGTTCTGCCAGGTCACTAACATACCCTCATACCAGCATATGGTGTTAACAGAAAGATTTTGCGCTCCCAAGAAATGAGATGAGCCTTTTTGTTCTGAGCTGCTGTATTTTGAAACACATTATGCAAACAATATTTTACTGCAGCTAGCAAACGCAATGCAGTACTTATTTAGTGCCAACACCAATGCATATTGCTTACCTGCACTTTGGGAGGACTGAATTCAAGATTGTAGACTCTGCCACTGGCAGGGTGGATCCAGCGTGCTGTAAGCCGACACTTTATGGTCTCAAATGGCACATCTAGGTCGATCACAGTGTCTATGTGACATTCTTTATCGAGTGCTTCTGCCTGAGCAACTGTTCTAGGGAAACCTTTTTAAAGGAAACAACTTCATAAAATTCTGAAAGCAGAGTTATAGCAAAAATTACCTGGATTGAGTCATTAAAGAAAATAATTGTTACACAGAAATAAAAAAAAAAAAAAACAAACAGCATTGTCATGTATAAAGATGGAAGAGACATCAAACTTTCCAATATCTTTCAGTGTGTCATGGTATTTTAACTTTTTTCATGCCTCCCAGCTTCTAAGTTTTAGTGTTATCAAACTGCCCTCAGATACGATGACTGTGAGAACACTCAGGCTGATCAGAGGAACCTGTCTCTTCACTTCAAAGATGCTGCATTTTGCCCCATGAACTCTGTGGCTCCCTATTCTATGCCTTAAACTATTAGATAATCTAGTGGAACTTGAGGAGTGCAGAGGGAACAAAGAACAAGAAAGCCAACATCTCCACAAAGAATTTGAAATGAAATATTGAGCAAAGACCTTCAGTGGTCAAAGCTACTGCAGAACATGCTAATGCATCATATACTCACTGAAACAGTTCCTCTACTCAAAAAGCTCTAGAATAGTCTCATTTTCTTCAGTAGCTTCTAATTTGCATCATACTGTACAAGTAAACTTCTTCATAAAGGCAAGTACTGATAAGCACAAACTTAAGAAACTCTTGTATAATCTTGATCTGTCCATCACATGAGTAAGGAAAAACATTACAAAAAGACAGAGTTGATTAAGTCAGACCAAATCCTTGCTTGTGCATTAAGTCTTTTGCACCTGGCTTGCATCACAGTCATGAGCTGCCCTCATCCTATTTCTCACACATTCACATTATCACATGAAAGTGCTTCTAAATGGTAAGAGCAGAGGAAGAGCCAGGTCTTCAACACTGATGTTGAACACTGTTCAAGAACTGCTTTCTTACTATTAGCAGCCACCATGTTTTTAAGTTATGCAGCTGGAAATTGAGTTTGCTTTGGACTGAGTAATGAGAAAATTCCTCAACAAATTGAAGTGCCTTTAGGAAAGCATTTCATTGAAATGGAACTGACATTTTCTACATAGTGTTCTCTCTCTACAGAGAAAGATCTGCAAGAGGTGATGAATTATGAAGATTCCAGGAACACATGTAAATATAAATGGATTATACCCACAGACACATACAACTCAGACTGCTACATCTGCTATGACTCTAGAAGCCACCAACCTATTGTAAGGCAGTTAATGGGTGTTTGGCTAAGTGAACATGCAAGTGGTTCAGCAACTCTGGTTTGAGCTAACTGACCCCATCTGTTTGTTCTGCATTGCAGTTACCTAACTTAAGATTATGGGTTAACATATTTCAACAGAACAGTGTTGTTCCTGTGAGGCCCATTATGCCAGAGCTATCCCTAGAGAAATTCACTGGGTCTCATTACAAATGCTGATGCAGACAAAATTTCTGCTGCATAAGTTTAGAGGCAGGAGCACATTACCATGCAGCAGAAATTGATTTATTCTCTCATGGTCTTGACACAATCCTCCTGCTGAGATCTGCCAGTGGGCACAGCTACTACTACTATACTGCTATACTACTATACTGCTACACATCCAGATCCACAAGACTGGAACTGTGTGTACATGTGATCTGAAACTAAAGGAAAAAAACCAGTATCTGCCATTGTTTGCTTTATGATGTAGGTTTCATTGTACTGTTCACTGTGGGAATAAAGCCTTTCTCTCAGGAAGGAACTCAGCTGTGACTTAAGCCACCAGAACATATCACTGTATGTAGGAGCAACTATATAAATAGAACTATAATAAAGTTCTAGAGGCAGAGGCCACTGTGGATTTTTTACTCCCTCTAAATAGAAAGCCACACCAATAATTTTTTTATCTACTGAGACAGGTTGTGACAAGAGTCTGAAAAAACATGTATCCAGCCTAGACTATTTTTGGGCTAGGCATCCCACTGTACTCCCAGGGGCTGGAATAACAAGAGCCATCCAGTTCATGAAGACAGCAGCAAATGCATTTTCTCTCTAGCAAGAATGCTGAGGCAATGAGCTTACACTGCAGAACTGCAAAACAATTCACTCTGGAGAACAGAACCAAACAGCAAATGAAGGAGACCTCTTCCGGCAATTGAGCAATAGTTTTAAATGCACTCCACATTGCTGCAGTACTTTTCCATACTTATCTTGTTACTGCATCACATTCCTACCTTGCTATTTAGATAATTCCAAAGCCTCATCTTTCAAAAGTTTTCCATTCCCCAATGACTTTAATATGAAAATACTTCTCAATGCCTATTTTAATGGGGAAATACCATATGAATTATCATAAAAAATACCAGAATTGCCAGTTTTGAAATTTTTCTGGAGTGTTGAACTACCCTTTTTAACATGAGTTAAATATCCCTGTAATGTTCTGAGGGCAGGGTACATGCAAAGCATTTGTCAGCCAAAGAAACTGGGGCAGACTATCTGCTGAAAGTTTCACAACAAGCTGGCTACCAGCGACCAAAGCAGTCCCGAGTTTTCCAGAGCAGATTTTCTCTCCATATATAGTGATATCCAACATGATAACTTACCATCCAATAGCCAGTTGTACTGGTCTAGACCTTTTATCTCATTCAGCATTAGTTGTGTCATGATGTGATCTGGAATAAGCTGCCCTTGGTCAATGTAGGACTTGGCAAGGATTCCCACTTCTGCAAAAGTAAAAGTTGCATTACACTATCTCTGACCTCCAGCAAGTGAGAAAAAGCCACAAGCCTGCAAAAAAATTGTTTTGATCGGGTGACGAAGAAAAGTCGCAAACAAGACAGAGAGCATGCTTACCAAAATTAAAAAATATCCAGATGATCAACCAGGATCTGACCACACAAATACATATCAGATTAATTAGATCCACCTGTAGGGCAAAACACACTTCTATCCACACACCTTCTGAATAAATTTACTAGTATGTATTTATGTATTTGAAATATGAAGTTCCAAAAACTAAAATGAGGAGAGGCCATTAGCCAAGAGTCTTAAAAAAAAAAAAAAAAAAAGAAAAAAAAAAAAAAAAAAGGAGGAAAGTATACAAGTTTATTAAGATATCAAGATATCAGCCCTCAGACTTCCTGAAAAGAAAGTTTATTTTCTTAGCTTAGTGGCTAGTTATTAACTTACACTTAGGCTTCATTACAAGCATAAATGCCTTTGGCAGCATGCAGTGGGACATGCTTGCCAGATATGTATTTTTATGATTACTAGAGTGGCAAGAGGGTGTTTATAGATAGTGTACACTATTTATGGAAGTACACAGACACTAGTATTTTCCCATGGAACTCACTAACATTTAGTACTAGTCATTTATCCCACTGGCTCACTAAAATTCCATCCACAGATTGTTGTTCCAGCTATCACACTATGCTCCTACATGGCAGGCAGTAGCATGCTATAGTTCACCCGAATTATGCATATAGCCAGGAAGAAATTCAGTTGCATGGGTTGTGTCCTAGGCACAGATTTCCATATCTTTCATTTATAAAACAATTACCCAATTATGTTACGTAACCCAGAGTTGCAGCTAGACTGGTTTTATTGCGGGTCTGTAGAAGCCTTTACTTGCAACCAGTTAAGATCTAGTTACAGAAAACTAAAGAGAAAATGGGATGGACTGACATACCCACACAGATATGACCACTTTCAGCAAAAAGCAATGACAAATGCCAGTCCCATCACTCAGTGCATAAAATGTGCAACAGGACAGAGGCCCTTCTTCAAATGAGGCAACTGAAAAGCGGTACATGCCCCTAAATAATGCAAATAGTAGCTTTGGTGATGAGGAAAAAAATAATAAAGGAAAATTTTCCCTTACTGCCTCTTCACATCTGTAGTCAGGCTTTGAAAAGTACAGAGACCATTTAGAAATAGGAACTGTGCACCTTGGCCAGACTTCAAAACATGCTCACTATATGGAAAAGTGTCAGACTATGGTGCCTGAGTCCTCCAGCACATCACAAACTGGAAAGAAGGTGACTGTCTGTCTGTGTACAAAGTGTCTCTTCTTTTCCCTACCTCCCTTCTTCATACCTTTTTTTATTATTCTAGTGTGCTTTGAACTATGTACACTGAAAAAGGGGTTTGGAAGAAGGAATAAATCATGTCTAGATAATTTAATGTGTACTTGATGCTTGGCTCTGCTAGTAATTTATGTTGCAGCATTGCTCTAGCCACAATGACCTAAAAATATTTGCAAGACAAGGTTCACAGGGAAGAATTCTAACTTACTTTGAAAAGATTCATGAGTTTTTGGGCCCAGAAAGGTTTAGAATATGGCAAGCTATTATTAGACCAACAGGACTTGAAAAAGGCTGCCTTTTGCCCCCCTTTACAGAACTCAGGTAATTTAGAAAGTCGCTATTACAGAGGGGAAAAATCAGCAGAACCATATATTCCAAATAGTCATATATTAGGACAAACAACTGATACACTAGCTCAGAGCTTCCCCCCCCCCGCTGGGGAAAAGAAAAAGCTGGGGGGTGGGATTTCATGGGGTTTTATAGGTTTTATTTAGTTCTGGGTTTTTTCAGGTTGGGTCTGAAACCACTAAAGGCATGGCAATCCTCAGAATTACAGGTAACACAGGTTTCTTTCCTTTGTAGGTGATGACAGGTATCCATGATCCATGGCTTTACAAAGGATCAGCAGGTTCTAACCATGTTACAGCAATCAAGCTCTAGCCATAACCAGACAATAATTACCTTAGCATTAGAGAAGTGGTCACAGACTCTCCACTGTCCAAAAGAACATGATACTAACTGCAGAATGATAAGGACACTCATCTCCAACAGGACTTTTCAACAATGTCCATTTTCACAAGACTTGCCCCATACAACTACTGTTAGGTATATCTAATTTTCCAAGGGCTTTAACTGCTATCTTAGTGTAACTCATTTCCCAAAGAATTGGAAATTGCAGGACTCTTCTATCGTCGTCAAAACTCATGGATCTTTGCCTTGACTGAATTTGTCTAGGCTGTCTGAGTTGCCTCTCAGTCATTCTCCTATTTTCAGTGTATTACCTAGTCCTCCTACCTCATACTTCATCTCAACCCTCTGGGAACCATTTCTGAAACTAGTAACTGACTTTCAATGAAATTGCAGTAGAGTTTCATCTGGGTTTACTAGTGAATAAGAAACTCTGTAGCAGATTCTGGTAAATTCTGCTGTAGCTAATTTAGAGCAAACTTCAACTCTTAAGCTGTCCACTGACTTCTCTCCTTACATTCTGGAGTTTAATGTGTCTGCTAAACTTCCATTTCACATGTTCGCTCTCCTTCACAGTCCTTCATCTGTCCAACCCACCTAGAATTCTTTGCGTAATCACTTCTCTCTCCATCACTTCAGGCTCCCATCTCAATTCAAGCAATATGATATTTCCACTTGGAATTTCCTCTTCTTACACAACCTTTAGCATGACTCTGGTGCTCTGTGGTCTTGCACAAAACCTAAAGTACTTAGTAAACATTTCAAACCTCAAAACACTTGGTAAAATAACATTTCCTTTGTTTTCTTGGGATGCTACCCACCACATCTTACAGTGAAAGTTCATAACAGAACAGTCTTGTGACCTTCTGTAAATATAAACATATGATTGTGCAGCCAAATAGAAATAGTATGAATATGATCAGGTATGTCCATGCAGGTGTGCTCTAGCAATTTCTTAACTTACAGTATCTACAATATCAACTATAGCAAGTTCAGTCACTGTACTGAAGTCATTATCCTTACTGAGTAAACAAAGTTTGTGCGAAGACGTGGGAATCACATCACAACTGCTTCACCTTCAGACATGCTTATGAGTATTCCAAAACTAAGACTGCCAGTTACCTAGGCATAATACAACAGTGATACTTACAAGTGAATGGAATATTCTACAGCTTGAAGTTGCTGGAAATAATAATATTCTCACTTCACTTCATCATACGTAGCCTGAGATGGTTCTTACAAGGTTTTTCACCCTACCATATAGAAAAGCAGATGTGGAAGTCAGGAGGGAACCTTCCATCATTGCAAAATCTACCAGAGAGAGGGACTGTGGTACCTCAGCTGAGGCCAGAGGCCAAGCTAGACCTGTTCAGCAAGAGCAATCCATATATTTATCTAGTATAAGCATCACTGTATGTAAACACAGACCTTGCTGAAACCTAAGCATGATATGAACTCATAAGACAATAGTAATTTTAAAAGCTATGCAGTTTGAAAATTTTGCACATTGTTTTTTTCTGAAAGCACCACTATGTTACGCCTGCCAGCTCAGGACTAGGCATAATTTTGGAATAGCTGTTAACAATTCTAGGAACCCCTATTTCTAGCCATCAAATGAACATCCAAAAAAGCCTGATTGCCCAAAACCCCTCCTCTTGACTGGCCTGTTAAAAGATGTGAATATTTTTGTTTTTTAAAGATGCTTCCAGCTGGAGAAACCATGCGAAGCTATCAGAACTATTAGAAACACGTACAAAAACCAGTGGGTGCTTACAAAAAGCACCCAAGACAAGGAAGCAATGAGGTGTAACAAAACAATGAAGACAGGACAACCCCGTCCACTTTCACGAAGAGGCTGGCAAGCGACAGCGTGTGGAGGACCCAGGGCTGCAGATGTGAGGCCCACCTCGGTGGCCTCTGGCCTCCAGAGGAGCTGCGGGCAGTCACCCCGCCTCTGCCTGCGCAGGGGCCGCACGGAGGTGGGGAGCAGCAAACCCCATTGGGGAAGCGCCCTCCCTTCTCGGAGGGGAAGGGCAGGAATGCCCTTGTGTCGGGAGCGCGTGTTCCTTCCCGGAGCGGAGCTGTGTCACAGGGAGCTCCCGCGGCGCTGCGTGGAGACCGCTCCGGCGGGACGGGGACAGGAGGACGGGTCGTCGCCGCCGCGCACACATCCCCACCCGCGTCCTCACGCCCACCTGTCTTCTTCTGCATGTTGTCCCTCAGCAGGTCGCCGCTGGAGAGGTGCTTCACGCCGAAGTGCTTGATAATCCGAGCGGAGACGGTGCCTTTCCCGGAGCCCGGCGGCCCCATGATGACGGCGCGCAGCAGCGGCCGCACCACCATGCTGTCCCCGCCGTCCCCGCCGTCCCCGCCGTCCCCGCCGTCCCCGCTGCTCCGGCCGCGGGCGCGCAGGGGCGCGGCAGGATCGCGGCAGGAGCGCCGCCTTCCCGGGAGCGCCGCCTCGCCCCGCCGGCCGGCCCGGGCCGGTCCTCCCCGGGCACGGCGGCGGCAGCTTCTCCGGCTGTCAATCAGGGGCAGGAAGGAAAGGTCCTTTACGTACGTGCACGGCGGGGAGGGAGGGAGAAATTCATAACGATAATAAAAAGATAGACAAACGAAGCAAATTGCATCTTAGAGCGTTGCATTTAGGCATCACTGTTCAACAGGCCATGACCAGCTTCCCCGCACCCCTCTGCCCAGGAGGCCCCTTCTGGCTGCTCCCTAAGCCGTCAGCCGCTGCCCCCTCTCAGACACACAGAATCAAAGAGTCGTTTGGTTTGGAAAAGGCCTTAAGGGTCACCGAGCCCAACAAGTAATCCAGCTTTGCCAGTCCATCCCTAAACTGTGCCCCAAACTGACACAAGCCCACATTTAAATATCCCCAGAAATGGCGACTCCACCACTTCCCAAACTGAACTGGGACGCGCTCCTTACCTGGCTGTCACCTGATGCCCGCCTGGCTGCTGGCACTGTCACTGCACTGCCCAGGTGCCCTGAGGCTGTGGCTGACATTGCTGCGCTCCCTCACCCCCATGCAGCACCCCCGCTCTTGCTGATCTCTCACAAATAAGCTCCCACTGTCTAGCAGCTGGCAGCTGCCTTTTAATGAGCTGGGCCTGAGTTTTGTTTATGATATTTGAATGTGAACAACTGCAGGTTGTCCTTGTTCTGAGTAGCATTCTTCCAAACACCAAGATGTCCTTTCCCACAGATACGATTTGGTGATCCTCAGCTACATCAGAACACAATATTTTGGCCAAAACATTACGATTTGGTAATCCTCAGCTACATCAGAACACAATATTTTGGCCAAAACATTAGATTGCCCCATTTCCTGAGTGTTCACAGTCATGTCCACAGCAGGAGAAGTGGGTCTTTCTGCTAAAGGTTCTGGAGATGCTGATGGATCTCAATCACTGTACCAGAAAGGTCACAATGAAAAAGTGAGCAGAAAGCAGAGCTAGAGTCAAAACATCAATGAAATTCAGCTTCCTGGTTTAAAACATTGTTTCATTTCAATGGTTTTACACTGAACCAAGTAAAGCCATAAGAAAATACTCAAATGACTGTTTGGTACTTTGAAACAGTAAAGAAATAGGAATATAGCCCAAAACTCCCTAGTCAATAAAATTAACTGCCTTAACTATTAAGTAGGAAGGCACTGGCTTAGCTCATAGAGCTTACTATGAACATAAGTCTCATTACCCTGAGAAATGTGAACCTTCATAAATGAACATGATAGTACCTCTGTTCCAGATTGTACTACGACACCAAGAGTTAAACATCTGGGGCTTTAGCAGCGTTCCCAGGGTAACACCTCAGTCTGCCAAAGCACCACAATCTTAAACAAAATTTGGCAGCAAAGGCCCATTAAATGCTAGAAGCCACACAGTTCGTTTTAAGCGCCACACTTCAGAGACTTCTGAATGGCATAAGTCCACAAAATGTGTTGCTAAATCTTCCCAAAGCAAAGATATGGAAAAATGGAAGGTATTGTATGAAATATATATGCAGCAAATAACTAGACTTGTCAGAGAGATCATTAACTCTAATCTCCAATGTCACCGTGTATAAAAAGCAGCAATAATTTATCTGCCTGTTAAAAAGGAAGCCTGAGGTTCTGCCTCTCTACAGGCCTATTGAGCAGCTCAGAAATCCAGACAGGAATGCTAAGACAATCCCTTTGTTAAAGACTATTTAGAACTTCTCTGAACTTCATAACAGATTCATGAGGAAGGGGTGGAAAATAATAGAAAGGCACTTCTCCCCCACACACAGGTTCTTACTAACCTATGGCCTTTGCAGAACAGAAGTGGGTACTTAGATTACAGAAAATAGGTAGTAAAAGAAATTATTGTTCCCATTTCCTTGGCTATCTTTCCTGAAGTCCAAACCTCACTCTAGTAGTTTTGTGAGTAGTTGTGACATACTCAAAAGTGGAAAAGGAAATAATGGAAGAAATGGGGTCAATGGTTCACTAGCTTGTATACAAGTCTTTATACAGCTATTCTGTATTTATAGACATGCAAGTAGTTTTTTGGCAGCCTCATTATGATGTTTGGAAAATGACATTTCATCATCTTCATTCAGACTTAATTATTCACATCTTAACAGAGTAGTCAATGTTTATTTAACACAACTTGCACTATATTCTGATTAATCTTTTTCACACATGTAATGTACTGGTACAAATTAAAAACTTAACTCTTGGTTAGTGAGTATAGAATAACCCTCACAGTGACTGACCAGTAATCAAAATCTTGTTTCAAACAAATCAAAATATTCTTACTAATAAATAATCTTTCATATTACTCAGCAATTTTTTCAAACATAAGAGATGCCTTGAAGAGGCTTTTTAAGCCTTAAACCATCAGGAGAGTTTCTGTCAGGTATTCTCCTTGGAGATCTAAGTCCTTTCTTCTGAGTTTGATACAGAATTTTTAGTACTGTTGGGTAACTACTTCCCAGGTGTTGTACTTTGTATCAAAATGAAATGGTTACTTGAATGACGAAGGAGTCCTAGTACCCTGGCTGTCAGGACATGTACTATGACATGGTCTCCCACATAATTTTTGTGCCTCATTTGGTGGAGGGGTGGACAATTTGATGGGTGTAAGTCTGGCTGGAATAGAAGTGTAGTGCTTAGTGTTTCGTACCCTACCAAAAGCTGTTAATGAGCATGTTTTTCCAGGGTCTGTCCTGGCATCTTGTGTTGTCTAGTGTCTGTGAATAACTCTGGAAGAAGAGAGAGAGCGCACCCTCATCAGTTTTGTGAGTAACACCAAACCATGTGGCCTGAGCACATGGGCTTAGGGGCAGGAGGTGCAGCTCTGCAAGAACAGATGGGGAAAGGGGCCAAGCACGACACTGACAAAATTCAGCAAGGGCAGGTACAAAGTCCTGCATCCAGGACACTGCTTCCAACAGTGCAGGCTGGGGACTGACCAGCAAGGAAGAAATTCTGCTGGAGAAGACTGGGGAGAACCGGCCTACAGCCAGCTAAGCACCATCCAGCATGTGGACACTAACATCCTGAGCCATATTAACGGGAGGATAGCCACTACAGCAGGGAAAATGGTTATCCCTTTGTATTAGGCATTTCTTAGCCCACATCTGTGTGCTGTGGCCAGTACTGGGCCCTCCAGTACAAACCAGGCATTGATCAGCTGGGGCAGGTTTAGCAGAGAGTGACCAAGATGATCAGGGGATGGAGAAGAGACACTGCCACAGGCAGATGGAACCATGCTTGCTCAGACTGGAAACAAGAAGGGTTCAGGAGTACCTACAGCAGCCTTCTATCACCCATGAAAAGGTTACTGAGAAGGCAGGGACAGGCTGCTTACTAAGACGAGTGGTAGGACTCAGTAAGTCAGGCAGTGGAATCTAAGCAGACTCAGTTCCCCGATGTTTTTAAGACACAACTGGATAAAGCCCTGAGCAACCCAGTCTGACCTTGCTTTGGTCCACAGATTGGGCCACAGATCTGGATTCCTACCTGGATAAGGCTATGATGCTGTATTTGTAAAGAAGATACCCATTAATAATGTTCTTTAAAATAATGCATGAAATACTTATCCAGTGAAGGCGAATATATATACACAACACAGCTGAAAATTCTCCCTCGAAAAATATATACCATCAAGAACACTTGAGGAGCAGATATTTTTTTATTAGATATAAATTGAAATACAGAGAATGAAATGTTGCTGTTGAACTGTTTCCTCTAAAGCAGCAAAGACATAACTCTTTATAAACCCAAAATGTAGAGCTGTGATTCTTTATTTGGATTTAAATAGTGTTTTATTGCAAAGAGGGATTTTCTTGTGTCACTCCTACCTTTAGTAAAAAGCCTAATGAATTATTCCTCCCAGATGGCTGAGTATAGCAAATTAACACTTATACATAGCATGGGTTGTTCCAAAACTCTGTTTCCTAGGAAATACATATTCTTCAGACAGAAATTCATTGCCTGCACACCAAACTTGTGTACACTCAAAACCTTATTTATGACAAAGCTGAAAAACACCCTATTTATAAAGTGAAAAATCTATTAACATAATTGAAATTTTAACAGTGTAATTGAAGAATTATTAATTATTACAGAAAGTTTATTAAACTTTAAATATAATATAATATAAATATAATATTAAATTTACCATTATTCAGTTTTATTCTTTATTATATAAATAATTAATTGCTCCACACACACCTAGTTTTTCCCATTCTTCTGGTGCTGTGTTTACCTCTCTCCCCTTTTTGCCTGGGCCCCAAGGTCATGGTCTCACTCAGGCAAGGGTGGTGGGCCTATGGTGAGCCATCAGCCTCTGGACTCCCCCCCACCAGGAAGAATCCCAGGCTTCTGTTGACAGTTTCTTCTTCACACCTGTAGGGTTCACTTGGAGTTGTTTTTGTATGCTCGCTAACACAATTTTCCATCTTTCTTTTTCTTCACTAGTCTGTAGCTCTACATTACATCTGAGTTTTAATATATAGATAGTACCTTCCACATATATTAGATAGTTTCTTTGTCTTTTTTGCTAAACCAAATGTGTCCAGGTCCAGGTCTGCATCCAAGAAAAGAAAAAATAAATACAAGAAAAATAAATTACCCATAGAAAACCTGTCAAAACTGCTCTCACAATTAAAGGAAGCAAACCAAAGCTGCAAGCAGATCAAAGAACATTCAGACAGTGCAAATCTGACTAGCTTTTCTTCTGATGCCTTGGAAACTCAGTACAAGTGTTAAGTCCTGTTACGAGCAATGGAAATACTTTGTTGGAGTCACAAGTTGATAACAATCAAATACAGAATTTTAATTATTTGGAAAATATTTCTGTTGTTTCAGTGGTTCTTTTGAGCTGTATTTGGAGTTTGCAATTTTAGTCCTATAAAAAGCACTCATCACAGACTGTTTAGAAATCTCTCAAAAGAAACATAAATAGGAAAAGAAATTAAGTTCAAGTAAAAGAGAAGTTACATAGCTGTGTTTCTGAGACTGTGTGAAAAGTCTTGGGAGGTATGTAAACTAACAGAAATTCAGAGAAAAGCGTTATCTTTTTGCATTCTTGGAGCCCTCCTACATTAGCAGAAGGCAGATCTCTTTTCGAAGTTTCTGTAATGACCTTTTCTGTATTATTTATCTCAAGTGATTAAACTATCACGGGACTGTCATGTTCTCCAACCACTGATTAAATGAAAATTAACATTTACCTGAGTACTAAGGTAAGCCAGTAATAGCTTTACATTCTGAGGTTAAATTGTAACAGCTACCCAGATCATGACATGTATATATCTCTGAGGTGCCACTCAGTCTCTCTGTGCCACCTCTAGGCAGTTGATAAAAATAATTTTCCTGACTCCAGAAATCCTTGAACTTCTAGCACAACAAGCTACTAGCATTCCCAGGGAAACAAAACTCCTCCTTTATGTAAATGGGTATTTTTATGACAGACAGAGCTTTCATTACAAGGATACTTACATTATACCAGCAGAATATATATGCCACTGTTTTTTTACAGAAGTATCTTATTTCAGTTACATGAGAAAATTCTGACTGGCAATGGAATAATTTTTGGAGAAGACTGTTCTCTGTTTTGTTCTCCCAGTTTTGTTTTCCCATGCCTTGACATAAAGCAGATACTTGCAAATTGTTAACAAATGATAGCAAGTAATTGGAAGTCACAGAAGAAGGACAGGATGGACAGAACTAAAAATACATGTGTGGGAGCACAGGGGAGTACACAAAGGAAGAGAAATGAACCACAGAGAAAGTTCATTCAAAGTAGACTCAGTTGACTGGACATTTTTGATGCAAATCTAAGACACAGAGTTCAGACAATGCAGTGAAAAACGTAGTCCCAGCAGCAGCACCTGACAGCCTTTCCCACAGCTGTCTGCACAGAAGAAGACACTCAATTTCAGTGGGAGTGTTCATCCTCTATCACACACCACATCCACAACCTCACAGCAAACTGTTATTTAACTACTACCCTGAAATTATGTCTAAAAGGCCTATGAGTGAAGGAATTTAAAGAAGACAAAGTTGTTCCCTGAAAACAGGAAACAGTAAGTGCCAGACTTCTTCTCCATTAATCATGGAGCTTAGCACTGTTTGTTCTGGAATTCCAAAATACCCTCCAAACTCTGAAACCCAAAGGAATTATGCAGAGACTTGACTGAATTTAATTGTTTGTAAACAGGAAAACAAAACACTGATTTATCAAGAAAGTTTTAAAATTTTTTGGGAAGTTTGGACATAGTTTTATTAGCTCTGAGAAGATATCTACGTTCTTTACCTTACACTCCGTTTTCTCTTAGTTCTGCTCAGCGCATAACAGAAAAGAATTTCAGCTGCCCAAACCCAACCCTATTTTCTGTTATATTCTAGATCAGAGCTGCAACTGGCAACTAATTTCTTACACATAGAAAGCTACAATTCTTTGATTCCACAAAACTGTCTATGACAAAATTCTCTTCTAAAAATACAGAGAGGTTCATCTGCACATG